>CM051456.1:118080070-119296666 GCA_028274465.1 Plantago ovata | reverse complement strand
CTTCCTTCGAAAGGCTAACTGCATCGATAGTGTTCTTGGAAAATCATTTACTGTGTTAATAAAGTAATGTGGGAGGATACGAACCACGTGGTTACGTGAACTTATGCTATTATCCATAAATCTTACGAAACAAATGAACTACGTACTTTTTGAACCGCAGGAAGATAATGCAGTAGCAGTTCCGTTTTGTATACTAAGAAATTAACTGTTGTTTCATTCACACGTACAAGTGATGCCTTTTCCTTGTGAAGGTGGTTTACTTGGGCCCTTGTTGTTATCTTGTAATCTATCTAGTTCACTTCCAACTCAAGAGAAGAAAACCGAATGAGATGAGGCAAGTGTACTCCGCAGAAATGGTGGCATGTTATTGCAAGAAAAACTAATAGCATCAAGAAATATGAAGGATCGGCAGAGAGGGAAATGTCATCCAAAAATGATGTGCAAAAATTTTTAGTTCATCAGAACTGGAACATGCCACGAATTATTTCCACGACAGCCTGCTATGGTCAAGGAGGCTTTGGCACGTATATAAAGGATTTCTCCAAGATAAGAGGATAGTTGCCATCAAGAAGTCGAAGGAGGTTGATCCGGGCCAAATTGACCAGTCCATAATGAGGTTGTTGTTCTTTCTCGAGTTAGCCATCGGAACATTGCAAGCTCCTTGGCTGTTTGCCTGGAAACGCAAGCCCCTCTTCTAGTATATGAATCATCAACAATGGCACCCTTCATGATCATATACATAATGAGGCGAGGAGGAGCGGGTTTCTTGATTGGAACATGCGACTAAAGATAGCTACAGAAACCGCTGATGTACTACAATATCTACACTCTGCTGCTGCGATTCCAATCATACACAGAGATGTCAAGTCTGCGAATATCCTCTTAGACCAAACATTCGAAGCTAAGGTGTCCGACTTTGGAGCTTCAAGACTGGTTCCAATTGATCAAACTCAACTTTCAACCATGGTTCAAGGAACTTTTGGATACCTAGACCCTGAGTACATGCAGAGCAATCAGTTGACTGAGAAAAGTGACGTCTACAGTTTTGGAGTAGTTTTTGGTGGAGCTAATACTGGAATGAAGCCATTAAGCTATGATAGGCCAGAAGGGCAAAGGACCTAGCTAGTTCTTCCTTTGTAAGCTGCAACAAGGATGCCTGCTCGATATTCTTGATGAAACTATTGTGGGGGGGAAGAGAAATCTGGAACAGATAACAGAAGTTGCGAAGCTTGCACGAGTTTGCTTGAACGTGAAAGGGCAAGATCGGCCTAGCATGAAAGAAGTTGCAATGGAACTTGAGGGACTGAGATTGGGTGGAAAACATTCCTGGGTTAAGTTTGAGCAAATGTGGAACAAGAGATGGAACCATTATGTGGTGATGTATTTGATAACTTTTCCATTACTGGTAATGGTTATAACACAAGCATAGGATATATTAGCTTTAGGGATCAATCTAAATTAAATGGTGGCAGATGAATTGTTCACAATATAATTAGGCTAGAATTGTTGATAAATAATTAAGGACTGCAAGTACGTATTACTCTGTATTGTATTGAATTGGACATATATAAGACCATGTATTTAGACTCTGGAGTCTTACATGTATTGTGTGGGGTGAGTTCTAGTAAATTGATTATACATGCATAGCAAATTTTGTTATGGTATTATTCTACATACTCCAGGGCAGGGCACCCCCCTGGCCCCCTCGAATTGGGATTCTTGATTTCGCTCCTGCCTGCCTCTGACCTTAGGTGCATGGTAGGTTCCATAATATTAGTGGGCTTCCCAATTTACTAGTTCCACGCACATCACCTGATTTTCAGATGATGTGTGCTTGGAGCGTTCCGTCATTATCATCTCCAACATTCTTCATAGCTCATACTGTCTGCTTGCAATCAAAGTATTCGGATTTCAAACATTTTTATGAACTTACAACATTCTAATTCGAACCAACATGTTCAAGTTCAACACCATTCAAACACTAAACTAAAATAATTGTACTAAAATCTAGAAGAGACAGTGAGAAAATTCAAAATCAGCCAATCCTTGATTCAAGAAAGTGACAATGCATGTCATGTCAGATATAGAGGTAATTAAATTGATAAAATTGTTAATCCAGCCAAAACCTGATCAGAAACTGAGATTATTATTATATTAACTAATCATCATCATATAAATATAATAATAGTAGTAATAATGTCATTATACAATCAACAGTAGTGCATCGATGAATTCATTTCCTCAATTACAATCACAAAGAAACAGGCAGAGACAAAGATTTTTCAACAATCTCAGAAAGAATAATTGGGTTTGAAGGTTCTAGTACCCAACAAGCCTTTCCCACTACTCTGTTTCTCCTCTGTTTCTTGTTCATCTTCTTCCTCTTCATCAAATGCAGGATGATTAAAAATGCTCGTCAACAGCTGCGTTCCTCTAAGCGCATTGGTCAATGGCAGGTGCCCTTCAGGCGTAGTTTCCTCCAGCTCCCAGATAAACTCCCCCGGGAACGCCCTGTAGTTAAACTGCTCCACTTCAGAGCTCTCCAGCTTCTTCATCCACCCAACTCTGATGAAAAACTTGGTAAAGTCCTTATTCGACTTCTTCCATAACTTCTTCTGGACGCTGTACCCAAATTTGTTATCACTGTGTTGTCTCCATAGGGAGTCTATGGTCTTGAGGTCTTCCGTGGAGATGAACTGTGTCTCGGAAAAGAAGACGTAGCCGCGCTTCTGGGCTTGTTCGCCTGCCAGGACGATGAGTAGGCGCCGGGTTTCTTCGTCTGCGGCGAGGAAGTTTTTGTTGGAGAGGTGTTTCGTGAGGACTTCGTATTGGGAGAGGGTGGATGATGGGGTGGTTATGGCGGCGGAAGTGGTGGTGGAGAGGGAAATGGTGGTGGGTTTGGGAAAAAGGGGTGTTTTGTGGTGGTGGAGATGGAGGTGGGGGAAGGTGGATGTGGGTGGTTCATGGAGTGTTGCCGCCGGAGTGAGTGGTGGTGGTGGATTGCTTTGAAGGCATTGGTTGCCATTTTTTTGAATATTATTTATTATATTAGTGATAAATTTGAGGTGAGTGTTGGAGCAAGAATTGTTACTTGAACAAGTGTTTTTTAAAGATTATGGCACTTTTTTCTTATATTTTAAAGGTTATGGTTTTAGAGTGAAAGGAGGAAGAGAGATTGGTGCATTGTTTTGGATTTTGTGGTGTGGCATGGGTAAATTGGAGTGTTGAGGGATAAGAAATGAGTGAAGTGTGGAGTCAACAAGTCATCTTGGAAATAAGAAGCAAGAATCTGATTGGTTGGGGATGGCTCAGCCTGGATGCTCTAGCTGGAGGATTGTTATCTCCATGCTAACTTACAAAAAGTTTGGTCACTGCATTGGACAACTTGGAGACCTCTTTGGTGGTTCAAGTTTCATCACGAGTTTTTTTAAATGGGAGATGATAACATCCGTTACACTTTTTAAGATAACGTATAAAGAGCATGTGTGAAATTTATATGCTGTTTGAGAGGGTGTACTACTATTTAGTTACACCCCTAGTTAATATGCATCATTCATAAATCTTGTAAGTGTAATGTTAAATCATGATAAAATACATGAGTTTTTACTTTTTAACTGAAATTTATCTCATGTTGTTGTAGTAAATGTTGAAAGATAACTTGCGTGTAATGAAGATTTGAGGGAGATTATTAAGGTTGTGTTGAGTTATGCTTTTGGTTGAGGCATTTGTTCCTAAGAAAGTACTTCGTATTGTTTTAGCACCGGTGACGGTGATTGGATTAGGCATCCCTCTGTTTGTATGGAGTTTTGCTTTTAGTCCCTTTTGTTCTTCTTGTGAAGGAACTTTTATGTACTCGGATTAAACACTTTGTGGAAGTGAAATGAATTTTGACTTATAAAAAAAATGTTGAAAGATCACATATCATGAGATCATGAACTCTTCAATATAATATCGGTGCAAGCTAGGGAGTAATAAGGTGGTGCAGTGGCAACTGGCAAGGAGTTAGAGTAATGAAAGTAGAGGTGCATGGTTCAATCCATGGGGTGACGGAGTTATAAGTTTGGTATATGTGTGATTGTGTGGAGAAATAATGTGGTTTAGTATATTTGTATAATAGTAGGGTAGGAGTAGTTGTAATATTTGACTTTAAAAAAAAAAAAAAAGTGCAAGCTCAAGCCAATGGCAGGAAACTTGATTTAATGCCGTGTCTGTAACAAATAAAATTACATAAATAATAATTTTATTGAATTTAAATATTTGAGTTTATAATCTCTATAAATCCTTTCATTCGAGTCTTCAATAGAGATGATTGGAAGTTAGGATTTTGTTGACTCAAGGGGCCCTTTACAACTTGTTCTTTAATTGATACTTTTACATGTTCAGAGTTGGCAACTGACGTTTATTTAACTTATTGAATTTGATGATTTAAAGGTACCTACAGCTTATTCTTGAAACTTCACATGAAATTGGTGGTGATCTGTAATGACGATAAATTAGTACCCGTCATCAAGGCTCTATTTCGACCTTTTATTGTTCTTTTACTTCATATTTTAGTTAGAATTAGTTACTTTTGATATGTTTGTGTCACAGGGTCCCTAGATGCACTTTGGTGAAAATAGCGTAAAATTAGCTTATTTTGGTGCAATTTGAGCTTACTTTGGAGTCTTGACTTTTCCATGGAGTAACCAGAGGTTCCCGAGATCCGAAAAGTGCACAATATGGCCTTAGAAGGAGTTTGGAGCACTTGAAAACAATAAACGTTTGATAAATTCCTCTACAGAAGAATGGCTACCCGCTAGAGTCACCGCCACCGGCGCCCCGTCGAGATGACCCGCCAGGCCCGTTGGCGCCTAGCCAACGGCGCGATTCCAGATTTCGGATTTTATATTTAAACTCGTTTTTCAGTCTTTCGATTAGATCTTATCATTAGTTTGCAGCCTAACACGAACCCTAGAGAGAAGATACACTTTGGAGGCAACTCTTAGTCTCCTTCCTCTCGATTTTCATTATTGGATTTGCTACCGGTGCTAGATTTCATCGCTTTGTTTGGATTCGACATTGGATTGCTATTGCTCAACCTTACATTGAGTATTTTTGTATCAATCTCTATTTCTTTTCCAGATTTACTATGTGTTTCTATTGCTATGGTTATGATTATGAATATGCATGTTGTTATATTCATTATGAGTAGCTAAGCGGTACGTGTTTATGATCCGTAGGATGTAGGTTGTATTAGCATGGATTATGATTATGTTAGCATGAGGTTATGAAAAGTATGCGTATGTGTATGTTTATGGCCTGATTTATGTAGAGTTTATGGTTTGCTAACACCAAAACCTTCGAATTAGGATAGTGACAGGATCCTAGGTCAATTAAAGACTACAGACAATCGCTTGCTAATAATATATCTTCGAATTGTATAGTGACAGTGTCCATGGTCGATTAAGGGCGATTACATAGCCATAACTACATGTAATGCTGGAAATTTAGTATGTGTTGAGTAGCTTCATGTATGCTTGAAATTTCTAAATATATAGTGCCTCGTAATTGCCTTCAATGATATTTGATGATTCGTTATGCATGTTATTGATGATACATGTCTACAAACGGTGTGACTACCTACGTCTATCACTTGCTAACATATGAATAAGTCATGTTAATATGTCTACTACCTACTATCAATCGCTTATCTCTATATCTGAATCTCGTTAGTATTTATCTATATTGTTTATTGTCAGTGTTTACTATTTGCAATCGTATTATTTCATCCACAACTATTTCCAACTATTTGTTATTGATTGATTATGTAGAAAGTAAATTTGGGACAGCTTGGTTAAATCCTCAAAGACCGACACTCGAGTTAGATTGCCATTACACTATGTTCTGTGTGATTTAGAGTTAGCTTGGCTTGAATATAAATTTATTTGGTGAGTGCTCAACGATCGTTCATCAATCTCTTGTTAACTTCTTGTTGACTTGACGGGCTTTAGGAGGGATGTCATTGTCTTCATCTTGAGCTTCTTTATTTATGTATCTATATCTTCTTCAAGGACTATATATTGTGATTGATCTTGATTATAATGGAGGGCTTGACTTGAGTGGGTCAATCAAGGGCCTTCACTCTTTGCGAACAAGTTCTTCTTCAAGGGTAGCAAGGACTTGATCCTGAATTTGACGAAGGTTGTTGATTCGGTCTTTGAGAAGTACACCAGTTTTGCAATGGGGTCCGATCTTCTACACAATGTTGATTCAAGGGTCGCAGGAACTTACTCTTGAGTATGTGAGAGGTATTGTTTTGGTTTTCTTCAAGAACTGATAGAGTTCTTACTAGAAAGTAGGAAGGTTTGGGAGGGTGACTTCGATCTTCTTGGCTTGGTGTAGATTTATTCACTTTTGTTTATCAGTTCTAGAATTTGAATAACCAGAAAAATCAAGTGCACAAATATCAAGTTCTCTTCTTTTCATATCAAGAAGAAAAAATCTTAACTCAACTATGATCTTACAAGTCGGTACCCTTTTTTTCCATCATTACGTTTAGGTCATCTTGACGAATACCCAAACACAATATACATAAATTCGACTGTATCTTTATGTGTGATATACACCAAGATTGCCTAAACGTAATTTTAATCCAAGAGTAATTTACGAATAAGTGTTTTTTTTCTTTTCTTTTTTTTCCCAATAAGTCCGTTTGAGCCGATTTGTGGAAACTTGGTGTAATTGAAATAGGAGCTCGGACAGGAAGATTGCAATAGAGCGGCCCACAACTGGATCAAATTGGGTAGAACAAATGAGCCCAGTCAGGCAGAGACTCCCATACTTACTGACCGCGACCACTCAGAAGTACTAGAAGTCAAGGTCCAACTACGATCAATCAATTGACTCCCCAAAGTTAGCTAGCTTGGCCAGTTGACCTCGTCTAATAAAATTAAATTTATACTCCTAATTCAGCTAAAAATGAATAAGACACAGTCTGATATATAGAGAGTAGAAGAAAGAAAAGGTTATATTATTGAACCATTCAATAATAAATGAATAGCTGCGGTTCAAAACAAATTGGAAGCTTAGTTGAATCAGCAATAAAAGGGTTGACTCATGGTGCTTTAGTGTTGAAATACAACCGCATGTTGTAGTAAACAATAGACCAATCAAAAGCTACTATAGGAAAAACAACGTAAATTTAATGCTTATATCTCACGAGATTTAACGGGTCTTACGAGTATGTAGTAGAATGAGTTAAGCTCAAACTCGGCTCAATTACTTTATCGAACAAGCCAAGACGATCGAACCCTATTTTAATTTTAATGTGTCTGGCTCACCTAATATCACTAGTTTTAATCTTATACTCTTTTTTTCTTCTGTTAATTAATTGATTGGTTATTTCCTACTACTATTTGTGTAGTAGGACGATTTTGGCAAGCCGAAACTCAGATAAATTTATGCACAATTCGAAGGATTTCAATCTCTTAAAAGATTTGAAGGAAAAAAAAAGTTGCGAAAAAATTTTAACGAGTCCTATTATCTAGTTTTTTTCTTTTTTTAAAAAAAACAGTAAAATATATTATTAATCACAAAAATTTAGAATTTACATCACAAAGTGCAAGAGATGTACTTAAATAAATCCTATTATATGGTTAGTTTAGATAGTAAGTGCAAACTTTCTTTTATAAGGCTCGCTAATAATAATGATTGTTATAAAAGTAAGTTGTGACAAAGCAGTTAATGATATGATTATTGCCAGGTTAATATCACATGAAGTATGATGATTATTACAACTTACAATTTGATGAGTAAGTGATTATAGAAAACAAAAATGAAAAACAAAGCATCCTTTACGACATGCTTGCATCCTCACAGCCGGCCTATTACTCCAATACCGGAAATGTCCCCGTCTCCCTCAGCCCCACTTCAATTTAGATCCGTTATCAACGGTTCTTTCTTCATTTACTTTTCCTCTATCTTTCACTCACTTTCCTAACGTAAACAAATCAATAATTATATGCAATCTTCGAAAAGAAAAAAAAAAATCTTACACTCTCTATGTTATACTTATCTGTTTTTATATTGTTTACTTACTCATTTTGTCCATTTTTTTAGATTGTTTAATTATTCATTTTTCCTATTATTTTAGATTGTTTACTTTTATTTTTCACAAATCTTTATCTCACAACTTCTAAAAAATCGTTTCAAAATCAAATGTAAACAATCTCAAAAAAGAATGAGTATATGTTTCTGCAGCATAATTTTTCCACATTCTTGTATACAATACTCCCAATTGAGTAAAAAGTGATTGTGTTATATTACTAACATTCTAACGATCCGAATATGAACAAATTGTATTGATATCGAAATACATCCCTAATTTTAATTTTGATTTGGGTCTGCTATTTTCCCAACATGTCAGTTAAACAAAACAAAAATGACATACAAATTCAGAGTAAAGAAAGCAAATTGTATCTTGACAATTTCGTGAATAATTTTTTTTTTGTTGATTGCTTTCACGACTCAACTCGAACGACAATTAAGAGCCATTTAATATATATTATTATATGCAACTTTTCAATAATTTAATCTAATGAATGATTACTACAGTACTAGCCAACACGCACTAAATTCACATCTACAAAAGCGCGTATATAACCGCAACTATTCAATATTTTAATCCAATAACGCGTGACAGTTTAACCCATCCAATTAGTATTGCACAGCAAGCATTCACTGCCCCACCCCCCCAAAATATTTCAACGGATCACTTAACACTCGTTTATATTTAAGACCACAACATTCCCACATTTCCTCCAACCCACAAGAGAAAACTTGTACACACACTCGATCCCACATACCACTTATGAGCCAAATGCCTTCCTTTTAACCAGAGTTTTTCTCCTCTACAATCTATTGAATTCAGTACTCCTCTATTTGGTACCCAAGAAGTTGAGAAATTACCTCTCATCTTCTTGGTACTCCCAACAACAACTTAATAACACCACCACCACCATAGTGGACTCTGTTCCAACCGTGTCGTCTCCTATACCCCGCCGCATTAATCCACGTGCAATGGACCCCAACGAGCTCAAGCGCGTATACGAGATGTTCGACAAGAACGGGGACGGACGTATTACGAAGAAGGAGCTCAACGACTCGTTGCTCAACATGGGAATCACCATTTCGGACGAGGACTTAACGAGCATGATCGAGAAAATCGACTCCAACAACGACGGGTGGATGGACTTCGAGGAGTTCGGGGCGTTGTATCAAGCGATCATGGCGGATCAGGACGAAGAGGAGGACATGAGGGAAGCGTTTAGCGTGTTTGACCAGAACGGAGACGGATTTATAAGCGTGGAGGAGCTCAAATCGGTCTTGGCGTCGCTAGGGCTGAAGCAAGGGAGGACCGTGGAGGATTGTAAGGACATGATCATGAAAGTGGACGTGAACGGAGATGGAAGGGTGGATTTTACCGAGTTTAAGAGGATGATGAGAGGAGGTGGCTTTGCTGCACTAGCCAATTGATTCTTTCATTTCATTCATAAAAAAATTAATCTTTTCTTTTGTAATCCGTTCTCGGGTTGTTTTTTTGTTCTGTAGTAGCTAGAAGAAGTAAATGTTGTGGATGTATATACGCATCAACATTTTTGTTACTTTATCAGTGTTTACTTAGGAATGTTATGCAATTGAACTGATGAATTTTATCTCTAATTGAAATTGTTCATGTGTTCATGATATCTACATCTCTGAACATGATATTGCAATCCATCATCCCCAAGTAACCGATTTTTATTTTTTTTAAACGGCAAATCTCCTACTTCTACCCTATTTTAAACCACCTTATGTTCTTTGTTGGGATTCAAAAACCCAACCTCTCCTGGGTTAATTAAGCACCCCTACCACTAGACAACGTCCTTATAAACCTAATGTGATACCTCAAATTGAGGGGTTCTCATAAACCTATAAATATTTTTTTATATTGAGATTTGTCAAAGAAATTAACAGCTAATGAAGGCGTGCAATTAGGAATATCATTAATGACATTGGATAATGAAACGTTACAAGTCAATTCTTCACATGCATGCCAAGTTGAAGATGTTTTGAAGGAGAGCGATACTTATCATCATATCGAATAAATTCATCCTTTCTTTAAAGAATTGATACTACAATTATCAATTATACGCACTAATAAAGGAATCTTCACTGAGTCACCGGTATCAGGCTTTAAATTTTATTCACAATCAACAAATTACAAATAAATTGTGCACAAAAACTTTGCCAGGGACTCTTTGGTTCACTAGGAAAAATAAAAGTTTTGGTGATTTTGCCAAACATTTTCTTGATTGGTTCATAGGAAAAGATATAGGAAATGTATCAATCCGGTCAGACCATATTTTTCTTTTTATGTAACCGAAAATCATGTTGATGGATTTTTGTGCATTAAAATGCAAAACTTTTCCTACTTCTTTTACATGGGGGACATGTATTCCATATTGGAAAAGTTTCAAATTTTCGTAGTTACAATTTTGACCCTGAAAACACTAAATTATTGTCCAAATTGACCTCATTAGTCCAGATTATTACCCATCATCTTCTTCATCATCATCTTCTTCATAACGTCCATTCTTTTTCCTTCTTCTTCGATCAGTGGCCACTTTCAATTCAAGACAAAATTAGCAGCCATACAGGGACACATTTTCAATTCATCTTACACCACATTTCCAATTTCCAATTCCAATCAACCATTAAACCCAATCAGTCAACAATGTCGTACTTTCCCAAAGGCCACCAGGACACCGGCGACGAGGTCGACGACTTCGACGAGTACGATTCCACCCCTTACGGCGGCGGCTACGGCATCCACCTCACCTACGGTCGCCCACTTCGCCACTCGGACGAGATCTGCTACCCCAACACCTCCTCTCACTCCCTTGACTTCGACTACGACCGCCCTCAGTACACCTCCTATGCCGAGCCATCTGCTTACGCCGATGAGGCTCTTGACAACGAGTACAAGAATTATGTCCGTTGCAAGCCTGGCGGCGGCGGCGGAGACTAGAGAGAAAGGAAGGAAGAAGGAAAATAGATCTGTTCTAATTCTTTTTATTTATTTATTTATTTATTTATTTAACTAAAATGGATTTAATAATTTGAACCAAATTTTCTAGTCAATTTTAAGATACCAAACATGGAAAAAGGCTACATTTTCTAGTACATTTCCTACTTATGGGTTTGGACCAGATTTCCTAGGAAATGTCGATTTTCTTTTTCCTAGTTCAAACCAAACGGGCTCTTAGAAAAAGATGAAAGGAGTAAGGGAGAGTAACCTTAAAAACCCCAACCTTAGGTTCCCGGCCGCTCACCGGCCACCAAATTCAAACCAAAAAGCCACTCATTTTACCCCATTCCTTACCCCAAAACCTGATTTTAGAAAGGGAAGAAAGTCACCGTTGGAAATCCTGAATCGTCGAGTGATTGTTTCTCGCTATACTTAAAACGAATTTTCCGGTGGAGGCATCTGCTAAAGATATCTGGGAAAAGATTGAAAAGTGTGGCAAAATCACAAAAGTTTTTATTCCAAACAAACGTAACAAAAATGGGAAAAGGTTTGCATTCACAAGATTTAAAGGGAAAAAAATCACGACTTAGTGCTGGAGAAGGTTAAGGGTTGTTGGATTCAAAAGTTATAAGTTACTGGCGAATCCTTCGAGATTTTCTAGGCCGAAAATTTCTGAACTGAACTGAATTTAATAAATCTGAACTGAACTTAATTAATTTGAACTAAATAAATTTTCACTAAGCAAAACTTGATACATGAAGAAGGTAATGCTGACATGAAAAACAGTTGAAGAAATACTTTCAGAGCATTTGGCTTTCTACTTGGCTTCCCCCTCTCACGCTCTAAGGCAATTGACTGCATAATAGTTCAAGTAGAGCGTTGTTTAAATTTTACTCTACTTGAACTATTTGAACTATTATGCAGTCAATTGCTTTAAAATGCAAATGCGAAATGGAAAAAGGAGCAAGTACTAGTATAGCTTTGAATTAGTTTTCAGTGTGAGGCTGTTAGCATCATGACCAAACTACTTACATTTCTACGTGACCATAGTCATCAGAATTCATGATATATATACTAGTAGGTTGTTGCAGACGTGACATGGTGGCCACAAAATGTACCCACCACATGACTGCAAATAATACGAGCTGTGAGAGAGGAGAAAGCAAAAATAAAATAAAGTTAAAACGCAAAACAAGTCCACTTCCAATGCGCAGTTGATTATTGCCCCGAAACAGTGGCAGAAAACATCCAATATTGATCGATCAATAAGATCAGCAAAGGCAAAGAATGGATTTTTATCCAGCACCAATTTACCAATTATTGTTGTTTCTTTGAGCTGGAAATGTTTTCTTTAGCCCGGAACTTCAATTTGCCTCCCACTGAAAGAACTTGTAGCAACAAATCATCTATCTCTTGCTCCTTCTCATAAATGACAAAGGCAATGAATGCAAACGGGATTCCTTCAAAGTTGAATGACGATAGTGCAAATGTTAAACGGGTTTATGGATTATACATATAGCACATACATACTGCAATGGACAGAGAAAACCATATAGGCACAATATCAAAAGGCAAATTAAGTGCAACTTCAACAAGTCGGTAGTTCGATTAGAGAAACAATATGAGTAACAGGTAAAAAAAATTACCCACTTACAAATTGATGTTAATCGGGTGGTGGTAACAGTGGGTGAGCTATATTCAGTGGGTAAAGTCTATAACCCATCTACACAATGCGGAGGGAAAGATGAAAATATCATTGAATTCAAGTAGTGTAGTGAAATTTTAAGGCAAAATGGGCAAAACTTTTACCCACAGGTCGGGTACGAAGTTCAAGCACATGGTACTTACCTACAAAAAAAAAGTACGCAATGAAACTGCTCCAAGGATGCTTAGAAGCAATAACGAGATAACAACCTGTCTCATGAACAAAATAAAAGAATCAAAGTTATTATCAGATAAGAAGTTCAGCATGTATGGGTTCAAACATCCATCTACAGGTGAATTAAGGATATGATAATTGTTTCTAAATATGAAAGGACAATTAAGATGACTTGGTATTTCCATACAGTCAGACTTATTTCGCATGCAAAATGAATTTCGCTTTGTGCTTGAGATGGATGTGATCAGTCTTAAGATTATTAAGGGAGAATATATCAATGTAATAGATACTGTGATCAGTCTTCTAGAGCTCCAGTTACTTATTGAAATGTCAAATGTGTTTCCACATGGCCAACAGGGAAGAGTTACAATTGTAATGGACTAGAAAAATAATGCAAAAAGATAGAATCTAGATGTGTACATCTTTGCAGGTAGCCTTCCATGGATGAAAAGGAACACTGATGCTGCTAAAAGAAGCATAGAAACACCAGTGATGATGGTATTCCCAGTTGCCACAAAGCTAAAGTAAAATGTAGCCATGATTAACAATACAGTGAGTGTTTGCCTTGTATCCCTCCAATGTAGTGTGTCCGCAACTGCAAAATCACATCATTATTAGTTATAGATAATTAAATATATAACTTTCAAAGTGAAAAAGAAAAAAAATGACTACATCAGGATGTCAATTCCTCTGAATCATTTTCAACGGCTAATGCTAAAATATATTGGGAACATCAAATATGCAGCCAGGATAGAACTTTTACACAGGACAAGTCTAAAATTTCAGTCCACAACTTGACCATCTATTCTCTGGAACACTATTTCCCCTGATGTAACTTCATAGACATTGTCTATTCAGAATTTTGTGATAACTCTTTTCCAGCCCTGGTACTAGATCACGGCATCCAAGATACTGTGACAAGTAAACCCCTGCGACTATTTAGATTTTCTGAAACGATCTACTAACTGTGGTAATTCCTATCGATCCATTTAGGCTATACAATAATTCTGAATAATACTTGTTAGCTTGTTTACAGATTTATATACTGGCACATATATGCTAGTGTCTACATGGGTATTATACTGTTTAGCAATGTTTTAAGGACGATTGTGTGATTCAATTTGAGCCAATACTTGTTCAGAATAACTCAGTGAAGAAATACACACACACAAATAATGCTACCTTTTCCACTGCCGAGAAACAATTGAGATTTAGATGGCCCGTCTCTTTTAGTTCGGACACCTGCGCTTAAGTGGGGATATTATTCAATTGTTCTATTGAGGCCCTCCTGCAGTAAAATTATGCCCCAGGTTAAATTATCAAAAGAAACAAATGGTTTATGCTTTAAAGAATCTTATCAAGACAAGCATGCTAGATAATCTGAGATTAGAAGCCTCGGGCAAACATAAGTCAACAATGATGTTATTAATTAAACAAATTCAAGGGTGTTCTTGGCATATCTATTTTGTTCTAACCATCAACTATGTGAGAGAATGCTCATACATTTCACTTGAATAATCATGACTTTCCCATAATATTGAGCAACCTAATAGAGCTGAGGGCTTCATTGAATCACGGTATATCCCGAGGAAAACAAACAAATCCAGACTTTCAAGTTAAGTCAAGTAACACAAAAGTAAAAACATTTATAGTGTAAATAGTAGGAATAGGACATATCATATATATAATAGAGGAAGAGACTTTTAGGGCAAATATAGACCTCAAGTGACACAATGGGTGTGTAGCCAAGACGTTCATTTGCCTTAGAACAAGCAAAAGTTCTGTTGCATGATAGAAGTCTAATTCTTCAAGGTGTTAACTGTGGCACCTTCATCCCATAAGGAGCCAAAAACTTATACACCAACTCCACCAGATGTGCAAATGGCATCATAACAAGGTCAGGAAGCTTAATCCTCGGCCTGCATACTAGAAATCAGTAATAAAAAGAATATGCATTATACATACATCAGAAAGCACATTATAGGATAAGAGAGCATTAGCGACCAAAGTTACAGTAGCATTATGTAATGTAGAAAGGCAGATACTGTTGGCTTTTCTTCATTATAAAGATATTTGCTTTATTTTATTTTAGTTACAAGGTTGAATTAAGAAGTCAACAAACTCTTCTACATGATTGTTGTCAACTTCCTAAAAGGAGAGGCTAGGTGTTAGGTCTTCTACATGATTGTTGTCAAGATACTTGCAGTTGGGCCTCCCCTATTAGCCGACCTAACACCTAGCCTCTCTGTGTTTTGATTGGACATAAATAAAAGCTTCTGTTATATAGGGCAGTCAATGCAATCATGGCTAAATAATAAGGCACGTGTATTTTTAATCAAAACAGATTGCAGATGTGTGTTATGGGGGTTACGGATGGAGGAGTCCATGGCAACCACTCATGTACTCACTCCAGCCAAATAAAATGTATACGTCCTTCATCCTCATCCGGACGCTACACTCCACTAGCCTCGTCTTGTTCCAACTTCTACCTTCCTGAAAGTCAAGTTCTTTCACTTCTTTTCCGTACCAATTATTCGAGTACTTGAAATTACTATCCCTGAAGTCAAAGTTTACTCTTATACGATTTTTAGGAGCTTATTTAGAACATAGTATTTGGCTATTAGAAAGGTGATTGGATTGGAGTATAAAGTAATGGTAAAATATATAAAAATGGGTTGAATCTATTTGTTTAATCGATAAGCGCTGGGCCGAAGGAACTGTAAGGAATTGAATGGGAAGGATGAAAACAGAAAGCATAAAGAATTGAATGGGATAGAGTAGAGGGAGCATTAGATTGTTAAACAAATTAAAAATATGAAATTTAGCTGCTTGTCCTTGCTAGGATACTATCAAACCATTCATGAAAACAAAAATGAGATAAAACAAAATGGAGAATTTTGATAAAACTTTTAGATTGCTATAGGATAAGTTACTTTCACTAGTATGACTGGCCTGATGACTCTAATCAGCTCATGCACTTGTGGATATCATAACTCAGTATCATATCGAGCACAATATGGGGTACATGCTGATGAAAACAAAATAACAGGTTGAGATTTGTAATTACTAGATGAGTGTTGCATAAGTTTGCAGCAGAGAAATACCTTGCATAACCAAGACCTTCAAGAATGAGACAAGAATTCCCAAAATTTAATTGGTTCCATGGTAATGAAGTACGCCTGCAGTTGAAGTTTACAAGAAAACCACTGTTAGCCTGTTACTAATCCTTCCATTCAGGATATAAGTTCAAGATGAAGAGGACAGTGCATGCACATAGTCAAATATGTGTCTGGTTTGATATGTGTGTCTGGTTAAGTACATGATAAAACTGTTATGCCTACCACTTCATCGACTCTTTGATTCATTGGTAATTGCAGGACTGGGATCTTGAGAAATTGGTGATGGATGAGTGCAGATGTTCTTTACGAACGATGGGGCTTTCTCAGTTATATTCTAGTACTCTTTCATGGATACTGTTGAAGAAAAATTTCCATGGGAAATCATTTGGTGGAGCACGCTCCAAGGTTCAATTTGATTAACATCATTTGGTGGAGCACGCTCCAAGGTTCAATTTGATTAACATCATTTGGACATTGATATGGTTAAAACTTAAAACTAATGAAAAGTCTGTACGCATTATAAGAGTAACTTGGCAAAGCTATGAAGTTTAAAGTCAAAGTAACGTCTAAATTTGGTGGACGGAAGAGAGCAGAGAAGTCTAAAGCCACTTCAGTAAAAGGTCATCACGTTGCTGATGGTGACATTTACAAATACTTGATTCACCGGAAAGGGCAGTGGAAGAGCCGTCCAATGTCGGGTCTATTCAATAATGAGATTCAAAACTATCTCATTCAATGAAAAGGACACCCCAATTCAAGCTCTAATTCAAGGTTGCCTAACAGTTACCATCAAATTCGACCAAAATTAATCAGTTCTATCAAGCATCTGACCTCTTTTAAAAACACAAAAGACCGCATATCATGCATTACGTAATATGCATGGAGGAAAAGTACTCCAAGTGTACCCATAAACTTATACCACTCAATAAATTTTACTAACAGCTTAATGCAGTAAACGTGCATTTGAAGTACAGATGTAGTCACTAGAATAAATCTGTGTACAAAGACAAACTATTTGTCCTGCAGTAAAGAAAATTGTTACCTCTCCAGAAGCTCTTTCTGCTACAGTCCCTTCGGATGCTAGTGCTTGCTCAGCACATATATGAGCATGTGTAATATTTTCAACGCAAGTAAAATCATATATGTTTTTGCCGTTCCCAAGAATGAACTGATCATGTCAAATTAGAGCATCAGGTTCAAATAAAAAAAACCATCAATTAGATTCTAAGCTTTTGTATTCAGAAAGGGGTTAGCACACAGCTTGTTGCTAGACTCTCATCTAACTTTACGTGATTATAAAATTAGCATTAAAAAATAAAAAATAATAATAATAATAATAATAATAATAATAATAATAAATATAAATATAAATATATTCGGGCAACAAACCAACTTTTATAGAAAGAGGCAGAATAATACTGAATTTTATGAAATGTTAATTCCACATGAAGCAACATCGTATATAAGTCTCAAGAGTAAGATTTCAATCTTTCCATTAATCAATATCAATGTTAGATTTCTTCTGCAAGTAAATTCATAAATTGACAATAAATAAAGTAGCGCATGATTCAATAACAAAATGGGGCAAACAAAGGAAAACTAATTACCTTTGATTTCCCAGCTCTTGCTGCAGGAATTAGTGATGGAACGAACAAGTATCACCAGGGCCAAAGATGCCACTAGGTCGAATGCAGCAAGTTCGAAGCCCATTCGAGCCATTTGACTTGATTACAAGGGTCTCTCCTTCCGCTTTTGTGGCAGAGTATGAATCATTGTGCTGATTAAATAAACCAAGATACAGTTTGATTACTTACTGGACAGGTAGTTTTCTGAAATGATAATGTGTGATGTAAAATTAGCTTCTGTTATATAGGTAATTTTTGCTAAAGATTACTGCCAATCTTTAACAAAATTATCTTAGAAGAGAAATACTAAGACCAAAATCCACAGATTAGTAGATGAAACCTGAACATACACTAAGCTGCTACATCTTTCAAAGAGATCAAAAGCAGATATAGATAGGAAAGAGAAATGAACAGTGGTGGAGATGAACAGTCCGAGAATTCAAGTTATAGGACCTAGTCAAATAGTAAGGAGACAAAATATACATAGAGGGAGGGAGACTTATAATAATTCTATTCTGGTATTACTGAATAAAATACATATTCTAGTACAGAGTGAGATAAGTCCACAATGTTTAATACCTTGGAAGGATAAGGCTTACTCGTCCCCATTCAGTGTTCCATGAACTCCATCGAACATCATGCTAAGGGAACTTGTGTATATAAGTCTTTTTACTTTCTGCTCAATACAGGCATCAATGACATTTTGAGTTCCTGTAGAAGTGAAAATTCATACAGGTACATGAAAAATTGGTCGGAAAAAAGAAAAAGCATATTGACCAGATTATGTGTAAAAAAATATACAAACCTTGTACATTGACAGAATAATGCAGCTTATGATTATTAATGGAGGAATCAGGTGCGGCCATATGAAAGACAACTTCTGCTCCTTCACAAGCTGCAATCAAAAGTAACCGAAAAGAGATCAAACACAACACTAGTCACAGTGCAATTAAATCATAATAATAAAGTAAATAAAGCTAAGATAAGCTCCGCTTGATTTTTTAATCAGGCTACAAATAACACAGGAATGCTATAAGTTATCAGACTTAATAATAAATCAGGATTGTTAAAAATAATGGGATCAGATCAGAGCTCTACCTTACTGGATCATTTCAAATGCCATGGATATATGCAAGTATGCACAAATCAGATTGGAGAGAGAGAGAACCAATTCGCTTTTTATATCTGTTCCATCTCACATAGACTATACATTCTCCGACTTCCATATTCTCCGAATAACTAACATTCATATCCTCCAACAAAACAGAACTCTAACAAACTAGGTAAGTTCAAATTCATTTGTACTATGACTTCAGAGTCATATTTGACTCGACAGATTGAAAACAAAGGGTAACTTTGAACTATTTAATTTAATGCACATGGATCTTAAATCTACTTTACAAATTTTTCATTACCATCTTCAATAACACCATAAAATGAAACATAAATCCATGGTTATGGTAACTCTTTTGTTTGCATAATGAAGCCAACACCACTAATTAGTATAATCAGCTTTACAAACATAACATCTTCTGTAATTGACACTACAATACCAGCTCCATATTCAGTATTTAAACTCCACAAACATAACATTATCACATCTATACTCTGATTTGAGAATAATACACGAAACAACATAGAATAGGTAACAAACCTTTGAGCACTTGCGATTTATCGCGAAGATCAGCGCAAATGTACTGCACACGGCCAGACTTTAGGGCTTGACCAAGCATGCCAATTTCCTCGTCAGAATCTAGGATAATTTTGGGGCCTAAGTCAGCGATACGAACCAAAAACAAGTCGTATTTGATGAGCATTGCCACCAAATGCCGAGCTGCAAATCCTCTGCTGCCCGGTGACGACGCACCATTTCTCTCCTTCTTTTCCCATGTCTGAGTTGATGAAATTGAGAGAAAGAGAGAGTGAGAATCTTAATCTCGTTTACGGGACAGAATTACTTACACTGAGCCAGGACAAATAGATTGATGGAATTGAATCGATCAAAACTAGGTAGGGGTGTACGCTGGCGGGTGCGGGTTAATTTTTACAAAAATTCAAGCCGACCCGCCTTATTCTTAACCGCGGCGGGTGAACATTTTGTCTAACCGCCGCGGGCAGGTTGGCGGTTTTACACATTAAAATAAGAAGCACGTGAAAGTAATACTAAAGTTTATGAGAGGGCTGAATTCTTTCTTAACAGAGGAAGCAGAGACAAAAGAAATTCTGGTTGAATGGGGTTATCAGCAGTTTCGCCTACTGCAGAAGCATTTTATTCCTGTGGAGTATTTCTTTCCTCCCTCAACATTGGGTTTACTTCATCCATCACTACCTACATTAAGTATAAAAATCATTCACCAAACTATAAGCAACTGGAGAATAAATCAAGTACAGACTAGAGAGTATTGAATAATATAATAAGTAAGAAGTTTAAAACGAAATCAGGAATGAATGAATCAAACTAGGAACAAAAACAATAAGAGTAATGGAGGTTTTTAGCTGTAAGTTTGGCATTATGCAATACATAAAATTACAAATAGATAATTGGTTTCCTGATCTTATTCAATGATTATATTGCTTTGTATACTGTTTTGTCCCTAGGTGATAGTTACCGGAGTAATCAACTCATATTTGGGTTTTATTTTACCTAGGAATGAATACTCTTATTGTTTTGTCCCTTGTTTTACCGGAGTAATCCAAACTAATTAGTAGTAACAACGAATGAATCAAGTAATCAACTCATATTTGGGAGACAGAGGATAATCATACTGGAAACTGGAATGTGAAAACGAAGAACATTCAAGCTTAAAATAAATGAATTGGAAATGGAACACTGACGAGCTGAAACGAAGGAGCGGCGGAGGCCGGGGGAGATGAGGCGGTGCAGAGAGCCAGAGACGATAGGTGCTGATTAGATGCTGCTGCGGTGCGTAAATCAGATCGGAGGAGAGGGGAGTTAGTACGCTCACAATTGGGAATGCATTTTGTAGTATAGATAGTAGTACATCATTACTCATTAATTAGAGAGTTCTACAATCAAGGGTTTAGTTAGAGCTACTCTCTTCCATATATAAATATAATTATGTAAATGAAGTTTAAAGTGTTGTAATTAATTATGTAAATATATGTAATATAAATCTTTAAAAGTGTTATAAACTTATAATTCCTTGGTTACAATTCTCCAAAACGTTTAGAGTCTTGAGACGAACTCATATGAAGTATGCGTTTAGACGAACTACCAAAGTACCCACGTCAATAATGATTTTAATTTTATCCTAATCTAATTTATTTAAGAGTTTCACAATTATTTAATTTCAAACTTTATAAACAAAATTTTATGTACTTTTCTCTATGATGAAGGTATAGACCTCTTCAACACAGTACATAATTATTCTGAGCGTTAGTGAGGGGTTAAAACTTAAAAATCATAAATATATCGTGCCTATAACAAATTTAGTTTTCAAATTTTTAGGGGAACGCCCGCTTATCCCCTCCTGGTTTCGTCCCTGGTCCGTAGGTACACAAACACAAGATGGAGGGTCTACTCTAGCATGTAAAGCACCGAACATAGATCTAAGCGGGCATATATGGATGTTCAATATGTTAGTCAAACCGTCCCATTACACCCCTCCCTAGTACAGTATGAAACATTATAGTCGGTCCCAAATGCAAAATTGTAAATCGCCACCAAATGTTCAAGGAATAGAGTTGGTCCAAAAGCTAGTTTGATGCAAAATTTTGTACCTAAACAATGAAATCAATTCTTAATCTTTGTTAATTATTATAATTATAGAACCAGTAAAATCTTGTTAATATTATTGCCAAATCTCAAATTCTGCTATGAAGCATACCAACTCTCGATTACATATCCGATCAAAATAAACTAAATATATGAACCTACCTAAGAAAAGGACAAGCATCAAGATACTTCAAGATATGCCCTAGAAGATAATTTTACTCATCATCATCATAACAATATATGCAAGTTAGTAACATCCATAATACTGTAAGTAATAAAAGAACCCTCCTGACTGTCACATTTCCTGGACATTTTCCTAGTGAATCAACAAAAAGCTCAGCTCATCTCCGATCCGACCAACAACACGCTATCATCGACATTCATGTGTATGTGTACGTCGCGTCCCTTATGTTAGAGGGCATGAATGCCAGTAGCATTAGCACCGCCAGTATGCAAATGGGGAGCAGTAGCAGCATAAAGGGCGGAGGCGGCAATGGTGGCAGTATAAGCGGCAGGATCAGCAACGACACGGTCAGGCAAACGAGTAGTAACAACGACTCCAATGTAAAGTACCGGAACATCACTTTTCCATGACCTTGCGCGAACGAGCGCGAATAGTCTAATCTTTTGCCTTCAGCGGCGAGTTTCCTTTGGGGAACTGGATTCCTTTGTCCGGTTCTTAAATCCATAATGTTGTTGATGTACTGATCTTGTAGGGTGAACAAGCTCTTGGACAATGCTGGTGGGTATCTTGGTGGTCTTGTACTCATTTAATGGCACAGTTCTTCAATTCTCTTCTTTTTTGTTGATCCAATTCTTCAAATTCCCAGTAGACTTTAAACTTGTTGGTCACAATGATTCAAGAACTTCTGTCCCAAATATGATCAAATTAGGCCAATTCTTACAGGTGTTCAAATGTAATAACCCTTTAAAGAAATTCCTCAGATCAGTTTAGGATCTTCCAGAATAACCCAACTGCAAGACAATAACAACAAGTACAGAACTAAATCAGATTGTGTTGGTTGATTACATAGAAAGCAAAGATAGCAAAACAAAAACTACTTAGAGCAATCATGATGAAGTGAATAATGAATATGTAAAGAACAATCTAGTCTAGTAGTACTAATTTTTCATTATCAAGAACAATAACTAAATCCAAGAAGACAGATTAATACTACTACTACTATTGAAGAAGAAAAACAATAACAAACATTCATCATAAAGTTATTTGTGTAAACAGAGAGAAAAATTACCTGTAACTTCGGTTCAAAATTGAGATGTGAGGATCCAAATAAGTGTAGAAACACAATTACAATTTCTCTTGGAAGGCTGCACTTTTGTACTAGTCCAACAACAAGTTGTCTCTGCAACGTTTATCCTTTCAAGGCTGGTCTTTTTCTTCTTCTTCTTCTACTTCTTCAAAATCCAATCTAGGGGATGAAATCAAGAATTGCTGAGTTCTTGTAACGCGTGCTTTATTGAACAAGGGGGCGAAAGAAACAAACTGAGAAGATTTGGTTGAAAAGGAAATGTAAAGGAAGGCAGCATAATACAAGTTGTGTAATTAATTGTGTATTTGCATATGGTTTGCAACTATGTCAGCTGTGGGGCTGCTTCTTTTGGGTTAAGAAATGGATTTTGGTATATATATATAAATGATTTTTTAAGTATACAAGAAAACAATCTCAATGAAGAAAGAGTGAGAGAGAAACAGAGAGAGAAATTAAAGAAATGGGGTGGATTCATTGAATGTGTAAAACATGTGGGGAATGGGAAGACAAGGCTGACTAGTTATTGTTTAATCATATACTACTACTACTACTACTTGTACAAGACGGAGATGTAATTTGGGATAGGGAAGGGTAATTTGGACTTTTTACCTACCTTGTTGAGCTTCAATGATGTTTAAAGGAATGTTCCTAGCCCCAAGGTTCTTCACCCCTAGACTTTTTTCCCCCTCTCTCACACACACTCTATCTCTTCACCTTTCTTCCACTCTTGGTAAGATAATGATCATTTACAAGGTTCACACTCCTACTCCTAGAATATCTTGGAAAGGTTGTGGTTTCTACGAAATTATTTATACTTTTAGTCTACAGGAGCATAAGATACCTAATACATGTATATTCCATTAATTTATTTACGTTTTTCACTTATATCTGTTTTTGTTTCGTTTAGTATTATATGTGAGTTGTTATTTTCTCTCTTTTTTAGCTTTTTGTGATTTTACTACGAATCACATCACTTAAAAACATGGACATGGTAATACATAACATTTTTTTAAATCCTAGAAAAAGCAACATAAATAATTTATTGGGGCCAAGGATTATTTTTTTCTCTTAAAAGGGTAATAGGTTAGGAACAGTGCAATGGTTTCTAAACTCTTGTAGAGGCCTATATGTCATACTGGGCATAATGACATTTCATATTCTTGAAATTAAACCTGGAGGGGGTACATTTTGCGGTGAGAGAATCTTATTCAATTACCGTATATGCTTAACGGAATTGCTCCACTTGCTTGCCAAAAAGTATGTGATTTAGTTGCACTCCATTTAGACAAAAGCAACCTTATGTACGTACTCATACTTGATTCATCAACGACTAGATCTCAATAATAGGTTATCGGTGCCTAAGTGCCAGACTGCCAATATTGTTCTCCTGCAAACACAAGCAACTGCATAGTTAAGATCTGATTTCAAAATAATATTGCGGTAGCATCTAATTTCTTGCAAAATTCAATCCATACCGCATAGAAATGATTTCAATGTATTATTATCAGTTATGCCGACTCATATTGTATTTTTCAATGAGTGAACATTTCATTAATATTAAAGGAGTTTACCATCAAGTCTGTCATTTGTTTCCATTATTGCAAATCGATAAAAACGGTTACATGATTATTTTCTTTCAAAATCTAACGGTTACATGATTCGTCAATTATATTTATAACTCAAGTTGGACAAAATATCTCATATTACTAAATTGAGATTACTGCTAACAATATTGATGAGGGGATAATGTGACATCGCCCTCGAAGCCATAAGGGAACCTCGAAGAGAAGGGCTACACTTGGCTTTCCCCACAAACCTCAATCCCCCCCCCCCCCTCCATCATACAGGGTTGGAGATTGCCTACCATCGAAGGGGACCATAGTACAATCTAGTACTGACAGAACGTCCTTTTGTCCGGTTCCTAGCACACACCATGGGCATAGACGGGTCCCACCTTCGTATCCTATATATATGTGCATTTATTATGCTAAGATCATTCCTTATGGTTTGGGGCTTAAATGGGCCTATAAACATAGAAGCTCCAAAAGAAGCCTCTTCCAAATTGAAGACTCCAATGATTTGGGGCTTCTTTGTGGCCCCATGTACTATATTACTACTCCATTGACCAATAATATAAATAATAAATAATAAAATAGTAATATTGGGGCTTAATTGAGGGCTACTATTTAGAAGCCCTTTTCCAAGGGCTACTATTTAGTAGCCCCGAATAAGTCCCCATTTGAGGTGTTTTTGGGCTTATCTCGGTCTTAATTGGTACTTTAAGCCCCAAAAAAACCTCCATAAGGAGTGCTCTAAGATATATATTACAATATACTACTCTCTATATGTATGCTGCCCAATGTTCCCATCTCCCAATGTTGAATCGCAACCGATCTAACCAAGGTATATCGGTTGATACCCCCCAACACTCATACTCTTATGTCTTGTAGGTGCTCTACTTGTGTTCTTCACAAGATAAACTATTCTCATCCACTTCCATGGGACGAGAGATGACACCGTAGGCCTTGACTGGATTTTACTCACATTATAAGATAAACTCTTCGCATCCACTTCCATGGGACGAGAAATGATACCGTATGCCTTGATCGAATTTTACCCGCATCAAATATAAACTTTCAAATAGAAATTCCTTTTTTTAACAATAATACTACACCTGTTCAATCAATCCATCTCCTCTGTAATTTTAGTTTTTCTTTCTTCTTGCGTGTTCTTCGGGTGCGTTACCCCCAACCTTTTTTTTTCCTTTTACCAATGAATTTAAACACCTTTTAAATACCTTACTTTGGTTTATCAAATGAAGACACTTTTTCGTATTAATAAACAAAGTGAAAAAACAAAAATTCAAAAAACTTCACGGCCGGTCTCCAAACGCAATGCATGGGATGAAAATTCAAGCGCGCTAGTAGTAGTACATGATGTATTGGATGTATCACAAATTTCAAGTAAGTGGTAAAGTTGTTTCTTTAGCATGGTCAAAATTCAATATCGGCCAATCAATGATCTCTAATATTCATTGTACGTACCACCTTTTGGGTTCTTTTTTCTTTTCATCTGTATCCGTACGCATGACAAACAACAAATTAGTACTGAAAACATGCAAAACATTTCACTAATCTATCAACTTTCGTTTGTCAAATTCACAGTTTCATGATTGTCGTGGTGGTCGAACCATGTCCACACCCTCCTCCACTTATTCCTTTTAATTACTCTTTTAACTTTATTAAGTATCGATCTTGCACATGTTAACTCAAATGAGAAATAAGTCGCGAAGTTCCAAGTAATCAAATCCATACCAGAGCTAAAAATTAAGAGATATTCACGAAAATTGTAACTAAAAGTTATGAACAAAATTATTGTTCTATGTTTTTTATTTATATTTACATGATTAACGTATTGTCTCCATGTAACAATATCGTAAGATATTATTTTAATGTGTAGGCTCTAGCACATATAGAGTAATAATAGGGTATTTTTATGGTAAGTGGAAAACACGTCCTAAGTAGGTCACTAAAACACACTAAGTCTCACTAAAGCGTGCATGATGCTCAGTACAATCAAGTTTCTTCCATAATTAAGTACGAATACAATATAGAGTCCTTCTTTATAAGTAGCTCTCAATGACTCTTCTCTTCAACGCTAAGTACATGTAATTATGAAGGTGCGAAGGTTAGTGTAATATTACTTGTTTGTCGTATGGTCAAATCGGGATTAAGCGATTTTACTCAAAGAAGGTTGTAAGCCTTCCTTGTCTATAGGTTTAATTATTGTTAGAGAGAGGACAATTAATGCTTGATACATTGATTTAGGGATTAAAGCCCTTTTATTTGGTCCATCTTAAATCGTTCCAAACATTTTGTAACAAGTGTAGCCTTTAGATCGTGCCACGTAGCCATAGTAGGCTCAACATTGACACAATGGGCCAAGCCCAAGCCATGTAGGTGTATCTTCATGTTTATTCCAAAATACTCCACATAGTACTAAGTTTGGTTTCATAAGTAGAAATGTAACTTCTCACGGACCTTCCTATGTATGTAGAAGTTATTATGATGTTATTTTATTTTAGTGACATATGGGTCAGCAGGTAAGGAGGAAAGGTCCTGGCGTAGGACCAGGGGTGATGGTCAATGTCTTGTATCCGTAGTGTTGTTGATTGTAAGTTATAAATTCTAAATGTACTAAAGTTGAACTTGTAAACTTTTAAACTATAACACGAACTAAAATTAAAACTCCTTAATTCGTACTATTAGGATATAGGATACGAAATTACGAACTAGACAAATTTTTCAATATCAATTACATAATTACATGTCATGCTCCATAATTGCTATTTTGTTCCATATTTGTGAGCTCTGATATTTTCGGTTCACCATGGTTACCGCGTTTATCCGACATTTGATACATTGCATATCTCTCTGGTTTGACTAAAACATATACCTATGTTTTTTCGAAAAATGTCAAACATTATACTGACTTTGAACTTTATAATTGGAGAGAAACATGAAGCAGTTTTTCTTTTTGAATTAAAGAATCACTAGTAATTTACCAATCTCGATTTAGTGGCTAAATAATTTTGTTCACATAATCAATTTTTCAGCCAAGCGTATCTATTAATCTGACTACACCCGTATGTCTAAAAATACACCAACATACTTGGTAGCCCAAATTCCAGACTTGGCCTCTATATATATGGTCAAATAGTATTTTTGGCACTTATGGTTTTAATGACCGATTTTACGGCTCAACGGATGCATGCCAAGAAGTCAAGTAGAATACATATGGTACTACTACTAATTAAAGAACTCGAGGGAACCGTATTAGGAATTGGTTCATTGTATGGTGACAAATGTGAACATAAATATCATGTATACTTATCAACGGTAAAAATCGATGCATGAGCCATCAAAATGAAATGTAACAAGTAGTAATTGATAGTTCGTAGTTCATTCTATTTATAGTAAGGCGGAATCGCAATTGTATTCAAAATTCAAAGATGGCCTACTATGACTCGGATTTTTTTAATTACTACTCTCCCTCCATTCTCACACATAAGTACAGTAAGGACTAGGAACTGCGTCACACGCGTAAGCGCAATCTTGTAAAACATTGTTGTTTTATTAAATAATATATTGAAATAAATGGAGTGAATATATAATTTTCACATAATGTCTTCAAACGTAATATAAAAATAACTAATTGAGTAATTAAACTTAATATAAATGGTGTGCTACAAATGTATATAGTTTTTGTAGTTATGCAATTAATAGTTTTGAATTGAACTATATTATACATACGAAAAGTATTATTCCGATGAGTTAAGAACCATCAGATGCATCTCTAGACTTTGGAAACATTCAACTTCAAAATCTGCAATGCATCTTTTTCGCATGTTAATTGGTATTCTTCATCAGGTGAATATATTGTCAAGTGCTTCATATAAACATTCTAGATTCATAATATGATGTTTTTAGTTATTTTTATCGTATGATTTAAGAATAATTTAAGGTCAAAATGACCATCGAAAAGTCAACAAAATCAAGTGTTACATTTATTATTAAACGGAGGAAGTATGTCTTTTTTTATAAGAACATATCATGGTTACTTTTAAAATTAAGTATAATACGTCATACAACTTTATGTTAATTAAAAAATAAAAATTTAAGAAGAGAATAAATAAAAAGAAAAACATTACGTCAATAAGTTTCGAACCCAACACCTTCAACTAAAATAATGATACAAATAATAGAGAAAAATCACGCCAACAAGATTCGAACCAAACACCTTCAATAAAAATAATGGAGAAAAATCACGCCAACAGGATTCGAACCCTACATCTTTTAATTAACTAATGACACATGTACGCACCAGATTGAAATTAGATAAGCAAGATCAACGGATTAAAATTGATTGGTAGGTCAATCAATTGGGTAAATCAACCGGCTTATTATATTACTTTAATAACCTCTATAAATTAATAACTTTGGGACCGTAAAAAATTATTATCTTATCCAGATATTAATTTATGTATAAGTTAATATTTTATTAATTTACATAATAGCTCATCCGTAAACGTGTAAACTTCATTTCGATCGTTCAAAATATAAGCGAATCTTATATTAGGCAAAAATGTGTAATGATTTATCTTTTTTGTACCAATGGGTCGTTAAGTGATATATGGAGAAAATATTACACCAATATTCCCAATCCAGATAGGATAAAGATCTTGCAATTTAAGCTTGAACAAAGTGATGTTGACAATAATGCAATTGGTAGTTGTTTTCGTCATTGCAAGCTACGGACCACAGATATTGAAAATTTAGAAATAGTTGAATTATCATATAACAAAATGGATGTTGATGACTGTTTAAACTACCCTGAGAAAATGAAGCGACCGAGCTGCTAACTGATGAGCAACTCATTTAAGACATCATGGGACATGACAAAAATGACGAGGTTAAAGATCGCAGTGTTGCATTGGAGCCTGTTAGTCGAAAAGAAACAATACATGCAACACTCACATTTGAATAATTTTCTACTACAACATGAGCATTCTACACCGGAACTTCTAACTGCACTCAGAAAACTTAAAAATCATGTCAAAGAGAGATACAAATTACAACAAGAAATAATTAACTATAGAGTCATTTTTCAAACAGTTGTGTAATTTAGTCACACACACGCACACACACACACATATAATAATAATAATAATAAAATTAGTGAATTATTAATTTATGTATCGGATGGGACCTATTTGATTTTAAGAAAAATTATTATCTTATAATATTAGTCAGGTTATTAATTTAGCACGTTAATTGGTCCCAAATTGGGACCGAAGAAAATTATTATTTAATCCAAAATTAATTTATGCAGGTTCTACTATATTCGATTTTTTTTCGGTCAACAACTTTCAACTTTGACTCACGATTACTATTAAACTATAATGATAATGCATGTAACAAAATTATATTATGAAAATTTAGGTTCTATATTTTCATAATATAATTTCATTAAATACTTTGTCATTATAGTTTAAGAGTAATCGGGAGTCAAATTTAAAAGATGTTGACTGAAGAAAATCAAACTAAGAAGTTTATGAGAGAACGAAGAGAGTATTATCATTATTTTAAATGATAATTTTTATTATTATTATTAAAAAATGTTTGACTGGTTGGCTGCTAATTGCCCAATAAGTATGTTAATTGTTAGGCATTATGCAAACAAACTCCAAAAACTTACGCAGCTACAGTGACACAGTGTACCTGTCTGGACTTGATCAACGAATTAATTGATGGGTCAATATAAACAATGACTTAATGAAAATTCATCGTCAAGGTGATACACCTTATACTTGAGGTTATGGATTTAATTTCTGAAGTGAATAATATTTGCTATGTATAGAAATTAATTTAAATGAGTGATTAGAAATGTATCGATGATAAATGTGTCGAATCAAGTATTGTAATTGTACTATTGTATCTCAAACTAATGACTTAAGTACATTTGGCACCCCTACTAAACACCCACTTATAAAAAAAACCGAACTTGTCAAGACAATTACACCCTAGCCCATTATGGGCTCCGACATTGACTCAGGCCACTTCCATTTTTTTTGCTACAAACAAACACGCCTTTAGTGTTATTCTTTACTTTTTTTCCTGTTTTCTCTTTTCTTTTCTCTCTTTTCTCTGTTTTCTTTTTACTTTTTTTTTTAAAAGCTAACTCCAATACCGGAGTTGACAGCTCCTATCAGAGTTGTGGAAGCTCCGATCGGAGCTACACAGCTCCAATTGGAGCTGTGTAGCTCCGATCAAAGCTTTGGAGCTGTGTAGCTCCGATCAAAGCTTCCAAAGCTCCGATTTGAGCTACTGTTCATCGTCTTCTTCCCTTTTTTAATTTTGTTTTCTTATGTATTGAAAATAATTTGAGACTTGTTTTGAAATAAAAATCTTATAGGGTTTGTTTTGCAATAATTTTGTGGATCATTTTGAAGTATAGTTAAATTTTTAGTGTTAATTTTGTAAAAAATAAAATATTTGGGATAAATGTGTAATAGATGAAACTTAAAGGTTGTTTGGCCAATTTCAAAATTTGAAATTCCGATGAGGGTAAAATGGTAACTTCCAGACTTTAGATCGCTCAAAATCAAATTCGTGAACTAATCTGTAATTAGATTTATATAGCAAGGGTAGTATATATAATAAAATATTTAGATGGGCTAGAATGTAATAATAAAAAAGCAGGGGTACCAAATACAATTATTCCTAAACTAATTGAAATAAGTACATTTTAAAATTTATTGATGATAAATTATTAAATTTATAATCCAAACATTATAATTCAAATAATATTATACTGTATCTTTTTAATGGCTATCAAGTGGACTAAGTTGGTCACAGTCACACACAAGAGCTAACTCTCAGAAGTCACAAAAGGATGGACACTTTTCTATCTCATGAATCATCTTTCTCCTACTTATACAAATTAAACGAGTTATTTTCACATGTTTTTTATAGATTTTATTCTAAATTTCCAAATCCAATTCTAGAAAAATAAACGTGCACATTGTTTATATTATTACATGTTTTATTATCAATTATTTCATTGTATCACCTACAAATTACTAACATAATTTTTTACATTACATTTGATGCCTTAACGTGCGATCTACTTGTCGTGCAATATTTTCACCCGGACCAACCAAACAAACTTGTTGCATGTTTATTGGTACTACTATTTGTAACACTTTTTTCTAATTAAGCCTTTGTGTAATTTGATATTCAACCATTGTGTGTCATTATGTGTCAACTTAAATTGTTGACCCATATAATATATTTTATTATTATTATTTATATATACGTTTAGATCTTTCAATATTTCAATCATTATTATCATTATGATAATAATGGCTACTCTTATTTTCAAGAATTGAGTTAAATACCAATTGCATCACATATATAGGATGAGATTCAATTGAAAAATATAATTATATAGGATGAGGTTTAAAGCAATTGATGTTAATGATGATGGGCGGTTTGAATTAAGCAAAAGTTGGTTTTAAGACACGTACATCACACATGCTATTGATGGAAAAGTCGTGGGATGTTACACCAACATCTTAAGCATGCAACAACAACAACCTAAGATGTAATTAAGGATTTGATGATCTACTATATGCAAAGAATAAAACATCGAGCAAGTGATCATGTGGATTGTGGCTAGGCTAGGCCATAGTATACTCGATCTATACCATATTCTTACTACACATCATGCATATGCTGATAATATGCATGCATCCACCATTCAATGTATTTATTCCCTTGTTGCCCACCTGCATTCAACCTCCCCAAACAATATTGAATATATTAATTATTAATACTTACTCCGTTCCATTTTAATCTTTGTAAATTGACTTTTTTTTAATAAATTATGATCATAAATTACTTTTAATTAAACATTTCTAACATATAATAATATAATGTTAAAAACTATACTTAAATTGTTTTTATAATTTTTTTTATTATATTTTTTATGATGCTCAAAGTTAAAGAAAAAACTAGTTAATTTTTTTTTTTTAAAAGGAACTAGAGTAGAGTAGTAGGAGAGTAGTACTAGTACTTGTATATACAGTATATATACTTAATATCTGTAATACACCGATTAATCCTCGTACTAGTACATTAACCGACATTTTCAGTTCAATGCAACTTAATTAAATCTAGCCTGCTAAATTAGATTCATGAATTTAATTTGCTACAGTACTACGTTGAAGTCAGACTCTGTAACAACGTCTGTCAGCCGTAAATTATGAAAATACGGAGTATTAGTTTAATTTGCTAAACGCCTAAACCTAACTGATCTTACTTTATCCTTATTACTTTGTCTTTCGTACAGACGCAATGAATATTTTAAGCCGCCTTTGGTTGATGATTTTTCTATGGCTATTGTAGTACATTCTTTATTGCATTTTGTATAAGTTAATTTGGGGCACTTAATTTGGAGAATAGTTTTACCTTTTACGTGAAATAATTATTGTCCTACAAAAGTGCTAGGGGCGGTTCACAACATCGTAGTAGTTTAGTTGAGGCTCCCCGTATGAGATAAAAAAGAAAAAAACAATGTAACATTTAGAGTACACTTTAAATAGGTCTTAAAAAAAATATGGATGGCACTTGACTCTGATGTTTGAGCCACATCAATCTCTTTCTTTCGGCAAACAAATACCTTCGGGGAACACATAAGAAAGCAACGACTTTATTACCTTGGCACTAAAGGTAGCGACTAGCTATTAAGTTACACGGCCAACAGAATGAAGCGCTATCGTAAGTCGAGAAGGACCACCATAGTTGTCTAAAATCCAACATCAACATCAGAAGTCCACCCCCTAATTTGATTATAGGGTTGGTATTAACTAATTACTATTTTATTCTTTTTATCTGACAATATTCGATAATTTTATCAAATTTGTTCACATTTAATCAAACACTTATAATTGATGATATAATTGAGTGGTGAAAGAACATGGTATTGACTGTTTTTTTTCCGAAAGATAATGAGTGCATTAAAGACTACTAATCCGAAAGTACAGAACGAAACTTAAGTACATTGTCTTGCCTAAGTACATTAGCTAACCAACTTGGGCATGCATCCCAAATATAGACAAAAGTTGAATCCTCCAATGGCGATTCAGATCTTTCAAACTTCCGGGATCGGCCTTCAAATGCCAATTTATCTGCTACACCGTTGAGTTCCTGGTACACAAAATGTAATTCCACCTTCTTTACTAACTGCATTCGCCTACGTGCTTCCTGGAGGAGTAGTTCTTGATCTCTTGTGGGTGCCGAAACCTGTGGCCTGTTGATGCATGATTCCAAAATTTTAGGATCAATATTAATGATAATTCTTTGGCAATCAAGTTTTTCACAAAGTTTAATGCCAAATAATAAGGCATGGAATTCCGCCGTAGTGGCATCTGTTTTTCCCAAATATGAGGCTCCTGCTAATAAAAATTCTCCTTTGCTATTTCTAATGACCGCTCCAGCACCTGCATGGCCAATGGGATCATATGATCCATCTATATTTAAGCAAACCACTCCTGGTGGTGGAGGTGACCATTTACAAGGGATGAGAGTGGTGTGTTTATGTTTTGTTTCTTCTTTTGCTTGGTGCTGATGGTCATGAATAATTGTGAGCACTCTTGTATGCATTTGTTGTGGTGTAATGGTTTTATTGCCAAAAAAAATTTCATTTCTGAATTTCCAAATCATCCATGCAGTGATTAAGGCATTTACATGTGATTCCAGATTGTAAGCTTTAGTGAACACTAGGTTCTGAAAGGTTTGAGAGTTCTGTAAAGGGGATAGGAAATGCCTTATGCTTGCAAAGCATGGACATGTAAACACCAAGTGGTCAATATTTTCTTCTGACATATTGCAGAGGGTGCAAATTGGTGATGGTATAGTAGAAAATAGTTGGGATCATTTTTGTTTTATTAAACGGTATATATTACAACTATTCCTACACAATCTTATACAAATATTCTACACCACATTATACCTCCAACACTAAACCACTTTATGTCTTCGTTGATCTATTCTTTACTTCTCCACAATTCCTTTTCACATATCAACTGCACTATCTAATAGCTCCTTGTTGGGACCATTCAGACATATTAAAGATAGTCACTTCAGGATTCCATGTAAAAGACTAATTATCAATAACAATAAAACATTTGAGATATTTGTGATTTAGCTTTCTAATCTAAACATCCGTAGTGTAGGAACTAGGAACAAACTCATAAATTGGGGTTAGGCCGGTTAGGGGGTGGACGCCCCGCCAGCCATGGTGTGCCTACTCCATGAAGGAAGACAAAAAACAAAGTAACTTAGGCTATGTTTTCTTCGTCTGAACTAATCTGAACTGAACTGAACTGAATGGATCTAAATTGAACTGAATTGAACTTATTTGTAATACAGAATACTATTAGACAAATTTGAACTGAACTTAATGCATCTGAACTAAATTGAACTTAAAACAATCAACTTTCAAACGAAAAGAACAAATACTTATCCTACTACTTCTATCTCGTAAACAATGATTGGCTATTTAAGCTCTGTTCTCTTCGTCTGAACTGAACTGAACAAAACTGAACTTAATGAAGCTGAACTGAACTTAACGGACATGAATTGAACTAAACTGAACTTAACGGACCTGAACTGAATTGAAATGAAGATTTTTTTAGTAATAATAATATTAGTAATTGTAATAGTAATAGTAATAATAATAAATAATAATAATAATAATATTATTATTATGGTTTTTATTTATTATCAACATTAAAAAATTATATACTTAAATCCATTTCATTTTAAACTATTAAGTTGCCTTATATGTATTTTGAATTTTGACCATAAAAAACAAACACACTTTTAAAAAATGAACTTGTATGGATGAACTTTGACTATAAATTATTTTTAAATTAAACTTTAATAATATAATAAAATTAGACTATGAAATATATGTAATTTTATTTTATTATTATTTTTATATAATTTAACAGTTATGTGTTATCAAAGTATATACAAACTCAAATCAATTACTAGTACTAGAATTCAAGTGGAAATTAATTGATTCGAGTGAAAATGGGAGCAGAGCTTGTCTCTCGGGTCTCGACTCCCTTCCAATTTTGCGTGTTAATAAAATTTAAATCATCATTAAAAAAGTAAAATAATAATAATAATGTTATTAAAAATAAAAAAATCTAAATAAATTTAATGAGCATGAACTGAACTGAACTTAAAATAATCAATTTTCAGACGAAAATAACACCGATTTAATCTAAGATCAAATAGCCATCATTGAGTTGGAGATCCAACAAGTAATAATTATTCGGAGTCAAAGTCTCGCTAATTTACCACTTCCTAAACATGGAAAGGTAGACATTTGGAACAGTATTGCCAATTTGAATGCAGCTTTGGGTTTTGTAAAGAAAATAATTATAATAATGAAAACATTGCTTAGACCAGAGCACATAATCAAGACTTGTTTAGTACTTAAAACGTCAATTAGTCATAATTAATCCGTAGATTTGTCTTCTTGTAATTTTTTATGCATACATTGGAATCTTGATGCCCCTCCACCCACTGAAAAGGGAAAACACTCTAGGGCTCATAAACTTGTACTCGAACCTGAGATTTGTGTCCAAATCTTATCAACGACTACTTCACTTGTTTGTCATAAATTCATACTTCTTCATTCTTTGTATATTGCATGATTTGTGAAATACAAACTCCATACTTTGTATGATTAAACGATTTGAGTGTCGGATTGATAGTCATGTCACGGAAAGAAATAAGTAATTGTATTCTAATGGAACACGAAATTTGCCAAGTTTAGGAGGGGTAAAATAGGTGTGTTGATGGAAGGATCATGTGGTCCTAGTGGTTTAATCCGAAACTGGAAATCAGCCCATTGTATTGTGCCTAACTGGAGACTAGTATACATCCCCCCTACCATTGAAATGCTCAATTTAGGTGTACCACAGACTCTGCTTATGCTTCAAGTTGCACCTATCATTTTGCTTTCAAACTTAAAAGTTGATATTTCACCTTTCCATGATGGATGTTTGTGCACCTATATGAACTATGAATTGCTCAATCTAACTTTATCAATTAGGTGTCCCATAGTTATAAATGTGTACATTGTACATGGTAAATTAGTTGCGAAAATGTTATTTCAATTTGCTTAATTTGCAATACAATAGAACTGGATATCATTATGTCAATAATTAATGTCTTAATGAACAACATTTAACATGCCTGATTGCAATCCATGTACATACAAATACAAAGATTTGCAATTCGGTTGAAAGGCTTTTGAACTTTCAGTGAGGGAGGGAGGGAGAGTGTATGTAAAAGTTCAAGATATAAGTTCAATACTGTCGGGTGAGATCTTCTTTCTAGACGTGTTTAGCCTCCTTTTATAATGCTCTATTGTAACGGTTTTTAGAGTTGGTTACGTGACCACTACGAGACGTTTAGAGTCTTCCATCATGCGCTAAAAATATCCCCTTATACCAGGGTCGTTGGAAGTCTAAAGCATATTGAGAGATAAATGAGCTTCTTAAGCTCTGTTCTCTTCGTCTGAAAATTGATTATTTTAAGTTCAGTTCAGATGCATTAAGTTAAGTTCAGTTCAGTTCAGTTCAGATTCACCTAATAGTTTTTTATACTACAAATAAGTTCAGTTCAGTTCAGATACATTAAGTTCAGTTCAGTTCAGATGCATTAAATTCAGTTCAAATCAGTTCAGTTCAGACGAAGAAAATGAAACTGTTGGACTTTCAAAAGCCTCACCAGAGAAGGGTAGGGCTCCATGATGTGGAGGGAGGACTCCAAGCCCACATGATCGATGTGTTTATAATAGATTATACTATGGTGATGAGGACCTCCTAGACCTAGACCACACAGTTGAATGGACTTTAACGTATTTTACCAGTTTTGAGCATGGACTGTGGCCTATAAATAATGCGTGGAGCATACGGTTTGAGCTCATTCAAATAAGTGGGCCAACTCTAGTTAATTGGACCGGTGCCATCCAATTAGTATTCTTTAATCTAAAATAAAGCATTCCCTTAAACCTTATAGAGCTTTATAATGAAAGAGAGGGAGTTGTGAATTATTTACTTTAATAAGAACATTAGCGTTCTTATAATTTTCTACTCCCCTGTAGGAGTCGAGAGAGAGTATATTTTTTTAGATACTAAGGATCTGTCCGTTTCATATGTAAAAATTTGAATTCAATTGAATTTATATTCAATATATTAAACAAAACTAAACTGAGTTGAAGTTAATAATTTTGAATCGAACGTTATGCTTTTTTCAAATGAAAATAATAGAGTCGAATTATTATGTGTGTTGGGGATTACTCAGCTCTAATTGAGAGTGCAAACGCCCTGTTCCATCCACTCATGAAAGACGTAGTGGAATAATGCGTGGAGCGTGCACCTCATAAGGCCAACTCCATCAACACCTTAACTATGGCGTTAGAACTTAGAAGTCTACTCGGCCAGCAAACCATATGAAACTAGCTATTGATGAGGTTGAGATGGACAAGACAAGCACTTAACGAGACGAGACATGACTAGCCATGTACAACAACTTGGATGAGAAGTCGAAACACAAGTAGGGTTGACATTTTATGTATGTTTGGTGTTTAACTTTTAATTTTCACGAGTGACAAGTGTATTTTTTCTATTTTTAAAATTTAAACTTATAGAATTCATTGTAATACTTTCAATTTAAAAAATTTATTGTAATAATATTTATTTCGAAACATTTCAATTTTTAAAATTGATATAATGTCTTTAAATAAAATTATTAATAAAATATAAAAATAAATGAGAAAAAGAATAAAAAAAATATGGAAGGGTAGCAACTACGAATTAGTGAAATGGAGAGTTGAGGTCTAACTGTGGATGTTTTGGCATATTACCCCATGCATGTATCATAATAGGCAAGAAGACATCTGTATTAATTTAAGGGCATGTTACCAAATTGTGTTTACTAAAGAGTCGCATATTACCCCTATTCGATAAGTTGCACACCGTATTTAGCTTTAAGGGCAAATGTACCTCTTGTAAATTCAATTATACACTTTCAATATGATTAAATTGCTCTAAAATTTATATTTAGAGATTCATATTCAGATCACAAAGTCCATTAAATCATAAATAAAATAAATATGTAACGATATTTATGATTAAACTTGACAATGAAAAAATTGATGAAAGTATTAAAAGGTGATATTAGTAAGTCCACAACTTATATACGTTGAGGTATAATCATTTTGTCATCTAAAAAGAACGTTATTGGAATATAACCGGTTAAAGTGCACCTTTTCAATAAATTTAATGGGTTAATATGTATTAAAAGACATACATGTGGTAACCGTTTAACATAAATTTGACGGGGTAAATTGTAAAAAAATTCCTAATTGTGTAACCAAATGTTTTCTTACTATTCGTATTAAAGGTTACTAATCAGAATTAACCCATGTGGAGAAAGTTATTAAAAAAGCGACCAAGATGTGTTTTTAAGGCTAAAGACACACCGTGCGATATAGTGTAAAGGTCGATTTCAGAATAATTTTTTTCTTCACACGAGTGTTTTATGTAAAAAAAAAAAACGTAAACAGGCCCATATCACCTGGTTAGGGAACTTTGCACAATCCAGCCCAATTCAGTGATGGATACACTCATGCTTCCGTCAAAGCCCATTTAGATAAATTGAGCTTCTTAAAACCAACAAAAACCCTAATCGCATCAGCTTCGTCACATTCCAGCCGGAGGGAGAAACAGAGTGATTGGAATCGACCGAAAATGGTGTCCTTCAGGGTATGCAAACTCGTAAAATCTGTGTCTGTTTGATTTGTTGAAACTTGTATTTCTTCTGAGATCTAAATGTATATTTGTTATTCTGTACATCTTCGCAGTTCCATCAGTACCAGGTTGTTGGCAGAGCCTTGCCGACGGAGACGGAGGAGCATCCGAAGATCTACCGAATGAAGCTATGGGCGACTAATGAAGTCCGCTCCAAATCCAAGTTCTGGTATAATTTTTGATTTGTTTTCGTCTTCACTGTGTGTGAAATACAATTTTTGCGAAGAAATTAAGATCAATTCGTGAATCAAATACCTTATCAGATAAATTTGTGAACACCTCTAAAGATTTGTTAAATAATCATTCACCTTCTCAGAGTTCATCAGCTTATTTTGCTAAAGATAGGCTAAAAAGAGGCATAGCCTACATAACAGGATTGTGTAGTATCTGGACAAATTGTTGCTGTGTGGTGGATTCTGAAATGACAAATAAAGGCACGAGTGTCGAGTTTCTAGTGTTGTATATACTTCATGAATTGCACAAGTGCATAATCTGATTAGATTTTGTTAGATTGCATTTGTAGCTCCTGCTATCGTAGTTTCTTCTTGTCCTTGTAGTTTATGGATTTCTATGATGTTATTTACCTTACTTGAAATGTTCACATGCTTGGCTATGACCGTTCTATTTTGCTATAATAAAGTTTGCGTGATGAAATTCTGCTAAAATAGGGTATAATTTACCTTGTGCATACAATATATCCAGTGGTGTAGTGTTTATGCTTTTAGCATGGTGTAATTCTGATGAAATTTCATATCTGAACTCTGAAGGTACTTCTTGAGGAAGCTAAAAAAGGTTAAGAAGAGCAATGGTCAGATTCTTGCCATCAATGAGGTTGGTAACTTTAAACTTACTCCCTATTCTTATAACTGTACATGTCTTCTTATCCTCTTTGTTTGCTAGACATTGCTGATGATTATCCAAATAGGACTAGGGACTGGCTTGCTTAATTTAAGACAATATGAAGAAATAGTGGCTGGAGTGTTATGGTGTTCCGTTTTGCAATGCCTGCATTACATAGACTGTATCCCCTTTAGTGAACTTATTGCTTGAAATTATGTCATGGATTCTGATGCTAGTTTTGCGCCTGTATTCTTAGTGACAAGATTCTTACTGCAGGCTAGTGTAAAAAATCAAATATAGTAAATCTAGATCTTGCTCATGTTTCAGATTATGTGTGTTGTGATATCATTTTTGTGATCTTTAATTAGTGTGCTGCTACATTTTATAATCTAAAGATACGTCTCACTCCATGCATTGTCTAACCTCCCGACTGCATCATGTCAAACATTGTCACCCTGTTGTTATAGTTTATGTACAAGGAGACTTGCACTTGCTTCATGGTAAGCTCTACAAAATTGATCCTGTGTTTAACTTTTCACCACTTCCCATTTCTGGACAGATCTTTGAGAAGAACCCCACCACAATCAAGAACTACGGGATCTGGCTGCGTTACCAGAGCAGGACCGGATACCATAACATGTACAAGGAGTACCGTGATACCACCTTGAATGGTGCAGTAGAGCAAATGTACACAGAGATGGCATCTCGTCACAGGGTACGATCTCATTGCATTCAGATCATCAAGACAGCAACTATCCCAGCTAATCTCTGCAAGAGGGAGAGCGTGAAGCAATTCCATAACTCCAAGATCAAGTTCCCGTTGGTTTACAGAAAAGTGAGGCCACCAAGCAGGAAGCTTAAGACCACTTACAAGGCTACTCGCCCTAATTTGTTCATGTGATTTGCTGGGGCGAACTATCGCAACCCCTCTTTGCCTTTTTGTGAGGACATAATCCAGAATCTAAACGACTAGAGAAAAACCATGCAACCATTTGAGTTCTCTTTTTGGCTTTTAGACCTATTTAAATAGTCTTGCAGACACTATTTATTTAAATCCATAGTGAGTTTTGAGGAGCGTGGTAAGATTTTAGTATAAGCTATGTCCAATATGTGCTCAGATATATGCTTTCGCGTTCAAAGGTATGATGCTTATGTGTTATTAGAGGTTGATAGAAACATTGAAGCTTGTGACACACAGCCTGCGTTTCTTCCCACTTTGCATTGCCTATGTTAATGAGTTCCCCTAAAACTATTTTCTTAAACATTCATGACTTAGAATGTGATAATTTTTCTATTGTTCGCTGAAATGATAGTACTTGGTTAGGCTTATGTGTTATTAGAGGTTGATAGAAACATTGAAGCTTGTGACACACTGAGCCTGCGTTTCTTCCTACTTGGCATTGCCGATGTTAATGAGTTCCCCTAAACTTTTTTCTTAAACATTCATGACCTAGAATGTGATAATTTTTCTATTGTTCGCTGAAATGATAGTACTTGGTTAGGCTTAATTGATTTCGTTATGACTAAGATGTCCAAATATTTGCAAATAAAGGATTAGATAGATCAAAATATACACAAATATAGGTGTATAATTCAAAAGTGTTTGTGAACTACAATGGACTACATTTTGTCAAAAGTATTTGGTGTTTTACTTGAGAGAGAACATAGTAGTTTTTCTTCACAATAATTACAAATTTACAACTTACAACATAAGTCTATCGATTTTAACCGTGAAAACTTTTTGGAAAATTACTTTTAAGTTACATTTTGTGAAATGTATTACACTTTAATGTTGTCTTAAATTCATCTTTCATTCTTAGTGTTAGATTACAAATCTTATTACAAATAAGTGATGGATTTGAGAAAGTATTAACTAAAACATACTTTTTTATACCTAAACTACCCTCAAACAAATAATATTAATTATTTAAGCTTAGCAGTTTCTTGTTTCACCGTGAATCCCATGATCTAGCTATCATCTTAATTACTAAATTTATTTCATTCATAAATTTATTTCAAATATCCCCATTAAAAGCTAGTAGTATCACTTGCGGATATTTTTTTTAATTACCAAATTCTACCAAAAAGTCATAATGAAAAATGATCTTTTACACTATCTGCATTTTATATACACTACTTAGGCACCATGTACTATATAATTAATAGATCAGGTACCTTACGAAAATAGTAGTCTACAAGGTGTATGTACACCAATCATGTACCATTGTTGTTGATAAATCATGTACTCTTAACATAAAAATATGCATCAAATTCTTAAAACATGATCAAATTTGTTGTAGTAATAATCTACCCATCCATGACAGTCATTTCTTTATATTTGTTTTTGTTGATTTTTTTGTGTTTCGTTCGACCTCTTTTCACTCCTAAATTATAACGAAATTTAATTTAGAAAGTATATTATGAAAATATAGTATTTCTACTTTCATTATATAATTTTATTAATTGTTTTTCAATAAGATTTAGAATTTATTGGAGGTCAAACTAAGGTTCAAAAAAGTCAACAAAACAAACGTAAAGAATTAACTGGGACGGAGGAGTATCATTTATGCATGTATCATACTCCAAACCCATGTATCTATCTTACAATGCATCTACACGACATAAATCATGTACTATGATTTATATATCTTGCACCAAAAGATAAATACTCAGGAAAAAAAAAAAAAAATATTGTGTACCAATATGTAGAGATAACTCGTGCACCACATGTGCAACAACACACTCAAGGGAGTCGTGCATCTTGAATTGTGTTGTCAAAATTTCAGTATCAATATTGTTAACGCATGTGCCACATACCCCGAGTGTGGTATGCATACTCCTACAAATCATGTACCCCAACTGGATTGGTGCCACTAACTTTTAATCATATGCTATATATATAAAAGGGTTCAACAGTGCATGTTCAATCATGTACTACATAAAAATGTAAAACAATACTTGTTCAATTATGTACTACATAAAAATGTAAAACAATGCGTGTTTTACACCATCAAGAAGCATAAGATATGATACCTAATATAAACCAACTTGATAGAACTATGAAATTAGAAGCTAGATCCCCAGATGGTACGTGATTACCAAAATAACAATTACAAGGTTAATTTGATCATGCACACATGTATATAGAGTTTCAGTTATGTTTGACTTAACTACTAGCTAAATTTTGGGGACCATTTATTCTATAGTGTGTGTGTGCGCATGTGTGTGTAAAAGGCTACTTTGGGTATTCCATTTCAAAAGTTACTTTTTTGAAAACAAGAATATGAATATAGTGTGTGTGTGCATGTGTGTGTAAAAGTATACTTTGGGTATTCCATTTCAAAAGTTACTTTTTTACAAACAAGAACATGAGATCACTAAAATGTAGATAAGTTGCAAAAGTGTCACCTATATGTAATTGACCCAAAACTTTTAGCTCTGGTGGAATCGGATGTACATAGTAGTAGTAGTACTAGTAGTATCATTTGACCTTCTAGGGTAGAAGAAACCATTTTCTACCTCATAAAATTGATAGAACAACATGGTTCCGGATTGAAACCAAAGATTCAACTCCTGGCAAGTTGTGCTTCGTAGTGCAGCAAACGGGAACGGAATCACTTATTTTAGCATTTGGGAGTGCATTACAATGACAAATATCCTCGATTCGTTCTGGGAGAATATCCCCATCAAAACTTCAAAAAATGATTCAAAATCTGTATGACTGATCCAAGATTGATACACCAGATCAAAGAAAGTACTTAAAAAAAAAAAAAAAAAAAAAAAAAGGAGGATAATTTAACCTCCTATGAGGAAACCTCCCGCTGCTCAGCAAAGAAATGACTTCCAAATCAACTTCTTGGTTCTCTATGAGGTTGTCTGTGTCACCGCTTCAAGTGGTGCTCGAATAGAGATGCCATCTCTATCTGTAATATGACGAGAAAAATGACATCCGTTATGAACTAATATTGACGAAGTTATCAGAATACACGCACTTGAATAAAGAATGATGATTGACGACCGTTTACAAATCCATCTACCGAGACTTCACAAAGTAGTGAGAGTCTGAGACCACGCATAGTGCTGACAAAAATAATATCTAGTTTCATTCTAAGTAAGCTAGTGAGAAGAGAATGGATTTTATCTCTGTAGTATGCAAATTCTCTAAAATCTATCCTAAACATTTTGCAGAATGACATTTTTGTTCTTATAGGTTCCAACCGTTCAACAACAACACTCATGAATTTAGTCTACCAAGAAGGTAATACAATTTGGAAACCCCACACGACTAGGATCCCAGCGGAGAAGATCAAAAGAAAAAAACTGAGATATAATTAATTAAGCTAAAAAGTTAGGCAACTTACAGCTGTCAAAGCTGCTTCAGCACCCTTATTTCCCGACTTCCCACCAGCTCGGTTTAAAGCCTGAAATCATACAAATTCTTATCTGATTATGTTTGCAAATAAATATATATGAAAAACGATTGAAATTTCTACAGAACTGTAGGTCCTAGATAGAGCCAGATCAAAATCTTATTTATAGATAAAACTACTAAAGCAAGCCATGAGATTTAGAATAGTGAGATGTGATGATAATAATCATGAAAAGAAGAGGAAATTGCATGATAAACAACTGTGTAACATTAAAAAATGTTGACCTGATCCATATCTTCACACGTCAAAACACCGAATATGCAAGGGACACCTGCAAAATTATGGTCGAACAAAGTTTTAGAACACAAACAATACAAATAGAGCATTAGGTAAGGCCCATATTCTCAACAATATTATCAGATCCATACATTTCACAACGCTATGCCCATGGAGTGTACCAGATTGAATGGATATACTGATGGGGTGGCTCTAAAATATAATCAAAAGTTGAATTTTACAAGGACAACCAGCGAATGTGTCACTCATGTTTGACAAACTGGAGTGTGGTTGAGAAATATAGAACCCTGACATTCTAGAACCACCCAACATTGCTACTCATCTTGTTCAAGCAGAGTTTTAGTGTCTAGTGCGGTCCCTATTCCCCCCCCCCCCCCCATACTCATAGTAGACAAAAGACATCTTGTACAAGCAGAGTTTTAGTGTCTAGTGCGGTCCCTATTCCCCCCTTGATACTCATAGTAGACAAAAGACTACGCTACATTTTGGGAAAAAAAAAAAAATAATGATGCATAAGCACATACACCAAAGTTCACCATCTTCATAACTCTAGAAAAAACTTTGACACCATACTTGACTCCGACCAGCAACATCTGGTGTACCACTGGAAAATAAATTAACCCAGAATGGCTCTTATACACTCCTCTAATATCTACTAAAGCATACAAATTTGCTTATGAGAAATAGAAAAAGAAGAAAGACTGCTTACAAATATATCTAAACATTGTTTAATTCAACCATAAACAGCTCAATTGTTCTAATATTTCAACTCGGTGCCATGGTATTAATAAACTGAACTTGAATATTGTTCACAATTCTTGTTTTGCATCTTTTATCACAATCTCCTAACATACATAAAACATTCATAATGAGCTTCTATTTTCAACATGTGTAAAACCATCCTGATCTATTAAGAGTTTAGTGTATCTATTATTTTTAAAGTTTTACGTGCATCAAGCATCATCATATGAGAGTTGAGAGTCTGAGACTGATAGAACCCAGTAGATTTGCAGGAAAATAAGTGCTTTACTAACTGAAAATAAAAGTAAACCAACTCTCCGAAGAGGCGACCAACTCGTAACGAGCAACTCAAAGAACTAACTTTATGTGAATGAAATAAACTAACTACGTTGCTGCTATTTATATAGATAACTCCTATACCTATTCTACTACTACTAATATGACTCCTAATCCTCCAAAGGCTCTTAATTAAATAAAGGAAAGCTAACTACTAATCCTACTAGGATTCTGTTTGTTTCTTCTAACATAAACTTGAGTTATGGGCGGCTTATAATTCCTTTCTGAATCAGTACTCCTAAGAGAGACTTGCCTTCAAAATATAAAAAACTTGAAGAAAACAAATGAGAAATATGTCACACACACACACAAGAATGCAGACTAGACGCTTAAACATCTCTTGGGCTTTAAAATAGAATATATAAAGGATATATAATTGAAGAAGTGATGAGATGAGTAAACTTTGCATGATTTCATTTGGCAACTGTAATCTGTATTCCGTAAACTCATTCAATAGATGTCTCACCTGAATTTATACCAGCTGACAGCACCCCGGAGGCAGCTGAGTTGGCCACAGCATCATAGTGGGTTGTATCGCCTCTAACCTATAGGACAAAACGGACAAAATCAGAGAGATGTCTGTAAAAGCAAGCTACTCAACTATTATATACTGCATATAACATACATAGGAATCTAGTCAGATCAGTGGACATGGATAAATACATAATAAACACATTGCAGGACCGGGGCTGAGTGAAAGACCAACAAAGCAAACTGACAATTGAATATGTGAATAGAGAGCATACCACAGCTCCAATACACACAATAGCTTGATACTTCCGAGACTTCCCAAGCTTTTCTGCAACAATGCCAATTTCAAAGCTTCCAGGTACCCAGACAACCTAGTGGATGGTTCCGAAAATATGAACATTTCAACAGGAAAATTTTAAACATTGATGGCGCATGTTAAAAGAAGGAACAAAATCAATGTGCGAATTGATATCAACACTACAGGACCACTAAATGCACTCTAACCAATTTCATAACTGTTTGTTTTTAGACACACATTTCCTCCTTCTATTAGAAAAAAATAAGCAGATGATTTATAAGGATGTTTCACCTCTCAATGCTTGAGCAGGTTTTGTTTACAATAGTCCATTCTCTACTATGGAAGTATGCAATTACAAGTTACAACACCATTGCTCTGATGCATAGCATTTCAGAAAAGAGACTAGCAACATAAACACAGCAATAAGACCATTAGCTTATAGCGATGTGCACAAAATGACTTGATAATTCATATCATCAATATATTTCTGTTCAGTGGAAAGGATAAAAATCTAGCATGCACTATCCTATGCAGGAAAGTAGGAAAAATGGAAGAATAAGACGAGAGAGAATAAAATGGAACAACAACTAGAGATAATGATGAGGATACTGACATCGATATCTTCTTCTTTAACACCATATCGCTTGAAAGTTTCCAATGCTCCTTCCAAGAGTGGCCTGGTAACAATCTCATTGAAGCGTGCCACCACCTTCAAACCAAGAGAATTTACTCATTCAAACAATGAAGATCCACAGAAACTTGGCCAGTAACTACTTGAGACGCACACTCCCAAGCGGAAGATAATCAAGGAAGTACATATACTTATAGAGAGAGTATAAGCAAAATGCCATAAATGAAGTAACTTGGCAGACCAAAACAAGTATTCATTTTTTGAAAAAAGAAAAAGTAGAACGAAGCAGCTTCACCGTAAAAAGGAATTATAAATGATAGTAGTCTGCTACGTCCATTATATTTAATAGCTGGATTTTCTCAAAATAGTAGAAAATGTAAACAGACTAGACTTATATATATAAGGTAGAAAGTAAAATTACACACAATAGCAAAGGAGAGGCCTTTGGTTGAGGTAAGTGAACCAGTCAAGTGTCGAACAGCCGATATCCTTGTAGAGGAAGAAGAATCATTGTTGCTTGCCTTGTCAATCCACAATCTAAAACCTGCAAACAAACAAGCCTAGCCCAATCAACAATACAAACAGAAATGAATATATACACATTGACTCACAAATACAAAACAGAGAAATGATTACAGATTAATAATACTGAAGAAAAATGCACCAAGGGAAATCATAAAATAGTAAACCAGATAGGTAATTACTACACCAAGAAATTATAATTACACATTAATTGACACTGTTTATTTATCTATCCTAACACCACCAGCTCCCAAATACCCAAATATAAATATATATGCACATCCAAGAACAAGATTCAAAAGCAAATTGGCACCCAGAAATATAAACAAGCAAGAAATAAAGATAATTAAAAAAAAAAAAAAAAAGAGTAACCTTGATAAGTTTGATGATTGAGCGGAGTTGGGGGAAATGATGATGCAGCAGCTAAGTGTGCAAATTGAACATTATTATTATTATTATAATTGAATGGGGAATGGGGAGATGATGAAGCAGTTATGGAGTAGTTTGCTGCAAAAGAAGCCATCGCTGCTCTCCAACCAGTGAAGAGAGAGAGAAATGAGTTATTCTTCAACTCTTTCGGGTTTGGTTTCTTGAATCGAGTATGTTTCCAAATTTGGTTATCAATCTAGACTATCGCGGTCAATTTTATTATTATGAAATCGATTAAATTTGGATTTAAAAAAAAATTAACTATACTTGTTGGTAATTTTTACAGAATGTTACTTCATTTTTACTATGTGCATCGAAAACCTCATCTATAATTTCATTCAAATACGGGTAAAAACGTTAAAATTCAAATAAATAAAAACATTAAAATTAGGTAAAACTAATTTAAAATAAAATGGAGAAATTATTTGGTCAAATACTCAAATGGCAGTTGAGGCCCATGAATCACATTTAGTTCAGGCACAAATGTGTTCTGGCCTCGTTCACTACATAATTGGACTGTGTTTCCACTATCTAGCCAATCAGCCACGTTTTAGTTTTTGTTTTTTTGTTCATTTCATGGTTAAAATCCATGATATTTTCTGTGCAACATGATTGTAGTATGCTCTCGAGTATGTTTCTGACAATGTCATATGTTTCAACATTGCACAAGAGTACACATACCTCTCGAGAAACAACTTCACGTCTTCATCTGGTTACACAGAAAACCTATACAACCTGAAAAAATTTCAGAACAATGCCCAGACAAAGGGTGTTTGTGCCAATAGAAGACAACACATGTAAAATGCGCCATGTAAAAACTAGAACTGAATCAACTGAGAGTTAATCATGTCTTCATAGATAAATGAAGTTTAGCTAAATTATGTCCTCACAACTTAAAGTTCAAGAGAGAAGAAGAAATGAGACAATATTACAAAGACAAGATACAAAAAAGAACGCAAAACTGTTGTAATTTTTCGCCTCAGCCTAATTCTAAATCTCAAGCTTCACTTTTCTTCTTCTTCTTCTCTTTCTTTTTGCTTGGTGTTTCTTCATCTTCTTCAACCTCAGCATGCTTTCTCTTCTTTTTCTTCTTTCCAGCATCAGCATCCTCCTGTTCCTCTGCGACTTCCTCAACTGAATGCTTCTTCTTTTTCTTCTTTTCTTTTTTCCCGGTAGCTTCACCTTCAGGTTCTGCATCAGCGATTCCATTATCTGGTTGTGCCGTCTCTTCTGCAGCAGCCTTCTTTTTCTTTTTGCTTTTCTTTTCTTCAGTTACAGGTGCATCATCGTTGGTCTTTGTTGAAACCTCTGTTAAACCAATAACTGAATCTGCTGCAGGGTTGTAAGTCTGCACATACATGTGAACATAAGTTTCCCAGGAAATAGGGAAAATCTTTAAAAAAACTTGAGCACATATACGGAAAATCTGTCAAATAAGCCACTGAATTTTTTAGCTTACATTACATTACCCCTAGGCCCTAGTACTGAGGGTATAAAAGATCTATGCTTTCAAGTTTCAAACATTTGGGACATAAGATTATTGGAGTATTTTTTAGGTAGTCAATGCATTCCTTGAAAACTGAAAACCGAAATATTTCAGAGATGGTCCAAATGTCTTCAATAAGAAAATGACCAGTAAACATAAAAGAAATAGTCCAAACCTTGGCGGGAGTAATCAACCCTCCAGGTCCCTTTTTCCGATCTTTGTCATAAGAATCAATCTTAGGTTTTCCTTTCGCAGACCCAGCAGACCGACCTAAATCTTTGCCTTCAAGATTTCTCAATCGGGCTTCAAGCTGCAGAAATTTGAAGTCAATAAAAAGAAACTAAAGTAACAAACAAAAGTTTACACCAAATACTTTTAATTTACCTTGAGTCTGTTTTCCAATCCCATAGAGTTATCTTCACCATCTCCTAGGGCGTCGCATCTGATTGCCAAAGCAGCTTTGGCAGCAAGGGAACGTGAGATCTTACCCTTGTGTTTCGGTGCAGCTTGACCAATTAAAGATGCATGGTATATTAGCCCATACTTAGGAGTTGCATGCTTTGTTTTCAAAGCTCTAAAGAGAGCCTTTTCTGCACCTAGTATCTGAACTGTGCTGCCAGGTTGCTTGGCAAGATTCAACAAGCTCCCTCCATGAGCAATCAAACGAGCACCAACGAGTTCTCCAACAAGAGCAGTCAGATTTGGGGCAATTGTGTTCATCCTGCTTTTCAAGTAATCAAATAGTTGGGCTCTGTACTCGGAAAGTGACAGAACTTGATTGCACAGATCCTTGATATTCTCCAAGTCAAGGTCACTGACTTCAGTTCCCATGGAGATCATGGCTGCTTCTTTCAATTCAGGCTCAACTTCTTCTGGTAGTATCTACAGATGTACAAACATTGAAATTAACATGACAAAAATATGAGGTTAGCCAGGATAATAGTTAAAATGTAAACCAGAAAAGAATCTTTAAATAATTTTTCACAATGCACTTCACTTGAACACATGTTTGCATCACAAATTAGTTCCTACCATACTGGGATTAATTAAAGACATTGGTAAAGCTTTTAAAATATAGGGGTAGAAACCACAATAAATATATGTTTAAGTACCTCAGAAAAGTCAAGCTTTGCAGCATTTACTCTGTTACCCATCAGCTTCACAGTCTTGGCATACATGATATTGTCTTGTACGATCTTTGCAAGTTCTGGGAAATGCCAGCCATACCATTCCCTAACCCTCATCGCATATGTGTTCAACTCTTTGTCAAGATCATCTAACAGACTGATAGCTTGTATGATCATGGTATCAACCTGAGTTGTTAAAGCAACAGAAATGCAATGATTAATACAGAAGTATGAACAGTTATAGAACCATGACCGAGTGTAAAGGGATTAGCATGTGTGTTTCTACTTCCTACAAAAAAGAAGCAAAATAGCACGCACTTTCACATTACCAGCCAACTATCAGCCCATTATGACCGGTAAAGAGCGTTATGTGTGAAAACATCCACATCCCCAACATAATCACATAGAACAGAACAGATTATTTCCGGTGAACCAACTAGGGCTTTTTCTTAGACACAGTATGAACTTTGACATCATCACTTTAAATAATGAAGAGTTTGAAGTACATTTCAGGAATATGGGGAAGCAAAATTGCAGGGCAGGAAAGTAAAACACAACTTGACATGAAAATCACCCAGTTTACTCGATTTATATCTTTTTTAAAAAGGAAAAATGTAAAGAATGAATCCAAAATCAACAAGCAAATGGATAGCAGCACAAGCACTCACTTTATCGGGACTGAATTTCAACTTGTATCTGGACAGGCTGTGAGATAAACCCAGGCTCATTGGAGCTAAATCTTGTGAAGCAAGGCCAGATATAAGTTCAGACAATTGACTTCTCACCCCTCTCATCAATTCCATGACAGCATTGTTGTGAACACAATCAATTTGCTGCAAAAGACAGCAAAAAATATTCAGTACAGGTCACCAAGACATATATTGGGGTTAAAATAATTATGGTCCATGAACATTTTACTGGCCATGTAGTTTCTCACCAGCTTCTCTTTGATAGTACTTCCAAGTTTGGAGTCTGCCACGGCTAAAATGTCGCCATCACAGTGGCTGCGCAAAAATTTCCGAAGACCTTTGCTGGGTTTTCCGTCAATCAATAATGTGGCAGCAGACAACGCCTCCGATGTATTCTCAAATTTTGAAAATGCTTTTAGCTTAACAACCTGTTGAGCATACCAGAATGCAACATACATCTCAGACCACTAAATACACAACACCACAAATTGGAGATGAATTGTATAAATGCGGAGATACTAACAAGTTATGTTTGCAAATATCTTTTTGCTGTTTGACTAGGTTTAATGAAATATCTCACATAACATTACAAAGCAAAAGTCTAGTACTAGGTACAATTATGAAAAACATTTTCTTTCCAACTTCACAAACTCTAATTTGCTGAACATTCAGCTCACTATAAAAGAGCCAAGGATGCTTAACATTTAACAACCGAGCTTCTTTCAGTATCATCTCTATACAGATGCTTATTCAGAATGCAAAGTTAATGAAATCAATGAATCAATACAGTTCCATGCAAGCAGAAAAATAGCAACCACAACAAAAAGCAAAAGCAAAAGCATCAACAACCAAAGAAGTAACAAGGGCAAACCTTTCTAGCTGAATCTGGAGATGCAAACTCCTTTCCAAGGTCCTGCAATGTTGAAATAAAACAGGAAAATTAGCTAACCAGCCGGATAAATGTTAACATTTAAAAAAACCAAATTACAAAAATCTGGGGAAAGAAAGGGCACCTCAACCCTGGAGAGTTTGCCTTCATCCAAGACTTTGAAAAGGGCGAAACCCGCCGGAGTTTCAAACAGAAGAAGCATGACGAGCTTTCTTTATCGTTTCAGTCTGTATTTCAATTGATCACAAAGTGGAGAAATGAGAAACCAACTAATAAGAGAAGATATATTAATCGGACACAATTAATTAATAAATAATTAGCTAACCTTCTTCTGCTTGTCGTTCCAATTTGATAGCAGCGGTTCCAGAAGAAGCGGCGAGAAGCTCAGAAGAGAGTAGACGGAAAGGGATTAGGGTTTAAGACTCTGATATTTATAACTAGGAGGTTTTAGGGAACAAGGACAATTTCGTCAAATTGTTTAAGAAAATATAAAACCGCAAGCACAAGAGAAGCATAATTATAAAAACATGGGTAATTACATTAAACAACCCCATTAGAAACTTATATTACCGATTATCCCTCGTTAGTTTAACAATTACAGATAGTCAAAGTCGTCGGAAAATAGTTGACTTGTCCGTTATTCATTTTTTATTTTTGTCCGGCCAAACACGCCCTTAGCACCAAAATTACAGATTTTTCCTTTTCTTTTTTTAATCTTTTCTTTTTTCTATCTTTTCTCTTTTCTCTTTTTTTTTTATCTTTTCTCTTTTTATTGTTCATCTTCTCCTTCTCCAAGATGAGAATTTCGGTGCCGGAACTAATTCCGGCGCCGGAAAAATTACAGCTCCGACAGGATATGTAGACCGGAGTTGAGCTCCGGTCAGCTCCTATCGGAGTTGTTTTAAGCTCCAATCGGAGCTGTTAAGCTCTAAAAGCTCCGATCGGAGCTGTTGACAGCTCCGATTGGAGTTGTTAAAAGCTCCAATCGGAGTATTTTTTTATTTTCTTTTTATTTTTGCGGCTTTTTCGAAAAAAATTCTTAATTTGGGGTTCTTATAGAATAAATATTAGTTCATCTTGAAATATATATAATTTTTGTGGTTAATGTGAAATACATTAAAGATAATTTTGTAAAATAAAACAATTTAGAGGCAAATGTATAAATAATGTAAACTTAACTTGTTTGTTTCAATTCAAATTCTGAAATTTCGGCAGGGGTATAAATGTAACTTCCAGCTCTTAATTCGCAAAAAGCCAAGTTCGTGGGGCTATCTGTAATTGTTTTTGTGTAACATCGGGCTACATGTTATTGTCTAAGTAAGAGGGAAGGATCTGTAATAAAAAAAAATAACAGGGGGGTAGATGTAAATTGCCCTACTTAAAAAGAGATAAAAAGAGACCCTAGAGACCAATTTATCACAATTATAAATCAACCCCAAAACAACTACTACCTTCTAAAACAACCACAACCCAACTAAAAAGCTAGAAACCGGGTCAAAAAACGGGTTATAAAATATGGATCCTATATATACCATATATTAACACAGAAACACGGTCATTCATCATCATCATCGCGATGGAGAGAGAAAACAAAGCCCTAGCTAGAGAGAGAAACCGCCGCCAAGCTCCGTTTCGCCGCCAATTCACCACCAATCAGCGTCGTTCCCTGGCACTTTCCAGGACACGTGTAGTGTAGGACGCAAGCTGGAGCCTCAACAATGTAATAAGGCCGGTTCTGAACAGTTCTTTGCACGCTTCCACTACTACTCCGGCCGTAGTACAGAGGTCGTATCCCACTGCCATTACAATAATGGATCTCCATCCTACCATTATACATGAACGAAACGAAACGATTGATTAGTAGAGTATTGATTAGTAAAGTATGAATGAATTGTAAAACTGGTGGTTAGGGTTTCTCGTTGGTAGCAGATGAAAGTGAAATAGAGGGTCAAATTGAAAGAGAAGGAGTTTTTATAATGGCTGAATGAAATTGAAGGTAAATTGAACTTTTTTGTTAGGTCCAAAACTTTCTTTCCACGACGACGGTTACAAATTAAAGCAACGAAAACTTTCCGGCTAAATTAAACTAGTTTACAACGGGAATAATTTAATGAGTGAGTCTCATGAGAGACCATACTTAAAAAGAGATTCTAGAGACCAATTTATCACAATTATAAATCAACCCCAACACAACTACTACCTTCTAAAACAACCACAACCCAACTAAAAAGCTAGAAACCGGGTCAAAAACGGGTTATAAAATATGGATCCTATATATACCATATATTAACACAGAAACACGGTCATTCATCATCATCATCGCGATTATTTTGTAGAGAGAGAAAATAGAGCCCTAGAGAGAGAAACCGCCGCCAAGCTCCGTTTCACCGCCGATTCACCACCAATCAGCGCCGTTCCCTGGCACTTTCCAGGACACGTGTAGTGTAGGACGCAAGCTGGAGCCTCAGCAATGTAATAAGGCCGGTTCTGAACAGTTCTTCGCACGCTTCCACTACTACTCTGGCCGTAGTACAGAGGCCGTATCCCACTGCCATTACAATAATGGATCTCCATCCTACCATTATACATGAACGAAACGAAACGATTGATTCGTAGAGTATGAATGAATTGTAAAACTGGTGGTTAGGGTTTCTCGTTGGTAGCAGATGAAAGTGAAAGAGAGGGTCAAATTGAAAGAGAAGGAGTTTTTATAATGGCTGGATGAAATTGAAGGTAAATTGAACTTTTTTGTTAGGTCGAGAACTTTCTTTCCACGACGACGGTTACAAATTAAAGCAACGAAAACTTTCCGGCTAAATTAAACTAGTTTACAACGGGAGTAATTTAATGAGTGAGTCTCATGAGAGACCATACTTAAAAAGAGACCCTAGAGACCAATTTATCATAATTATAAATCAACCCCAACACAACTACTACTACCTTCTAAAACAACCACAACCCAATTAAAAAGCTAGAAACCGGGTAAAAAAACGGATTATATAAAATATGGATCATATATATATATCATATATTAATACAGAAACACGGTCATTCATCATCATCGCGATTATTCTGTAGAGAGAGAAAACAGAGCCCTAGAGAGAGAAACCGCCGCCAAGCTCCGTTTTGCCGCCGATTCACCACCAATCAGCGCCGTTCCGCCGCCGAATCACCACCAATCGACTACGTAGCTTCTGTACAGGTCACGTTCATCGTTCTCATTGTTAAAAAAGCTCATATGTACATGATTCATCCCATACGCTCATCGTTCTCATTGTTTGTGGTTGCAAGCTGCTTAAAACTGATAGATCGGCGTATATATAATTCAATTATGTTAAATTTATACTTGATTTGTTGTATTTGTTGTTAGATGTTTGATTGTGCATCAAATCGTGAAGAACATGTTGCTGGGGATAGTGAACCTGTTGTTCGGGATGATGAACATGTTCCTGATGCTTCAATTCATGTTACCACCATTGTTGCAACCACAACGACTTCAAAAACAGGTATATAGGTTGATTTCTGTTGTTGTTAAACGTTTTCTATGTTCTGGCAAACTTTATCTATGTTTTATATCATTCATATGCTTTGTTCCATGCAATACCTCCTATGTTCTTAGTGCTCTATGTTTTCAGCCATATTGCCAATGTTCACAATAGAACATGCCATGTTCTGAATCTGTATGCCATGTTCTCAATGTTTATGCCATGCTCTGTTTCAGACCAATATGATAATACAAAAAATTCATGATGAAAATAACCTGCAAAAGTATATTCTATGTTTCAATAAGTATTAGTTATGTTCCATGCAATACCTCCCATGTTCTTAGAGCTCTATGTTTTCAACCATATTGCCTATGTTCACAGTAGAACATGCCATGTTCTAAATCTGTATGCCATGTTCTCAATGTGTATGCCATGCTCTGTTTTAGACCAATATGATAATACAAAAAAATTCATATCGTAGTTCTTATATTTTGCACTCGATTTCCAATAAAGATAACTCCCCAACATAGCCAGTGGAACTTTGCTTGTGGGTTTAATATTCTTTGAACTGTAGATTGATTTCCATGATCTAGAACGAAAGGAGTAGATTTTGATCTCGGAGAACCTAAAAACCAAATAACAGCTCATTAATGACAATGCAATTGTATATATAAATACATACATACATACATACAAAGAAATAAATAGGAGCAGAATATAAATTATGCATATATACGATGCTCTAGAGTACTTAGTTAAAAGAATTCAATTAAAATATCATACAACCAACTTAAAAATTATTAATTGTTATGTAGAATCGGACGTAATTGAATATAACTGAACTGAATGAAATTGACCCGAAATAAGAACAGACGATAATTTATTTGTAGTACAACTAACAATGAAGTAAATTTGAACAAAATTGAACTTGATTGAGTGAATTCAAACATAATTGAATTAATAAGATTTCAGATAAAAATAACATAGGCTCTGTTTAGCGTTAGCTTATCAGCTAGCTTATAAGCTCCAGAAGCTGAACTTATTTATAATAGGGAAAAATACATATAACCACTAAGCAATATTAATTACAAAAACAATGACCTTCAAAAAACAATTACAAAAAGTTCGCTACAGTAGATCCGGATTTCAAAAACTCGCTAGAGTAGATTTAATAAAGATTTAAAATCCGAAAGCTAGTTTCAGTCACCGAAACTAGCCGATACTAGATGAAACTAGCAAAAAATGACTGAAACTAGCAAAACAAAATGACTGAAACTAGCTGAAACTAACTGTCAATTTTATATTTTTCCTGAAATTAACCGTTGAAACAAGTTGTTGATTTTATTTATTTTATTTTGCACTGAAACTAACTATATAATGATTAAATTCACTCTAAAAAAGCTTATTTATGCTAAACTAAAACAAATAAAAATATGAAAACTAAAATTATAAAAATATAAATCATTATTTTCACTGAAAAACTAGTTTAAAAAAATGACTGGAACTAGCTAAAAAATGACTGAAAGTAGCTGAAATTAGTTGAAACTAACTGTTAATTTTATGATTTTCCTGAAATGAACCATTGAAACTAGTTGTTGATTTTATTTTTCATTGAAACTAACTATATAATGATCAAATTCACTCTAAAAACTTATTTATGCTAAAACTAAAACAAATGAAAATATGAAAACTAAAATTATAACAATATAAATAATTATTTTCATTAGTTTCAGCAACAAAAATGCTAGTTTCATTAGTTTCACCATCATAATTGCTAGTTTCATCAACAAAAATGCTAGTTTCATCAACAAAAATACTAGTTTCATCAACAAAAATGTTAGTTTCATCAACAAAAATGCTAATTTCATTAGTTTCAACATCATAACTGCTAGTTTTCAACATCAAGCTTTTCATTAGTTTCAGCATCATAAGTGCTAGTTTCAGCAAAAAAATATTAGTTTCGACAAAAAAAATGCTAGTTTCATTAATTTTGACAACACAAAAAGCTATTTTCGTTATTTTCAGCATCACATGTGCTAGTTTCAGCAACACAAATGCTAGTTTCATTAGTGCCAGCATCACAGGTGCTAGTTTCAGCAACAAAAATGCTAGTTTTATACTGCCTCCGTTCTCTCAGAAGTTTCTTGATTTGACTTTTTTCGTCAACAGCTTCCAACTTTGACTCCCGATTAATCTTAAACTATAATGATAAAGTATGTAAGGAAATTATATTATGAAAATATAAAACCTAAATTTTCATAATATAATTTCGTTACATACTTTATCATCATAGTTTGAGAGTAATCGGGAGTCAAAGTTGAAACCTGTTGACCGAAAAAAGTCAAACCAGAAAGCTTTTGAGAAAATGGAGGGAGTAAATTCTAAGTCATTTTTAGCTAGTTTCAACGGTTAATTTCAGCTAAAATATAAATTAACAGCTATTTGCAGTCATTTTTAGCTAGTTTCGAGTGAAATTATATTGATTTTGGTATAAAAATGTTAAAACTAAGTAATTAGTAATTATTTAACACTAATGAATGTCAAATATGTTATTAAAATCATTGTAGCGATATTTTGAAGTCCACTATACCAAAAAAGTAAAAACCACTTGATAGATTTAGAGGACCAAGAAAATAGAATGGTCTTATTTGTAACATATTTTTTAAAGTGGTTGTTTTTGTAAGAGGGTGCTCTACACTAGCACTTTTATATATATATATGTAATTTTCTGTTTATAAGTTTATAATATTACCTAATTAATCAAATTGATATGAACAAAATATTTGAGTTTCTTTCTTAATGAATTAAACATGGCATTAATAGATATGGTTTGGTCTTCTGCCTTAATTAATTAAGTCCTTAACAATGTCATAAGGTCAAACTCAATAAGATTAATGAATACTCTCCTGTTAGTTATAGTAGTATGTACTTACGTACTGCGACACCCTTAGGATTCACTATAATTAGCATCTAATTAAAATTCTCCAACCTCAACAACAACTTCATGTATAATTCTATGTTCTATCACCCTCAATCATGTTATAATTTCAATTTATCATGAGTTCATATCAATATAAAGGTAAGGGTAAGACAGCAAATATGACTAGCAGTCCGGTATACTAATACAACAAATTAAAGAACTTCAATTAAGAGGGGAAAAAAAAAAAAAAAAAAAGACTCCTTTAAGTAAGTACTAGAAATCCACATGCATGGAGCGAACGAGAATCCATACGTACGTACCTTAAATTTGAGGTGCCATGTGGCTGCTCGTTTTTCAAAATTTTCAAATCATCATGATACTCGTCATATCCGAAGCCTGCAATTATATTGACTCTTCCCAACTTGTCGGGACTGCAATCCCGGGATAGGGCATTAAATTATTTAAATATAGTGCACACTGCATGCCAGGGTTTATTATGACGAAATCCCGAAAACATGGGTTATCAGCTATACAGACCCACCCTTTGGATGATCCCACAACAATTCTGATTGGACCTGTTTCCCGGAATCCTGAGAGTTGCCATCCTTTTTGAACCGCGGAGCATAGGCTAGTATGTGTGACGTCCAATCACCATTAGTCATACAAATAAAAGAGTCCCTTGATAAGGTTTTCGAAGTTTGATCAAACTGCATGTTAATGAACAGTGGGTTGTTTAAGACGGTTCTCCATCTCTATAGACGGACTTGAACCGGATGATGGATTTGACAGGGAGACGACACAATATGTCAGATGACAAGATCGGGTGGCAGTGCGGATATTTTGTAGAGTGGAGTTGTGAGATCGGATGCCCATCGTCGTTGACAACCGCGGAACCTGTAGGGTGGTTTGACTTCGGGTGGTGGTAAGGATGGAGTATTCCACCATCTCTTTAGACTAGGGTACACACGGTAAAGAGCGTACACAATTACGATGCCATCTAAAGCCTTTGACCAATTTCTATCCATCCTCGATCGATCAACAAATTAAACCCAACCAGCTGCAGAAAGAAAATCCAACAAACACTAAGTTCGATTCCAGCTTTATATAGTTTATTGAACTCAAAATATTTTGTAGCTTCATGGAGGCTAGCTAGTAGGACACTATGTAATATATAGCAAAGCCATTAATTACGTGTTATAATCATTCTAGGACACTTTATTCGTTTGAAAAACCGTGAATGTGAATTGATATAAATTAATTCGATTTGGAATTTTATTAACATCTAATTATCAGGAGAGATCGTAGCTAACTCTCTCAATTTCTTTTTTTTTTTCAATTTAGCATTTTTTTTCTCCTTTATTATTTTTTTTAAAAAAAAGAAAGGAAAATTAGATAAATAAATGCTAAATATAATCACCCATTACAAATAACTACTTTTCCTCATATACAGTATTATAAATAGGCCCACATCTCTAACAATATTATATTTTCAATTGATCACAAAGTGGAGAAATGAGAAACCAACTAATAAGAGAAGATATAATCGGACACAATTAATTAACCTTCTTCTGCTTGTCGTTCCAATTTGATAGCAGCGGTTTCAGAAGAAGCGGCGAGAAGCTCAGAAGAGAGTAGACGGAAAGGAATTAGGGTTTAAGACTCTGATATTTATAACTAGGAGGTTTTAGGGAACAAGGACAATTTCATCAAATTGTTTAAGAAAATATAAAAGCGCAAGCACAAGAGAAGCATAATTATAAAAACATTTTGAAATCGCTTAGTACTATTATATATATACTATTAATAATATTATAAAATAGGTAGAGTTAAAATTATATTAGGATACAAAGTACAAAATGTTGGGCACTTTTTTTCTGGTTACGGTTGCGTTCTAACAAAGAGCTGCTTGTCTACAACCATCAGAACTTCCGATTACAATCTCGTTCTAACAACGAATTGCTTGGCTACAACTGAAGGAATGTTGAAGATTTACGGTCAGTCATGAAAAGACTTCACCATCATAATACCTTTTGGTCACATTCGCATCTGCTTGGCTACAGTAAACAAAGATTGAAGATTACCACTCGATCCTCGATGGTCCGCAGATAGGGTAAGGGTCTCGTCAATGACATCATAATAGTCAGATTTACGATTAGTTATCAAAATACTTCACAATCAAAAGACCTTCTGATTACATTTGTGTTCTAACAACAAACTGGTAATTGACTACAACCAAAGAAATATTGAAGATTGAAGATTTACGGTTAGTCATCGAAAGACTTCGCCATTAGAAGACCTTATGGTTACAATCTAACAACAAAACAACTGCTTGACTACAACCAAAAAAGATTGAAGATTTACGATCAGTCATCAAAAGACTTCTACAACTGCAATTATAGTTCCTCAACTATTTTCTTCAAAGATAATGTCATAAATATAATTTCTTTATTATACTTACATCATACTTCTCCAAAGACTTCTATAATATTATACTTTCATAATATAACGCCGTTATTTATTTTTTCGGTACGGTTTAAAATTTATATGAGGTCAAACTGGACCTAAAAAAGCCAATTTAAAAATGGGAAGATTGTTGGTAGATGGAGGGAGTAGTAAATATTCAGTATGAAATCAACACTATTCGTTTAAAACAACTGATGATCCAAAAACCAACATTCAAGGCAAGGATGGCATTTGGGGCGTTAACTTCACCAACTAGGTCACTAGTTGAACTATGAGCTTAATGATGGAGGATAAATCACAGAGACTTGAGGACTTCATACATATAGTTGCACTGTCGAATAAAGAGAAATCAACAATTGATAAAGACACATGTTCTCAGCAACATAATAAACTCCGTAGATCATAATGGAAGAACACGGAGGATAGCATTATCCTCCGCAGTCTCTGTACGCAGTTCTGCTACATGGAATGCCCCAGGTGAAGTTTTCCAGGTGAAAAGCAGTTCAAGTAATGTATAGTTTGCATCAAAGAAAGATGTTACGAGTTCATGAGCCTCTCCATGACCAGTTTCATTACTGCAGGAGCATCAACAGTAACTGCAACCTTCACTGATGGTTTATCTGTCCATTCTGTCATTTCCGCAAACCTTGTTTCACACAATCAAAGTTAGAAATGTCACACACACACACACACACACACACACATTATTAAACGAAAAAAGTGTTGGTGGTGGTGGGGGGGGGGGGTAGCGGCTTATTAATGAAATGGAGAAAGATGAAAACAAAGAGGATTTGAGTAAAGATAAAATATTTCACAAAAACTGCAATTCCTTAGCCAACTAGCACACATTTTGCTGACAACAGTTCAAACATTAAGCAGTAATGATTTATTTACACGGGGTAAAGTAAAGATTCTACCTTTTCTGTTTGTTATAGAATAATGTTAGACCCCTGGTGATACCAACTGTCTGGACACGTACAGCACCTTCTACATAAGTTACCAACGAAGGATCAACAGCAGCAAGAAGGGTGAGTGGGTCGTGAAGGTAGACGCCTGCATTATGATACATAGAAACATGCTGACGTTAGTAAACATTTGTGACTTGGCCTTACAGCTGATTCCTAGTCCAGTAGAAAAACCTTTTGTGCTGTATGCGTCGCGGTGATATGAAAAGTACACGTCTAAGATCTTGCATAAATACTCTGCATACTTGCCCTTTGATTCAGCCAGTTTCTCTCGATCAGCATCTGTACATAAATGCAAAATATGAAATGTGAATAAATATTCCTTTTCCTTTCTATTTTGGCAACCAATAAAAAAAAACAAAAAAAACCCGCATACTTCATGACTTCATCATGGATTATATGTGTCCTTTACAGAAGTAGCAGTACTGTTGATTCTGTTCAGTCCAGTATAAATATATTCCACTCTAAAACGAGATGATGCAAGTTATAAAATCAAAAGATCCTTCTATTCCAGAGATTATCTATACTATAACCATGCACAGGTTTAGTTCAGTAGGAATATAACTAGAAAAAGTTCCCCAGACACTATATAAACCACTACAAAAGTCCCTATTTTCCGAGTAGGCACCATTATGATACTCAAAAGGAGGAATTTGTCAGGTATATGTCGGATGTGTTTCAAGTGAGTTTTGTAAACATTAGTATCGATTTATGTCTCATAGACTTAAAGCAACTCAGATTCCAGTTCTGACAATTCATTACGCCATGTACAGCTCACCTAAGTCAATTTGGAAGTTGGAAAGAATGGGCTAAAAAGTGTTAGTAATTGGATCTTAGAAGCGAGCCATTTAACTCAAGTAGTAAGAGACTGAAACTAGCACCAGGCGTCTTTCCAGTCAATAATAGAAGCACAACCTATATGTGCTAGACCGCTAGTATAGGATGGTTAGAAACTTCATAGATTTCACAGGCTCTAAAATGTTAACAGCACAATGAAGAGAAAGTATACCGCTTAAAATAACTTGATGGGTAACATTTAGCCCAAGGGCAAGAATATCAGCTCCACTTGTGAATACAATATCTGCAGCTTCAGGATCTCCAAAAATCTTGCATGATTGTTAAGAAGAATGTCAGATGTCAATGAAGGGATCCAACATACAAATATCTGAAACAGTTTAAGTAGCTCACATTCGCCTCAGCTGCTGGATTGACATTTCCATTTACTGCAAAGGCACCACCAAGCAGAACAATTTGTCCAATGTTTTTTGCAAATGCAGGATCAACTTGTACGGCCTACATAAATAACATAATTGTATAACAACATGATCCGAGAAACCACTGTGAAGACTAAATACTAATACAAGAAACTAACCAGTGCAATGTTCGTTAGAGGCCCCAAGGCTACCACAGTAACCTTCCCTGGATACAGACTCGCTTGCTCGGTGAGAAACTCAATTGCAGACTGCCCTATTGGCTTTCCTTTGGGAGGAGGGAAGTTTTGGTTTCCCAGTCCATCAGTACCATGGACAAAATCAGCAATACGAAGTTTTGTACCTTTCTTTTAAGATGAAAGTGGCCTATAAATCTCAATACAAACACCAGACTAAAATAGCTCTCCAGTAAGCATATGTAACAGAATTTCCGACAATAAAATAATCTAACAGTAAGAACACAAACCGCTATCGTCATTGAACAGTCAAACTAACGTGAGTAAAAGCGGAACCATTGCATTGCTATTAGTGTGTTCTTATATGGTCATAGTTTACCTAGTTTGTGAGGGTGTCAGGAATCAAACACTGGGATATAGTAAACTAGTAATCAAATGCTGGGTGCAGAAACATAGGTGCAAGGGCTGCACTTCTGGTTTTTGTTATCTTAGGAATAATCTAACTGCTTAAAATAACTAACTCAGTAAGTGACCTTGTAGATAAGATACATTCTTCGTTCCATATTTTCCATGAGAACTATACCATATTAGTTTTTATATACTGAGTCAGATACTCAGATAATTCAGACACGAGTGTGCTTACGTAAGTGTAAAAACAGTTTAAAGATCCCGGTAAGCAATAGTGAACTAGTAGGTACTCAATTGTATATTCATAATACATACATTGATCGTGACATGAGACCCTTCAGCTACAGGGATATCCGTTCTCCCAGCTACCTCCAGCTGCATCATGAAAATGTAAATTTGAAAAGTCAGGTAGCTTACACAAATCACACCAAAATAAAAACTCATGAATAACAAACCCAAGTAACACAATGCAATTTATAGATGGTCAAGAAGAGAATCCAATTGCACTTGTTATTCGTTCATCTCTCAATACTTGGGTTATAAAGAACCTCAGAAAAGCTTCTCATGTTCATGTATGGGAGGGGGTCACCTACATTTGCATTGCTTGAGTCCTCTTTTCCCACTAGCCACAATAAGTGAAAGTAATGTCTATTTCTACCAATGAATAATTATGACAGTAACAATTAATTTAATTGGTTACATGAGGTCTTCAAACACTCAGATATAACTCGTACTTCCTTCTGTTTATCAACAACTCCTTGTGAGAAAATATCAGGTGAAATTCGGATGAGTGTAAGTGTGCTTCCCTCCATTTATCCTTTTTTCCAAATTGTTGAGCATGATTCTTGTCACACTAGAGTTGATTAAGGACTCACATTAATACTACTACTACTACTAGTTCACTAACAAGAAAATGCAAGCTTTTTCAAACTACCCATTCAGTCATTCATAATTTAATAATTACAGCAGATCCAATGCTGGAAACTCGAACTTATTAACTCTTTTCTTTAACTATATGCTATACCGGAATTTAGTCAGTGAACTGATCAAGTCATTGTCTTAGCACATAATAATGCAAGCTCTTTCAATGTACAAAATCAAACTTGGGAAGAAGAAAAAAATACACTCAGAAACAATAAATTGCATAGATTAGATGAAATTGGGTAAGGTAGTTATGGGGATTTACCAAATGCAGAGCATTTCTGGTGGCGAGGGTTGTGTAGACATTGCCGTAGATAGTAGTGAGTCCAATGACTTGGATTTCCGGTGATTGCAAAGCCAAGAAAATCGCCATGGCATCATCTGAATCAAAAAGCAGCAAGGGATAAGAGAAATCACATAAAAGGGTACTTAGAGAGTTGTTGAATTGAGATGAATGAACAAGTACCGATTCCAGGGTCTGTATCAATGATGATCTTCTTTGGTTCTCCCATGGGTGTAATCTGCTGAATATCTCCCGGCTGTTCTGTGTGATGATGATAGATGATGATCAGACAGTTAGCAGCTCAATAGTGGTGGTGTGATTTTGGAAAAGAAGATATGATTATTTTCTTTCTGTATTATTTGTTGTTATCTTATCACGTGGAATGTTTTTGCCGATTAGCTTGCTCAAGGTGAGGCTCATGTTTTTTAACGACTGAAAATGAAATCCCCAAAAAAACAAAAAGGGGAGATCCAAAAAGTAAATTTCACCAAAAATCTACCATAGATTCAAAAAGTCTACAATAAAAAGAGTAGGAATCATTTACATTGATTCCTGGATGTTAAAACCAAATACCATTTGTGCCCACTAGATACATACTACTATTAATAATATGGGATATACTCGTGTACTATTCCGTCCCAATTCGTGGGAGGTAATCTATCAAAACTCAAAAGGATCAAATATTCCCAATTCGCAAGAGATCCCATCACTTGTCACTTGGTCTCAGAGCCGAATTTGAAGATCCCTATTTTAAAGACGACAATAAGTTCGACACTGGTGCTGACACTCTCAAATTTTGATCGAGGAGATATTCGTCATTGAGACAGGTGCATCCGACTATGGCATCGACGTTGTGTAAGCACAAAATGGGCAACCCATAGCCGACATAAGCAAATGGCTCATGCTCAAACCATAAGAAAGAGATGTTACCGATATTGGAAGTTATAAGGATCTGGTGACCATACTTGCTAACGAGAAAGTTCAAGATTGTCACTGATCAAAAGGGCATAAAGTGCCTACTAAACCAACGAGTCGACATATTAGAGCAACAGAAGGCGATAACCAAACCAGTTGGGTACGACTACGAGATCACCTATGGACCAGGAAGGAAAATCTGGGTTGAAGAAATGTTATCCAAGCAAGACTCGATGGAGGAAGAAGAACGCAAGGTGAGACATTAACCTCAACTATAAAAGTAATTTGGAAGGGACTATGCAGTAGTTTCCAGGGCTCCCCAAGGTTGGTTTGGGGGGGGGGGGAGTAATGATGGAATTTCATTCCGCTCCAACTCGCTCCATTCGTGGGCTTCCGCTTAATTCGTGGTTAAAGCTCAATCCACACTATCTTTGAATCATATCCGTTTATTTTGAGTCAACGTTATTTGTGACTTGTTTTGTTGTGCATAGTCTTGGGCCCAAACCCTAGACTTGCCCTCCTATGGTTAGCATGATAAAATCATAGGACTACATGAGGTCTTAATATCTGAGTTGTCTATAATGAACCCTATTCACCTAGAGTAACCTTTAGATCGAATAATTACTTGCAAATTACAAGTTCGATTAGTTAACAAGTAGTGTTTTACGGTGAGAACATTAAACACCAGAGCTGTCAAATTAGTAAGTCCAATTCGAAATGTTGTTTATAATTTGTGCAGTTACACAAAAACACTAACCTGAAATGTGTCAACAATGGATGTAAAGTTAGCCAAGGTTTCTACTTGACAGGCAAGTCATAGTAAGTGAGAGCACTAGAGTGCCGGGTCAAATTGGTGAAGACGGACGTTTTTGGCCGTTGTTTTCTGAAGTAAGTATAAGTCAATGTCCTGTAATTTTTGCCACTAACTAGTGTTTGTTTTCAACTAGATTAGGTTAGTTGGATAATTATACTTTCACTTAATTACACAAAACGATGAAAACATGATGGCTTATGATCGATCATGAATCATGATGATGATTATTATTTGGTGTGCTCTATAATAATTCATCTGATTCATCATCATTTCATTGTTTAATACGTGCATTCTTCAGAATTTTGGATAATGGTGAGATAAGGTTATAACTTAAAAGTCACCTATTTGATTAAAGCCTTAAACGATTTGTTTATACCTGTTAGTTGTTAATATACTTCATGTACATCATTTGATTTAGACTTCCATTTAACAAAATATATGTTCCAAAAACTAAACAAATGGTTCACTTGGGGGAAACTCTTAACTTGTATGACTTGGCAAGTGCAAAAAAGTAAGCAAATAATTCCACATTTGACCAAACCCACATATACATACACCCACCTCACCACACACACCATGACACCAAGTCTTGATATAAGTCACCAAAGCCACCAAGAAATCAATCAGGGAAAACTAAAATGGAAGGACTAATACCAATGGTGTACAGGTCTCTCAAGAAGTCGAAAGCCCGCCGGAGATACGAGTGCCTCTCGTCCGGTGCAGCGCAGGCGTACAACATAGCAGACTTCTACATAGAACCTGATCATGATCAGTTCAGCCTGAAACAGTATGGAGGAACGCCTGAGCCTGAGAAAGTTCCCCGCTCAAATGGGGCTCATCGGAGATACAACTCGGTGCAAGTTGATCATTCGCGCGGTTTTGAGTTCGGGGATGATGCTGCCAAGTCCAGGCAACTTGTGAGGTTCAGGAGCCATAAGCTGTTCTCATGTGTTACTGGTGCATAAGGTTCAGTTTGTTCTTAATTCTCATTTAAGGCCTCTGAGTAGTTCTGTGTAATAAGTACATCATATAAATATATATATGCATGTCTTGATTTGTATGATTTACTTCATTTTCAAAAATTGTGCCTATACAAATCCTTTTCCTTTGGATTGAAGATGATTTACTTGTAACGTGTAAATAGAACATCGAGCTCATTCTTGATTACGAGCCAGAAGATGTGAATAAAAACAAGTATCTTCTGTCATGTTATCATTAGGCCTATTATGATTCTGATGATTTAGCTTGAAATGTTCAAAGCAAGTCACTTTTTGGTTTCATGTTATCAGGGATTCTGCAAACTAGTTAATCTTGAGATATCTACTGTATTTAGGCTTATTGTTTCTCAATGGCATGTACAAAGCTGTATTTAAAGCACAGGGGACATAACAGACAGCTAATATTAATTCTTAACCTCATAGTCATATATAGATATATGAACACAAACCTAAAGGACAAGCAATCTGATTGTCTTAATACAAAAGATGTTGGTGATTCCATAGCTAAAGAAACAGAGGACACATCGAACATCACCAAGTCTTTGTCAATGGAGAAAACAGGATCTACGAGCTAATTAACAAGACAAGAATTTCACTTAGTATATAGTCGCAACACGTTATTCATGAATGCCAAGATTTCAAGCACTGACAGCAGATTAGAACCTGTCTTCAAATTCGAAAGAATAGATCACAGAACTGGTCTGCAAATAAGACATGCTACACTTGCAAATGTAGTTAACTTCTATGTAACAGATAAAAGAATGATATATGAAATCATCAGCCGCTCAAAATCAGCAAGCATATACCAATTCATTTAATCAGATACTAAATAAAAAATAAACAATAATGTCGATGATATCAACAAAACGTATAGGCACACGGTAAACCATATATAATCGTTGCCTCTATAACGTAGAATAGAGAAAACGAGTGGCCATGAGTAACTACTGCCTCCTCTTCTGTCTTTTGATAAGTGTGTGTATAACTCCGCCAGCTATTGTTAGTGGCTTAAAAAGTGACCTTCTATGCAGCAAATGTTCTGGGTGTTATACAGATAAATGTCCTCCGAGTGACTCATATCCACATATGACTGCATTCGACGACAGTCTTATTGCCGGTGCATTACAGTCCGACTACGTGAATCCAGATGACAGAGGTGTTTATTCTGTTCTGGATATTAAAGGTGGCAAATCCAAAACGCACAACTCGTATTATGGCTGGGAATCTACTTCTGGTTCAGCTTCTGGCTACCACAGGTAATAACTTAGCTTAAAACGGCATGTGTTAGCTACTTAGCTGAAAAGATAGCTTAGTTGCCTAACAGAATTGAAAACATAGGGAACATTAATGATTGATCCATACAATTATCTATTCATGTAATTCCAGGTTCAGGAACTACATGGACAAATGCTCAGACGAAAACTACCTGGCAGTCGACAAACACGGCAAAGTAAAGCTACAAGCACTAAAATCACTGAACAGTTTAGCAGATGCAGACTGGAAATCAATCAATCCACCCAAGAAACTCAACCATCGCGAGTTCAGGTTCTGGGTTTCACATAGCACAGGAAAGTGCTTAACAGTTTTTGGAGGTAAAGCTGGGAAACGAACCGTTGGTGTGGCAGACTGCAGGTTTGACGGATCAAACCCGTTCCAGCTTTTTGCCTTTCGGTTCCATTATCATAAGGCTTTCTGTTGTTGCGGCAAGCACAACGAGTAACTGATTGATTTTCTGTTATGCATCAAACCATGTAACGGCGTCTGCTGAAAATGTATTTGAATTTGAGAGAGTAAATTTGTTACTATTGAATAAGGGAGCTAAGGCAAGCTAAAAGAGTACACTGAAATTTAGTTAACAATGTACTATTGAACATGAACAGCATATGTCAGGATGAAACTTAACTGCAAAGTGGAACAGGCAATATCCATCAATAGAAGTATTAAATTAAACAAAACAGAAGCTAGAGAAGAATTATTCTGTCTGCAATCAACAGTACCATGTTAGTGGATTGCATCAATTTCTACGGAATAAAACAGTTGTGATTGGATTCTGTCTACATTAAGTAAAGCTAGACCCCCAGATTTATAGAGAGTTGCACATAAAACCACTGGTTTAAAACTTTATTTATAGATCACACCGTTAGTCTTGTTATATGAGTCAAGCCTTACCAATGACTTGAGCTCGACTTGCTCAATATCGCCCAAAAGTCTTCTCTTCATAGTTCTCTAGAGTAATGGAAGAAGTAACCCCCCTACATCTAGGCTATTTCAATATTTCAGGGGAGTTATAATTCTGATGTTTGGTTGGCCTGGAACTAGTTAAAACCTTGACAGAGCCCTACACAAGGTCGAATTGCCAAGAAGAAAGATAGAGCTTATCATTGGATCATATAAGTTTTTTTGAGTTAGAGCTCGAGTAACTCTTTAAACTGTTTTACTAACGAGCAGAGGTCGACTCATTGATATTCTGCAAGTTCGGTAAGACTTCTGGCATATTCATATAATATTATTAGGCAATATTAGGCTTGATAGGGTTCATCAATCAGTTACTCGTTGTGCTTGCCTATACACAAACCGCCAAGTCACATTTCGTAGATTGTCCATTTACTTTTGTGCATCATCAAGCAATATTTGTTGATTGACATTGGCAATTTCCTTCCTGTTGAGGCATGGTACTAGATACTGTGAATCCGACTGAATGCTGAGACTCTCAAACTGCAATTGTGTACAAATATTCAACCCAAGTTTGAGAGCGTAAATTCCGACGTGTTATGATCCGTTTTCCCAGAAACAAGGCAGCAGTTTTATGATATGATCATTTAGTTGTACTCCTAAACTTAACAAATTCGTGTGCCCGTAACTTTATTACACTTCATAATTTAACATTTAATTTACTAAAGCATATGATTCCCTCAATTTTAAAATGGCACTTACAATTTTCATTTTAAAAATCCAACCAGCGAATATGGAAATCTCCCTTTTGCCAAACGAATTTTTTCGGGTGGACTGGAAAACGCAAACAAGCAAGTGGAACATTTAGTTAGATCTTTGACCTCATATATTAATTTTTAAATCCTAACAAAAAATAATTAATAAATTTATAGATGAAATAGTAATTTTTAAGCTACAAAGTGTTTGCAAATGATTAACTAAAGTGATTATCTGTTTTTTTACGCCTTTAAGTAATTTTTTAGTATTTAATTTTCCTACGTTTACTTTTTATAATTAAGCAGACTAATATAAATGCTCTAACCTAAAATCATTTAGGGAGATGCTTTTGGAGTTTTAAGGAATTAAAAAATAGAAAAGGTAATAAAATGCTGAATAAAATAAATTATTAATGTTTTGAATATTATTTTTATTTTAACCCAACACTAGAAAATAATGCTTTAATTTTAACTATACCAAACACCCGTGCTTCTGATTATAATTAAAAATAATAATTTTAATAAAAAGATGATAAAAAATAATAATAATCAACATTTGTAAACACTAGAAAAAATGTGATAAAGGTACTGTACTACACGTATAGTCACTCCACTTAAATTAAGTTGGATAAGTTGAAGTAGAGTTGAAAACTTCTACTTAAATTAAGCTAAATTTTAGTAGTTGTTTTTGTTAAAAAAAAAAAAAAATTGAATTTGTAAACACTCCTTATTTATCTAACATTTAAGTTGTTTTTATTGCAAACACTCATCAAATTCTCTAATAATCCAACTTCACCAACTTTTTTTTAGATTAATTCACTTATTTTAAATTAAAACTATTAAAAAACACCCAAAATGAGCTCCAAATGCATATTAAGTCTCTTGCTTAACTCGTTTGATAGGGTAATTGACTCGATCTCATAACATTTATTCTCATCAAGATGAGAATCATGATTAACACGAGACATAAAATATCAATGCCCTATCTAAATTAATTACTATTCAACCCTTCTCAAACCCTTATCTAAACCGACTTCAAACAGCTTGGATGCTCATTAAGATTTAACTCACACAACAACAATGATCATATGCAATCGACACACATTTATAGGTCATCTACGGTTAGAACCCAAAAAACACTCTCTCCCTATCACATAAGATTTTCACTCAACATAATCAAAACACCAACAACCCTCTACAGCAATTACAACTTACAACTCAACAGAACCCATAATTAATTTCATTTCTCAAACTCATTTTTTATTTCATTTTAACGCCATTAAGTACTAATAATAAAAATTAAAATACTTGATAAATAAAAGTTAAAATAATTTTTAAAAATTTAAAACATACTAGTATAAACTACAACTATCATGATAACATAAAAATGGTGAAAACTGGTGTTTATGGTGGTGAAGGTGTTGGTCTTTTATTTAATAAAAAAAATAGCCGTTTAAAAAAAAATAACAATAACATAAAAATACAACTTATTACATAAAAACAATACTCATTTTTCGTTAATGCCTAAAATTCATGTGCTTCATTATACTTGATCGTCTCAACTTCACTAAGACCACCCGCATCAGTGGTTTAAGGCTAAAGCCAATTTAAGGGCTTAAACTGGTCTTAGCCGCGTTTAAGCAGTTTTCGCCCGCATCAGTCACTTAAACGCGGTTAAGACCAGTTTAAGACGTGCCACGTCATTTTTTCTTCAGTTTTTTTTAATTTTTTTAAATTTTTTTTTAGTTAAGGTAATAAGGAAGATTTTGTTGTAAAGAATTTCATACGAAATCAAGTTAATAGATGGAAATCACAAATATATTACATTAATTTGTACCGAATTTGGAGTGTTGAGAGTGTTTTGATTTTAATTAAGAAGGGAAATATGAGTTGGAGAAGGTGTGAGCAAACATATCCAAGAGTGGTGTCTATTTATAGATCTCGAAAAGTTCTATCCGTTGGTAATTTTTATTTATTTTTAGCATTTTTATTTTAAAAGTTATGACCGTTTGAAATTTAAACGGGAAAAAAATTTAAAAACAGAAAAAGAAAAACAAAAAAAAGGTGGACGTGGCGCCAGCCTAGTGGCGGGCGCCACTAAACTGGTCCGCGGTTAGTATAACTGTGGACCGCGGTTAAACCGCATAAAACGTGGCTTAACCGCGTTTTTGAGCCACTGATGTGGCCCAAAAACGCGGTTAAACCGCGTTTACCTCCTGCTGATGCAGGAGGTCTAACCGGTGCTCCTCATCCACCTTTCTTTTCATTTGATTTGTACCCGGATTTACTACCGAAGTATCATCTATTCCGATTTTAAATTTCGTTGTGAATATTTCGTTTAAGTATTAAAGTATAAATTTGAAATAACATTGGTATATAATTTCAAAACATAAAGTCGAAGATCAACTTTTAAATATAATATGAAAAATAAAATGCAAATATTAAAAAAAAAAAAATGGAAAAAAGTGGAGATGAAAAACCTAAAACAAAACAAACAAAACAAAAGAATAAATGAATAGAATGAAAATAAAAAAAACAAAAAAGTTATACTAAAAATTAAGATAAGGCAAATGGAAAAGGAAAAAAAAAACGTAATATAACTTAACAGAACGGGTCTTCAGCGAACGATCAGAAGAACACTACTATTGGAGTTTCGTTGGGCCGTATATTATGTTGTGAGCCCGAGTCGATTATTAACGAGTAATCCGCACCCAAATTGTAGCGATTGAAATAGTAGAGATATACGGTCCCTGAATTGAAGTTTTTAATTAATAGAGTGGTCCAGTCCACTCGAGAGTCACACATATCGGGGACACACCTTTTTTCCATAAAAAGTTAACCTTCTGCCCTTCCCCCATTTCACAACTCACGCATATAATAAAAACCACTGTACCATTACACCAACTTAAAAAGCAGACTCAATAGAGAGGAGGAGTGAGTCAGTCCATTTCTCTCTGTGTATTGATTGAAGAAAAAGACATGATGAACAACAACGGCGAATCATCAACAACATCTCCTTTACCCCAAGAATCGGTAACCCTCGATCAGTTGAAGGCAAAGCTGGCCGATTTCGCCAAGGAAAGAGACTGGGAACAGTACCATACCCCAAGAAATCTGCTTTTGGCACTGGTTTGTTGTACTTTACCTGTAGTAGTAGTAGTAGTAGTATCTATATCTGTCCTAATCTGTGACTTTTTTGTGGTCTTACTTAGTCATATCATGGCGTCTCCTTGAACAATCAAGAACTTGGCTGCACAATCTGTTTGTTATTATTCCTTTTGTCATTATCAATTTTACTGTTCTAATAACATACCATGCGTTACAAAATAGTAACATAGGACCTTTTATTCTTACCTCTGTTTGTTTTTAAATATTGGAATTTTATTTATTTTATGTATTTATTTATTTTCCACTCTTATTGTCTACTAGTAGTAGTTTTTGGTCATTTAGTTTTACCAATAATAATAGGGACCTTTTTTACTGATCATGTCCTATATGATGGTGAACAAAAAGTCTTAATTTGTTTGGGATGAACAACTACTACTTCCCACAATCCCACATATACATATATACAGGAGTACATATTATATGGCTTTGGAAAGGTGGAAGAGCCATAAGACTGTTTGTTGGTTGCTCATGGCAAAATCTATTTTTTGTTTTCCTAAGTTGTTCTTGAATGTTTTATTTTTAATCGTTTTTTCAAATCTACTTATTTTATTCATAATCCTACACTACTCATTTACTATCTTATAACACCAAATACACCTATACCATTACCAACGTTATGTCTCGGTCGAGTCGAGGTTCCAAACCACACCATTGGCCTCTCCTTGTTCTTGAATGTGAGTTAGGTGTATGTGAGATGTGATGTTAATAATAAAGGGCATCCTCCTAACTTCAGAAATTCAGAAAACAAAACATTGCTTTTTTACTTTTTCAGCTTTATTGGTTCTTGCTAGTTGCTATATACCGTAGTTTATTTAGGTGTGCTTATTTATTTCACTGTGCAAGTGGCTGAAAAATACACTTTTTTTGTTACCTTAGAATGTTCTTGCCCACTAGCAGTTTCATGTAAATTCGTTTTTGGTTCATTGTACAAGATGTAAAGCAGATGAAATAGCATCAAGTCAAACTTAAATATCAGTGTGCAGTGTTAGGTAAGTAAGGTTGGTGTGAGTGATACATGAATCTTTGGTTGCCTTTTTAATTAGGTTAAGTTCATCTATCAAAACAATTGTGTCTTTATAAGGACATGAATGAAGAAAGCAAACCTCAGGAGGGTAACGGTGGTCCGTTTGAATTGAAATTGTCTTGATTTGTTTGATTGGTCTCATAAGTTAGATTGAGACTGATTGTGGCGTGATTGTATATTGTGGTTTAAACGTTGGATTGATGTTCTGAGTGTGGTGATTTTAAGTTTTTTGTGGGCAGTAATTGTGTTTTAGGTTGAAAATGAGTCAAAAATAGGTGAATAAATTAGTTAAATTTTGAGTGCTTTTTCTTTAAACAACAAAGATTACACTACTATACCAATACCACCTTATGACTCCACCAAGGTTTGAATCTTGCACCTCTACTTCCCCGCTCCAACTCCATTCCACCGAACCACCTAATGAAACTCAATCCAAACATGTGTCTAGGAAGCGTGAACACGTTTTCTATGCACTATGCAGCCTCACCCTTACAGTATCCATCCCGGTTTCCTTCACCTGCCACTAAAATTTACATGAGTCTGATTGTAATATGGATTATGTACATAACTTTTTACTTTGCATTGAGAAACCAATTGAAATGGACATTAGACTTGAACAACCTTAAGGTACTGTTACTTGAGCTAGTTAAAGCAGTTAAAAAACGGGTTTACATGTGTATAATGGCATTGATTAAGCTTGAATTTGTTGTCGTGCCTCTTCATCAAGACATTTACAAAAATTTCACGAGTCTCATGATCATGGCCTATAAGATATAATTGCTCACAAGAATGCCTGAAAGTGCAACAAGTCATTGTTTTGTACACTGCTTCTTCAAGAAACTTCAAGTCACTGTTGAATTTTTTTTGTTCTCAAAATCAAGCAGTTTTGAAGTGATTGCAAATAATCTTACCGTGTTACTTCACTTACATCAAAGGGCAATAAGGAATAGTTAGAAGTGTCTCCTTGTATGGAAACTGCATAAACTGTGTGCAAAAAATGTCCCTCAGCTTATCAGTTCCTGCAGGCACCACATTTTTCCACCCCAAGAGTCAATTTTTATCCAACTTTATCTAAATCAGGACAAGGTGTACCATTGTTCTATGTGCATTACTGGTCCTGCTATCTTGAAACATTATCCATGCTGACGGTGTGTATTTCAGGTAGGTGAAGTGGGAGAGCTGTCAGAGATTTTTCAGTGGAAGGGTGAGGTCCCAAGAGGCCTGCCCAGTTGGGACCAAGAGGAGAAGCAGCACTTGGGTGAGGAGCTCTCTGATGTACTTCTGTATCTTGTTCAGTTATCTGATAGTTGTGGCATTGATCTCGGTAAGGCTGCTCTTCGGAAGATTGACCTCAATGCAAAAAAATACCCGGCTCATCTTTGGAAGGGGAAGAACTCATCTCAAAAGGACTCCGCCAAAAGTAACGGGGATGTTATTGCCCCCAGTAACGGTGTTTGATGCTTCGGTATTGTTCTGTGATCATTGAAATACTTACAGACCTAGAGATGTAGACTCTTCATTTGTGATATACATGCGTACTTAGCTTGAGAGTTGACATATAGGGGTTTACCCTTAGGTCTTGTGGTTTATTATTATGCTTGATCATGAAAATTGCTTGGATATTTGACTTGAATAGTTGAATGTTGCAGACAAGGCCTGCTTTTTTGGATTCATTTTCACTCCATTATTCTCTTTGTTTCTTATCTTCTTCTACAGTTTTATGGCAAATTATTATATCCACAAACCTGTCGGCATGTGATGACTATGATGAATTGCAATACTCGATTTAGAATCCATGGATATTCAAAAATTTAAGTATGTACTAGTATAGGATATGAGTTGTCTATCTAGATTACTGGCACGAATTCTCATTCTAAATTATAAATTGGCTCATCGTAAATAAATTACGACCTATTGGTTAGAGGTGAAAAGCCTTACCAACTGAGCTACTCTTCGTTGTCGTAAATAAATTACTATTAATGTTGTTCTTATGCCTCTATAATCGTGTACTACAAAAATCATTTTGATCGAGTACCATGTTATTGTTATTGACAGGGCAGACTCATCCAAAACATTTATAGTGGAAAATTCCAATTTTTTTGTTTGATATTCTATACTTACTTATAGGTAGTTTTTTTTTTTGTGTATTTCAAAATAGTTTTAACGAGACCGGGATGAAAAAAAAAATTCTCTCTACGACCTAGATTATTGGCACATTTCAATTTTTGAAAAGAAAAGAAAAAAAAAAGTTTGAGCTAAGTGACTTTTTAGCCTTTTTTTAGGTTTATCATGTGATCATGCGAAAAGAATTGTCCCGGTTGAAAGAAAAAGCTTTTATAGTAGAGCCGCTTGTAGGCATTGAACATGTGTTGTGCCTTGTGGTATATTATGATGACTCGTTTTCGACGATGTTGACAGTTGACGTGATATATTGCTTCCTTAATTTTGGACAAAGTTCGATTTTCCTATCTTCGATTTTCCTATCTCCACCAAAACTTTCCAAGTGATGTTACTATTTGTTTCAAATCAATAATGCAATAATGCAAGCCATAATGCAAAAGGTAGTAGTAATAGTGTAATACTTTTAATTTAAAGTCATATCCCTAACTTTTCGATTATCGTACGTGGAGCGAAAATATATCAGTTACATGTAATAGTAGTAATGTATTAATGTATGAAGTTCTAAAACAAATGTACTGATGTATAAATAGGAGTAGGGTAGTTAAATTCGTGTTTTAAAAAAAAATACTAAACATCTTCCATCTATTTCAAGTTTGTACCCTATCTATTGAGTAATTGTGTCTTTTAATGCAAAACACTTGTTGTCTAAAAACGGTTTAGTATTTCAAATGTTTTCTTTTTACATAAAAGCCTCCTCAAGAGTTGCCGTGCTTGGATTTTTTTAAGTATTAAAATCAATTAAACCCAAAAAAATTGTGTACATGTATAAGAGGGATATACCACACTTCCATGCTAGAAGTATCTAGCAACTATCCAGTACAAATCTCATGAAAGCCCCTACTAGCCAGAGTGACTAGAGGTAGGAAAGATATTAGGCACAAGTAACTAGACAGCGATATAAATTGTGATCTAGGTCTATTATAAAACATTGTAAGCTAGCCTATAATCAAGCCCATTGGACTCCAGTCAAAACTATGATCCAATATAAGATGTGCGGGCGAAAAACTCTACCAGCTTTCTTGGCAATCATCCAAGATGACGACCAAACCTCTAGCCTAGAAAAGTTGCATAGCTTTTCCAACATTTCCTCATAACTTCCTGAAGCTTTCTTGGCATAACGGCGACACACATGCTCAAAGAAAGACCTGGCCAACAGGTTAAAAACAGACTACTTGTGTGAAGACTCCTTATGGCCGGGCATTTCTCTTGATTGTATACACCAGTGTATAACTCCATCACACAATATCATGAATTCAGATGCACAAGTATCCCAACTACACAAAATACACTCCATGGACTAGTAAGAGTAAAAGTTTAAGACATAGAAATTAAGTCCAAAACTACTAAACTTTTGATACGTTCAAACCACCAGCCTAGTTGTTCTAAATTCAAATATCAAAGCGGTGTTTTGATTTTAATTTAATCTAATAACTATTTTTTCTGATGTATCAAGGAAAAAAAAAATATAATAAGGACACGCTCATGTTAACTAATATGCGCAACAGAGAAAATGAAAATCTTTCATGTGATTGGACGCTCTGTCACGTCCGTATAGTCCCCGAAATCGACAGTTTCACCTACTTGAAAAATCAATATGAAAAAACCAAAAATTCGATTCGAACCAAATCGATTAACCTAATTTCAGGTTGGATTATAATCCCAAGATTATCAGATTAATTCAGATTGGATTGTAATCCCAGGTTGAATTTCAGATCTACTTTTTAGTATTTCAAATTGGATTATAATCCCAAGATTATCAGATTAATCTGATCCGATACTTTATTTTTCATTTTAACTATTACTCCTGTGTATATACCCAAGGTAAGAAACCTAAACCTAATTTCATGTTGGCTACCTCCCGGTACAAAATAGACCCTAAAATTACCATTATATTGGCCAACATTAGGCGTTTACCATTTAGTTCGTTGTCTGTATGAGAGGTCCGAAATGCCCCTTACTATAACTTCAAATTACATTGAGCTATAGGTAACACTTTTGGTCAAAGATATTGCAGTGGCGGTCAAAGGTGGTTTGTGGTGAAGGATAGTTTCGTACTTTTACATTTTTAAAACCACTAATATCTAATAAAAAAAGAACACGGGTCTTTTTTTTTTTTTCTTTCTATAACAGGATGCCTGGTTGTAATTCATGTGTATATAATTTCTAACTGGATCGCATTTTTGTACTTAAATAATGGACTTCCCGAATTTGAGATGATCTCTACTTGTTTAAGTGTGCTTCTCCTTTATGGGCTCGTGGAGCTCCTTGTCATGGGGCCTTTTGATATTATTGAACTTTCACGGTTGGCTCTAGGAGTTGGTCTGGACTGAATACTAGTTTTGGGCCATTTTACCAGGTTAAGAATTTTTTTTTTAAACAACAAAGCAGCATACATTACACTAAATCGAATGGATTTTGTTTTCTTTTTTGCAAAGGGAAATATTCATCACACTGAAAACAATGTGCAACTGTGCAAATGTGCAACATGCTAGGGGTGTTTGTAATAGTTTCAACTTAAAATAAGTGGCTTAATTTAAGTAGAAGTTGGTAAAATTGACTTATTAGAGAATTTGATGAGTGTTTGCAAAAAACTACTTAAAAGTTAGATAAGTTGTAGGAGTAGTGTTTGCAAACCTAACTTTTTGGACAAAAACAACTAAAATCCAGCTTAATTTAAGGAGAAGCTGTTGAAGTAGGTACAACCCAACTTCTCCAACTTCAACTTATCCAACTTAATTTAAGAAAATTAAGCAGCTTATAAGCTGTTGCAAACACTCAAAAAGTTGTTTCTGCTTAAAATAAGTGATAAGCTGGATAAGTTAAGCTGTTGCAAACACCCACTAAGTCGTTAATATTATTGCAAATGTGCAACATGCAAGGGTAATAATTTCAATAGCTCTAGTACTGGTTATCTAAGTTGAGTTAATATGTTGTTGTTCGCGTTATTCTGTTACTGCTGCGACTGTGTGTGATTTTTTATAGTCGATCCTTTCTGGTTGCTTACTCTGGTCACAGCTGTTGTTGTCTTCTTGTAACAGTACCTTAGTATAGTTTGGTTTTGGTGTTGGTTTCTTAACCTGTGTCCTTTTCCTTGGCTTTGCGGGGAATATCATGTGTCTTCTTTTAACTTGTGATTGGTTTGTTTCCCAACAGAGTTCATCACCGTTCGTTATCTTGCTAAGTTCTCTAAACTTGCAACGAAAGATATTCCACCCAGTTGGACTTTGCTAGAATTGGTTCATCGATTTGTCACCCCTTAACTCTTGATTTTTCGCTTGTGAGATTGACATACTAGACGATGGGGGTGGCAAAGTTTCGAAACGGCCATAACGAGTTAGAGGTTCGAGCATGCTTTTATTCTCCTCTTGGTTCTGGATTAAGGTCGTGGGTTGAGTCTTTATCTTTCTTTGTGCATCTCTTATGCACTCTCGTTATTGTATTGTATTGTAATTCTATTATTATTAATAAAATCTTGCTGCTTAAAAAAAATCTAAGTTAAGTTAATCTATACATTAAAATAGCTAATGGAAAGAGAAGCTCGGCAACATTACAATTTACAAGTTAAAGCTCACCCCAATCTATTTTTTACACTTTTTCATTCCCTGCATACTCCAGATGAACTATCAATTTTGTAGCAGCGCAGTAGTAGTAATGTTTTTGTCTCACATTAGTTGGTACTACCTCCATTTCATTAATAACTTTTTAAGGGGACTATTCATCACGACATTTGACCACGTATAATTCTTAAATTACATTAGAGAAAAATATAATAAAATTATATTATGAAATTAAATGGAGTATATTTTCATAATTAACTTTTAATTTATATTGATACGGTTTAATTTAAAAGTTATACGTGGTCAAAGGTCGCGATGAATAGTCCCCTTAGGAAGTTATTAATGAAACGGATGAAGTACTACTCTATCTTTTTTCTAAACAAAGTTCTACTACCAATATTGTTGTAAATCATATATATATATATAAAAGATGGATATAGTATATAGTTATGAGAGTGAGTGAAGTATGGCGTGACACAATTATGTTATCCAAGAAGAAACAATTCAATGAATTTAAGGATATTTGGCAAAAGATTACATGAACAAAAGTGACACTGCTTATATGATAATGATATATATGGTCGTTGTCGTGTTAATAATAGTAATCGTAGTATTTTTATTTCCCGTTACCTGAGTGATGACGAAATAAAAGCCTCTCTACGATGATAAGTTAAAGTATTTAATTGCAAGTAATTAATTAAAATTATTGTCTTTATTTATTATTATTAACACCACTACCAATCCAATACTGCTGCAACTGGAGGAGGATGGATTCTTTCGCAGATTTTTATCGGGATCATTTATCTTTAATTCTTCTGTCATATCATATCAATTATCATCATATACGCTCTCGAATTATATTTTACTTCTATCTACTATACTATACGGATTTGTTTTTTCTTCTGTTTGTTTATACAATGGCCTGCTGGCTGCTGTAAACTGTGATCATGTGCCCTTATGCTTTTCTGACACCATTTATATTATTTTTCTTTTGAAAGTTTCTTTATGTTGGAAGGAAAAAAAAAAAAGATTAGGGCCATTTTTGAATTGGTGCAATTTTTCTTAGCCGGACCATTCAACATGGTTATTATGTAATGTACTCTTGGCGCAAAACTTCTATACTTTTAAAGTTTTCGTCAAAATAATCTTCCACCAAAAAGGGAGGGATAGGCCGGGGCGAAGCTATGTTGTGGCGAGGTAGGGCCATGACCCCACCAAATTAAAAACAATAAAAAATTATATGTATTTTAATGTAAAAATGAAAGTTATTTGTGTATTTTCAAAATAAATCTAATATGTGTCTTACTCAATATTGTTTGTTAATCTTAAATATTGTTAACTAAGCTAAATTCTACTATAAAATTTGGTTATATTGGTCATGAATTCAATAAAATTCATTAATTTTACAATAAAATTTGGCTATGTTGGTCAGGTATTCAATAAAATTTTCTTTCAAAAATTTTGTTTATCATTATTAAGTAAAAACAAAAAATCTTAATAAATTGGGCCTTAGGCGTTCGGAAATTTTTGCTTCGCCCCTGGGGATAGAGTTAACATAAGTTGTAGCCAACCCGCTTGTTGCAAGGATGGACCTTGACGTTTGATGGAGTTTCGGATGTTCATCATATCTTAAAGTTACACGTTTTAAGTTCACTTTCCGACATAGGATGTAGAAGTGTGATCAATGCGACTTTCGGGTTGGTGTGTGTGTGTGTGATGCTCCCTTTGGGGTTTGGTTTGATCCGTCTATGGTTCCGGTTTTACTTCACTTTGGTTCGGATGTTTCACTTCGTATCACTTCTCATCTCACTTGGTGCTCCTTGGTGTTCTTTTGACTTGTGATAAAAACTTGGTAGCGGTTGCTCCTTCGTTTTTTTGGAAGCTTTTAGGTCATTCTGTTGGGTTTTTGTTGTTAAATGAAGCTTAGCGTGTAACGTCAATTAGTTTGTAATTCGGTTGAGCCTTTTGGTTGTTTGTATTTTGTTGTTGTAACTTTTCTCAATCATTGCTTATGCTCCGTTTAATTAATGAAAATTTTTAACAGTTCCACCAAAAAATTATATCTATACACATTTTCCTTAATTTAGGGGGTTAGTTCTAAACATAGCAAACTAGGCTAAAAAAAACAGTGCAAATGTTGCATTTTTTTCCAGCTCCTCCCGTAGGGGCATAAACTAATTAGATCGGGAACACAAAGAGAGAGGGGTATTCGATCTAGATGGAATGTAATCTTGTATACTCCATAATTAAGTTACAAGGTTGTGCAGTGCAGTGGAGTGAAGTTGAAGTGGAAAAGGAGAGGTACAAGGTTTCATCCAAACGAAGTCATAAGGTACTTTAAAGTTTGAAGTAGTGTTGGTATAGACGTGGTGTGGTCCAAACTCCAAATACAAGCCTACCTTTTGTTTTCATAATGATGGTATGTAGAGACGATCGAATAAATTTTATAAAAAATATTTGAGTGTAAAATTAGTTTGGTTGTTGGTTGAGATGAGATCTGGGACGAGTTAGTAATTTTATACTGTAATAAGATGCTAATTCGAAAGTTAATAAATTTGATTAAAAAAGACAAACAAAAAAATTAGAACGGTGAAATGTGAACTTTGCAAAAATATACATATGATGATTAAAAAATTTGAAAGTTTGGGAATGGCGGTTGCCTCCTCTGTCACCCCAATCTCCGGCCCTGGATGAGATAGTTCTCATACTTCACACTACTAGTGTGGGTCCAAATTTTGCACGAACAATGAGAAATGTTGGTTAATTTTAACTTTCTTTCTCTAGTTTATTTAGGTTGAGCATAGGACGACCAAGCTGACTCGTAAGCTCTAGGCTAGATCACATTGTAGTTGCTACATACAGCTGGTCTCATTGTCAAGTCATCGGAACCAAGATCGAGGCATATAAAGGTTGGCGGTCACTAGATGTTCATCATATGATTTTTTTTAAGCAGCAAAAATTCATTAATAAACTTCATCAAACAGTACATGAGGAAAAAGGAGTTATAAAGGTTGGCGGTCATTAGATGTTCATAATATGGAAGGTATCTTGAGGGGAAAATAGTGGAAAATCAGAAAATGTAATAACTTGTGTACGTTAGACGCTCTGAAGAGCTGTTTGGTAGCTCTTTCCTGACATTTTTTTTTAGTTGGTATTTCTGGATTTCTTCATGCCTTGTTTTGATTGCCTTTTTTCAACTTCTACTGCCCAAGGACAAAGTTACGGCCAGTTTTTGTGCCCACAATTCTACCAACCGGAATGGGATTTGAAAAAGCTGGATGGTTTGCTTCCACCTCTCAACATGGAAAGAAACGATCCAACTTTTGTTCACTACCAGGCAGTGTAAGGATTTGCAAATTATTTCATGTGAAAGGTTTGATCGGTCATTGGCATGCAGTAAGTGTGGTTTATGAGTAAAGTAGTGTTGATATAGGTGTTTTTGAATTAGCAAATTCAATTAATTACAAAATGAGAAGTAATAATATCTTAATGATTACAAATCAACAATACTTGCTCCGTTTTATTAATAAATTTCTAAGAGGACTATTCATCGCGACATTTGACCACGAATAACTCCTAAATTACATTAGAGAAAAATATAATAAAATTATATTATGAAATTAAATGAAATATATATTCATAATCAACTTTTAATTTATAATTATACATTTTAGTATAAAAGATATACGTGGTCAAAGGTCGCGATGAATTATCCCCTTAATTAGGAACTTATTAATAAAACGGAGTTAATATTTAATACATGTATTGTTGGTATCGTAGAAGTATTATAATTATTTTTACGGTATAATGTTGAATGTAGGCCTAGTTGATGTAGTCACTGGCAGTTCCACCTGAACATTTTATTTAAGAATTAGTGCAATTTTGTTGAATTTTAAGGTCTTCCAACTTTTTTTTTTTTTCTCATCATACCTGTCGCAAAGATAATTTAGCCAGTAAGAAGCCTTGTTTAAAAAAAGGATCGAATAGTACTAATCATAAGACTTGGCGATAAAAATCTGACATTACTGTTCCTCAAATCAAAGGCACACTAGCGTGTTGTGCCAAAATTATTCAACTTGTTAATTAAACAAAATTATTCTTAAAACAAAAGTAAAATGTTAAACTAATTAGAACTGTCAGTAATTATTTTTGAAGACAAGAATTGAGATTAAAATAATGGGGTCGACCTCGATAGATGTGTTGCTTGACGAACAGGGAAATGACACGTTTATTTAGGGTACCTAATCTCATTATTTATGGTACAGTCAAATTCAATAAAAATTTATTCAATGATTGAGTAACACGTTAGTAGGTTTTAGATCTATCTATAAGTATATATTTTTTTCTTCATTTATGTTCTTCAAAAAATTTCTTTTGTTCACATACTGGCACAAAATTAAATTTCGCCAACTCTTTTTGCCGACGCATTAGCTACATATATTTGAATATTGATTCATGCAACTCTGTTTAGTAGACCTAGAATCAGATCAATTTGCAAGAGAGAAGAAGAAATTAAGATTCTTGATCAACATGTATGATTAAATTAGATATATATAATATATTGATTTTTATTTTCCATGTGTCTCATCTACCATGTTTTTCTAGTTCAACCAAGTATGCACAATATAATTAAGATTTTCCAACAACGCAATAATGGACTTTATTCGATCCAATTAAAACAACCATCGTTATTCAATTTAAAAAATTACTTACATTTTACAGTGTCATTAATAAAATCACGAATTAGTGTCTCATATATATGCATTATTCACTAACGCTTTCGACAAGTGTAATATCTCGTGTATACCTTGACCCAGGGTAACCGGCAAGTGCATCGGAACGCTGGTGACTGGTCGCATTCACGTATGGCATGACATAGATTGACATAATCTATGATGGAATATATTTTTGTACTCGCCAGCTTAATTAAACACAACACCGTGACCAATTTCAACTTCGATCCATCTCGAAGTCTGGAGAAGCATTGCCTGTTTAGCCAATCATGACGACTATTGATTTCCAATTTAGTGAAACTTCTTAATAGTGTTATTAGCATGTGAAGATTAGTAGGCAAAATCTTTGTAGTTGAGTTGTTCAAGAAAATAACTACTACTAGCTCTAGTACGTGCTACTAATAGATTAGTACTGGGTGTAAGATGGTAATTAATAGATGTTAGAGGAATAATGGTACCCTAGATGCAGGTTAATGGGATCCCTAATTACAATTACTTGGTCTGGTAATTTGGATGACCAGATACATGCATGCTGCATGCATCCATTAAAAAAATAAGCACGAGACGAGACGACCATGCAAATTTATGCAGGACCAAGAATAGTCAAATTATTAGGTATGGCAAATTGCACAATCAAGGCAGCAGCTAGCTAGCAGCCTGCCCTGCAAATTGAATATACTATACATATACTAGTGCAGTTCACAGCAGCAAAACCGACGTGCGGTGGTTATAACTGAAGGAGGAAGAAATGGTGGGCGGTGATGTAAAATAACTGAAAAATATAATAGTAGTCCTATGTATATATATGTACGTATGTGTTGAAGTTTGTGCTTACTAAAATAAGTACGACTACTCTACGTACTGGGTTTGCTTTAGTTTGCTTTGCCCCATATAGAAAAGTAAACTACAGTGCTGTACAACAAAAAGGTGCCAAGAATTTTTCTTTCGTTTGGGAATCATTTTAGAAGAGTTCCTAGTTTAAGTGGGAGAGTAAGATTTGAATATTAACTGATTTTTAGATGGAAGAAAAATAAGTTAATTTGAAAGTTGTTTTATTATATGAGAGTTTTAAATTAATTGTAAATTGCTTGTGTCGTAAATTCCAATCTTATATACCACTGATAGAAATTAAACTATCACAGAAGCTCAACGAATATAGATTCAAAATGGAAACTCAGAGATTTAACCACATTATGGCTTTAACCCTTTATATACCATTGTATATCACCTCACCAATAAAGAAAAACAAATATATACAAATACACCACAGGGCCACAGGCACACAGAGAAGGAAGAACTACAGGCACAAGCTAGCTCCAAAGTAATATACTGCTACAATGAAAACAAAAGGACAACTGTAGTACTTGTATAAATTAATAGCTTTTTACTCATCAAATTATTACATACTCCACTCCACTATTTGATTTTCCTATGTAAAAGGACACTGAACATTATGGTGGAGTTAGGGGGTGATAACGACATAGTCGAGTTCAGCATAAATTTTATCAAGTGCATGATCGTCTCATAGAAATTGAGTCAATCTCGAAATGATTTTTGTTGAGCTTTAATTTTGTGATCGTTCAAAAAATTGTGATCTTCGAACTTACTCACAAGCTATTCACGAAAGATTAAATTAACGTAATAATTATTTAAAATTATATGTTTAGTTTTAGAACAAAATTTAATGTGTTCAAAATATATACCCTTAAAAAATTACTCCATATGTATGTATTTTTAAATATAATTATAAATACATAGTATATAATTATAAATACATATTTACTTTTGTGTACACGAGGTGTTCAATAAGAGCCGTCGAGTCTTTTCTCCACAATTCTCGTAACTTGATCGATCAATCCTGCTAGCGATCAAATCCAAATTCGAGCGGAGTTTTAGTTTGATAGAATTTTTTCACAAGTTGATCACCATAAACTTAATTAGTTGAAACTAGTACTCATCTGTTTTTTTTATTGTTTACGTATTTCTTTTTCGTCCGTTTTTTTTTATTATTTATATTTTATTTTTTGAAAACTTTATATCTCACAATTTTATTGAGGGTTCTGCCACTAAACCAGACACTACACTCATCATACGAGCCTCCTATAAAACTGTTCTAAAATCAAACGTTAACAAACGGATGAGTATAATACAATGGGGGTATTAAGTAACAATAATGTTGCATGATAATTAGCAGTAAATGTATGTATACTATATAGAAATCAATCAGATCAGGTAGAAACAGAGAGACCATTAAAATTAGTTTTAACTGTGCTGCCTTAATCATTGAAAGAAACAGGCACACAGTGACTGAATAATAATGATACTAGAAGTACTAATTAGTATAATATGGCGGGTAGCTGCAAGAGCAGAGCTGTGACTCTGTATTCAATCAATCTGTAACAGATCCAACCCAGGCCAGCACCCAGTTGCACTTGCACTTGTACTGTACTAGCTAGTACTACATTTATAACTACCAAACAATTTCTTTTACTAATACTTTTGATTATGTTTTTCTTAATTTCCCCTCTATTTCCTCCCCCATTTTAAAACTATTGCAATCAGCTGTTCAACCGTCTCTTTCTCTATTTTTATTAATTTGCATGGAACCCTGTTAGCTGAAGTATTATGGTGTGCAATGATATCACATTTCATACTACTACAGCACAAGAGAAGAGATTTAAACTATTCTTCATTAATTATATGAGTATACTCTCTGATTAATTTCCATAATTTCTGGTTTAATTGTCATGTAAATACAAAGACAGATCCATACCAAACGACATTGCTAATTTAGAAAACAAATGAGACATGCAATCTCACCGATATATGTATACTTGATACATGTATGTTGAGATCTCGGTATCACTCTTATTTTGTTTTTCGGTGATTCATTTTGATACGTGCGAATCGTACGTATTTCAACGGTAACTAACACATAAACGATAGTTTGGTCATCTATAACAACAAAAAATCTCAAAAGGTTCATCATCGACCGAAAGAAGTCAGAAACGTAAACAACGTTTCGGACATGCGTCTTTATTCAACAACATAAACTTTACTAGTACAACTTAGTGTAGCCATGTATCAGTAACCAGCACTCTAAGCGAGAAAAAAAAACCGTAAAGACAAATATTAATCTACTCGTTTTATCTCTATGGATCACGTAGAACATCTCTATCTTATCCTAGATATTTGCTATCGCAGTTTACGGCCCACACCGTATGTGATGTAATCTTAACAAAATAAAATATTTATTAATATTACATCAGTTTTTTGATTAATAGTATTAATATTAAATAAATTATACTTATTAGCTTGTTTGATTAACACACATACAATACAATGGGGTTCGAGTGATCATTTCTAAAAGTATAATTGAGTCGCTTAAGACACATATCACAAATTTGAAAGAAAAAATAAATAGTAGTACAGCATACATGTATGTGATACGTTACGTTTTCAAAAAAAGGTCAAACAGACAATTCTTGATTTCTTTATCATCTTCCTTTGCCTTGCTTCCCTTTCACTTTCCTCATTTTCTTTTTTTCTTTAATTTCTTTTTAAAAAAAATAAATAAATGTGAGATGAAATCTTTCTCATTTTAAGTGAACCATAAAGCCCACCCAACATCTCTGCATTTTTCTTCCACTACACTTGCTTTCTGAAAACAAGAAAAACAGCTTTCTAAAAATCCAACCTTTCCTCCCACCTTTTCCCAAGTCTCAACAATGGAAGAGCTCAATTGCAACTTCTTCAACAATCCCACTTGGGATAACAACAACAACAACAACAACAACAATTCAGTACTAGACCAGAAGGACCCATTTGAGTCTGCTCTCAGCTCCATGGTCTCTTCTCCAACTGCTTCAAACACCTTCAACAATGGCGGAGCTGGTGAAAACAACAACAACAATATAGTTCTCAGAGAACTCATTGGAAGACTCGGTAGCATTTGCAATTCAGGCGAAATCTCACCTTTCCCCAATAACAACAACAACGCAGCTTCTTGTTACAGTACACCTCTCAATTCTCCACCCAAGCTCAACCTGGAGAATCATCAGCAGCAAATGAGGCCACAACAGAACCCTTCTTCTTACCCTTCCTTTCCGTTCACCGCCGATCCTGGATTCGCGGAAAGAGCGGCAAGATTCTCGTGTTTTGCCCAGATGGGATTGGGTGAAATTGGGGCTAAATTGGATTCCACCAACATTTCTAGGGTTTCCAGTAACCAGTCTATTAAGGACAAAATGGATGTTATGGAGTCCAGAGAGATTTCTTCTATCTCTGAACAGATCCAGGTTGATGCCAATTCTAGGAAGAGGAAATCTGCTCCTAAAGGCAAAGGGAAAGAGAATCCTGCTTCAGCCCCTGCTAATGATGCTAATGTAATTTCACTTTTTGCTTAACATGTTGTTTAGTCTTAACTCAATTCTTGGAACAGAGTTGATTGATATTTAGATGATGATTTTGCAGGTTGTAGCTGGTTCTGAGAGTAATGAATCAAGTGCTAAAAGAAGCAAATCTGATGATGGCAAGGACAAAGATAATGGAGATGCAAAATCCAAGGATAGTTCAAAAACTGCTGCTGCTGAGGCTCCCAAGGACTATATCCATGTCAGGGCTAGAAGGGGCCAAGCTACTGATGCTCATAGTCTTGCTGAAAGGGTATGTATCTTTATGAGTTAGCCCTGTTATGATAGTACTAGTTATCTAAATTTGACATGTGACTGTGTTTGGACATGAAAAGTTGGATCATGTTTTACATGTTTACTTATAAGTTGTACTGTTGTTGTTGTATAGGTTAGAAGAGAGAAGATAAGTGAGAGGATGAAGCTGCTGCAGGATCTTGTACCAGGTTGCAATAAGGTATATACATACAAACAAGAGTACACTATAAATGCAAGTTGTGTGTGTAAATGTTTAAAGGCATTGAGTAAAATTCTGATGGTTTTTAGTTAAATTTTGTTTGCATAGGTTACTGGAAAAGCTGTCATGCTTGATGAGATCATTAACTATGTGCAGTCTCTGCAGCGCCAAGTTGAGGTAATTTTTCAAGATTCTAAACGAAAGTGTACTATTTGTTATCTGTTGTGTACTTGTGCGTGTTATGCAATCTTGGGATTATTAGTTGATTGATTATGGTTTTGTTTAATCCCATGCTATAGTTCCTATCGATGAAATTGTCGACTGTCAATCCGAGAATGGACTTCAACGTCGAAACTCTTGTATCCAAGGATGTAAGTGGAAAATTTTGAAAATACTCTGTTTAGAAAGTATGAAATGTTTGGTAGAATTTGGTTCTGACTGTGTGTTTTGTTCACTACAGATGTTTCAGTCTAGAGGACCTTTGCCTCCTAACATGTACCCTTCAGACTGCTATCCTTTTCAATCCCAACCAAATCTGCATTCTGCTATTCCTAATGGAACAGAGGCATTAAACCATTTTAGTGCTTCTTTAGGCAGGAACCAACTGCCTCCCATGAACGGTTTCAGTGAAACCGCCTCACAGGTGAAAAAATAAACCCTGATAAACTTTGAATTACCATTTGAAAATTTTCTGTCTTTGTACGACGTTTTATGAATCTGTATCGACTCCTTTTTTGTAGGTTTCAGCATATTGGGAGAATGATCTCAACAATGTTGTGCAGATGGGGTTCGGTCAAAATCTGACTCAAGATATAAACGGTGAGTTATCTTCGAATACACATTAATCCATATACAAAAATGTAATTTGAGAAATTCAAATTCAAGATTGTGATTTTTGTTTCTTGGTTCGTAATGCAGGTGCTCAAATGAAAGTTGAGCCATGATCACTTATTATTCATCGGTATTGTCCATATTATTCGTTTGAAGCCCCGAACGAGAGTGGCTTCTGTATATACGGAGACAACCGTAGTTCAAGAAAACTGTGTATTCGATGATCGAACCGGGAAATGATACTTTTGGAGTTTCCACAGTTCATAAACTCATATAGCTAACTGAAGCAGCAGGATGAAGACTCCAAAAATTCATTTGTTACAAAAGATTTCTCTTTTTTTCTTAGCAAGGCCAAATGTTGCTTGGGCCTGATGATAAGATAAAGCACTTCATGTAATGTATTCATTCCAACACTGTTTATCACAATATATTTCCTAAGAATGTTCAGACTCATTATATCAATATATTGGAATGTTTTGTTTACACTGGTCCCATTTCTTCTGTATTATACTTCCTGCAGCATTTTGTTAAATGCCCATTTTGTCTAGTTTAGCAATAAAAGATGTGCAAGCTAAGAGTTGGAGTCTTAAAAGATCTGGACTTTTAATTCAATGGTAAAATTGTAAAACAAGAACAATCTGTGACAGCCAATAAGATTTGATCCTTAGATTTCAATATTAATGAGAGGCTGGATTTATTATGAAACAAGTGTCCCATTCAAGAAGAATTGATTGTGGGATATCATGACAAAACCATTGTAACAACCATAAATCTTGTCTATCTTGAAGGCATTGTTAGAAGATTAGGTTTGTAATACTTGTAACCAGCTGTTAGTGGGGACAAAATGGTGTGTTAAGTTCATCATAAAAGCTCATTTGAGCTGGAATCCAAAGTAACATTGACATATTCATGTTATATCAGTCTGTTAGTGGAGAACTATTTAGCAGTAAACAGACAGCAAACAAGAATTATTGCATGTTCCTTTTTTTCTTTATAAGATTGTTTAGTGTGAATGGAGGGTGGAGAATTATACTACTACTACTAATCCCAGGTTGGCAATGGTAAAGTTGTGAGTTGGCTAAAGAATCAGATGGTTTTTAATTCATATCCATTTACTTTTTTGCCAAAGTAATGACAAACAAAACCTCATCTGGATAAGAAAGATAAAAACACACTAGTGGAAAGCCGGTGAATAAAGATAAGACTTTCTTCTTATTGTCTGTCAACTGTTAAAATAGTATTTATTTTTAGTTATCAGATCTAAAACAAGAATATGAACCATACTTTGAGAAAAAACATCTCATTTTCTAAAGCATTTCCTTTCCTTTCATCAGTACTCCACTGTCTAAACATTCTTGGATTAAAGTGAATCTCAATTAATTTGCAAATTGTTGAGGAATTTGAGGTGACTGCCTGCTTTAATTACAGCATATAACTGTGACTAGTGAGACATAGTCTAATAGTAATAGGCCTAATTGAGGACTTAAAACCTGTCATTAGCAAGTAGTATGGACTTAGAACACTTGTAATCAGATATAAATAGCCAAGCAGAAAACAGAATTTTACTACCAAATAAAGTCCACTTGGTTGTTGAAATATGGTTATAACTTGTACTGTTAAAGGCTTAAAGCTACTTAATTATTACAGTATGACAGTATTAAAGTATTAAAGCAAAAAAAGAATTAGGTTAGTTTTACTGTAAAACAATAATGACAGAAGAAATCTTGATGATGGCTTTCCACAATTTACTCCATCAGAAAAAGGACCACCAGTAGATGAATGGTTTAAGGGGAGGTTGATGTAATGTGTTTCTTATTTATGGGGTTAATGTGAAATTAATGATTATAGAGAGGGTCCAATAAACAGCTGTATATACTCTTGTTGCAATCAAACTCAAGTGATCTTTCATTTCACTTTATGTCCCTTTCTTTTGTATGTTATCTTTCAACTTAAGAAGAAGGAGAAGAAGCATTTGCTTTAATTAGGGGTTTGGTGTGATACATTTTCATGGAGCTGATGATCAGTACAGTGGTTAGTAGTAGAGGTAAGAAAATGAGAACACAGCTGTGAAGTGAAAGTGAACTGGTACAATACATGATCACATTATTATCATTCTGTCCATACCTACTAGATCATTATTAACAACTACCTCTAACCTGTCTTCTTTATCACTAATCTATTTATTTATTCTTAATTTATCTTCTTCTTTTTTTGTACTTCCTTTTTTGGTTAAGAACATGCGTATTACTGTTCAACATGAACTTTTCAGTTGGGGTTGAATCAGCTCCAAACTGTGAAGAAGTTTCTAGTTCTTACCCCACTTTCCTGGATGGTTAAGTTAGCTACCGTTACGGTTTGTGTTTTGCGTGATCCCATCAATCACCTTGATGCAAATATAAGGGACTTGTCAAGTGACCATGAAAATATACTTTACGTTAATTTTCATAAAATAAAGTAAGACCGATCAATATTAGTCACTTTATCAGATCAGTATACGGTTACACCAAACAAACACATGTCCCTTATATCCCTTGGGCAAAAACTAATTCTTTCTATTACACTTCTCCCTCGAACATCTTAACTGAACAAATGACAAATTAAGTTTGTCAAAATGTAGTACTAACTAGGAACCCAAGACAAATTCTAGTAGACACCAGTTATCTTGCTGCTCCCCGGTCCTTGATTTAGTTTATGTTATATTTGTGTGTTTTATGGAGTATTAAAGAAAAAGAAACATCATTGTAAATCATATTATGCTGTGTCTCAGGGTAGAGTTTTCGGGTTTCCTTTTTGAGAGAGTGTAGATACCAAGTGTGAGTGTGAGTCCAGGACAACCCACAGGGAAGAAATAAGCTCAGTAGCAGATATATATAAGCTCCCAGTTAAGCAAGTTTTCTCTTGTCTTCCAACAAAACGTACAGAAATAATGGACATCTCTTGCATTTGGATACTGAATGAAAGGCTGAGAATGGACTTGTTTGAGTTATATCTTTTCTTTGAAGCAACAACTAGTACTAATACAAAAAGAGGGAAAAATTGCTTTCTGGTTAAATAAAATGGTCCACATTTGGGAGAGTTAATGAAGACAGTGCCACAAGCTTCTTGTTTTATGGTCTATGTGAAGTGAAAGAGACGTAGATACCTACAGGAGACTGCCAAATTCAAGAACTATTACTTGTGGACTGTCTTCTCTTTACTTTTAGTTATCTGCATACATACAACAAACAGAGGTTAGCTAGCTGCATTCACCCACTTGACCATTGCCTCCTATCCTCTTGACACCAAAACCAAACAAATAAATTCCCTCAGTTAGTTAACATCATGCTTCGATCTTCATATCTCTTGCCCTGCCCCAGTTGTCTCTCTACTTGGCCCCCCTTATCCATAACCATACACACAAATAAAAGAACATTTTCCTTCACAAACGGTGCCCATTTCCTAGGAAACTTCAAACTCATACAAGTAAAAAAGTAGCCCGCCCATACTACTAACAATACGAGTTGAGGGAAGGATCGTACCATGGATGATGCCTGGGAAACACTGGATGCAAGATTTGACCCTTGCACTCTCTCAGTGGGGAACTAGTGCATCAGTTAGACATCACGAGAACATTACCTAAGAAGCTATGATTCAGAATGTAGATTTAAGTACGCGAAAAATAGAGCATTTTGAAAGTACCAACTTACAAACTGGAAACACATGCCGTACAAACAATGGACTGGATCACCCTGGGTAAGTAACCCTATCATTACCATTTCACAATATGTTGTGTTGAGTGTGCTTTTTTCTCCTTTTTAAAATAAAGGTACATTTCAATACAAACAACAATAGCGTACACAATAACAGGTAAAATGTTCCAAGTTTATATATTGCAACGATCATAACCGGAGAACCAGGAGGATGGTTCTTCTTCAACGTCATAAGATGGGGCAAATTCTTCGCGCCAGTCCTGACAACTACCAGTTACGTGACTATCGGGAGCTGCAAGCAACTTCTTCAGTTTTTCAATCTCTTTGTATGCACTTTCAGTTTCTTGTTCCGCCATAATAACGCGTCTCTGCAAGTTCAGTAAGTTAAACTGTTAAAGAGGTGCTTCTCAAGATGGTAACTAACATTTAAGTGAAAATTCATGAACAATAACTTGGACCATCAGTTCTAATCAATAGCATAGATGCAAGCATAGTTCATTCATATCATCATGACATGGCAAACTGATCATGATTCTAAGTCGACCTATATCTAATAGTTGCCTGTTCTTCATTCTAACAAAAAAATGAAGCCTAATTCACTGATTCGCATGTCATTCATGCTCATTTGTCATATAACCTGATCAACCACTCTGTTAATCACAAGACAGGATGCAGACATCAAGTTATCCCTCGTGAACTAGAAACAATAGAGATAAAAGATACTCCTTTGAAGAAGTTATCTTGAAAATCTAACTCCCATGGCAACCGCCCTGCTAAAAAAAAATAAAAATAAAGAACTTATGGATCATAGCATTAGCTTTACGGCTGTAAAATTTAACCAGAGCTATTGTGTACTGTTGCAAGTTGGGGATAGATATATCATGAACAGATACATGCAACAATAGTGACATGCATTCTATTGGAAGGATAGGGTGATCAGGTATTAACTCACCTCTGCAGCAGCAACAGCTTCTTCTGCTTCTTTCAGCCGCACAAGTAATTCGCCAGCAGCCTGAACGGCTTCAGCTGTATCACGCAGTTGTGCCTGAAGCCCTCTATTTTCGTCCCTAAAGTAACGCCTCTCCTTTTCTCTTTCGACTCTAAGTGCTGAAATTTCTACTGCAAGGGTATTAATAAATTTCGATTCAACGCCTCTTACCCCAGCCTTTGATGCTGCTTTCTTCACCTCCTCAACTCCATCTTGAATTCTCCTATTTCTATCAAGCATCTGCATGTGTTTCTCTTCGAGGTCAGCATACTGTTCGAGCATGCGTGCATGGCTTTCCATTGCCAGCTGCATTACTTCTTTATGCTCCTCAGAACGTTTCTTTTCTAATTCCAATTCCTGCTTTTGCTTTTGAAAAGCAGATCGGCTGGATTCAAGTTCCGATCTCAACTCTTCTACCATGCAAATCCACTTGCTCTCAGTCTCCGTCCATTGCATCCTTTCCTGTTGGAGTTTCTCCACGGCATTCTCAATTGAATCTCTAGTGACCAAAGTCGGTGAAGCACTTGGCTCACATGAAGAGGTTAGCTTCAGCAGAGGAATTTGACCTTTTGTTGTCTTGGCTGAAGAATCCACATAGCCTTGCAGTTGACCCCTCAAGTCATGTATTTCTTCCAACAAAACGTCCCTCTCACCCAAGTCAAAGAAATTTTGATATCTTTCAAGTTCATCCTGAACTCTTTTTAATTCGATTTTTGTTCTCAAAATATCAGGATGGTTGTCGTATCGTTGCTGAAGAATCTGTAGAAATAAGACGGTAACATGAAGATCAACTAGGACAAATGTTTCACGGATCCAGTAACAAAATCGAACAAATCCAAGAGATTTACCTTGTGTTCATGAGTTAGTGATATTAATTCATCCTCCATAAAGTCCTCAGTTGGTAAGACTCCATCCATAAGGCTCTCAAGGCGAGAAATTTTGTCTTCGCGTGTTTGACTAATGATGGCATTGCACTCTCTCTCATGTTTGTACTGCTGAACCTGTATAACAACAGTCAAAATGAAACTTATATCAAATCAACTAGCAGTTCAAACACTTGGTTGTTTGAGTACACCAGAAAACCTACCAATCGATTGAGCTGCATGATCTCAGAGTTCTGTTTGGTACACATCTCTTCTAATGCCATCTCTCTCCGAATAGCTCCAGCCAAGACCTTTTCTACTGCCTGTCAATCGTTAAGTGGTAATGAGAACACCTGACAAATGGACCGTGTATTAAAAAAATAAAAAGCACAGCAACAATGTAACGTACTCTGGGAACATGATGGTTGCAATTCTCTTCGGATGGCGACCCAGTAATAGGTACTAACTGCATGTTCTGGCCATCAACATCATCTATAGACTTTTGATCAGAAATTTTGGCCTTACATTGAGTGCACAGAGGTTCTAAAGTATCTTGGTTCAATGACTCGTCAGTTTGAAATATAGTCTGAACACCAACGTCAACTTTGGGACTTGGTACTATGGTCTTAACTTCAGGCAGAATGCAAGAGAATCTAAATGACGAGCGCCTCAGCGCTGGATTGAGATGTTGACTCTTAATAATTTCAAGACCACGGTGAAGTGTGGCAGATAAATTTTCAGTTGATGCAAAGCGAGATTTGCGATTAGGTAAAGAATCCAAAGGCTTGGTAATTGATGCATGTACGGACTCCAATCTAGCCTGGGCAGCAGTTACAGATGATGAGGTCCTGAGACTTTTCCTGCTTTCATTCAGTCTTGGTGAAACACTAGGAGTTGGTGAATTCAGATTAGAGGACACCTCTCTTGGAGGTTTTTCACCTTCAGTACAATTTGTTGACTTATCAGGGGTTTTCTCCAAGTCACTGGTAACTTGCAATGAGAGACATAGCTCCTCCACATTAGTAGATGGATCCCCATTTGGCATATCTGCAAGAACTGGAAGAGTGTAGTTTTTGTTTGGGGAATCTCCTCCATTTAAATCACTGCCCGATGCTAAATCTGAGTTTTTCTCTTTCTCCTTCTGACCACTAATGATATTGTTATCATTAAGCTCTGATTCAAATGCTACGTCTTCCATATTAACATCAGAATCTTCATTATCTTTCTCAGGTGTACGTTCACATTTTCGGTCCTGCATCAGGTGCGTTCCCTCATCCACATCAACAATCTCCATTTCTTCATCACTATCATCCTCAGCATGGGGCAATGCCATAGGCCTGTTAAGGCTATATCTTAGGAGATTCAAACTTCTCCGAGCATTCCATCCATTTGAATAAGCTCCATTCTGACCCACTTGATTATCATTGGACTTCATTCGCGTAAGTTCATCTCTCAGTTGTCGAATCACTTCTCTCAAGACATTTATATCATCCTGCGTTTCCTCATTAACAACAGCTTTATTCTTGATTGCCTTAGCACGCTGGGCAAATCTTAGAGTACTGAGAGTTTCATTTTTACAGCTGCAAACAACAGGCATCTCAAATATATTACTGCGATAGACAGTAAGTAGGGGGTTTCCAAACATAAACAACAAAATTTGGAGCTTTTCGGGAGGACACACACACAACTCACTTATGGTACATACTACACAGATAAAGACACACGCTCACACAGAAATATGTACTTATTTTGCAATACAGGTTAGATAATATAATTCTTGACAGACTGTTACCCGTGGTTTACTACAAAAAGTAAGCACATTTCCAAGAAGTAAGCACATTACCACACGACTTCAAGAAAACAAGGGAAAGCTAAGAGTATACTAGAGGATATATTAAATCACACAGTTTTTTTATAAAAGTCGGTGAAATCAGAAGAAAGTTACTTCCTACGGTAACTTTAAAGAACCCCATTTGGTTTTGTTGACTTTTTCGATGTCGGGTTTGACCTCAAATTAATCACAAGTCATTGTGAAAAATATGATTTTAAAAATTATATTATGAAAGTATACATCTTATATTTTTATAATATAACTTTTAAAATTATTTTTTTCGTAAAGAATTATGATTAATTTGAGGTCAAACCGGACCTCGAATAAGTCAACAAAACCAATATAAGTTACCGGAGGAAGTAATAAATTGCTGCTTGGTTAAGTAGTATTCAGCCATTCGTCCTATAAAAAGGTGAAATGAAGCTCTAGCTTAGTTACAAGAAAGTGCATGTGTCCAGGAGAAGAAAATAAAAATTTAAGAATATAAGTTACTCAGAGCAGCTCTCCTCCACTTAACTAGATCCCTGACACTAATATCCAATATAAGGTGTAGCATATTTGCCTTTTCCTTTGAAACAAATTTATATGCTTGAGATCATGTATATTACCTTTGATCGGGAGATATGGCACATATCATGGCCAACTTTGCATTCCCACCAAGTGACTCCTGTAACAGAAAAGTTAACTTCGAATCTCTGTATGGGATGTGCCTTTGCTTTCCTGTTTGGGAAATTTCTGCCAGAATATTTATCAAGTTCCTGTAATAGCTCAAAAAAACAAAATCAACAATATGAACAAGTAGCACAAATAAAACAGAACCCAGAATCCCAAATAAAAGATGAACACCAACCATGTAAGATGATATATGATGTACTCTATGATACAGTGATCTAAAAGGTGCTGAAAGCAGAACAAAATTGCAGGCTGGTGCATTACCATCATCTTCTTAATTCTATACATAAAAGGTCGTCTCAATTATATTTTCAGTCTGAAAAATTATACACAAAGTATAGTAGTATACATGAATCTCAAAAGTTCTAATATTCTGTTAAAAAATATACAGATCCTAAATAAATTCTCTGGGAAGAGAGGTTCTAAGACTATAAAAACCAACAAGGTATTCAGTTAATGTACTGGTCAAGTTGCACATGGACAGCATAGTACGAACATTTTCCATACAAAGTAGGGAGGTAATGAAACACGATTTATGAGACAGACACTGATGATCCTACCAAAGCCTACATGATTCAATCATGTAGCCTACCAAACTTATTGTGAAGGCTTAGTTGTTGTTGGTTAAGCAACACAAAGTCCTATACAAAGTAGAGAGTACGAACAATTTCCAATCAAAGCAGGGAGGCAATGAAACACAATTTGTGAGGCAGACCGCAGACACTGATGATCCTACCAAACTTATTGTGATAAGAAGGCTTAGTTGTTGTTCGTCAAGCAACACAAAGTTGGTATCTGTCTCATGGGTATACAACTTCTTTAATTTTACTAACATAATTTAGGGTGGCTAATACATTCTACCAAGAAAAGGTCATTTCTAAATAAATGCTTTACTAATATAATACAGCCCCCGAATATAATACAGCCCCCGAGTCGGAACAGGCCACCGTTAGAGACACTAGAGGCATCAACTTAGCTTACTAGTCACGTCTCACGTGGACACAATAAGGCCCCATAAACAAATAAACCAAGCAGTAAAAGTACATTAGTTGTATTAACCACATGTTTACAAGTCAACAAATTGTTATCTTTATCCAACGCAATATCTCGTACAAAACTTCATAGTACTTCCAAAAACTAATCCATCTTCTCAATGCATAAGTTTACTACCGATATACTGATCCATATGGTAGTAATGTACAGCAAGCATTACAAATGAAATAATCATAGGTAGCTAGATGATGTTATAAGAAAAATAATCAGCAATCAGTTTTAATGCTGAAAACAAAATGCAGCTTCAGAATAGTTATGACCTAACTCATGTTTTACAGAAGTACTGAGAACCATACCCCAGTTGCGAAAGAGAACGGTTAATATTGCCTGCTTCTTTCAATCGTTCTCCAGCTGCACCGGTCTGCTTTTGTCTCTCCGATCCAGCAAGATCAACAAAATTGATTCTACTCATCTTTAAGCAGCTCAAACCATCTGTGACTCTCTGTAAATAAGTAGCCAGGTATGTGATTTAGCATAACATAATGAGGCAACACAACATATAGTAAACTATGGAACACCTCCAGTGAAGCAGGTAGACAAAGGGAAACATTAGCTGAACACAATTGACAGTCTGCTCCCTCAATCATTGTTAAACAACTTTCAGGGATTACAGAACAAACAAAAAGGAAACTAGAAAGCGAACTCTAGATACTAGAAACAACTAAGAGAAGTGTGGTACCTACCTTGCTTCGTGATTCAACCACACACGTAAACACACTGTGGGAACGGGAACTTTCGGCATTTACACGTGTTGCACTGGTTCTACGATTTGATAAACCCTACATGATTATACAAGTACAATAAGCCCACAGCCATCTTCATGATATTTGAGAAAGGTGTAATAATACAAGTAACGAATAAAATATGCAGGAAATGTTCATATTAGATACTTCAAATATTGGTGTGACAGCATCAATGGGCACATTTCAAGCAGATTTTGTTCTTCCATACAGACTACTTAAAGGTCCAGTGATTAATATAATAATATATAACATCTCTAACATAAAAAAATTCAAGGCAACATATAGCCACAGGAAACAATTTGATGAATACAAACTCTTGGAAATAATTGGCAACAACTAGGATTGATTAAATTATGAGTTTCTCAAATTAGCCTGAATTTATGTTCATAGAATCTGGAGTTCATAGAATCTGGAGTTCAATTTCATATCTTATTAATTAAAAAGCTGTGGAAAAGCTAAAAACTAACCTTTATCAGAAGCTGTGAAACATCTTCCATAGAGGAAACACACTCCTCTCTTAAATTTTCAACATAAACACCAGTTCTGACATCTTCCCGTATCTGGAGGGATTAATAGCAGGAACATAAATTACATTTAATAAGACACAAAAATAATATTAATAAAAAAGTATTTACAGATGAGTTTTTACTTGAGTATGGGATCTCATTTACCTGGAGATTCTTCTGGCTTGGTTCCAATAAATCAGTAATTTGCTCATTGTAGATCTGCAAGCATAATCCTCAACAGTGTTCAACAGAGACACGACAAAATGCAAGATACCAATTGTTACCAAACACCTACCTCCAGAAAGGAGCAGCGACACATATACACAAGTTGTTTATCTGCTTGTTTAACTTGTTCCTGCATGACAAATTCATAGATGATACATCATAGTGAGGAAACAAAGCTAGATGAAGTGATGAACTATAGTTCAAGAATAAAAGAACATCTGAAAAGGCAGGAATGTACCTCATCAATCCGCTCAAAGAGCCTTCGAAATACACGTGGTGCCAGACCTTGCTGGTCTTCCTCCAACAAAGCGTTGGATGCACCCCAGATAGTGTATGTTTTCCCGCTCCCTGTCTGATCAATCAAGTCATACATTGTAAGCTTCAGTAGAGTCACTATTTGCATCGCTAACAAGTTCTAGTGTGATATATAATGGAAACACTCACACTTTTTCAATACCAGTACAAAGTACTTAACAGAATGTAGTGTACCTGTCCATATGCAAACACTGAGCTATTGAACCCAGCAAGACAATTTTCAACTAACGGTGCACCTATGAGCTCAAATATATTAATCTGAAACATATACATTTCCAAAACAAAACATAATTAGTTCCCGAAAGATTGATGAACCAGAAGAAATATAAAAGGACTGAAAAATATATAGACACTTTTAGAACATGTATTCTTGCCTGTTTTGATTGGAAATCAGCGACAGAGTCAAATGTAAAGGCTTGCCCTGATACTGACAAGGAATTCGGGGTCAATTTGTCAACTATAGGTCCCCCCTCTTCTTCATCCTTGTTTGGAGGTCTCAATCGTACTACAACCTGGTTTATACAGTGATAGCATAATAAATGAGCTTATTGAGTATATTAAGGGAGATTACTGTATATATTAGTAAAACTTTAGCAGGAAGATATTCTATACTACGTACAGCTGCTGTATACCAAACCCAATGATAAGACTGAAAGAACATAGAAGTGATTAATCTACTTTCCACATTTGTTTTTCTCTTGAATAACTTCATTCAAGCGCTGATGATTAAAGAAACCTACATTAGGCCTTTCGCGTACGACATATATCCTAACTCAATATCCAGAAATGAACTTGTATTTCATTGCAGCTCAGAAATTATTCCAATCAGAAGCTATATTTACACATCAAATAGTCAGCTCCAAAGAGTTCATTTCAGCTCAGAAATTATTCCAATACAATCCAAATAAAAGTTATTCAATTAAAGAAACCACATATGCAATGATTCAATAAGAAATAAAGAAAACTACCTGTACTCCCGAATCTACGGTACAACTGTCCAGTGCGGCAGCGGAATCGGCGCTGAGCTTGCGCTTGAGCGGCGGACGAGGTGGAAGCGGACTCTTCACCTTGGAGGAAGGCGATGGAGCGAAAGAATTCGGATCTGAGTTCTCTTTCGTTGACTTGAGCTTGCGAGGGTTTGGCGATGGCGGTGGCTTGTTAGATTTAGGGTTCGCAGGTGAAGCGATGAGAGAGGAATCCTGGTTTTCCCTGAGTACTTGATTCTTCGGCATCATGAAGTTCTTCATCCTGCTCGGAAGAGAGTTCATTGGAGAAGAACAATTGGATTGGATAATGCGATTGGACAGTGAATGGGGTGTAGAGAGAGAAAGATAGGAGAGAGAGTAGCCGTTGTGAAGAAGGAGAGAAGGAGAAAGAGGGAGAAATTTTGAATTGAATTAGAGCCCTTTCAACCTAAGCTGTTCAATTTTCGATTTTGGATCTGGCGATGTAAATTGTAATCAGCCCCATGTGGAAATGGAAATAAAAATTCTACCCCTTCAGAAAAATACCATATGTATGATGTCAGGTGCAATTATTTCGAATTTATTGATTTCATTTCTTTTTTCCTAGTATTGATTTCCTTTGTTTTATTACTCCATAAATATTCATCACCTGAACTGGTTAAACTTTTTAAAATTTTATATATGATTGGAATTTTTTATCGAGTTGGAAATTGGGTCCTCTAGACTCTTGAGAATGAGAGGATCTTCAACACAATCACCCCTTACCCTAAGTTTTTTGTTTTCTTTGCGACAATTTCACAATCACAATGAGAATTGACAAATTTTCCTAAAGTCCATGGAAGTGTTATGAAACTTTGATTTTTTAAGTTGATCGTGTCTTTTACTTGCTCTCTGGCTACAAATAAAAACTCATTTTCTAGCAAGTTTCATTGATTTCTTTTTCCTTTTTCTTTGGGCAATTAGAAGGAACAATATGGTTCCTATTTACCTCTGGGTTACTCTACTCTTGATCTACTGTTTGGATGGGGAGAGTCTCATTGACTAGGTTGCGCTTCGTCATCTTATCAGTTTGATTGAAATCACTATTCACTTCATCCACATAATCCCATCCACTTTCCATGTACATTATTCATGGTTTGAGATATTATAGATGTTGGCACAAAATTACTATTGACCCATTCGGATTCCATACTGATGTAACATTGATTATATTGCAAACTAACTATCACAAATACAACTAGATTAACAGTTCAATCGTCCAATCTCTAACTCTTAAAGGCAATCCATCTCTCATACGGGGTAATGTACTTGAGCGTACCGGCTTGCCTTGGACAAATCGGAGGTAAACTTTACTTGAGCTCGTGAGGGAGCTACAAAGAGTGCATATTGTGAGGTGATTATGGGATACATCTGAGTGTGACGATTGAACTTTTTATATATTGAACACAACGAGGGGACCAAAATCTTGTACTGTTTGAAGATTTTGTCAGTCTTTTGTATTGTCTTGTTTGTTGAGCGCGGACAGTTTCCTCGCGGGTCCCGACTCTTCCTTGATGCTCTCCGTGCGTAAGCCTTGTCAAAGGCCCATTGATGTTGTGAGGTCTTCCTTGCGCAGGCTCTTATTTTGAGTACTTATGATTGTTTTGACTTTCTGTTTTCTCTGTGCGCCGAGTCCCCCAAGTTGCACAAACTTACACTCTTATGGGATGCGCTCTCCATGTCATATCACATATGAATAGTGAAATTCTAACACTACAAATTACGGTATGTTAAAACACGAGATGTAATTACTATGAAGATTCGGTGTTATTGCTTGAAAAGTGTTTATTATAATGACATGCCTAACAAGCAACTCCTATTTATTGTTCTCTACTCAAAGAATTATACAAAGGAGAGATGTGATTATATACAAGACGCATGAGCGTTGAGCTGAGCCCTAAACTAATTTGCAAGTATAATCATTACAAGAGTCATTGAACATTAATTGAATGGTGGAAACTTAATTGTACATAGTTGTACAATTCCAGTAATACGCTTGTAGAAGCTGAATTGATGTTGTTTAGTTTATATATATGTTCTACGTGTATTTCGCTCATAACTGCTGGTCTGTTCCAGCTAGTGCTCCTTCCTAGGCTTAAATTTTACTCTTGTCACATGGCTTAAGTTTACGTGTCTTTTTTTTTTTTTTCTACACACAAGATTGGTCGTATATTTCTCTTTGTGAATTAAAAGACCTTTGGTATTTTCATGTAAATTTCTTCATCTAGACCACTGCCTAGAAATGCATTGTGCCTATACGAGCTAAGATGCATGTCTATTTTATCAACCACAACAAGGAAGATCTTGACATATGCCATTTTTAATACCAGGCAAAAGATTTCGATATAATCAAAATCACAATATTATGTAAACTTTTATCTCTCCGTTTAAATTTAGCTTGGTATTGATGGTTTCTTTGATTTTTGGACTATTTATCAAGTTTCTCCGTTTAAATTTAGCTTGGTATTGATGGTTTGTTTTGATTTTTGGACTATTTAACAAGTTTGGTTCATAAAAGGCTTTCACTTCTTCATTAATATCGTCAACATTGTTTAGGATTTTAAGTTCTTAGTTGTCAAAATTGTTTTTTTTTACAACCCGAGTTAACCCAAAAAGAATTTCTGTTCCAAGATTTATTATATATGTGCACGTTTGGTACGAGGTATTTGGGAGGGATTTGGTGCGTTTTTGCACCAAATCCCTCCAAATACCTCGTTTGGTACGAGTGCACTCGGCCCTCCGAACTTGTCATATCCCAAATCCCTCCCCCCGTGCCTTTGGACTTTTGCACAATTGAAATACCTAGGGGGGTAGGTATTTAACAAATCTCCCATTTGGAGATTTCAGCCCAAATGTGCAATGTCCTTCCTGCCCTTGTTAATAACTATTAACGAAAAAAACGCAAACAGACAAGGAAAAGCGTATGGAACAGTCCCCATCGGAAAGTGATGGGTGATGGTGACGGAAGACGCTTCTCCCTCGAAGACCAGCTCGAGTTCTTCCATGTGAGTGGTTTTGCTTTCGTGTTTTCGGTGTTCAATTTTGGTGTGTAATTAGTGTGGTTTGATTTTCTGAAAATTTGTTTGTTGAAAACTGACTTGCAAATTTTGATTGGTGTTTTACTGGTTGAATTTGGGGAATTTTGTAGCAGCTGAATGATTTGAGTAGGTTTTAGTACAAGTTCGAGATAAGTTACCGAGACTTTCGGTATTGAGTTTTCCTTGTGCTTAGAAGTCGAATTCGAAGAAGAAATGGCTATGGTGTTAAATGCTGAATGGTGAATTTTTATTAGTCATATCTGTGAGGTTATAGAACGGTTTCTAAGTTGTTAATCAAATTCTTCGAGTTTCTCAAATGCTATTGAACTTCAACTCTTTTAAAGTTATTTCCAAATAGATGAGTATAACGTGAGAGTTTATGTCGTACACTCGTAATACTTTGTGCCTTAACTATGAATAAAGGATACATCTACTTTAGCATTGTCCTTGGTAGATACGTTTTTGGTAATGCTCGTTCCAAATTATTTCAGTATTGGTCAAAGCTGCAAGTATCTTATATTGTCTCTAGATGTATTTACCAACATTTAAGTTTCACTTACAGGTAATGTGCTTGAAGATTTTACCATTTCGCTTAAGACTATGAAATTTATCAATCTATCTCATAAGTTTGCGTTTAGATTTAAACTTCTTAATTGACAAAACTGTCCCCTAAGTTAAGGACAAAATATACAAGCTACAAGACTATTTAGGTAATTCATAAAGGTAGTTATAACTACCGCCGCACATCTCTCGAAATCCTTCGCACAAATTACGAAATACGTCACAAATCCCTCAACCAAACGAGGTATTTTTTTAAAAATCCCTCGAAATCTGCGTTTTTGAAAAAACAACCAAACAACATTCGGATCAAATTCCTCCTCCAGCCCAAATAACACTCTGGGCTCAAATCTCTCATCCGAAATCTCAGTATATGTACAGGCTATCAGCCTATGAAGACCTCCGAGTACCAGGTTAACCCTCATCGGAAAGTGCATCTATACCCTCCCGTAACTAGGGAAAAAAAAAGAAGATATATTGAATTTTTCAAAGCTGTTTGGAAATTACATCTATACCCTCCGTAACTAGGGTTTATATCAGTGAGCTCCAAATTCCTCTCATTCGCCCTACCTCTCCCAGATCACCAGCCGATCTTAGTTCCGCCTCCACCATGGGTAAGCAGACAAGCTGCTCGCGGATAGGCTTGATTTTACTTTGAAACATCCATTTTGATTTACATTCAGCTCAATTCTTAATGAATTTTTACTCGGTTCAATCTTTAATGAATTCACAGGTATCTCTCGAGATTCGATGCACAAGAGGCGTGCTACTGGAGGCAAGAAGAAGGCCTGGAGGAAGAAGAGAAAGTAAGGTTTCTCCTGTATCTAGATTTAGATGTATTATTTATATATGGTGCTGTTCATCTAGTGTGGCGTGTTTTTGTATTCTGAGATTTCTTATTAGTATGTGTTCGGTTCAGTACAATGTTTAATTTTTCGTGTTTGCTCTGCAAGTTAAGATATGTGTTCACTGTTTCTCAGGCTATAATGATAAATATCATTCATTCCTTGCTTATTAGTGCTAGTTAAGTTTCTCTAGTATGATATGTTGATGAATATGATGATATAATTGCTTATAGTCATCAATTATTTCCCCTTTTATTTGTTGTTTATGTGCCATTTTATTTAACCAAGGGGTTAATGACTAACCGGTGTCTTATTGCCTTGCTGTACTTTAATTAAGGTATGAGCTCGGACGCCAACCAGCCAATACAAAGCTGTCAAGTAACAAGACAGTGAGAAGAGTTCGTGTCAGAGGAGGTAATGTCAAGTGGAGAGCCTTAAGATTGGATACTGGAAATTTCTCATGGGGTAGTGAGGCTGTTACCCGCAAGACACGTATTCTTGATGTCGTCTACAATGCTTCTAACAATGAGCTTGTCAGAACACAAACTCTGGTCAAAGGTGCCATCATCCAGGTTGATGCTGCTCCATTCAAGCAATGGTACCTTCAGCATTATGGAGTTGATGTTGGCAGGAAGAAGAAGTCTGCTGCTACCAAGAAGGAAGTAACGGAGGTAATCTTTTTATACTCTCTCATTTTTTACTTTTATACCTGTGTATATGCCCCTTAAATATCACATTGTCCCACCCTCGATTAGTTTCTTGGGTGTAACTCTGATATGTATATGAATGGTGCATTGTATGTTGATGTCGGGTGCTTTATTTTATGGTGCAAGTGAGAGAAGAGTCTATAATGGTGAAAGAAGACATGGATTCGATATTTTATTCTTTCCCACTTTTCAAATCTTCACCACCCACATAATAGCAACACGATGTAATCCCCCTTATTTTTAGTTATATCGAAGCCTTAGCTACTATTGCACGTATATTTCCACTGCGCCCTCAACCTTTCTGCAAAATTTCCCACTGACATTTTGCCTTTGAGAGAACCCGGCAAGCTCTTCTGTTGTCTGTGTTCCGTTGCTGGCATACAGGGATTTGCAAGCCCTTTCTAATAGCAGATATGATAATTTATTACTTACTTTTCTGCTTTGGCTAAGGGCTTACATTTTTAGTTAATGATGTTTTATCTACAGTTTCTCATATATTCACTATTGCCCCCGACTTATCCTGAAAAATTCCTCACTGTTTAACTTGTTGCCTTGAGAGAACCGGTCAAGCTTGTCTATGGTGTCTGTGTTCCGTTGCTGGCATACACTGATCTCCAAGCCCTTTCTAATAGCAGATGTGATTATTAATCAGTCACTCCTCTGCTTTGGCTAAGGGCTAACATTTTTAGTAATTGATGTCCTAGATACTTCTGCTCGTACATTTTGTCTCTTGCCCTAGCCCCTTCTTCAAAATTCGCTGCACTAAACTCTTTGCCTTGAGAGAACCAGGCAAGCTTGTCTATGGTGTCTGTGTTCCGTTGCTGGCATACATGGCAGCCCTTTCTAATAGCAGATTTGATAATTTATTTGTGACTCCTCTGCTTTGGCTAAGGGCTAACATTTACTTCCACTCTCAGTTGACTAGTATAATGATCAGTGGTATACACTTACTAAGGGCTAACATTTACTTCCAGTTTTTGCCTTGAGAGAACCGGTCAAGCTTGTCTATGGTGTCTGTGTTCCGTTGCTGGCATACACTAATCTTGAAGCGCTTTCTAATAGCAGATATGATTATTAATCAATCACTCTTCTGCTTTGGCTAAGGGCTAACATTTTTTGTAAATGATGTCCTAGATACTTCTGCTCATATATTTTCTCTTTTGCCCCAACCCTTCCTAAAAATTTGCCTCACTTAACTCTTTGCCTTGAGAGAACCAGGCAAGCTCGTTTATGGTGTCTGTGTTCCGTTGCTGGCATACATTGCAGCCCTTTCTAATAGCAGATTTGATAATTTATTAGTGACTCCTCTGCTTTGGCTAAGGGCTAACATTTACTTCCACTCTCAGTTGACTAGTATAATGATCAGTGGTATACACTTACTAAGGGCTAACATTTACTTCCAGTTTTTGCCTTGAGAGAACCGGTCAAGCTTGTCTATGGTGTCTGTGTTCCGTTGCTGGCATACACTAATCTTGAAGCCCTTTCTAATAGCAGATATGATTATTAATCAATCACTCTTCTGCTTTGGCTAAGGGCTAACATTTTTGTAGATGTCCTACATACTTCTGCTCGTACATTTTCTCTTTTGTCCCAACCCCTTTCCTCAAAATTTGCCTCACTTAACTCTTTGCCTTGAGAGAACCAGGCAAGCTCGTTTATGGTGTCTGTGTTCCGTTGCTGGCATACATTACAGCCCTTTCTAATAGCAGATTTGATATTTTGTTAGCCACTTCTCTGCTTTGGCTAAGTGCTAACATTTACTTCCACTCTCAACTGATCAGTGGTAGTTTTGATAATATATGTGCCCTTCAAATGTGAGAACTTCCAAAACATCTATTATAACCATAAGAGGCGGTATCGGATTTGCCAATGCAGATTCTCCACGAGAAACATACATTAGTGATCAGTATGCTACATTGCTTAGTTTTGTGGAAGAGAATGTTTATTTATCGTTCATTGTTCTTTCCAGTTATGTGTCCTCATCCTTCATTTGTTTTACTTTGTATCTAAGCAGGAAGCCGCTGATGCAAATGCTGCAGCAGAGGAAACAAAGAAGAGTAACCACGTGGTAAGGAAAATTGAGAAACGACAAGAAGGTCGCACACTCGATTCCCACCTTGAGGAACAATTTGGCTCTGGCAGGTTGTATGCCTGCATCTCTTCTCGACCTGGTCAATGTGGCAGATCCGATGGGTAAGTTTGGATCATTTGCTATGAATTTTCAATGATCAAGTACTGTAAATCAATTCACATATGTTGCTTTTCTGCAGATATATTCTTGAAGGGAAGGAACTTGAATTCTACATGAAGAAGCTTCAGAAGAAGAAGGGAAAAGGTGCTGGAGCTGCTGCTTAATCAATCCGTATATGAAAAATGAGCTTCGTTTGAGTTTATTAACTTGTGGTCTGTCCGTGATTACTTGTTTTTCGGCATAAACAGCAATAGAATTTTGTCTTTGCCTCATTCCTATAACGGATTTTGGTCGATGAATTAGGAATTTTTTACTCTCGAGTATACTCCCATTACTTTGTTTGTCTTATGAGTACACGATATTTACTTGAAATCAGTTTCCAAGATCAAAGTTTTAACTTTTTGAGTCATGTGCACTGGTGCATGTATCTAGTTCATAGGCTATGTATCAGTTTAGTCCAAAACAGCTGATTCCCACAACTCAAGCCTAATCTAATACGCAGTACAGTATAATGTTTGTTTTTGTGGAATGAAACTGTGAAAATTGTTTCTGGAGTCTTAAATAATCCGTACAAGAATCTTGGTGTAGAAAGTTACATGTTCCTTCTCATACTTGCCACTAATAGCAATGTAGGAATTGTAATATGAGCCCCTATCCTAATTTGAGAGGAAACTTTAATAAGTGATGAAAAACAAAACAACACAACTCCTGGTCTCTTAAATAAGTAATTGAGTTCCTATTTTTTGAGAAAATTATATTATAAATTAATTCATATAAATAAGTATTATTTGACCTCCATATTTATTCTCTGTGTGGCACCACATATATTCTCCATGTATAATTTTTCATCACTAATAACATAAAAAATAGAAGAACTCTAATTATCATCTATGGAAGTGATATTCTAAATAATTTTAAAGGACTATAAGATCAATATTAGAAAATATTAGTAGTAGAGAATTCTTATAAAGAGTGCTCTAACATAAACCGTTTAATAATCTCAAAATTGCTTGTTGATCACAGTCTTTCAGACCAAAAAGTGAATTTACCGTAAAAGTTTATCAAAAGCGTATCAGTTCCAAAAGCTAAGCTATGAGTCTAACCAGTAGGAGTCCTAACTCCCCCACCCCCCATTCTATATTTAGAATAAATTTGATAAAATTGTTTTAAAAATTAACAATTTCAGGAACCCTAAATCATTAGAGCACACAAAAATGAAATCCTAAACTTGTGACTATCTAAAAAACATCCTACTTCCTTATATATTCTCAATTTGTTCTTTTTTTTATTATTAAACTATAAAAAAAATAGGAGATTTATATCTATCATATTATTATAAACACTAGTATGTTAAATAAGTAGAGTAATCAGATTACGCGGTATTTTGTTCTTTAAAATTGCAGCATGTGATATTTCGCCATCTCGGTCTTGATTAGAGTTTTGGTTGAATTCGTCATCTTTGGACTCCTGACTCTCTATTTCTGGGGAGATAAACTAGACGAAAGAGATGGTCAAAATTTACTGTATGTTTTGTCCTGGGTGTAATATCTTTTGTTGGGCGCAAATCTTGTGTTGTAACTCTTGTATTCCTTTTCTTACATGGAATACAATCCATTAAATCTTTATTTCGACATAACTATTGTACCCAATCTTCAGTTAGGCAAAAAGTTTTTTTTTTTTTGGGTGGGAAGTCTATCATCTCCACCGGTGCGGTTTTTTGATTTATTCCATTCCTTTTTAGACGTGCTGGGAGTGGAAGTATTTTTGGTATTTTCGATTTTTCGATTTGTTTGGTGCAGAGTGAATTTGCTAGCTTCAATGCCCCCGCTTGGGTTACAGGCAAGCACTACCAAGCCCGGCAATCTACAGTGGAACGACAAGTTTTTTAAAGCAATTTCATCTATTTTATATTTTCGATGTGGGAGTTTCGTTTATTCTTTTACAAACGATAACTTTCAATTTCCAAATATTCACACATAATGAACAGTATAAAAGGAAACTCTCATATACATAAATATTATTACATGTAACATTTGAAGTAAGTTGGAATATTTAACATGCTAATCCTATGTTGTGTGATACTGCTGCTAAAATTGACCACACCGTAAGTGTTGATGAGACACCTAGTATGAAATATGGACCTCTCACAACTACCTTCTGCTGGCGCATCATAAACACATTGTGTATCACATGCAAAGACATCACTAGTCTCATATATTTCTTCTCATTAACACCCTTACCCGTCTAAACAATGGCGAATCTATAAAGAAAATTCAGGGTTCAATAATTACTTGTGCTAGGTGCAAAATTACCAATAATTACTCGTAGTGTTGATTCAAGCCATGGTTAATACATTGAACTTTCTTTGTTAAGTGTGCAAGTGGCATATTGTCATGGTAGTCTAATAAGTTAACTACAGAAGATCCCTAACAAGATTGAGATACAAAAGTGCTTCTCATCCCTGTTGGTTTGCTTCTAGTTGAGTGATCCTAATTTGATGACATACCTAGACCAATTGGAAAAAATACATCTGTTTGGTGTTTATTATACTTTGCAATCAAAATTGGAAATTGCCTTGTTAATGATTTACTGTATTCACATATCTGAATAGAGTACAGATACCATAAAGCTTTTGAAATACAGAAGTGATGATCCTTTCTGTGGCATACAGATTAAACTATATTTGCTACACAATGGTCAATCTGCACTATGCTTCAACACTTGCCAATTTACATGTTGTTGATGTTCACGCGTTGAGCCAATGTAGCCTGATCCAACCCATGAAGCGAATCAATCAAGTGCATCCTCAATGAAGCTGGTCCATTTGCCAACTCCATCCCCGACTCACCCGCAATGCCAAAAACAGACATCGCTGTAGCAGTGGCTTCAAACGCGTGCTGAGGATCTGCAGCTACAAAAGCAGCAATGAGTGCAGTGATGGAGCATCCTGTAGCCGTAATCTTCTGCAACATAGGGACCCGTTATTAACATCAACTGTGCGCATACCATCTGTAACTATGTCAACAGCACCAGATACCGCAACCACACAATGGTTGGTAATTGCAAGGTTCTTTGCTGCTTCCACTGCATCTGTTGATTCATGCATGCTATCTGCCCCCTGCAAAATGAAATATTATTACCTACCTGAAGTGTTTTGATTTCTGTTTTAACACCCTCAAGCTAAGACAGCAACTACCAAAAAGTGTCAGGTACAACTCAAGTAAAGATCTTTATAAACCAATACTGCATTCTGGGGTAATGTTCTATGGTACTTAGAAAACCAGCTCATCCAATGAATTCCCGGACATCAAACAAATCATCAAAAAGTTTTCTAAATTGATTTTTGATTCATAACAGGATTGACTAAGCTCTAGAAAATGGGAAATTCAACGTGCTCTATAGCATTTATCATTGAGAGTTGAGACAGATGATCATTGACACAGTTTCCATCATCTAAGTCTAAATCAAAACCTAGACAATTCGCATCTCGATATTCTGATCACAATACACAGGTCTCCAATAGGGAGCAAGATTCTTTCTCTAGCAAATCTTGAAGATCAGATTGATTGTAAACATTTGGAATGCACCAGAAATAAGTTCTTTCTAGAACATCCTTTTTGGTTTGTACTTGGATAAGCAATTTTATACAATACAATCAAAATTACAGAGCAGAGACCTAAATGACCCCCACCACCACAACGGAACATATCGCTTTTTTGGCTCAACATGGAATTTCCATACACTCTAAAACACTTAATTTGGTTGTTCATTACAATATTAGTATTTTTTATTACTTCCAGAATCTTAAAGACATGTCAAAAAATCCCGAAAAGGTTTGTTTTCATTTTTCGTCAAGACTTTGAAACCGATTAAAATTCCAATTTCCAAATGGTCTTACTTTTTCTTGATGAAATTTTACGACTTTTTTACAACACTTCATTTCTAAGACTCCCAGTATAAGTATGTTTTTGCATTTTCGTTTCTGAAACATTATGAAATGTTCTTAAAAATCTCATTTTCCAAGAATCCGAAACATAATCCCCAAAGCAAAATTCTTCCAATCCATATGGATCATACTAACAAACGAAACAAACACTACTGAAGTAGTTATTATCTGATCTGAGTCCTACAAAACATAATTGAACCAAAAATGCCAGCCAATTAAAATCAAACATAATCTCCAAATCAAAATTAGTAAGGAGAAAAAGTAAAGAAACGAACCTTAACACTTTGGTCCATTGATCCCTTAAAAAGCGCAAGAATCTCCGACCCATTTCCACGAATAACAGCCGGGCCCAATTGCAGCATCTCCAAACAAGCCTTTAATCGAAAAACGGAAGCTCCACAAGCAACCGGGTCAAGCACCCATGGTTTACCACAACCCATTGCAACCTTAACAGCCATCTTCATAGATAGTAGTAGCGGCATTGGGTGCAGCTGCACAGAGTAGGATAGATAAACTGCAAACTTAGTTATGCTAATAATAATAATAATATGATCTAATTAGATCTCTACTTCTTCGCCTTGTCGTCAGCATGAAGCCCTGAGAAGTAACCTTTTGGATTGTGTAGGCACTCAAATTTAGTGTCTAAATAAAATCACTAAATTAAATTTTCTGTATTTAACTGGAGTTTACTAAATTTAATTCCAATTATTATAGATTTTTAATTGATTTTAAAATGTTTATTTATGGCCTATCAAATTGTGCCATGTAAAATTCTAGAGCTTTTAAATTCATTTAATATTATTTCTCATGAAATAATTGTGTGGAAAAGATGAATTATTTATATTCAATCAAATGGTGCCGCATCATAAAATTAAAATTGATGCAGTTATTAATTAATTGCTAAAATAAAATACAGAAAAGATCAAATATCGACCAATCATAATTGATCCTTTTCTTTTCCTCATCTATATAAGGAGCTCATTCTCCACCAAAAAATCACAACTCACAACTCAAAATTCGGAAGCTAGAATTCCAGAGCTCAAACAGAAGTGAAGAATTCCACAACAAAGCCAAGAAGATCAAAGACACCTTTCCAAGCAAGAAAGACGAAGACAGCTCCAAGAACAAGTCTCGAAGACACTTACAGCAGCAATGGAAGATCGGACTCCACCGTAAAGCTCGTGGAGGCATTAGCTCGAAGATCAAAGCAACAAACATTACAGATTCAAGATCCAAGTCTCTACGGCCCTCGAAGACGTGTTCGTTCGCGAAGATCAATCTCAAGACCTGACGTTCAATCCAAGATCAAGCGCAAGCCCTTGCATTGACGTCGTCCAAATCAAATCCCTGTGAAGTTAGAGATCAAGCTGCGAAGGCCCTCTAATCAACATACTCAAGTCAAATCCTCCATCCAAATCAAGATCAAGCACAAAGCCCTTGAAGAAAATAGAGATACACAAGTCAAGAAATTCAAGACGAAGTCAACGACATCCATATCAAGCCAACAATAAGTTAACAAGCGATCGCCGCCAACTTCAAGTGAAGATTCAAGAACAAGCTGCGAAGGCCCTTGAATCAACAAAACTAAGAAGTTAACAAGCGTCAATCGCCAACTTCAAAGAAGTCAAAGTGTCGTCTCAAGAACAAGTTACGAAGGCCTTGAATCAACAAATCCAAGAAGAAATTTCAATTTGTGCAATTTTATTTGTTACAGATTGTTCTCAAATCCAGGCCTGGAAATGTAGCTGCTTCTTCCGGTTCCAGGAGCTTTCATCACGTCGGAGCTTCCACTGCCTGAATGTTCGCTCCACTGGTTGATCCACCGATGTTCTTGTTGTTGCCACCTTTTCCTGACATTCTGAATTGCTTTGGAAATTCTGCTGCTGTTTAAATGTATGTTTTTTGCTTTGAGATGGAAAATGAGTCTTGTGCTTGCCAATATATATATTTATATGTAGTGAAATCTTTTGATAAAGGTCATTTGAATGACACCATTGGAATTTCAATAAGGTGCTTGGACAAAGGACCATATGCATGACATGAATTCTGTTGATCAAACTACAGGTGCATTTACTTGGAAAGAGTAGTCTACTCTTAATTAGGTGATCAAATGGAGTCATCAATTGCTTCGTCTGACCAAACTTAGTTCACCTGGTGAATTCTAACAAACAAATATATCTGTCTTCTAAAGGTAAGCTTGTGTACACATAATATTATTGGGATTTTTGTGTTAATAGGGTTGGGGCGAACTGGCGAAGGAAGAGTAGTACTCCCTGCAGCCTGTGCTTTTTAGGTCCAAAATGCATTTACCCTCAAATGAATTGAAACCAATATAAGGAGTAATAATTATGCAATAATTAACAACATTTTCATCATTCATGTCGCCACATTAGAGTTGAAGAGCTTGTATATTTATTAAGAATTCATTATTTAGCAAATCACTAAATGTAACTAAATATCCAAAAAGCGACAACAGACACGTTTAATTAGATCGTCAAAGCAGCTTCAAGCATGATTTTAAGGGGGTCTACAAATTTTAAGTGATTTAAATTAGCTCGGGGAAATTTCTGGGTTCGCCCCTGTTATTGTTAATAGTGTTGAAAATATGAAGAAAACAATAGTCATAAGCTACTAAGTAAGAGTTTCGATTTGAAATATTGTACATCCGAAATAGACCTTACCTTAGTGGAATATAATTGATCAAAATTTAGAAGGTTGAGTGTGTTTGTCCCACATTGCTAAATAGCAATAGTTTTCACTAGTTTAAGAAATAACTATGAGTTTACACTTAATATTAAAATTGTATTCCTGTACCGAGAATACTATAGAGTTGTTCACTGTTTGATTGTCTAAATTTTGCCCTTTCTCGGACTTGGAAAAGGTAGAATCAAGCACTACTTTAAATTCCTAAGGAGCCATTTGTTAGGGATATGAAATTTGCAAGAAATTAGATTTGAAAAATTAGACTTGTGATTTTATTCGAATTCCACTCATAACCTAATTTATTTATTATCTACTCAAATAATATATTAGATTTTATTTTTAAAATTTGTTCCATTAAGTCTAATGAATTTTTTTTACTGAAATTGAGAAACTGGAGAGTGTATAATACTGAGGGATTACAGACAACATGGGAACAAGCATCCTTTAAGGGAGTTAGGTACACATATGAAACAAAATATAATGCTACCCTACAATAAAATCCAATGACAAATGATACTCAAAGATAAAGTAGCATGGGCTGCTAGATAATGGCCATACTTTTTTCAATAATACAATCACTTAGTTGTTAATTGGACCGTTGAATGGGAATATTGTGTGAAGTGAATAGCATCAGAATTTGATATATGGTGTGATGGTGATAACAGAAATTGATCGATTATTCTTACCACTTACCAGGCAGCAAAAATATTTAGAAAAGTAAAACAAGAAACAGAGTATTGGAAGAAATCAATTCAGATACGTGATAGACTTTGCTATTTTGCTTACATATTGATTAGGTGGGAAAGAATAGTCGAAAATTGGCTGCCAAAAAAAATAATACTCTTCCCTTAAACGGATCGTATACAGCACAAGTCATGTTATCTTAAAAATCAGTAAAAAAGTCTGGTTGTTACACATTTTGTCTTCCGTTAAAAAGGAAAAAACAGGGTGAAGTTTGACGACAACAGTGCTTCAAATTTTTAAACAAATGAAAACACTTGGGGCAATCTTTGACTCTTCTCATCTCATTCCAACACAAATTAATTTTTAATTAATTTTGGTTACTAACAAATTTGTTAGTTACAAGTTACTACAAGCAAATCCTGCTTCTTTATATTGCTCTATAAAACTCCAATCCAATTAGAAAAGCACAAACAACAAGACAGAACAAAATGAACTCCCACAAGTTGATAACCCTAACCCTTTCTCTCCTCTTCCTCCTCCAATCCACCCACTCCATCACCTTCACCGTCCGCAACAACTGCCCCTACACCATCTGGCCCGCCGCCGTCCCCGCCGCCGGCGGCACGCGCCTCACCACCGGCCAAACCTGGACGATCAACACCGACCACCACCTCGCCCACATCTGGGCCCGCACCAACTGCACCTTCAACTCCGGCGGCCGTGGCACATGCCTGACCGGAGACTGCAACGGCCAGCTCAGCTGCTCCACCACGGGCTCACCACCACACACTCGGGCTGAGTACGGGCTCAACACGTTCAACCACGAGGACTACTACTCGGTGTCCGTTATGCAAGGGTTCAATGTTCCCATTGAGTTCGCACCGGTTTCCAACGGGTGTACTAGATCCATTAGCTGCCGGGCGGATCTGACCAGCCAGTGCCCCACCCAGCTCAGAGTGGCGGGCGGCTGTAATAATCCGTGTACTGTGTTCGGGACCACACAGTATTGCTGCCATGCCGGCGCGTGTAGACCCACGGATCTGTCCAGGTTCTTTAAGGCCAGGTGTAGAGATGCGTTTACCTTCCCGGAGGATGATCCCACGAGTACTTTTATTTGCCCGGCGGGTACCAATTACCGGGTCACCTTCTGCCCTTAGATTTATTCCCGGCCTTTCGTATATTATTAAACAGATTCGGTCTCTTCTTATTCACTTGTATACTTTTATACCTGTATCTGTATTGTATTGTACGTAGTAATTTTGTTAAAATTGGTTTGTATTATTGAGAATAAATAAATATTAGTACTCTACGTGGGAGATACTATAACCTATCTAGTAATTCTGTTCCATATTTCAATTACATGAATCATAAATGGTCGAGTGTATTACTAATATTTTACCCCGCGTATTAATATTGAATTATATGTTGAAAAAATGTAAAATAGTTCAAGTATCAACGAGTTTCTAGTAAGAGTAACAAGGGTTTTTGGACTTGGCATGCCACATGTGATCATCTCCTCTGCCACGGCCCAGACTATCTAGAACTCTCCATATAGTTGTTTGACTTGGATAGATTAGATATATTACCGGAAAAATTGCAATTTTGGTCCCCTAACTCGAAATCTTCTGCAAATACGGTCCCAAGTCTATTAAAAAAAATACAAATACAGTCAAAATTGAGTTAAAGGACTATATTTTTCGCGATTTTGGTCCCTTTGATGACTGGATCATTTGACTAGGCATATATGTGGATTAATGTGTTTTTCAGTCTGTTATTTTGATTTTCGGATGCGATTTTAGTTTCCAAACACGAATATATTCGCAAATTGTTAAAAATTCTCATATTAAAAATCTAAGTATCAACTGAAAATCCAAAATTGAATTTTATTTAACTCGTAAAAAGCTTAAAAATATCACACATAAAGTTCCGTTAATTTATTTTTTTTAAAAAAAAGAAAAAGAAAAGACAATAGTATTATTTTTTCATAAATATATTCATCACTAATAATATATATAGAGTACATTTTTATTAATTTATGTATATTTTTAATATTTATATAATTTTATTGAGTATATGATTTATACATCACTAATATATACTCCTTTGATATTACTTTTTACTTTTTATAGGTGAATATAAATATATAATTTTAAAAAAATCTAGTTAATTAAAAAAAATAGAACCGGAGCTCTGACCGGTCGGAGACCGGCCAGAGCTCGACTCCGATCATGGACAGAGCTGTCCAGATCGGAGCATCTCTGTCCACGCCATGGACAGAGCAGTCCAGATCGGAGCTTTTGAAGCTGCGATCTGGAGCGTCTCCATGGCGGATTTCAGGCTCCAGATCGGAGCCTGAAAATCTGTCCATGGCGTCCAGATCGGAGCTTTTAAAACTCCGATCTGGAGCTGACGTAGCACTCCGTCATTGACGAAGCTTCCGTCAATGGCAGAGACGGAGCAGAAAGCTCCGTCCACGACGGAGCTAAGCTGACGGAGCTTTCTCGCTCCATTCCGTCAATGGCTCTCTGTCTGTTTTTTTTTTTTACTTTTTTTTTAATATTTATTTTACTACTAACATTTTCTCTCTTCCCTTCCACCTCACAGCCTAAATTCCACCTCACAAGCCACATCTCAACCACATAAGCAAAAACGTATAAATACAGGATCGTATTTGCCAAAGGGACGTTTTCTGCATTTCCGATTTCACTTGGGACCAAACTTGCGGAGGATGTCGAGTTAAGGGACTAAAATTGTAAACTTTCCATATCTTACCTGAGTGGGTTAGACAACGTCGCACTGAGTTAATTAGAAAGACTTGATTTTACCTTAATGATTGACTGGTTGTTAGACCAAGCCCAAAAAGGCTAATCGTGTTTACAGAATGTGTTAGGTTAGTTGTGCAGCTTCTCATTGAGTAGAAGAACAATTAAAAAGTAGTAAAAGAAACAACATTACTTTCTATTAGCCCTCACTCTGTCTCCATATATATACCCTACTTTCTATTAGGCTTAATTTTCACATCCATCGTATCCAGTACCTTCTTAATTATCTCTTCACTCTTTCAATGAGAACTAATCCCACCATCTTGTCTCCTTCCACCATCTGAACGTTCTCCTCCATTGCAGGAAATCCACCCGCAAACTAAGCTAAACCCAAATAAGCGCTCTAGAAACAGTTTTTGGGAGGAAGAGAAGACGAATGAAGTGAAGTTGATGGCAGAGCCTTCGCTTGAGAAGAACCGTTTTTTTGGACTTCAACGGTCTAAATAGTTGGCGGACCCCTTCCGAATCTATCACGTTAGGTCATTGTTTAATTTTCCACTATCATCTAATCGTTACATATAGAGCCGGCCATGGAGTGGATACTATCTTACACTGTTTCTTCAACATTTTTTTCAGGGTCTATTTTTTAGAGGTTTCCCAGTGTTCCTAATGACATAATAGGGTTAATCAAATAAACAATAACATTTTAGTTCTAGAATTTGACTTTCGACCAAGTGTATCAATTTCAAATTTTTTGAGAAGCAAACATGCCTTAACTAGTGGTGTCCCAGTTGTTACATGACGTCGTGAACAATGATTGTGAACCAAAATGTAATTTAATTTCAAGAAAAAGGAACTGTAATTTTTACTTACCATTGTAACAAAAAGACAGTCGTTACGAGTTATAAGAGTGGTCGAGTGGTTTGGGTGATGGAGTAGCAAGGAAAGGTTGGGAGTTTGAATCCGACGGAGGCATAAGGTGGTTTAGGATATTTGGAGTTATAAGGTGGTTAAGAAGTAGTGTAGGAGTAGGAGTAGATTAGATTAGATTAGATTGGCCGTTTAAACAAAACAAAAAGATAGTCGTTGGGGATCAAAATGTGTATTGATTATAGAAATAAAAAATTAGTTGTTCCAGACCCTTTTCTTATCTATATATGCTTGTCTAACCATCATGTTTCACCAAAAAATATGTTCTTCACACATCATTATCACCGCACCATACAAAATTACTGTTTTCTTTCAAAACTTATGATTCTATTTCAAAGTCGATATATTGGTATGGTCGTCCATCATATCGTGTTCACATGGGTGAATGTATTGGATTGTCCAACACATGGATCCTCCGTTGGGATGGTGCTGAAAAGGAAGCTTTTATGTCACAAAGCGCCAATACTACTCATATACAAATGAGTTAGTGAGGAGGTTGATGGCATGCTCGATGGAACAAGGGCAAAAGTCCTAGCAAATAACTTTATGATACAATTACTTGTGGCTTGAATTTACTATTGTTGAAAAAATTATGGAGTCTAAATATGTATATATCGAAACATATAAATCTATAATCAATGGATAAATATGGCTACGATTCAAGAAGATGATGTACGTACTCTAAGATGTGATGAATCACCACGAAATAGTCGATCACCACCGCCAAAAAACATGATTCGTGTTAGCGAGGTGCCATAGTTTGCGGCGGTGGGGGAAGAAACTGGTGTTGCACATGAAACTGTCAATCCAATCAATATGTAGGAGGCTACTGGAAAACTTGGGTGGATGCTATCTCAAAGGACTCCTTAGATAGTGGATGGGTGCAGTATTAATTTTCATGCTCCTAAGATAGTGGATGGGAATATTGAGATAGAAATTGATGAATAGGATGTTAATAGTTTTTTTTTTTTACATCTTATCAATTTTGTTAATAGGATGTTAAAAGTTAACTTGATTTTTGGGTGGCCTTGATCATTGATGAGTCAAATTTGGACAAGTATTCCCCACCTCAACATTCAAGAACAGAACACTAGTAGGACTCAAATTTGGTATTTCTTGTGTTGGGCGGCCCAATTATTGTACCCAACACAAGACTACAAAGTATTTTTCGAAAATGTAGAGAAGGGTGTTTTGGGTAATTAGGTTAGAAATCCAATCCCCATTAAAAACCTCCAGCCCCTTAAACCCTAATTCTCCTCCTCCTTCAGCTCTCACTCGTCCAAACAGTCTTTCACCTCTCTTCTCAAACAAAACACTCAGCCAGGAAAATGGGAGGAAGTGACAGTGAAATCGACAAGTCAGCACAGAAGGAGCGGGAGAAGAAGAAGATCTTAGCCCTTGCTCCCATTGCTAAACCACTCGCCGGCAAGAAGCTCTGCAAAAAGACCCTTAAACTTGTTCGCCGAGGTATAAATTTCAACACTTACTTTTCTGTCTATTTCAATTGATTTGTTCATTCAGTTTCTGTGTTGACCTATTTAATATTCCAGCTGCGGAGAACAAGTGTTTGAAGAGGGGTGTTAAGGAAGTTGTTAAGAGTATTCGACGCGGTAACAAAGGGTAAAATTAATCTCTTAATTACTTTATTCAATTATTTATCCAGCTTCCTCTAATTACTTTTGTGTATAGTTAGATTAGCAAGATTTGATCATGTTATTTTTTTTTTCTTTCTGAAATCAAAATGATTCACATACATAAAATTATTTAAAAGTTACAAACATTGTTCCTAATACTTATAATAAAAGTCTTATTATCCTAATCTATTACTTTCTTTATTCTTAATCCGCAGTGGGCAACAGTCCCACACAAAACAAAATCATTGATTAACATCTTCATTCATTCCAAAGTCTTTTGGATCACCAAAAGTTAGCTTGCTTTCTTTTTTTTCTTTTGCGATTGTGTCAGCTACTTCGTTGCATTCTCTATAAACAAATTGGATTTTGACTTCCTCCATGTTAGTAGTTGATTGTTCTATATTATATTGCATTTCAGAATTTGTGTTATTGCTGGCAATATATCCCCAATCGATGTTATCACTCATGTCCCGATTTTGTGCGAAGAATCTGATGTGCCATATGTCTATGTTACCTCAAAGGAAGTAAGTATTCTCGACTTTTGTATTTATTGGTTTCTATAGATTATTAGCTCATAGTGGGATTGGAAGAGTTTATATTTGAATACAGGATATCTGGTTTTTGTCCAGACTTCTGAGTTTTTGAGTTATGCTACTCTTGTTTTGCTAGTGGGGTTTAGTTGGGTTATAGATGGAGTTGTAAATTAGAATGATTACTTGAAGAGAAGTTCCATACTTAAAGCAACCCTTTGTTCGTTTCCTTCCACAGTTCCATGTGATTACATGCATTTATAAATTTTCGGTCGTTTTTGGATCAAGGAAGTTTATGTCCAAATAACTGCTTTCCGCTCTTCTCAGTTTCTGTGGTCCAGTATACTGCATTACTGCATGTACTTAACATTAAAATGAAGTTCCATGGAGAAGGTCATCTCCTCCCTTTCTCTGATTCTTAATCCTAAATACTGATGTTCAATTTGAAATGTAAAATAATACTATTGTTTGATGCGAAGGTGAATTCTTGTCCTAGATAACAGTCTAGGTCTGTTAAGGTTAGTTTCAAGTCCCAGTCCATGCTTTCGGGGTTGCATAAATGTACTTTAAAATTGACCATGAAGCTTGAATACTAATGTGATGATTAAGAGAAATCCCGTCCTTAAAGCAACTGTTCGTTGTTTTCCTTCCACGCGTTTACTTGAAACTCTGAACTCTGAATTCCCATCCAGTCATTTTCAGAATAAGGAAGGTTATGTTTAAATGACTGTTTCCACTCTTCTCAGTTTATACAATCCAGTATATCTAATGTGCTTGCCATAGAAATGCAATATGTACTTGTCATTAAAATGAAGTTTCATGGTGAATATTATCTCTCCCTCTGTCTGATCTTAACCCCAAATACTAATGTTTAGTTTGAAATTTAAATAATCTGGTTCCATGTGAAGTTGAATTTTAGTTGAATTTAAAGGATCTGTTTATGATTAGTTTCAAGTCCCAATTCATGCTTTCGAGGTTGCATAAATGCACTTGAAATTGACCATGAAGCTTGAATACTAACGTGATGGTTGTCTGATTGTTTGTTACAGGACCTTGCTAATGCCGGAGCTACCAAGAGGCCAACCTGCTGTGTTCTGGTTCAAACAAAGCCCACCAAGGGAGAAATAGACCAAGAGAAACTGGAGAAGTTGAAGGGAGAGTATGACCAAGTTGCATCGGATATTTCTGAATTAGCCAACTCTATGTTTTAGATTATTAGGAGAAGGAATGTACCTTATATTTTGTTGGCTTGTAAGTCCTTCAGTTTCAGTTTAAATTAGGCGTACATCATGACTCTTTTATTTTCTCCGTCTCTATATTTGAAAATGAAAAAAGTTTGATTCTAAAGATTGAACCATCTTTACCTTCTTTTTTTTTTTTTTTGGTGGTTCGAAATTGACATGGATTATTAATGTTTGATGGCTCTAGTTTAGTACCTCACTGCGTTCTCTGTGTCAGAAATCTTTTCATGTAGTTATGTAAATCTTTTCATGTAGTTATGTAGATCGAACAGATTGAAGATTTTGAGCTATTGTAAACTTTACTGTGATGTACGGTTACTGTGATTGATTATGGACATGATATAACAGATTATTTCCTAGTAGAGAATTTAGGTGGTTCAGTCTCTTTGGAGAAATTAGACCGAAGCATGGAGATGGCTTTCGAAACTGAGGGATTCAAAAGATTTTCTTATGTACTATAAGCAGCAACATGAACTGAAAAAGGGAATTTGTTGCATCTGATTCCCTCTAAATAGGCTCTCTCCGCCTGTATTCATCTGTCTCAAGGTAGATGGTTCTTTCTTAGGGCCAACTAGGTTTTGCAGGAGCACATTGTATTTGTATCTTGAATCTTGACATTCACTTGTGATCATTTTGTCATAAGTTGCAACAGCTTTCTTGGATGCAAGGAACCACAATACAGGGGAGTTTCATCTTTCATGTGCCTTGCTTATAATGGGATCGAAGTTGGCAAACAAAACAAACATTTCTAAACTTTACATTCATGTTGATCCACAAAACCTTGTTGGTCGCGTTAATAGGAAGCGAACAGCAGCATGTCGCGCATACGATTAAGACATTTGCAGCTAATAGATTCCATAAAGGAACTACTACTATCTTTTGTTTGCTGGGACGGTTGGACTCTTAGAGTGTAAGTGTGTAACATTAGAAGACCATGGCCTCTGGTCCTCTTGGTTCAACTTCACTGGATCATGAATTATCTGCCCGAATATCTATTACTTCGTATATCCCAATATCTTATTATATTTGAAAAATAGACAGATTGTTTAAAGTAAAACTTCAATTTCCTTTTACTTTATAACGCTGCCACATGAACTGATTGAGGTATTTTTCTGAGCTTTCATTGGCAGTGCTGTGAACTTATGTGTTCAAAGCCCTGATACAGGTAATCACTGATGATAAAGTCCCATCTTTCCCCGTAAAGTTTCTAAAACCTGATACAGGTAATCACACATCGAACAATGTCATTTACTCGATGCTGATGATGAAGAATTCTGTGATTTGGCATTGTTGTGAACTTATGTGTTCAGTTCAGTGTTTTCTGTATTAACTGTGTATAAATCATTCTGCAACCTATGAGTACTACACTGATTTCATACGGAAGAGCGAAAAACTACACTGATTTTCTCACGACTCATAAGTTTGGTGTATCCAGTTTTACCTAGCTTCCTGTCTTTGTTCTCCACGTATTATACAGGTTGCTGCTTTGTTCTAACACGCGTGTTGATCATCTGGGAACACTGAATTCATACGGAAGAGCGAAAAACTATTTAGAAACACGGACACGTGACCATTGTTCCAGAAATCCTCCATGGCAGGTGATGTGAAATGTTTAACATCGGACCATAGACCTTTCAAGGGGAATGAATGAAAGAGATCCATTACACTTTCAAGACATACACCACCTATGCCTGGAATCCGGATGAGCAATATTATCATCAAGATTAAAGACTAATTAATATATGATGTTAGCACCACTAAAGATTATTCCGAGTGTTATCTAACTTAGCTTCAGTTTTCTAACATTTTTAAGAGAATGGAGAGCGAAGCTATAAAGCCAAATGTGGTAAGCACGTAAGGTTCATTTTGACTTTCTACCAGATTGATTTGTGCAGAATGGCACAACAAGAAGAATTATTTCTCGAATTTTGCACTAGTCAGGTAGGCGTGTGGTTGGCCTCATTTACCAATCCTAACCATGTACACATAACCATGCTAAGATAACACTATATCTTCCCACTATTTGACACAAGACCAAGCATGGTACGTACCGGTGGAACTTGTGCAATCTTTTGCCAGTAAATTAAGATCCTCAATTGAATAACATGTAATGCAACTAACCAGGACCAAAATCCAGTTTTTTTAATTCAAAGCGCTACAGTTATATACTTGAGAGTCGCTAACAACCAAAATCAAGGCATATGAGTAATAAGTAATAACACATATAACAGATGCCTGGAGCCTGGAGGTGTGTGCTGCTTGGATAATATAATCTAACAAACCATGAGAGCTAATTTGAACAATTCAGCACCAAGCATAGTTCATCAAATTCTCCTAAAGGTCCACACCCACATATTCTATCTCAGAAGAAATTAACAAATTTGTTGAGTAGGCATAACATGAAATTTGGTTGGGCTAAGACCCTCAAGCACACTACTGTCTGCTGGTAAAGAGCGGATTGTCAACAATGCAACGATATCTCAGGCAGGCCAGTGGCAATAGAAGAAAGAAATTCACAATCTGATGTAAAAAGAATTGGGAACTTGCTTGAATCTGATGTAAAAAGAAGCAGGAACTAGTTCAAATCTTTTGATAGTGTCATTTAAGAAACAGGACTGAATAACACAATCAAAGAAGCTGAAAGAGAAACATATTTCATCTGTAAATTAAGCTTTAGTTAAGACTTGTAAGTTTTAGTGATATGAGTCACACCTAAACCTATTTCAATAGTGTAACTAACACCTGAAATTGAGAAACCTAAAGACACCAAAACCGCAGACAGTAGCAGGAACTTACTATAAGAAAGAATAGTGTCTAATTAAATGGAGAGAGCAGAATCAATCGAGACACTGGTCCTCGTGAATTAATCTGTGTCATGTAAACTTTGAACAAGTTTTAAATCAATCTTTCAACCAGCTTACAAGATACACTGGCTGTTCCTACACAGTGGTAATCTGTGCAACCATTTCAATTGCAGCTAAATCCATTTCTAATAAAAAAAGACTACCAAATTTCTCTATCACCACCACTAAAATCATATGAACTATCACAGGCACAAAACAATTGATTTACAACGCACATGACAAAACAGCAAACAAATAACCCAATCATTTCACAAGGAAAAAAAGATAGTACTTAAACGTTATAAATGATTAAGCAATAACAGCAGTTCCAAATGAAAATTTTGAAATTATAGAGTAGCAATAATTGTCTCAAAACCTAGACAATAAGAAACACTTCAGAACCTGAGCTTGGTAAAGAACCACCTGTTCTTCCCGAGCTTGAACCTCTCCTCGAACCTCTCCTTGGTGGCCTTTGCAGCGGTAACCTTCTTGTCCTTTGACTGCAAGCAATCGGGAGTGACAACATCCTTCAGATCCACATCCAGAGTGTAGCGAGTGGGCATGATGTGGTTGTAATTCACCATCTTGATGAAGCACTTCACACGAGACTTCTTCGCCTGCTTCTTCGCTGAATCCTTTCGGATGACCTTGCGAGGGTACTTGGACAGACCGGCGACGAGGCAGTGGCCGTAAGGGCGGTCGCGTGTGCCTTCGTCGAATGCGCGGACGATGACGGCCTTCTTTCCGGCGTAGCGCCCGTGAAGGACGATTACAGCCTTGTTCGTCTTCAAAAACTTCACCATCTTCTTCGATTCTTCGCCGGCGGTGCCTTTCTCTCTGCAGCTGGTTCAATGAGGCGTTGAGTGAAACCCTAATAGCTAGACATCCGAAATTATCCGCTCAAGTATAGCTACTAGTCAATGTATGTAACGGTCAACCATCCGAAATCCGATCCGGGTCATTTACCCGAAAACCATCCGATTCAAAATGGTCCGAATTGATTTCGATCCGTATTTATCCGATTTGAATTAAATTTAACCTGAATTCATCCGGTTAAAATTAATCCTATTAAAGTTTGTAATGAAAGTATATATAATTAATTTCATTTTCAATTAAGACTTTATTTGTCATTAGTTAACTGAAATAAATTTTTTGAAATTAAGATATTATATTTTTTCCTTATAAAAGTAACTTCGAATGTGATTTATTAAATTATCATTCCGTGTGGCCTACGTGCAAGAAGTAACACAGATGACCCCGCCCTGCATAGGAAGAAAACTATGCCTTGCAGATACCTTGTATGCGCCTAGTAGACAAACAGAACAAAATAACAAATAGACAGTTTGAATTATTTATGTTTGAATTTCGCTAAACATTGATAATTTTATCATTTGTCATGCTGATTTGTAATGTTAAATTTCTTAATTTTAATATCTTATTTTATTTTTTTCACATATTTTTAAATTTTTTCTCATGAGCTTGCCTAGAATTTTTTCAATCCAAATGAGCCGAGCTTTAACATAAATATTATGGCTAATGGGGTGTTTGGTTCGTGTGTAGTTTGACCATGCATGAATCTGCATAAGTTGTGGTGTAAATTCGGTCCAACTTGGTTGTGTATGAAAACCAGTGTAGTTTTTTTTTCCCTCACCGTTTGGTATACAGAATTGTGCCATGTGTTTTGGGTGTTTTTTGACTAAAAAAACCATGTACACAGACTGTTTGGTTTGATTGTGTTATTGGGTTGGCCCATTAATTTTGCAATCATCATCCAAACAAACACACTTTCCTCTCCTTCCCGCTGTGTTTGGTTTGATCTGAGCGTCAGAAATTTGTTGATATCGACCTAAATTCTCCAACAAATTCCAGGTAGTTACTTATAACCGTATTTCGATTGTACCGGCAAAATTGATCGACAAAAAATTCTATTCCCCTTCAATTTGGTTCAGATTCCTTGATTACCGTCGTCAATCATATCACGGTCTCCTTAAAAAGAACTTCATCAGACTCCTCCGCACTCAATTCTATACCTAGATCTTCCATGATAACTTTCAATCACATCATTTCAGAGCTAGTATAGGCCATGACACGGTATTCTGCTTTTGCAAACGACCTACTCACAATTATAAAAAACGTTACTTATGAAAACTGAATGCCTAATCATCGTAGTATCACCGATTAATTGAGCACTGAAGGAGAACCAAATTCCAATCATGCAAACAAGAGATGATTTACAAAACATGTAGTAGTACAATTACATGCAAACCTAAGAGTGATGAGAACAAACTATGATGAAATGGGATTTCATAATAGACCCATGCATGTTCATCACCTCATATATCATAATTCCAACATAAATCGCCTCTTATATCTTCTTATATGAACATAAAGGTTAAAATCTTTAACAATATCCTATGTCACTTTCCAGGAGGGCCCGAGGAATACCCTCTAACAAGCACGAAACCGGTGGAATTGTCATAGTTTGCAGCTGTCCATAGGCGTTCCAACAAAAGGGATCGGACACGATATCCCCCCGGGCAGGGAGCAGTTTAATATTGGACTTGGTGGCCACCCCCGAAATGCAAAGCAAAGGGGCGCTAGAGATGAACAGTACTCATACTTTGTTAATGATATATCAACACATATACCTGCAGGGAAAACAAATATGGAAAGAATTTACAACCATGTTGCTTTCTGTTGACCTTAGATCACTAAATAAGTGCTGCTAGTGATTAATGATTAATGAAACTAAATTGCATATTCAATTTAGTTTTATTGATTAATGACATATAACAACATCGTGCTATGTTGCACTTCATCCTAACTTGAATGGTGTATCTGGGAAGTATTTTTCTGACTGCAACGAGTTCAGGTCGAGCAGGTTTGCAAGAACTGAAGTTTTAGCCAAGAGACTGGAATTTCAGCAACAAGTTGGTTAATAGCACAGAACTCTTGATCACTTCGTTGTCTACAGAAATGTTATATAATCTAAACATTAAGCCAATAACTCGACGCAAGAAGCCTACGTAGTACCACGTACCCTGGTTTGAATTCCGTCAGAACTTTATAAGAACTCAAGCCCAATCTGGAGTTTTTTTTTTAGTCTAGGGGCTAAAGGAGATAGTGATAGAGGAGAAGAATATAACATCATTAAAGCCATGGCACGGTATTCTGCTTTTGCAAACGACCTACTCACAATTATAAAAAACGATACAAATGAATTCAAAGATGAACACATTCATGTAACCAAATACATCATGTCATTTGCAGTTTCTGGTTCCATCTGTACTTGATGGCAAATTCTAACTTCTAACAGTAATTTGCTTAGTAAACGCACCACTGTTTTCTCCGGATTGTTGGTGACCATTCTGTTTCTTGGCTTGTTGCTGACCAAGTCTATACTTCTACAAAAAGTGAATCGAATTTTCATCTTGTCCAGTACCAATAATGAAGAAGACTGCTAGTAAAACTTCAAAACAAACATTCTACCTGCAAATGACTTTTTAGGTGATATGGTGTCGAGCCCTTCAGCCCCATGACCCTTAGCACTGATTGTGGAGTAGCCTCTGCAATTTCCATAAACGCGCATTAGAAACTCTACTATGCGGATAATTCTAGAATTGTAACAATGAAAGTACAACATGAGATGCAAGATCCTTTCAATGAAGTCTTTTTTACAGCAGAACTTAAGCGTCACAAATCAGCAAGATCTCTCTAATACCGGATAGCAGAAGATCATGAATCAGTGAGGCATCATAAGATATGATGATCCTGATCCTGAATTCGCACAAGCCAGGATCGAGGATTTAGTTTACATGCTACATTAAACCGTAAAAAGCCACTGGAGCCAATGCAAGATCCTTTCAAGTAACAAGATCAAGCCTAAACAAGGCAGTTTCTTCCAGGACAGTTTACTGATCTTTACAAGATGCCTAAAGATACTTATCAGCAAATGCAAATAAAGATCAAAACTGTAAAGCCAAAAAGAGCCGCTAAAATAGACAAACTGTCAGGGCCACCAAGCGTAGTGACAGCATCCACGAAACGATCGTGCAAATCGGCAGTCCATCTCAGCCGGGGCTTTGGGTCCCTTGTCATAAACACACCACCACCAGTTCCCTCCATTCCACCACTTCCGTACATTCTGTCCATTGCACACCACTAAATTCACCACTAGCACATTGAACTTTCAAATCAGAGATCAAGTTCCTAGTATAAAAACAAGAAACTGAATAGATTCTTCTCCTCTATCACTATCTCCTTTAGCCCCTAGACTATATATTCTTACTCTCTTTTATTCTTTGTTTGGGTTCACTATCTCCTTTAGCCCCTAGACTAAAAAAAACTCCAGATTTGTTTTTATCTTCTAGACTTCTTCAGGTGCAGTTGTTAGCTGGAAGTTTCACAGGTTGAAACAGTTAACCAAGCTTAGAAACTAAACACTCCTACAATGAATATGGCAATGGCTAACTAAAGTTGTATGTACCAATAACATTACCGTATTCCATTCATTAATTAGACACTCTATAAGCTGAACCTTTCAAACATATCTCATGTTTCAATTGTTCACCCAAATTATAGAATATATTGAAATGTTTATGGAATATAGTTTGGATGCAAAGCAGTGCAAGGTAATCACAAAGTGCTGCTTAGTGCTTACCAAGCAATGAAGAAAATCCTGCTCTTCTGGCAATCCTCAGTGTTCACAAAGTCAAAATCATAAACAGTATAGCGACACTCATTCTCCGGGAGACAAGCAGCAAAGTCCTTGTAGGTTTCAGCTGGCTCACCAATCGTTTCAACCACCACCTGCTTCTGCTTCTCCTCTATATTGAAGATGACGAAGCGATGAGTCCTTTTGGCCTTCAGCTCCACGAACCTCAGCTTCCAATCATCATGGACAGCCATACCAGATGCAACATTTGCCTACAAACAGAATAACAACGGGGCCACCACTTAACGACAACATTGATTTAAGCCATCAGAATTCACCGGCATTATATTACATAGAAATCACGGTGATGAACCATAACCTCAGCACTGAAACTAAATCGAAAACAAATCACAACAAGGCCAACCTGGCTATAGTATTTGAGTTTAAATTAGCAAAAGCACACATCAAATACTTATCACGACTGCAATTCCTCTCAAATGATTCATCTAAAATCTCAAACATGTAAAGAGATTAGAAATTCATAAAACACCTAATTAACAGCTCAATCTACACAGAAAATACAGCTCAAACTACGAAGAATGATCTGAGACAACATCTGCAGGGAATTGGATAAACAAAACTCCAAAAGGTAACAGAACTAAATAACAAATTTAGTCATTCACAAACTCGTGATGAATCAAGCTTCACCAAACAATAGATCTTTCACCAATCAAGAAAATTCCATAAAAAAACTGTCCAAGTATTAAAAAGCCCCAATAGTTAGGGTTGAAAAAGATACCTCGGAGAGAGCAGGCGGTGGGTGGGGGCCGACAATAGTGGCGCAGTGGATGGGCCGCACGTAGTATAAATCTCGATTCCTCCATAGCCGTTTCTGCAACTGCAACTCAATCGATAGTAAGCTGGTGGTCGTCTCAAGCTGATAGTAATTCAATACTCGACCATACTCAAAATGGAAAAGATAGAAAGAAAGAGGAAGGAATTCCGATTCAGATTCCAAGTTTTCAGGCTAGCTCACCTGGCAGACGACAAGAACGGCAGATTCTCGCCGGCTCACAGCTTTCTCAGCGTAGAAGGAAGTTCAGATAATTATGCATTTTCCTTTTTCTTTTCCAGTGGCATTTTCGTAATTATTAAGCCCTAATTATGTGCACTTGACCATGTAGATTCCTCATACATGGGGAAGGCATGTATGAAAAAGAGGTGTGTTTTGGGCCTCCAAAACACACGGTCCAATTTTTCCGGCCCAACCGATCCAGCCAGAACACACTTTGTTAAATTGACAAACAAACAGCATATGTATGAAAAACGGTGCGTTTTGGGTGCAGTTTGACTGCAAATACACCCAACCAAACACCCAATAAGATCCTTTTTTAGGGGTAGCGGTGTTCCTTTACATTCACATTCACAAGAGTCGATTGATTTGACGTATTGGATTAAATTATCGATTTGATCGGGCGAATAGAAATCCTCGAGTGACGTCAAATCTAAATCCGCCATGGAAATTCATTGACTCGTGCTTCATATCTGGTAAAAAAAAAAACAGCTAATACCAATTCTCTCACACATAAACACACAGTCCATTTGACTCCTTTCTCCACACCTTCCTGATTCTTCTCTTCTCCCCCAAATCAGGATTCAATCCCCCTTTCCTCCTCTGTAATAATAACAACGATCACAAAACCTAACCCTCACCGGCGAAATTGAAATTTTCCCCCAATCAATGGCCGCACCGGAGCTTGCTCAGAATGATCCTGAAGGAATCGAAGGTGTTCGCATGACCTGGCTCAACTGGCCACGATCCAAAGTCGAGGCATCTAAATGCGTCATCCCAATCGCCGCTTCCATTCAGCCGATCCGCCCTAACGTCGATCTCCAGATCCTTCCTTACGCCCCTCTCCGATGCAAGACATGCACCTCCATTCTCAATTGTTTCTGCCGCGTCGATTTCACCGCCCTGATTTGGATCTGCCCCTTTTGCTTCCAGCGAAATCACTTTCCTCAGGGGTACAATACGATTTCGCAGACCAATATGCCCGCCGAATTGTACCCTAATTACCCATCGGTCGAGTATGTTTTGACCAATTACCAGCAGCAGAATTACCAGAACCCTGCTCTCGCGCCACCTGCCCCTGCTCCACCGATTTATTTGTTTGTTTTGGATACCTGTATGCTCGAGGAGGAGCTCAATTTTGCAAAATCGGCATTGAATCGTGCAGTTGGGATGCTCCCGGAGAATGCTATGGTTGGGTTTATTTCCTATGGGACACAGGTGCAGGTGCATGAATTGGGGTTCTCGGAGATGTCTAAGGTTTATGTTTTTAGGGGATCAAAGGAGCTCACTAAGGATCAGGTGCTGGAGCAGCTTGGGCTTGGTGTTTCTGGTGGTAGAAGGGTTGGTCCTGGGATGCACAAGGGTGGGGGACCTAGTCCTATGGCTGGGGCTGTTCCTGGTGCCGGAATTAATCGGTTTTTGTTGCCTGCTTCTGACTGCGAATATACGCTTAATTCGGTAATTTGTTATTCCACTGCCTTTTGCAACTAGTGATTACTATGTTCAATGTTGCTAGTAAAACCCATCAAACATAGTTGTCTAGTAATTTTGTTCTGATATTTGATTACTCTTTTAATAATGTATGTGTAGTTGTTGGAGGAATTGTCTACAGATCAGTGGCCAGTGGCACCAGGAAACAGGGCAATGAGGTGTACTGGAGTTGCACTAAGTGTTGCCGCTGGTTTACTTGGTGCATCCGTGGCGGGAACAGGTGCACGGATCATTGCATTAGTGGGGGGTCCATGCACAGAAGGTCCTGGAGCGGTAAAGAATCGTTCTTTTTATTGTTTTAATCCATGCCTTGTTATGTTAGAATGCATTATGTTTTTGAGTCCTTTCATATACCTTTTCAAGTGGAAAGCTCTGTGGTAAATTAGAATGTGCATGATCATGTTCCTTTGGAGGTTATCTCATATATTCAAGACGTATACGAATTTATCTCCTGATGCATCAGAGAAATGTTGTCTGCTACACTATAGGCCTGCAGAAGTAAAATCATGTAAATCTTTATTACAATCTAATCCAGATTCTTATCTTCCTCCATCTATTGCATGTATTTGAAATTTTTTGTAATGGCTGTCAGATATTCATAAGATTAATGAATAATAACATGCATATACTCTTCCCAGAATAATGATATATATACTTCGTCAAATAACTTATGATTTTGTGTGGAATTTCTACTAGTCTAGGAAAGAAAAATGCACATATCTGCAGTTCTTCACGAACCAGCTTTTGCCTTGTGATATATTGCTGTCTAGTTTTCTTTGATCTGGTAATATAGATAGTGTAATCTGTTGCAGATTGTATCAAAAGACTTGTCTGATCCAGTTCGTTCTCACAAAGATCTTGACAAGGATGCAGTTCCATTCTTTAAGAAAGCAGTTCATTTCTATGAAGAGCTCGGGAAACAGTTAGTCGGTCAAGGACATGTGTTAGATGTCTTTGCCTCTGCACTTGATCAGGTCTGTAATGGTTTATTCCAGTTGCTGTACACCCCTTTTCACGATGATAGAGGAAATAATTATGCCTAACACAGTTTTTAGATCATGGTTGTCTGTTGGTATGGAGGTGTAGGCTTCACTGCTGCTGACGGATCTGTTTTTTCTGAGGCTCATTGCATATTGTGATGCACTACTAACACTTACCTGATTCAGGATTGACCTTTGTTTGCTTAAGCAGCCGAAGTAGCATCTTGATTTGTTGCTTGACTTACAGATTTTATATATTCATTCAGGTCGGGATTGCTGAGATGAAGGTTGCCATCGAAAGAACTGGTGGACTGGTTGTTTTAGCTGAAAGTTTTGGCCACTCTGTTTTTAAGGATTCATTCAAGCGCATTTTTGAAGATGGGGAACAATCTCTTGGGTTGTCATTCAAGTGAGTTTCTTCTCTTCCACTTGTGTTTTAGGACTCCTTATATTTTCTGGTCATATATCCTTTACCGTGTAAGTCTGTTGTTTGATTTCTAATGCCATAATGTAATGAATATACTGAAATTATTGTTAAATATGTTGCGGACATTATAAACTTGGGAGCTGCTTTGATGAACTTTTGTGGATCTGGACACAAGGGTCACAGCATAAATGATGATATTTGTATCTGTTGTACTATTGTTTAAGAATGCTCTTTGAAAACGATATTCACCATCCCGTTCTTCCTGAGATCAGTACCCAATGTCCCATACACCATTTCCTTTTTAAGTTGCCAACTGCTTCCTTTTATGTGAGTTTGTGTGGGTGGGAATTGGGATGCATAGTTCCAGTTATATTATCAACACTGCCTCATCTAATCGTCTTGATATTCGTTGAAATCTCTCTCCCTCCCTCCGTAATGATGGTCTTTTGTTGTATTGTATACACAAATATAAACTTATATTTTACATGTGCAACTTCCTCTTTTTCCAGTGGCACACTCGAGATCAATTGCTCGAAGGATATAAAAGTCCAAGGAATCATTGGGCCATGCACGTCGCTGGAGAAGGTTTGTTCATCTTTATATAAGCTTTTCTATGAAGTGTGTTTCCGTCCCGAATATAGCATGTAGTTGGGGACATAGTTCCTTTTCTAACCTGGTGCTGAACTCTGGAACTCCCGCAGAAAGGACCTGCAGTTGCTAGCACCGTTATTGGGGAGGGGAATACTACAGCATGGAAGATGTGTGGCCTTGACAAAGATACATGTTTGACCGTCTTCTTTGATGTTTCTTCTGGTGAAAAAGTGGATCCAGCAGCAGCGAATAACCAACTATATCTTCAGTTCCTTACAACGTATTTGAGAATCCTTGCCCTTTTCTTTATTTGCAACTCTTATACTGGCAATTTTATGAAGTGGGTTATGCCTGAAATAAACATGTATGAATGCAGTTACCAGAGTCCTGATGGCACAATGAGACTCAGAGTTACTACGTTAACTAGACGATGGGTGGATAGTTCTCTAGGCAATGAGGTAAGATCATTAGTTCCTTTCTGTCCGCTGACTTATGTAAACTGTTTCCTGTCAGGTTTCCCATTATAACTTTGATGGTTTCTATGCACTCTGTTCATAAACTATAAATTGCTTTGGGACAGTCTTGTTTGAGGGCATGTCTCTCGTGTTACATTGCAATCAAGAACATTCTTTCATGCAATGCGATTGATATTATCAAGAGGTCTGCTTGCCAGTTGATGTGGTTGAATGATCAATTTTTTTTGGGTGGGTTGGTGACATATGAGGGTCTATCATACTAGTTTTGTAAAGAATGTGATAGTAAAGTTACTCCCGCCATCTCTCATCGAGCTTCCCATTTCATTCTTTTTGACTTTTTGGGGGCCCGTTTGACCTCAAATTGATCCTAAATCATACGGGAAAACGAAATTATATTGTAGAATAGTGTTGATGAATCTTCGGGCACTTTTGATTTAAAGAGTTGAGTTCTAAATGTTTTGTTTGATTTTGTGGTTTGTGGAACTGTTGTTATAATATTATCTGGTTATCTCACTTTATATTATGGGCATGAAGGTTCCAATTAATTTTAAATGTTTGTCTTTATCTGACTGTGCAGGATTTGGTTCAAGGATTTGATCAAGAAGCTGCTGCTGTAGTAGTGGCTAGATTCGTATCCTATAAAATGGAGATGGAGGTATCAATTTTTTTTTCATTTAGCATTGTTACTGCATTTGACAAACCCCAACACTCCTCTCTATCCCTGTCATATAGGGCAAACACTGCTCCTCATATGTGATTTCACACGAATACATAGCTAGATCCTGTTGTTTTATTATCATTGGGATGTAAATTCAGTTTCTTCATTTCCGGATATACATCGACACCAAGTTTGGTGTCAAATATCAAGGTTTAAGTTTGTGAAAATGAATCAATACTGCAGAAGACGAGGAAATGAAAGTTATGGTATATCTGCATTTGCGTTTATCCAGAACCAATGATAAAAATCAATCTATGATTACACACATACATTCTACTGTATATTTGCATCCATACTTCATTAATGTGTGGAAGTTTTATTTTGAGCTTGTTGATTATTGCAATCCTATGCTACTACTTGTGCTTGCTCGTGCAACATTAGTACAGGAGTATCTTCATTTTGAACCACTCAAATACTTTAAGATGATGAATGCAGATATGTTTCCATGATCGTCCTATTTAATGCTTAGGAATGAAATTGACATAGCTTCTGCATGACTATACATATGATGGTCTATGTTCTTTTACTTGGCCACCTGGTTCGATAAGAATAATCAACACTCGTACCAAAGTACCAAACACCCACCGTAACCCTGGCCTAGTGTCACTGACATAAACATAATAGACATAACACATTGGAGCTTAAACACTCAAAACAAGTAGCATTTGATTGAAAATTGTTGCCTAGAGATTTGAAGTGAAAACTTAAGTTTAGATCATTCCAGTTTGATATGTATATTGAATGCAATAAAGATAAAATTTTGATTTTGCTGTGTTGTCTGAAACACTGATACTGAACTTTTATGGGTAGAAACAAGATTGAAATTAGATAGGTAACAGTATTGAAAAATGGAGAAACAAACTCAAGATTTAACAAGTCTGCTTGATTCTTGGTGTCCGTCCCAGCCTTTTGCCCTCATGTTTGCTAAAATATTGTTTGCCATCCTCTCCCTATTTAGTGTGTTCTAAACAAAATAGAAGGTTGCTGGTACTTCTTTAGTTGGTATCTCTGACTTTAATATGGGCGCAAAAGTTCTCTCTCTTGAAAAGTTCACGATATGGTGCGTGCATATAGTTTTAGATCATAAGGATCCATCATTGACTGTAAGACATGATCACTAGTGGCTTCGAAGGATTTTGAAGTAAATTTTTAGGAAGTTATTGGTTTGATGGAATTGAACACTGGGGTTTTATTTTAGTGATATAAGATGGGCTTTATATTCTTCGTATGGTTTTAATTTAACTATTATACTTATTGTTGTGTTCCTATGATATTCAGGAGGGTTTTGATGCCACTAGGTGGTTAGACCGGAGCTTGATACGTGTATGTTCCAAGTTTGGTGATTATAGAAAAGACGATCCCACATCGTTCACGTTGAACCCTTGTTTTTCCTTATTCCCTCAGTTCATGTTTAATTTGCGAAGATCACAATTTCTTCAGGTAAGTTTGTTGATTATAATTCTTTATTGGCATCATAATATTTTAATGCATCACAATGTCATACAGATCCTTGTCTCTTTCTCGTAGGTTTTCAACAATAGTCCAGATGAGACTGCCTATTTCCGCATGTTGCTAAATCGGGAGACTATTAGCAATGCTGCTGTCATGATTCAACCTTCATTGATATCTTATGCATTTAATACACTGCCAGGACCAGCTTTACTAGATGTACAATCTATTGCACCTGATCGTATTCTGTTGCTGGACTCATACTTTAGTGTAGTTATTTTTCATGGCATGACAATAGCTCAGTGGAGGAACATGGGCTACCAAAATCAGCCGGAGCATGTGGTATGTTTCTTTATTTGTGTCTTCCTTTTACTGTGGTTGGTGGCGAACATATATTTGAATGTTCAGTGTAACGGGGATTACGATTACTTAATGGGGAAATCTTTATTTTTTCTCTGCCTTGGCTCTTATTATCTTGTGCTGTATCGTGCTATTTGTTTTCTACTGCTGTTATTATTATTTTTTATTCTAAGAAATTAAAGAAGTAACAAGTTCTGTTCTGGCTGTGTATGAGTTTGATATTCATTGCATTCTGCTTTGTCTATAGGGTTTTGCCCATTTATTACAAGCTCCACAAGATGATGCACAATTGATTGTACGTGAACGTTTTCCTGTACCACGACTTGTGGTTTGCGATCAGCATGGCTCTCAGGTGACACTTCTTATCCCAGATATTTCTTTTAACAGCAATTTAATTTTGAAATGGTGTTTATATTGATGTTGAAACTCTGTCCGACATTTATTGAGAGTCTTCCTTGGTCACTTCAAAATGAGTGATACCCTCTGGTCTATGCCCATTAGGCCTTTAAATAAATGATATTATGAATAACTGATGGAGAGAAAAAGGGTCTGCCCTGGGAATTTCGAATTATTAAGTAGAAAGTTCAATGACTTAAATATTGTTACTTCACCTTTCTATGATATGGCTTTAGGTTTTGCTGTCCTGTTCATATGAAAATATTCGGTGCCTAATGGACATGCGCATTAATATTCGGTCTTGCGAGTTACACTGCTCTGGTATTCTCAGCTGTTTCACCTTTTTTCATGCTTTTAATATTCTTCTTGTACATGGATTTTGGACAGGCAAGGTTCCTTTTGGCAAAGTTGAACCCTTCAGCAACCTATAGTAATGTGAACGACACGAATATGGGCATGGGTTCAGAAATTATCAACACCGATGATGTGAGCTTGCAAGTATTTATTGATCATCTTCAGCGGCTTGCAGTTCAAGCAGCATAAGAGCAAGCTTGGAGAGGACTTCGGGGATGTAGTTTCTCAATGTGTATGTAAATCCTGGAGTCTCATCTCAAGGTCGAATCTCCAGTGGCTGCCCTTTTCCTTATTTGATATTTTACCTTATTTTCGTCAATATGCGAAAATGGGGTCTGGACCTTTCACCTTCAGCAATAAGGAAAAAATAGATGCATTCTTTTGGGGTGTGTGGTCTTTGCGGGTTCATTTGGGAGCCCTTTCTTGAGGTTTTTTGTAATTTTAGTGATATCATATTTTATGTTATATTAATATATTATTAAAAGGTTGAGTTGTAAGTTCAGGGACATTTTTGCATTCTCAGCAGCAGATTCTTCTATACTGGTGGTAGTCTTTTACTTTTCAACCCATTGTAACTTAATGTACTATTCTTTTTGTACTGGATTTAAGTTTTTCGTTGCTGGATTTTAATTTTCAAAAGCCTAAGATTGCACCTTCCACGATCTTCATTTATTAGTATCTAACAATGTGGTACCCTGAAGGTTGTGGCTCTTTCTGCGGTGTTTACACTTCAGTCTTAACACATTATGAATATATCGCCGCAATGTGAGAATATCTGAATATAAAATGAGGAGAAGATATGAAGAAAAAGAACAACCAACTTGCTAATTCAACTTAACTTCGCAATGAACATCTGATGTTAAAAACTGATACTAGGAGTATGATTTTTCATTCAATTGATTAGAAATTGGATCTTTTTAGACATGGAGTTCTTGTGTTGTAGTATTATTTTTCTGAACATTAATTGAACTGAATATATGTATATATATTTTTATATTATACTATAAAAAATGACCTAAACTAATTTTTTAATTTACTATGACTTTAACTGCCATTTTTTAGATGAAAATAACGAAGCTCTTTGGGTGCTTCATGTTTGTAACTCTATAGACATGCGTATCAATTTAAGTTGAATTCAAGTTTTAAAATATATAAATATATAAGGGAAATATACATTTGGCACCCTCCTTATGATGCCACACAACGAATAGGCCATTTATGGGGGTTACATAAAGAAGAAAAAGTAAAAAAGAAAAACAAATTATTGGGGGCAATTTATAATTTAGATAAGATATGTGGGTTTGTTTTGCAATAATAACTTAAAATTGAGGTTGTTTGGTGAAATTTAAAATCTGATAATTGTTCAGAGATAAAAATGTACTTTCCGGGATTAAGAGCATGTAAAGTCAAGATCGCGGAGTTATGTGTAATTAAATGTGCATAAGAGGGGAAGATATGTAATTATTTTCATAACAGGGGAAGAAACATAATTAAAAATTATAAGAGGGGGTCTATATGTAAATCGTCAAAATATATAATGATCCCAGTTTTACTCGAACTTTTTTGATTTCAAGTTGAAATTTGAAGGTCGCGAAGTTGAGAAGCAAGTTCACCAACACCTGCAAAAAATTTCAAATTTGGTATCTGAACTGGTGCTCAAAAGAGTAAAATTGAAGATGATTAATAAGTAACGCTCCTTTACCTCACCTAAAAAGCAAAAAAAAAAGCAAGAATTTTTTGTTTATATTCACCAAACAATGTATTTAGCATTTCAACCCTGGCATGGGCACCTGGCCTATATAAACCCAACCAATGTGCTTGTTTTTCACCATAACATCTTTAAGAATACAGTTCAGAAACACCATGCCTACTACCAAAAGTTTGTTAGTCCTCTTCATCGCATTGGTTTTGGTCATGCCTTCCATAGCTGATCTTGGCCAACAACTGCACATATCAGCTCACTCAAACTGCCGTCATTCACCAGCTCCGGCTCCTGCACCGTTGCACAAACACAGACATAGAAAGCATCCACATTCCATGGAACCATCCAACTTAGATGCCAAGCAAACAATTTGTCCTTCACTTGCTGCTCTCGAAAATGGGATGATGAAGCATACCCCGGTTGAACCTGTGCCCCCGAGTGATATGGGTCAGGAAACCATCCATGATGAATCAAGAAATTAGATGTATCATGTATGCAGCCTCAGAGCATGATAGGCTGTTTTACTTCTTTATTTATAATCCTACTCCTGAATTCATGTATCATGAAGCTCATCATTTAATAAAACTATTTATGCCTGGTTAACAATGCAACTAGTATAATTTGAGCAAAGGTTTATTTAATGTGCTTTCTGTCACATAAATTTGAAGGTACAAAAGTTTTCAACTTGGTATTTAACTTTTATATACGGTAATTTTTATTTTTTTATTTTGAAAGAGATAAACTATACGGTAATGGTATACATAGAAGCAGTGCATTTGGAGTCCTGGCAATTATGCTAGAGAATTACTGAGGGATGAATTAGATAGATTTTTTTAGAAGTATATATCATTATCAAAGTTAATCATTGGAAATATCATTCATCTATTGACTATCAATCAATCAGAAAAGTGAAAAGGGCTGCATTCAGAGCTATTAATACTCCATTTCGGAGAACCAAAATTTTGGCTTCAGGATTTGATCGCCAACTTCACCTTCCAACACTAGCTTACTTCCACTCAGCCACTCTTAAACTCCATATTAAGTGCAATTCAAAAAAAAAGAAAAAAAAAAAGAAAAGAAAAGAAGATATGAAACCATTAGTACTTGGCAAAGACCAAATTCAAGAATTTCAGTTTCATTTTTCAGATGAAATTGTCGCAAACATCGCAAAACAATTTTCAAATTAGATGTCTAGATTCTTCTATTTCCGTTTTTTCCGTGTAAAAGTTAAAAGATAATAAATAATCTTACCCGACGTCCAGAAAAAACGCAAAAAAGACGGATTTCTTTTTGTTTCCATTCACCAAACATTTAAACCATGGCATGGGCACTTGGCCTATTAAACCCAACCAGTGTGCTTGTAATCACCATCACACCTAAAAACTACAGTTCAGAAAAACACCATGTCTACTATTACTTCTAAAACTTTCTTGTTTCTCTTCATTGCATTGGTCTTGGTCATGCCTTCTATAGCTGATCTTGGCCAACAACTGCCCATATCAGCTGACTCAAACTCTCCATCGCCAGCCCCTGCTCCTGCACCGATGGACAGACACAAACATAGAAAACATCCACATTCTTCGAAAAAATCAGCTTCCGGAGCAGCACCTCCTCAACCTGACTCAAACTCTCCTTCGCCAGCTCCCGCTCCTGTACCGATGGACAGGCTCAAACATAGAAAAAATCCACATTCTTCGAAAAAATCAGCTTTCCAAGCAGCTCCTCAAGTTGCTTTCGAACCCGTGTCTCCAAGTGATACGATGGAGCTTACTGGTTTTCAACCTATGTTTCAGAATGGGAACCGGAAAATAGTTCATGATGAATCAAGAAATTAGATATATGTAACCTTTTCTCCTCATAGCAGGATCAGTTGTTTTAGTATCTAGTTCTAACAACTCCTGTACTATTTGAGCACAAGGCTCCCCTTTCAATAAATTGTTTATGGTTTATCAAGTTTATTTCACATGCAAATTTCTAACAGATTGATTGCAAGATACATGATTCAAAAGTTCTCTCAGCTTGGATTCTAACTGTATAGCAAAGTTTTACATACAAACAAAACAGCACAAAATGTTTGCACAAAAAAATACACACACCTGGTAAAAATATACACACTCAGCAGATAATCTGGAGTACTAAACAAATGAGGCTAGAAACTTAACAAGCAAGCTTATGGACATTAAAGCTAATAATCGATGCGTGCAACAAACACATCAGAGTTCTCTATGAACTGAAGAGCAGCAGGCAAATGGTATCCAGAAGGTTTTTCCCTTTTTCTTCTTCTCTTTCTTCGTCTCAATCGGGTACCTCGCTGGAGAATCCCACTCCTTGTCCATCTCTTTACTTGCTTCCTTATCAGGACCACAGTTCGCCTTGGTAGAGACTTCACCATTATTCTTTACAGTCTCCTCATCTTTATTATCTGTAGCAGGAATCTGTTTTGTGTTAGGTGACTTTGCATCATTCAGCAGATTTTTCAGTGGGCCGTGCTGTCTTCCTGGGCTCCAGTTTGTTACTTTTGCAATTTTCTCCTCATTTTTCTTTCTCCCTTCTGATTCATTCACTACATTTGTTAGTGAAGGGAACCAAGCAGCCTGTAGGGCATCAGATTTCAGTTCTTGATTGTTCTGCACAGTCTCGATCTCTGAAGCTGCATGAACCTTATCGTCTTCCTCTCCATTTTGAACCAAGGTCACGAAAGAAGGGGGCTCAAAATCATCAGATTTTTTAGAATCGCGCTTCTCGGATGTGGTTTTAGTCTCTTGAAAATCTGTTTCTGTTGAACACAGCATTATAAATATAGATTGCACAAATGCAAATATGTTTGTATGTAAACCTTAATACTAGAAAAGCATGTCAAGCTTGATACAAATTCAATATGCCAGCTTTTCATCTTTTGCCCGTTTTAGTCCACATATCAAACATCTCAGTCACATCCCAAGTCCCAAATCAAGAAATGAAACTCATCTTTAATCAATCACATGAATGAGGGTAATAAAATGAGATAAAGATGGCATCACGATAGTAAATAGTAACACCAAAATCTTTAATGTGATGACAACAAGTCAGGTAGGCATCTTAATGGATGTATATAAAAGTTCAAGCTAGAGAGTAAATGAAAGTACCTGAAACTGAACCGCAGTTAACTTCCATACTGTCAGAAGTTGCAGTAGAGTGATTGTATGGGTCCACTTTAGAAATTCCACCATTCTCTTTCGTTAGCTTGATATCGCTTTCATCTTGCAAGCACTTCAAATCATCACCAACAACTTTGCCATTATCGTCAACGGTAGCAGAAACTGAAGGTTGAGGGGTAAAGGAAAAAAAATCAGATACCACAGCATTATCATCATTGGTCAGCTCTTCACATGAAGCATCTTCGTATGCACGCTTCTCAATACGAGGCGAGTCTTCAGAATGTTTCTGAATTGGGAGAGAAGGTTCTGATGTTCCAGCACCACCACTAGTGACATTAATTTCATCACCGCAGCTCTCAGTTAAAAGTTCTGAACCTGTGATAACAGGTGCCAACTCTTTTGCAGTTCCAACAATGTCAACAGACTCTACTTCATGAACACCACTCTTCGCCTGAACCTCACATGTCTGTTCAGAGGGTTTCTTTGAATCTTCATCTCCACATTCTGGTACACTGGCCTCAGATTTTGATACTTGTTCCAAAGGCTTTTCATTGCTGTCCAAATCACATGGAGAATCAGTCGAGGGAGCTAACTGGATAGCAGGATCAACTTTTTCCTGTGATGTTGTAGCATCACCTCCACCATTTTCACTGACAGACTTCAAAGGCTCTGCATGAGCTGATTTATCAGCAAAATTCACATCTTCTTCAATGATGATGCCCGTAGTTTGATCCTCTACATGTGCAACAGGAGTATCTGAAACTATTTCCAATGAACAGTTATCCTTTGATTCTTTATTGCTAACTCCATTTAGATCGTAGCCTATTACAGAAGAAACCATTTCCTTCACAGTGGCAGTTAGATCAGAAGTATCATGTTTGACAACTTCAGTCGCGTGGTGTGAATTTTTCCCTTCATCAGAATCCAAGCTTACTGAAGCTAATTTATCTTCCCCTGTTTGCACATTTGTATCAACTGCCACATCCCTCGGAATTTCAGATTTAATATCGTCAGGCTGTAACTCAGTGCATTGTTCGACAAAAACTGGCTTAACTGCCACATCCCTCGGAATTTCAGATTCAATAACGTCAGGCTGTAACTCGGTGCATTGTTTGACAGAAACTGGCTCCACTGCCACATCCCTCGGAATTTCAGGTTCAATAATGTCAGGCTGTAACTCAGTGCATTGTTCGACAGGAACTGGCTCAACTGCTACATCCCTCGGAATTTCAGATTTAATAACGTCAGTTTGTAACTCGGTGCATTGTTCGATAGAAACTGGCTCAGCTACTAATGTAACACCTTCAGGGTGCTCTTTTGCATCAACCGTAGCTCCAGAGTCAGACATTAGGCCAGTGCTTGCTGAACCATTTAGATGAGCTTTATCTGCATCCACAGGAGCTAACTCTAAGACTAGAAGAGTCCAAATGGAAATACACTATTGCACCAGAGCATTATGGTAGCACTTAGTAGCCAACAAACACAAATATATATCGTTCTGCTAATATATCACGTAAGAACAAAAGTCCATACAAAAACACAGATCATAGAACACAAAAAATTTCACATGATAAGATGGATAGAACACAGGGAGATAGAGAATGAGTGTTTAAGTCAACCATAACAAAACAAATCTCTATGTCAAACTCCAATGGCTTTCTAACATAACATGGACAAGGTATCAAATCATCAAAATTTATCCCAACAAATAAGATAGTAATAGAATTGGCCTAAGTGAGAATACAACTAAATCATTTTTGAGTTAAAGTGAACAAGGGACCAGAATCCATCTCATAACAAATTGCATTTAACATTATCAATCAACATATATTGCATATTCATCTGCTGATTAGTACTAGACACATTTACAACACAAACAAGTAAGAATATATACTGCTCCCAAGTAAATGAAAGATGCTCACCAACAGTTTCTTGAACACTCTTATTTTCAACAACAATCTTGTCACTACCACCATCAGAAAACTCAGTTATGGCATCTGAAAACACATCATCCTCAGATTTGATTGAGATTTGGCCCACTCCACTAATACCAGACTCCTTGGCATTATTAGTCTTCTTCTCAATAGGAGCAGGAGCAGGACCTTGAATTAACAAGAAAACATTAGTCAACATAAAAAAATGTTTACTATTATTATAATCCAAAATAAAATTTGGTAAAGTAACACAAAACACGAGAAAAGAAAAGAACAATCAAGATTCCACTAACTCACTTGGGGTGTGGCCATTATCATCATCAGAGTCATGCTCTTCATCATCATCATCTGATTTGGGCTGGTTAATGGCATAGCCTTCAATAGTTCCACAAACCCTCTTGTGGGCTCTTCTGTGTTTAGCACTTGGGTGTGGATTCGGAAAAGGCCACCCACATCTGTGACACAAGTGAACCACCTCATGATGACCCGCCGCATGCCCTAATTCAACAAAAAAAAATCCAGTCAAGAAACTGTATGCACACAAACACTAAAGGAAGCAACTTTTGCAATTGTAGTCGGTTATACGAAAAACCCTGGTCGTAAATTGGAGAAGAAAGTTAGAAGAAGATGAAAACGAATACTGTACGAAGCAAGAAACAGAAAAGCTATAGTATTAAAGTTGAAAAGGAGGAACCTGTGGAAGGGTTCTTGTGAAGCAGAGTATTTTCCGTATTTGTCATGATAGTGGAAGGGTTTCTTGAGAGAGAGACAATGCCGGAATTGAGAGAGAGAGAGAGAGGGAAAAGGGATGAAGAAAAGATGAAGACTGACTTTTGGGAGAGACAGAGACTAGTGTAGGGAGTAGAGAGAGAAAATGGAAGTTGTAATGTACTGTGCGGAGCGAGAGAGTGATGATTGATTCAAGTGAGAGAGATAAAGGTTGAAATATATATACAGATACAGTGCGCCATGTGCGCATGTTATCATTCAGCAGTTACAGAGCATACATACATAACATAACAGGCATAGTTTTTGTATGCATGGTTGTGACTCGTATCCTCTGTGCTATAATACATTTTCGGTAAAACAAAATTAAATTCGTGTCAATTCACTGTCCAAAATGGACAATATTATATGAGTGGGTTATGATAGAATGATTTCAAAACGGATAATTATTTTGGTTCGTACTCATTGTAACATAATTGGGGAGGTTGTTATTATAACGTCTTGATCATTAAAATATAATCCAGGACTAATTTATAATTAAAATTTTAAAGTTATAATAAAGTTATAAAGTTTCATTATTAGAATAATTTTGTCCAAATATTCAGTCAACATTGAGTCTAATTGACGCAATTCGAAATGTTTTGAAATTCATAATGCGAATAACACTCGAATTTGAATTCAACCGGAACACATTTTCGAACAAACCGTTTCACACCTCTAATTCTATGTACCAAATATCATTAATTAAAAGCAACTTACTACTATGAGCGTAGAAAGTAGAAACACAACCTATTGTCTATTGATTGGGATAAATTCACCTCGATATTTAACTTTGACTCCCTCTCTAACCTCCATTTTAAGGTGGAAGTGGAATTACAAACAAAATCCAATGGAGAAAATAGTAGCAGGATATTTATTTGTGTTTTTTATTTATAAATATAAAAGACAGCCACCAAAATAGAAACCAATGAAACCATTGTTCACGCAAGCGACCAACGGAGTACTTGTGAAGGTCATGTTTTTTTGGCTTGTAGCATCATAAATGGCGCTTCAAGTTCAACGTGAAATTGAATAGTATTGCACTGCTAGATGTTTTGGTGTTGAAAAATGGTGTAGGGTTATTGTGCAATTTGCCTGACTGCGCATGTTTTATTGACCATTACAAACCTCACCTGCTATTCTATTCACACTTTTCACAATTATTACGAGTATCCAATGGACAGACATGCTAAACCTAAACCTCATTCATCTAATGAAATTAAATAAATTAAGGATAGTATAACACATCTATTAAAGTCGTGCTAAAATGATTAATATATTTTCATTCATAAGGATGATGAATTGAGTACAATAAAAATGAGAAGATGGCTAATCTCCACAATCAGAGTAGCATTAATTTGTCCTTACTAGTGGTAACCTAACCATCAACCATTTTGGCAGAACACATCCAACTGGCAGACAATGTCAATGCTGGAGCTGGACCCTAAATGATACTGTGATATGCTTGCTTCATCTTTTCATCGTTGTATTGATCTCATCTCAATCCTAGGATACCTTTGGCTCATCAAATAAGTCCTTTTAAGTGATAATGAAACTCAAGTAGCAGCAACTAATGGGAAGTAAATTTACATATGGAGATAATCTTTTAATTACTGTACATTTTTGTGAGTTATTTGTAATAGTATCGAATTGATATACTGTATTTCTAGAAAATACTCCCCTGCTCCCCTGTTCTTATTTAAAACATTTTAAATATTTTCTTTTTCAAATTTTAACCGCAAATCACATTTAAATTACACTATTAAAGAATATAAGGTAGTACCAATTGAATTTGAACTCCTCAAATCGACATGGCCTTTTAGAGAGTGTTTCGTACTCTTTTGTTTTCGTCATCTCGATGCCAAAAACGCATTATGTCTTTGTGTCTCTTTTAGAGACTTCCATAACCAATATTCACTCTCACTCTATCTCTCTTTCACTAGGTTTTTTTTCTAGGTTTTCTCTCTCTCTCTCTCTAAAAAATTCATTGTTTACCTTCTTAACTTCATCTCTAAAAAATCTAGTCAAAATGGAGAGAAAAAAAGTTAGTATTTCTTTCTCTGCTCACTTCCATCAAATGTTGTATTCGAACAAAAAGAAAATCTCGGAAGAACTTCATGTGGTGGTGGTGGTTGTAATTAATACTAACATTCTTTTTTTTTTTTTTTTATAAGTAAAGGTGCAACTTATAGAATCTAGTTGTTCAAAATAAGTGCTTCCTCTCGTCTAGCATATCAAGACATGACTGCTTTGCCAAGGGTGAAAAAATACACTAGTCCTTCACTATAAGAATATTCTCCCTCCATTAGAAATCTACTAGGAGTAGATGGAAAAGAGTGATGGAAATGATGTTATGGTGAAGGGAATAAACTACTGTATTAACTAGAGGGAGGGTAGATATACTTAAGTTGGATTAAACACCCAAACAAGTTCAAAGTTACAAAAGTGAGGAGGTTGATAAATTCATTGAATAGTTAATTTGTGTTATTTAAAACTAAAAATATCTCTTAGCGATTACGAATGCAAACATTAATTAACCTCTATCGAGTTTTCTCCTACTTATTACTTATTACAAGAAAAAAAAAAGTTGAGAAGTTGTTGATACCAAACAAACTGACACTATTATTGAACCCCAATGCACAGCCTGGTTGTCGAATTGAACTGTGTTTTGCTCTGTCACATACTACTAAATACTACATCTAATAATGATGAATATATTAAGTCAATTTGAGTTAGTTATATAACTATGTGTTTAATTGTACTTAAAAGTAAATAATGGAGGAATTGATTATGGACAAGTATGAAAGATTAATTAATAGTATAATATATATTCTATAATAAAATACAATAATGGTTGCAGGTAAGGGTCACTAATCATCTTCCTTCATCGTTCTACCTGCCCAAATTACATTTTGTTCTTGTCATTAATTGGTTTTTTTTAATAAAAAAAAAAATCTACCTTAATGGATCAATGGTTTCATTTCACATGCTAAACAATTTGACTTTTACCTAGGGATATCTAGGGATGGCAATGGGCCGGGCTTTCAGAGGCCCGGTCGGGCCTGGAAAGAGTAGCACCAAGTCCAAGCCCAGGCCCAGCCATGGCCCGGGGCGGGCCAGAACAATATGCCCAAGTCCGGGCCCGTTATGGGTTGGGCCGGGCCTCAATATTTTGAATTGTTTTTCATTTATCTAGTATTCAAAATGTTTTTTTTTTAGTTATGTACTAGTGTAGTATTTGTAGAATGATGAATCTATTTAATTTATATCTTTTTGCTTGAGATCAAATATTTTGATATCACTTTATATCATTTAAAATTTATCATGAACATCCTTATTTGACATATTGAATTAGTTAATATTAAATTACTTTATAAATTATATAAATATACAAAAAATATAGTATGTAAAATGATTGCATATCACTTGAAATCTTATAAGTATAGAAAAGTATTACAAATGTATAAAATTTAGTAATAGAAATGTATAAATATTATAAATTCAATAGATATATATACATATTTACATATATAAAAATATAAAACATATATATATTCACGGGCCGGGCCGGGCCAAGATGTTAGGCCCGGGCCCATGGGCCTAGCTATAAGCCCAAGCCCGGCCCATGGGCCAGTACTGATCAGGCCTGTGCGGGGTCCGGGTCGGGTAGCCCAAAATGCCATCCCTACTTTTACCATATACTTCCTCCGTCATGAGAAAGTTTCCAATTTGTAATCTGTTTTGTTTAATCTCCGCTTGACTCCGACTTAATTATAAATCGTATCGCAAGCTAGAAAGATATTTTCATAATATAATTTTCAAAATTACTTTTTCGGTATAAATTATGATTAATTCGGAGTCAAATGGAGTCTAAAAAAAATCAACAAAACAAATGACAAACTTTTTCACATACGGAGAAAGTAATATTAATAAATGTAAGAAATACATTGCTTGATGTAATCCTTGTCAACTTCTTGCAAAAAAAAAAAAAAAAAAAAGGAATCATACTATTGAATTAAAGAAAAATTCGTTTGTTGTAATCGAGATAACACATTAAACTAACTCGTAAGAATAACTTACTATGATTGGATTAGTGACACACATTCTCATGAGAAGTATAAGGTGGTGCAACAGATGGGAATTTGGACTGGTGAAGGAGAGGTGCGGGATTCACTCGATCATGTTCCCATTTCCAGTTTTCTCGTCATGACTACCAACAACTCTACTCCTTCTTCCACCGATCCCACCATACGCATCCATGTCCATATTAAATTCTCCACTCGTCCTTGAGATTAAAATGAACACAGAATTCCAAAGGAATATTAAATTTCCCACCTCTTCATTCATTAAGTTATCCTTTAGCTGTTTTTGTTTTTATTAGTTTTGCACCGCTCTTTGTAGTTAAATGGGGTAATTGTCAATTTCACATGATTATACAATTTGACGTTTACTACTACTAAGATATCGCAACTATACCTACAAATACAATTGCATCATGATAAGTGACACTAATGTTGACATTTAATTAGATAAACTGTATATGCAGGGACACGTATGTTTGGTATATCAACGTAGATATGAAGTTCGAATTATCGTCTTCACATAATTGTGACATTATTTGTCTCCCTGTGAAAATTAATTTATATGTGAAAAACTGGGAAGTTTCTTTACTTCGTGTTGTTGACCGGGCTTACCAAAATTCTTTTCCTCACTACTAATATAATTGACAGCTTCTAGATAAACACTCTTGCTCGAACACCATATTTCAGGTCCAACTTCGGATTCGGATATTGGGTCAATTTTGCCAGAAACAATACACAAAAATTAAGAACATATGATAGAGACATGCAAATACTTACTCCACTTCACAACATATCACACATAAGAATATGTAAACCTCTAATATGAATTCTCATCAGACGGTCAAAACTCAGAACCACAAAAGATTGGAAACTCAATGACCTAACGCGACTGTTTAGACCTATCAGTTGTAACATCGAAACCTGGAGGGATGAAAACAACATCATCCCATGTAGACGTCGAAGTATCCTGCATCATGAAATAAAAGCAAGTGTGAGAAGTATTTGCAGGTCTTAGTTTGTTACAGACAAAAGATATCGTACTACTACCCTATAAAAGGATAACACCTGAAGCTGATCCAAGGAAATGGTAAGAAGACACAATATAGTAGGTTCACATATAAAAAATTCATCACCTTCATCCCTTTTATTATATCCTCAAGAACGGCAACCTACATTAGCACATCCAGTGAAATGCAACATGGAATGAGTACCAGATGGAGAAATAAAGGAACAAAAAAATCCAGGGGTGTATATTTATCTTAGCGGGCAGAAGGGAACTTGGTAATTGGAAAGTTAACCTGGATATCCCCCCTAACCATAGGATTCAGCTCATTTTGATCGCGTGAAGCTCTTGATAAGGACTCCTCGAGATCCTCCTGTCCATGAAAGGAAATAATTAAAAGATGCAAATCAAAACAGCCATAAGTAAATTAATCTAATTTCTAACCTTTCGGAAGAAAACAGGACGGTATCTTTTGTTCTGGCTACTCAAAACCAAGCTTTTCGACTGCAAGAGAATGTTTCCTTGGGGATAAGTAGGCAGAAATTGTGGAAAACAAGAAGTCCAATGCATACAGCTCAAGTTTATAGGAACTCGGGCACTATCAAACTTGAATAATGCCTAATTTGAATTCAATTCACAGTTGCATGCCTAATTCACAGTAAGCAAACCCGAATACAGTATTACAACAATGTTCACCAGTTGCATGCCTAATTCACGGTAAGAAAAATGGAACAATTTCGCAAGCTAGACATTTCAAGTTAACTACTTGAATTCTATGAAAAAGAAAAATAGCACCATACGTGTGGTCTAAAAATAAATAAGCACATTGACATGATATACCCTTGAACTTTCCATGACCATAGAGTGGTAATTTGTACTTCACCTGATTAATAGTATGGGTGGATTTTTACCAGCTCAAGGAAACTCTTGTTTTAAGAAGCATGGACATCCAAATAAGTGCCCCCTTAGTTGAAACTTGAAAAATATAGTGCAACACAAGGGAAATGGGCATTTTGGCTCAAAAGAGCTAAACTAGGCACGGAGGTAAGTGAACCAAGCCATAACAAATATCCGAGGCTCTCACTAAACTCAAATAAATAAAGCAAGTGCATTCAGAATCAGAATATGAGCATGGCTCTAGGTTAATCAGATTGTAAACTATTCAAAATATAACCCTCGACACGGCTTCATATGATCAAGACATTATCAGCTAGAAATTAAAAGCCAATGACTTCAAATAAAAGCATATCTAAAGGTACACAGATTTGAGGGTATTGTTACTAGTGTAGGTTTTCATATTTCATCACTCCAGTAATGGGGTTGGGAATCCATGATAATCGTTTCCCAAGAGGAATTTGCATAGCACTCTCATTTGGATTTGGAAAATGATCATGAAACATTTCATGTGACGCCACAGGTGTGGTCTGATGCTTGACCGATGGACACAAAACATCTGCACCTTCATATTTCTCTCTCTCTCAGAATTCTACCCTGGCTATATCTCCTCCAATCTCCTAAGCGAAACCTCATGCTAATTCACTTCAATAGAATCTTCCAACGAATAGATGAGATGAGACTCTTCTGAATTTTCCGTGTACTGAATTCTACAGTTATGGTGTGTGTGTGTTTTAGCTTTGATTTATCTTACGCTTAGTTGTTTCTTCTTATTCCTATCCTTTTACCATGGCACGAAAAAAATGGATATGGGGATATCAAGTCCAGTGCGTCAGCCAAAAAACCTGTGCAAAAGGTGGTGTAAAGGATATTGGGCGCCCGTGGTCTATAAGCCCCCAAGCCCGGCTGATGAAGCGTACTACAACACCGTTACTTTGTTTTGCCTTTAGACGATGATGTCACCACTTATCTATTTGATAGGAATCTTAGATTGAGGTGGGTGACTTTTAGTTTGGAGAAAATTCAATGTCTTGTATAAACATGTATTACTGATTTTCAATTTTGATGAAGTGGAACTCTTTTATACAAATTTACAAAATATAAATATAGGTTAAACTGATTTTATTTGGTTATAGTTGGAAAAAAATTCAATGTCTTCTCTTAGTTTTAACTGTTTGGATATTGCTTGACCGTTATATTCTGAAAGATAGAAAATTTACTTGAAAGAATGTTACATGTGGGTGGCTATCCAACCGGGAGTTGGGCACTCCGGTTCGGGGCGTCACATTTAAATTTTCTGTATCTTCCATAAATTGTACTTAGTACAAAGTTCTATATATATATATATATATATATATATATATATATATATATATATATATATAATAGACAGATACATATTAATAATGCTATAGCATGGCCGGACATCGTGAAGAATTCCTGAACATACAAACAAGCCTTAAAAGCCATAATTTTGGGGAAAGAAAAGTGGACCTGGAAAACTGGAACTCCGGGGAAGCTCCCACCTTGAATACCTATCCTTTCTCTCTCCTGGAGGATTTCCAAAACAAAGAACCACTTCAACCCTAATATCAAGAAAATTCTACAGCACAGGTTCATTCTTCAAATAAAAACAATTAAGTAAGCTCACAAGGAAAAGAAAAATAAATAAAGAAAAAATTGATAAACTCCGACTTTTTTATCCTGAGTCCAGCTTTCGTTCTCCACTCAAAAAAACCAACTGATGGGCAAAGAAAGATCTCTTTTGAGAGATTGGCTAGCACGAAAAATCCACTAAGACTTTCAGTATTGTTTCAAAAAAGCGAAGAATTTAGTCTTTCCATGGCAATCAGAATACATCTCCTGTTACAGAAGATCTTTATATCTTTTTCCTCGTCAGCACAGCGCAGGAGCTACCCCATCTCCTGGCTTGCCTTGACGTTGATAGCAATGGTAGACCCTTGACTAGATCTATTGAAATGGTTTTTACAGTCACTAAAATCTTTTTGACAAGTAATATAAGACATTCTGAAACCTCGTCAGAGTCCTGATATTGACCGAGGAGGATGAATCATTTCAATAGTATGTGTGCTCCCGTGCCAAGACAATGTAGATAAGAATAAGTACCTCCACATGAAAAGAACAAAGCTCAAAAGACACCTACCAAACAATTTCAATTGGAAAGGCTGCAATTACTTCCACATAGATCACACACCCGCATGTAACGCAAATAAAAACAGGAGAGTGTGGACAATGATACAGGAAATTATAATTCAGTAATGTACATGACGAGCAGAAGCTCAAATTCTGAGGTGCACGTGCAGTCGTGCATTTAGATTTTAGAGTAACGTACTAATTATTTCAGCACGAATTTGTAAATGACATTTCTTTTATCTTCTCTCTCATCTCAGAGAGACAACCCCGCTTATAGACCAGAAAAGGGAATAACCAGACCCTTTGGACTGAAGAGGAGAAAAATGTACGTATAGTCTCACCTTCAGGGCATTCTGTACCTGAGAAGCCTCAGGTATCAATCTTAAAGCCACTCCATCAACTTTAAGCTGCACAACCTGAAACATAACTCGCTATTACTCTCCGGTGATACAATAGAGAAACTCAACTATTTTACAACTGCACATTCACAGCCAAATACAAATTCCACACTGAACCATTCCAATCTTAAGTAAAGCAAGAAGGGCTTATTTGATAAGCACCGTGATATCATCTACAGATTAAGCTATAACAGTTGGTATAATTATTTTATCGTCGAGTCAGCAACATTTACCAAACTATCTTATCTGAGTAGAACAGTGACTAATACAGAAAGTACTATATTTCAAAAGCAAAACCACAATATACAAAATCTCTGCTCGAATTTCAGTAGCAGCAAGTTTCATTCACCTCGTGTATAATCTTAAGTTTTCAGATACAGCACACCACATGCTTGATGAAATGTCTGAGTGAGATTTCACAATCACATATAAAAAATGCATTCATACACGATTGAGTAATACTACCTTGCTAAGCGCAACAGCGACGATATGCGAGTCAGAGCCGGTGGAAGGGTCCAGAGCCCTCATCTGTTTGAGGAGACTGTCAGCATCGGCTTCACTGAAGCAGAAGAGGCCAAGATTTTTAGTCGAGTCGGTGCCTGAAATGAGAACATACTCCCGAGAACCATTGGCCAGTGCGTAAACTGGCACTCCGGCTAGCCTCTGCTCAAACAATTCAACTGACCAAGCATTGTTCTCAACAAGTACAGCAGTACTAGGGTTTCTTTCATGCGGGATTTTCGCGAAAGCTGGAGGTTGGTGGCTCGAATTGTGGATGAAATTGGACAAGTGGGTTTGAAGGGAGCTAAAAGCTTGGTGTAGAGGATGATGTTGCGGTGGTTGGTTCAGGTTGTGGATGAAATTGGAGAAGTGGGTTTGAACGGTGGTAAAAGCTTGTTGCAGTGGATTATGTGGCTGCATCTGTGGTGGCGGTGGTGGAGTGGATTTTTGAGGTTTGAAGAGATTCATGGTTGCTTACTTTCTGGGTTGGGTTGGGTTGGGTTTGTTTCCAGGGGTTTAGTGAAGACTGAAGGGTATTACTGTATCGAGTTTGGGGAAGGAAGAGTGAATAATCGAAATTTTAGTCTCTATGTTGTAATACTAATAAGTTAACGCTTCAATCTGCACTTTACATAATATGATGTGTCAGCCGTCGGGGAAAGTGGAAATCGTGAAATCAATAGACAGGATGATTGGTTTGGGAAAAACCATCCCCGAGCCAAATGGCGAGGTGCGTTTTGATTTTGGGCCGCTCATTGGTTTGTTATTATTGTTGATTTGAGTGTGCTTTGAAACACACCACAAAATGCATTAAAATTGTATCCAAATATGTTTTGCATTCTAATTTCGATGACTATTTAAACCCTAATAAGTAATAACACAACTTGCAATGACCTTACTAGTACTACATGTTACTACATCTATCCATTTATACACCAAACTCCAACTTTTATGTACCTGCTGGCTGAAAGAAGAAGAATTGTACGTTACTCACATTTCATTGTTTATGTATTGTTATTACAAGTTATTTGATGTTGTTTAAACAAAGTTTCAAACTCGAACTCATTCCAACACACATCTTTCATAGAAAAAACATAGTGTTAACTATGAAGCCCAATGAACTGTCACTAGTATTTCGAGTTGGGGAAACGATAGTACAGTTCCCAATATCCGAAGTTCCTGCATTCAAATTCTTTTGTAAAATCAACTGGAAGGTTAGCATATTGTTACGAATTCTTATGTCTTACTGCTTTTATTTTGTAAATTTTACTTCATATTATATGATTCGAATGCTATTGTGAGGCATGAAACAACAGTATGTTTAGTATATAATAATATGCATGCCCAACGAATAAGCCAGGTAGTTTTAGACTTTCAGTATTGAAAATTCTTAGAGAAATTGAAGAAATTGCTAGAAAGACAACTTATTGAGCTTTATTCAGATACAAGTAGCCAAATTGCATCATCCCTCTATTTCAGAATCAAATGAGCTTGTGTTTCTCAAGGATACGTTACTATTTATTCTAAATACATGTTTTTGTATTTAGAATGGTTTTATATTTCAACATTTTGATTTTTTTTAAATTACATTTTATAGGAAAAAATAACGTCATTGTTAAAAGAAGAAGAAAGAAAAAGGAAAAAAGAGAAAAATATAAAAGGAAAAAAAAAAAGAATAAAAACTAGGATATTTTTAGTGTTGAAATACAATTATATTTTGGGTCTCACCTTAAGGGGGTGTTTGGATCACCAAAAACCCAATTTTGTATAGTGCCTTAGTTCTTCCAAAGTATTCGTGGCCTATTCCCTTGTTAGGCAAATGTTAAATGTTGGATGATAAATTTACTAAATGTTGGAAATTATTTGTAAATTAAAAAAAAAAAGTCCTTTAGTTTCATAATTTAAAAAGTTTTAATCATAAACTTTTAAAATCAACACAAAACACCTATTTAAATAACTCAATGTCCTAATTCCAATTTCTTAATGATTCTTTCATTAATTTAATTTCAGAACACAACCACAAGCCGCCGAGAATATTAGGAGATTATCCTCTTGAGTCCTTATCACCATCCTCATCACCATAATCATTAAGGTAAACAATCAATAAATAAATTCATAACGCGACATATATATAAATTTTTTATTTTTTTTACTTTTTGTATATAATTATAAATTTTGTATAACTTTTCAACCAATAAACATAAATAAATTACTATTATTGTATAATTATAATTCTCATAGTAATTATTTTATTTATCACTTGAAAATCAACCATCCGTATTATAAATAAATAAATAAATAAAATTTATATATTATTTAGCATCAGGCCTGCTGCTAAGTAGTGCCTTTTTTTTTTTTTTTACGTTCGGATTTAAACGTCAATTTTCGGAACACTTGAATTGGGTACCAAATTTATCAATGTTTGGAAGTTCGGAACTATAATTCAACCATTTTTTGTTCAAGTGGCAATTCCACGTTAATAATTTATATTTAGGAGAGTATTTTATTTAGAAAGTGTTTGTGGTAAAGTAGAATTAATGAATTTATTACAATTGCAATTGTTTATGATAATTGTATGAATTTAATAAATTTGGGATTCATTTGTAATATTTATAAAATAAGAATTCTTTTGCAAATTGCAAATAAATTTTCAACGTTTAGTAAAATAGCTATGACGTTGAAAAACCCCATTTGGTTATTGTTGATCTAACATGGCCTATTACGTTATTAGGGACGCTAAAAGTCCCAAAAAAAAATGGAACCGGACTGAACATCTTGTATGAACTTTATTGCCAGTTCATCCCTCTGTTTCTTTTGTTCTACTGTTCTTCCCTTTTGAAATAACCAAGTATTTGGCTAGCTAGAAACGTGTTTCCACTTAAGTCATGCCAACACCTTTTTCTTGTTCCAAGGGGTATATTAGTAAAACTACACAAATGTTGATTAAAACACGTTTGCGATTACAAAACCAAACAAGAAGATGCATTTCCATAAGAACTCAAATCATGCCAATTGCACTAACAACCCAGCGATGCGCTTTCATAAAACGTTACACAAAATTTGGTCAAACTACACTATACCGAAGGGTGGTTTTACTTCGGAGTTGGCGAGGCGTGTTTTTTACCCATTGACCAAGTGAAAACGCGCATCACAACCAATCAAGCGCTATGTAAGTATACACCAAGTGTTTTTAGAATAAATGTAAAATTGCAAGTTTTGGATGCACCAACAAGACATATGATAAATTCAAATTTTAGTAATATTAGTATTTATGTTATTTTTGTTTGAAATATTAACAATATTCCAGTAATATTTACGTGGCTAGAATTCATAAACTTATCCTTATTAATTTGATGAATGATATAAAGCTTGTGATGATCGAACCCTGTGGCTGTTAAATCTCGATTGATTTCGGTGTTGATGTCAAGTTCGAAGGTTTGCAGCTATTTATGAAGGTATATTGAAATTACGAAAATTGATCTTGATAGATGATGAATTGTAAGGAAATGGCACCGATTAACGTCTCCGATCAACTACCTCTACCAATCTACACCTCCAAGCTTCAAAACACAATCAACAATGGTGACAAAGAACACAAAGATCGAGATGGAATGACAACACACAAGTTTACATGGTTCGGTCAAATCGACCTATGTCCACATGAAACAACACCAGCATATCTTATTGATGAGTAACGGAAGTGACGATGCTAAGGGCATGATTGGTTTTGGGGTGTGATTTCGCCCGGTCAAAGGCCCGAAATCACACCATGCAAACTCGGGGTGCAAACCACCATCTCCGAAGGCGTAGTTTGACCAATTTTTTTATTTTTTCAATTACATCGTGCGGTTGGTTTAGTGTGCATTCGTAGCGGTTTTAAATGATTTCGAAAACACACTTAAACGATTGATTTCGCTTCCGAAAATGTAAAACAAATGTGTTTCGTAGGTCTAAATCATGATTTTACCTTTATACCCCTTCCTACCAAATATGGCTGCCAAACTGGAGAATTGGTGAGTTACAATAAATTTAAAAAGACCACTTGAATCGCAAATGTTATATGCTACCAAGCCAACTGATGCAGAAGCTAATTCCAAACACATAAAATTTGCTTTGGAAATGTTTACTACTTTAGAGTTTAGAGAGTAGAGATTAATTTTTTTCTTTTTTTAGAAGCAAATGATTCCTCTTGGGACGGCCGCGTCAAAATTTATCTTGATCCATCCATCTTGTGGAGCAGACCAGAGGCGACATGCTTGTTGCCTCACTTCAGCATGGATTAAAATTTCAATTTCGAGGTTCATCTCGAAATCTTAATTTAGTGAGACGTTCGAAATGTCTCGGAAAAGTTTCGAAAGAGATACTATAAAAATGAAAATAATTATATATCTTTAAAATATAAAAGTATAAAACAAATTTCATGCCTATAATAATCTATATCTAAAGTTTATGACAACTCTACTTGGCTCCTTGCCACTAGCCGACTACCACTAGTAATAATAATTCTTTAATAAATCCAAGGCAAGTAAGTAAGATAAATTTATCATCTTCACCTTGTCACTGTGTTTCTTCTTCTTGTTGACCTCAACTTAGAGCTGGGAAATCTTGATCATAAAACCCGTGTGAGCTTGAAAATTCAATGACTAAAGCCATAATTTTTCCATTCTGCCCAGTCCTTGTCACCCATTTCAAAGGTTTTGTAGCAGAGTATGAAGCCTTGGCTACTTCAACTCCAATCAGTGACTTTTCTTTTTCTTTCCATATGTCCTCTTATTTTTATGATACAATTCTCATCAAATTCCATTTCTATTTTCTTATTTCCATTTTTTCAAAAGAAAAAGAAATTCATGGAGACCATAAACGAGACAAAATGCGAGATCTTCAACCGTTTTGTGTTTTTCGGACGAAAATATTCGAGACGCTCGAAACATCATCGGAAATAGAGAATGTTAAGATTCCTATTGATTTCGGTGCCGGTCTTTCAAATTTCCTAAAAGTATCGGCGGTCTCCTCCGAACGGAACGAGATTTTATTCCATGCACTTCAGGAGCCCCAACTGGTTTATATGAGTTGGACCATACAAAACATGTATAGCGTTGGGCCTAAGCAACTAAAAATTCAAATTGGCCCAAAACCAGTAATTTTGGCCCATATGCATTTAATCTTTAAAAGGGTAAAATAGTAACTGGTTATGTGATTTGGAGGATAAAATGGGAAGCGAAATAGTGTTGCAAAACACACTCCGCTACGATTTCGATGTGTTTCACAAAATCACTACCCCCCCCCCCCCCGGTTTTGAAACGCGCCGTGGAATGTGGTTTTTAAACACACTTCGGTGAATAGTTGCGGGCTTTTGGGCCGCCCAAAATTAAAACGCACTACTCTTAAAACGAACCAATCGCTACCCGGTTTCCGGTCAAAGACGGTTTGAGGGTGGTTTCGGGTGAACCAATCAGGCCCTAAGTAACATTGCCGACCAACCAAGTTTGTACCAGGTCAAAGAGTCAAATATCATGTCAGACGCACGAATCACTTGGACGGCCCATTGATCCCTGCAGGCCAAGCCTCATGGGTCAAGCCCGTTAAAATGTTGGATCAAGCCCAATAAATCATGATATCATACTTCAGGGACCACACACCATGCAATCCTTTTAAAACAATAAATTATAAATTAATCATGTTACGATATTACAATCTTCTCAACCAACTATATATTCGCCATATATAAACACTAATTATATTCACATATACCCACCAATTATTGGTTAATTGCCGTTTTATGGTAAGTAGTGGATGTACTTATGGGTATTTAATTATATCACGGGGCAATTGAGAGCATTCATGATTTATAATGCACATAATAAGGGGCAAAGGACCTAATGACGGCAGTGGGCTTGACTACTTTGGTTCAGTGGGCCATAAATCACAGAATTCTTCGAATCACATTCCATGATGGCCCACTTTCCTACCATTACTAGAATTTTTTGTGTGTTGCGATATTCTTGATTCTAGTTAGCAGCTACAATTAGAAGAAAAGGTGTCGTGTTGAGTGTCATAATAATGCAATAAATATAGATAATCAGGTAAAACCGTAAAAGTAATGTTAAGAAAGTAAAAATAATAAGAATAAACTCTTTTTTAATCAAGTAAAAATAATATGAAAGTGATGTATGATCTTACCTGGTTGCCGGTTGATACTATCATAAACGGTAGAGTCTGACCCTATCATATCATATAAAACCTATTGGATTTTTGTTGTTCAACAGTAGCAGTAAAAGTATGATTGTTACCCGTGTATCCGAAATATATAATTTTTTTTGAGTATTTAACGTGTTTGGGTAGAATATGATTATTTCTACCGGCATGAGGCTGACATATGGAGTGGGGCAAAAAATGCAAAAACTTGCACAGAATTGGGGGTAAACGTTACGTTCAACGTTGGACAATTGCTGAATGTCGAAAAGGAACAAAAAATTAATGCATTAGGATTAAGAATCACTACCATCTAAATGAATAAAGATGTACATGTAGACCCCCGTTGTGATTAATTATAGGCCACTTAGTATGGGAAACAATAAGTAGCTCCATTCGATGTTACTTCTAAATTCTGCTTATTTTAAACGATGATTTTGTGAATGCTACTTTTAATATTTCTTGCAACTTAGAAATAATCATGCACAGGATTGCTTCTCAACTAGTAGAACACACTATCTGAAAAATATAGAAAAAAAGGACTTGTTCAATGATGATAATGGATGATGGGTATATTTTGTATACCACCTATAAATTGTAATCCTCCCGGATGGTGGAAGTAAAATGGTTGGGGTGTGACAATTCGATACCTTCCAATACATAATGTTGAACCACATAGTACATAAGAACGAGTGTATCATACTGAATTGTCATCTAGTATTTAAAATAGGTTATTTGTTAGAAATGATACTAATAATTGATTGCAAAAATATCGTGTTTATTACCCGGGACACCTCATCCTATATTAACTATCCCTGGAAGAAAGGGAGTGATGGGCAAACGGTTCATCTCCATAACCAAGGGCAAGGCCATGAATGATACTATACATGCTCTTACTCACTTTTATGTTTGATCAGAACGTACAATGTCAACTTCATGACAACTAGCATAATAATAAGACAGAACACGAGCCATGATTCTGGAGACTGGATTCATATATAAAGTTCTTTGAATTTGAATTTGAATGGTCTGGCCTATCCTATTCTGTTAGGATATGTACTAATTTAAGTCCACCTCAATTTACTACTATCCTTTAGTATGTTACTCATTAAACAGAAACCAAGTACTACTGGTCCATTGGCTCGCTGGCTCCAATTTCATTCACGTGAATAATAGTAGTATGCTATTTATTGTCATCCCTAACAAACTACTGCTATAACTCTATAACAACACCACTCCATAGCCCAGGGTGAGAAATTCTCACATAATGTATGGAGTGTGGTCCCTATACGCAAAACTTTTACGACTCTACATTATCTATTAGAGGGTAAGTGTCACATTGCTTACGGCTTTAACATTTCATAAACTTCAATTTACTTTGACGTATTACTACTACTACGAATCTATAATTAAGTTTTAATAGAATGTAAAGATAAGAATTAGCACAAAAGAAGGAATAGATAAAGAGCAGACAATTATTTCATTGCACTCAACTTTCATGAAAATAGGCTATCTGCCAAATTTACTCCTGTTTCCTTCCGGGACACTTCTCTATACAAATAATATTAACTTCCAACTCTAACCTCGTAAATTTGAAACCCTAACAACATTTTATGTAAGATTGCGCGAAATCAACTCATTCTCAAGAGTGAATATTGACAAGTTTTTTATAACCAGTAAAGTACTAAAGTATGCATATTCAATTCCGCAAATAATACGCGATTCAACATACATGTCTTAACAAACGTGTAGCTCAACTCCAACGGTCCAACTAATATGTTTGAAATTCCAAACTTAATAGGCGATTCAACACATATTTTAAGAATGGCTCACCTCCGATCAATAATGGAGGACGATTACCAATACCTATCCTCAAAACTTAAACTGCTACTACTACTTATCAGTCAGTGTGTATAATTAATCAATTAACTAGGGCCATAGTAGACTTACCAAGAACACTGTACAGAAAAATGAATTAAATAGGCTCCACAAAGGCACATATGAATCATGGAATAGATAAAAGAAGCATGAGAATAACAACTTTAGAAACTCTCTCAAGTAGCTTTGCCTGGTTGGCACCCACTGAATGGTCCAATTGAGTGAACAAAAGAATCATTGTTTGGACCTCACTACTCCATCCATGACCTTACTTAACTATACATACACATCCACAAAATCAAAAATATTGCTAGACCAACCAAAGCAGCTGCTTCCTGCTTCCAGCTTTTAAGCAGCTGGCAACAGCTTAAACAAAAGCTATAGACACCCCAATTGGGATTCTCTTTAGGCTCTCTTATTCACAAGCATTTCCATACTTTATTTATTGGCCCCCCCTACCTCTTCCCTCTATATATATACACTTTCATTTCAAATTCATTCATCAGTACTCAAACTTAGCAATATACACTTAAAACAATAATATAACACTTGTAAGCTGTAAGTAACACAGAATGGGGAGGTTCTTAGCCTTATGCTTGGCTCTTGTGATGCTGAACATTTGCATGGTTGCAAATGCTGGTAACTTCTATCAAGATTTCGACTTGACTTGGGGCGATAACCGCGCCAAGATCTTCAGGGGAGGCCAGCTGCTTTCTCTGTCACTAGACAAAGTCTCCGGTTCTGGATTCCGGTCCAAGAAAGAGTACTTGTTTGGCAGGATTGACATGCAGCTGAAACTTGTTTCTGGCAACTCCGCTGGCACCGTTACTGCGTACTATGTATGTTTTATATGCATTTTCTTGTAAATTCGAAACCACATGAATATTTGAAACACTTGTACTAATGGTCACTTTATGTCTACTTTACAGCTATCTTCGGAGGGGCCGACTCATGATGAAATCGACTTCGAATTCCTCGGGAACGTGACTGGACAACCCTACATACTCCACACAAATGTCTTTACTCAAGGCCAAGGAGGCAGGGAGCAACAGTTCTATCTGTGGTTTGATCCCACCAAGAACTTCCACACCTACTCAATCATATGGAACCCTCAGCACATAGTGTAAGCACAACTAGGCCTAACTCATCAAACTACTTGTATCCAAATATTCTAAGAACAAACACTAATAACTTTATTCTTTCTATTCCAGGTTCTTGGTCGACAACACTCCCATCAGGCAGTTCAGGAACACTGAATCAGCTGGCGTTCCATTCCCAAAGAACCAGCCAATGAGAATATACTCTAGCCTCTGGGACGCTGAAGAATGGGCAACCAGAGGAGGTCAGGTGAAAACTGACTGGGCAAAAGCACCCTTCACTGCCTACTACCGGAACTTTAATGCGCAAACCTGCACTGGTTCATGCAGTTCTGGGAATACCAAGTTCTCAAATGGAGCATGGCAAAGCTCAGGGCTAGATGCTTATAGCCAGAGAAGGCTGAGATGGGTTCAGAAGAATTTCATGATATACAATTATTGCTCCGACTATAAACGATTCCCACAAGGTTTCCCTAAGGAATGCAGGCATTAAGCATAGTTCATCTTGAAAATTATGGAGCTTGTTCATTACTGCATTTCAGATTCTTTTGTCCTTTCTCACTTGTTTCTGTAAACAATGCAATAAATTTCATTTTATTATTATTATTATATATCCATCTATATATAAAAAACTCAATGCTAGCTACTCCCAAGTCCCAACTATACTCAAGAAAAGAAGTGAAACTGGGATTAGTGGATTGTGCCAAGTAGCACCGCTGTCCACGTTAACATTTCAATTTTATGCACAGATACGTTCGAGGTTTAGAAGTGAAACTTGGATACTTCGCGTCTTCGCGGTAATGTTAACATCACATAACAATTTCATCTAAGAAAACAGAACTCAATTGAAGATAAGTTGAGCATAACTTTCATATATAACCGAACTTTGAGGTTTCATACATAAACTTGTACAATTGTATGAATATCTTGAAGTGGCGGTCAAGAACACAGGCATTCCGCATTCATGGTCTAGTGGAGTTCTTAATCCTTATATATATGAAGGAAATGTGCCTGGAATCCATTATTGCCATTTTCGTGATGGCTAGTGTAACGAGTATAAGAACTTATAAGAAGGATATATGATAAACAAGAGAACAAAAAGAGAGAATAGAGCAGGGTATGTATCTCAGGTTCCAGCTCTAGAAAGCTGCCTCAGTGTGCTGGCAATCTCTTCAGCTGAAGCCTGTCCTTTAACGTACGCAATGAGCGGGCTCTCTTGTGGAACTATATCATCCCTTTGGTAGCTTCCGGCAGTTCTAAGTAAATCCTCTGAACCTTTTTCAACTATTCCTTTCATGATTAAAGTCTTGTGAGTTCCAGCAATCAGTTCCTCATAATCTGTGTCTCCTGTCTCCCCGAGAATCACATACATATTTGCAACATTCAATCGCCACCGCACAAAAAGGTACCTATCAAAATTATTTGTCGTATGATTATGAGTCAGAATCAAGAACTCACTAAAGAAACAGTCTAGCATGCAAGAAGTAACATCTCAATCCCAGAAAAAGAATTCTAACAATCGACAAACAATTTGAAGCATAACATGGCTCACAGACTTTAGGCCTACTACTCAATGTTCACACAGAAACCAACGAAACACTATCAGCATAAAGTGTCTCCAAACATGATTACAAATGCATAAAGTTCACAAAACGACCATGATCATATGAAATTTGCAGGCCATGTGGCCCATGTACACTTCAGCTAATAAAAAATTTAAAAACAAGAACACTAAACCAAAACTTTTAACATGTTAAGCATACCGCAGAGCCTGTGAACGAGATGCGAGGAGAGGAACAACTTGCATTCGTGTAGAGTTTCTGCAATACATTAAATGGCAGCGAAGACCCCTCATCCTAAGCTTCTGCCTCATATCATCTACTTTCCGAGCCTGCAAAGACAACCAAAAATGACCAGAATGCACCTTATAACACACCTGAATCAAAATTAAGAAATTTCTGTTTTCTGAATATGATACACACCTTACTGGGGTCCTTTATCAAATACGAAAAGCAGTGAGTGTTGCTGGATTTGACATCTTCTTCAATTGGACTTGAGTGATGATCTGATTTCGCATCTTCTGTTGCATTCATTAGCTTCAAAATAGTCTTTTTGAGACCATCATATCCCCACCGATATTCAATATGTGTTGCATAATCTGGATCAGGCAAAACCTTCCCATCCTCTTCAGAGTAAGTTCCAGGATAATAAACTTCACTACCACTGCTACATATCAACGCATCGAAATCATTTACTTTGACATTCCCTGACTTCAAAAATTCAGTCAATTCCACCATTGGCATAGCCGTTGACAATGCAAATCCTGACATCCTTGCAATTTGTGAGTCTAACTTTATGGACTTTAGAATCTCTTGGATTAAATGAATCATTTTCTTTTCAGGTTTTCCCTTGGCATCATAGCAATCAAGCGCTAAAACAATGAGCTTACGACGCCTCCTCAGCATAGGATACTTGCTTGGTATATCATTTACCTTTCTTTCTGAAATGGAATTATCTGCACCTGGTTCAGGTCTCTTCATTTTGCTGAGGACACGCTTAACTTGGTCTTGCAGTTCCGGGTTATCACCAGAAGCAGCCAGATCAAATGTATCAGATACTGAAGACTTTTCGCCATCAAGGGATAGCCGCAAAGACATGTCTTGAACATCCTTTAGTGAGTCATTCAGGGATTCCTCCATTGCAGTATCATCAACTGGAGTGTCGGTTTGCCATTGCGGATGCCTCATCCGACATGCTGCAACCCTTGTTAAGTATATTCGGCAGTGTTCAGGCCATGAGAAAAGATGTATGTTCTTCAATCCATTCTTTTGGCACTCATGCCACAAGTTCTTTTCTGACACTAACTTGAGAAGTGCATCAGCAATTGATTGTTGATCATGAGGATCCACAAGCAGTCCGTTGTTTAATGTCTACATATTTCATAAGAACATTGACATTAATCTCTAAATCAAACATGGCTTAATATTCAGTCTATTTACCACTTAAGAATATTTGTTACCCGATGGATATCAACTGGACCACCGTTCTTAGTTGCGACCATAGGCAATCCATGAGCTGCAGCCTACAATTCCTTCTAGAGTCAGTCTAGTGAACCATATGCATAAACTTAGAATGTATGAAAATTCCAGCTGAAACAAACCTCAATTAGTGTAAGTCCGAAAGGCTCGATAAAGGCTGGATTTATGAAAACTCCCTGTCAAATATTCCTACAAGTAATAAGTCTAGAGAAATAGGAAATTCAATGGAAACTCTCAGAGTAAAGCATGCAGTAAACCTTTGTTTTGGCTGCAAGACGATATATCTCTGGTACATCATTTTGCTTGTGATGTTTAGGGAAGGCCACTTGCCCGTAGAGATCATACTTGTCAATTAGCTTTAATACTGTGGTAAGTACATTGCCACTTCCTCCAGCCATCTCGTCTATGTCGTCCCTATTCCCCATAATAAGAGTCTGCGCGCAAGTGTGGAATTCAAGATAATGAACTGCCAAAAACTGTACTGTGTTAAAGTGTTCTTTTACTAACTTACAAGATTAGCAAGCTCCCGTAATGGGCGACATTCTCCAAAGGCTTTAAGCAGAGTTGTTAGATTCTTCTTCGGATCAGGCCTCGACAATGCCAGAATCATTGGCTTGTGTGGATTAGTCAGGAAACGCATCACCTGAAGAACCACAGTAATAACATTTGTTTGTCTGATAGCGCATACAACTCGATGAAATAAATATATCTTGAAATAAACAAGACTGTAAATTCAGCTAGGGGCTTACATCTGCCCATATAGCAGGCACTTTTTTGTGGAGTGAACCATCACCATTGGTAAGTGACGCTAGGTCTGCTTCAGCGATATCATCATGGGCCACAACATTGCTAAAGTCCATCCCAGGAGTGATTACCTGCAGAATAATCATGAAAATCATATACATGCATATAAAGTGTCTGTTTCTGTCAAAGCTAGAGGACAAATACATGATCCAGATCAGTTTCATACCAATTCTTTATGAAACAACATCAAATGGTGAAACTCTCAGTGCATCATAAACAAAATCTTCAACATGGACTAATAATTTCTGAATCATATATTTATTAACTTGGAGTTATCAAACATAAACTCAAGGGAATTGTGTGTACTTCACGTAGATTTCACATAACATTATTCATGTTTCATGGATTTATTGGATTTTAATTAACTGTCAGAAGACATAGCTTACCGCCATTCTGGGCATAAAACGGCCATGACAATTAACCCCTCGCCTTGCACGTGCTCTGAGAATTTTCTCTAGCTTCACATCAAACCCATCATACAATCCCCACTGTTCATCAATCTCCTGCTTAGTACTTGTGATCACCAGCTCTGCAGCATCCAATGATAACTCTTCAGCCTCTATCCTCCTCATGATCCGGTAAGTGGAGTTAATATCCTCTTTAGACTGTCTTCCCTGCTTAAGGAGCTGTTCAAGCTTGTTTCTGCCAAGTGAGTGACCTGTTAGAACCATTGGAACATTCAAAGCACCCGAAAGAAGAGCAGCACTATCCCCAGCATCCGCATAGTGACCATGAATTACATATGGCCATACAGGCTGCCCTTCACCAATTTGTTCTCCCAGAGCCTTAGACATGTTAAGAATGTGGGCTAATGCTCCATCGACAAATTCTTGAATGTGAGGCCACAATAGTTCCTTTCTGAGGTACTGGTCCCGAGGACCAAAGGGTATCCTTACTATGTAAGCTCCACTGCTTTCTCCTAGATCACCATCGTTATCTTCAGCTCCTGTAAAAAGCATCTCCGTAGGCTCACCATAACTCCAGTCTACTTCAGGTGAAGAAACTTGCCTGGTGAACAGATCCACCCTATACACTCCAGGCATCGTAGCCAATGCTCGAGCAAGCTCTACGACATATTTAATCTGCAGTACATAAATAGTCGGTCAGCAAGTGGACACTCAACAATGGATTCTGTCATGCTGCCACATACTAATAGATATCTTCTGTTACCTGACCACCGGTGTCAGAATCTCGACCAAGCTCCATGTTTTCACCACCACGAACCAGACCATGTAAACTGAACAAGGTAAGAGATTTCATAAAAATCTGTCCGTGCTATAAATTATAAGTATGCATACTCTTACAAATGCTCATGCGCCTTAACCAAAACTTGGTCCAGTGTATTGTACTAGTAAAGATTTTCTTCAAGTACCTAATGAGGACTATATAAAGTTTCTTCTCCTTATTAGCATCTGACCATACTTCCATAATGGAGGAGTTCCTCTGGAGCTTATTAGTCCCTGGGTTATCAAGCGGGGCTGCCTCTCCAAGTACGTCTCCTTTTTCACCTTCAGATAAATCCTCGGACATTTCTTCTGTCACATCCTTTCGACCTTGTTCTTGTTCCCACCTCCGTTGAGTCACTCTTTGCACAACCTCCCATTCTATCTATAGATTTTAACGAATGTCATATTTTGTGAAATAAAGAGAACAGAAACATCACATGACAGTCTGACTCCCTTATCAAGACAACGATGTTATTACTTGAGAAAACTATAGTCCACTATAAACCACAAAATTTAAGGATTAATTGGCGGTAACAACTTGAAAATAAAAAGACTACATACTGACATACACGGGTGAGAGAAGTGCAAAAGCACGATACACCAGAGTTGTAAATAATCGGTGGCACTTCATTTGCAGACACAACATTGCTTACGATAAAAACTCTACCATAAAAAAACATAAAACTCGGATGACAGACATGTCAAACACATGCAGGTCCGAAACATGTAACCAAAAGAACGAAAAACAAAAGAAAAAGAATGAGAATTGCATCAAGAACAAACAGTAATCAACAAAAGGACCTTTCTGTATGTAAATTAAAATTTAGATTATTGCCTAACAGGTGACAGAACATAGAAATGCTCCTAAATTCTTGGTAACTATATATCGATCCGATTATCCGAATACAGAACAAGAACACAGAGTAGCCAAAAAAAAAAGAAAAAAGGATTGAAGTAGAGGAGTACCTGTTTCTTCTTGCGAGTGAGGTGCCAGATGCGCCAACACATGTTCTCGAGCCTGGAACTCCTCTCTCTGGTATTTCGAGTGGCAACGACCTTGATCCATGTCCGGTGGAGATCAGACTCGTCGACCCCTGTTACAACTTCTTCGACAAAGTACTTGGTGGGGTTGAAATTAACATCCACAGCAGCAGCCTTGCTCTCTTCATTGATAATTGCAGAGGAGCCACTGTCCAGAATCGCCTCCAGATATCCGTTTATCCACTCATTCCCAGGCATGATTTTTTGATATACTAGAAGGTATATTGAATTGTTTGTCTAATAAACCAGTAAAGTATATTGACACACATGCAATTAAGAAATTGTATGCAACTATGCATAACAATGCCTATTAATTAGTACACTCTGTTCTACAGATTAACTAGAAAAAAGAAAGCTTGTTTGCATTTATGTTGTTGTGCAAGTGTGTGACTGAGAACAGAGAGGGATATTGGCCTTGGGAGGTGGTATGGTGTGATTGAAATTCAATGAAATGAATGATCAGGTGACGACGAGAGAGAGATAACCATATATGGCGGTTACCCTTGTGGGCCCACTGATACACACGTGGCATCTGCTTTTTATTTGATTTGAATTGAATGAATTTGGTTTGGTGGTGCCCAGATGGAAAATTATTTCATGGACCAGTGTTTAATTTTGAATCACATCGTCAACGACTTATTTATAAATAAATTAGGTTCGTAAAAGAATTTCCATGTTGAAAGAAACCAATGAACAAGCAAATGAACCAGACCTCGATAAGACAAGACGACTATGGAGTAATGAAGGTGGCCTACTGGGGGTGCTCGAGTAGCACATAAGAGGTCGGATGTTCGAATCTCGACGGATACATAAGGTGGTATGAGTATATTTGGAGTTATAAGGTGGTTTGGGATTAGTGTAGGAGCATGAGTAAAGTAAGTTAGATTTGCCGTTTCAAAAAAAAAAAAAGAAAAGAAAAAAAAAGAAAAAAGAAAGAAAGATGAGACACGACTAAATATTAACTGGACTAGTGCTCTAGTTGCTGCTAACAAATTGACAGGTTTTGATGGTTTTAGGGTTCAATCCAACAACGAAATATATAGGCGGGACTTCTCTCAGGAATGTTTAATGATTAACCAATTTTTAGTGGTTTCAACACCTCGGTTCCTGGTAATCGTATGAGTCTCACCCCTTAAATTTGTACAATTAGTTCGGTTCGGTTACACATGTGTTACTCTCCCTCCAGTAACATAATGATGCAAAACACCATCACATGCCAATTCTGATTTCACTCGTGTGCATATAAAAACTTATTAAGTGGTCATCGGTACTAAAACTTCTCAAGAGCAATCACCCTTATGGAGGTGTTTATGAATAAAAATCGTGCTATCTTATTGATAGTCTTACATTTTTCTTAGTTAGTTAAATGACGTTTTTTTAATTATTATAAATTTTTTTGTGATTTCCCACATGTATTCTTTAGGTGTGACTAATCCAACCAACTATTGTAAGTTTTTTAAAATTTATTATTTAATTTGTTTCGCACAAAGTTATGTATAATTATAATTGTTGTTGATATGCAAGTGATGAATCATGTCACCCAATTGATGAGCTTTTTATGTAAAGTAGCTAGTAGAGATATAAAGAAAAGATATTGGCACTCTTATCATTTTATCATGGACTCTATCTTTCTCTTTTTAGCACAACACCTGTTTGTAATACTATATCTTTGATGTGAAGAGTAGATAATACCCTAAAAAGTTTTCCATCATACAATTTTTTTAAGGAAGGAGGATTAAGTTGAATATATATGTATGATGCAAGAAATTTGAAAAATCCACTAAATAATTTTGTCATTTCATGTAAAAATTGGGCGTACACACATGTTCCGAGGTTGTCCGGATCCCAATATTAGAAGATGAAGTTGTGATTTGGAAATATTAGGCAGGTGTAAAAAAGTGTGTGATGCCTGCCCATATGAGCTAGTGTTGCTTTCTCTTCTCTGCCCCTGAGTGGGATAGATATGGTACCTCACGGCTCGACTCTTTTCTTAGGATTCGCATATTCTAATAGGCCAAAATTTTATTACCAATACTCCGTTTATGAGATGTTAAATTTAGTCTATTACACCACCAAGACAAATACATATGTGTTTCACATGTGTGTGGTATACTATCGTGTGTTTTGATGGTGTAATAGACTAAGTGTAGCATGAAATAAATGCCAATATTCTTACTTTGTGCACAATAGATATCTACTTATATATGGGTGGTATTCTGAGTCGAGTATGGTCGATTTGGACCCAACACTGTTAAGTTTGTCTCGAACTCGAATAACATTCGAGTCTCACTAGATTTGCTAGTTTGAAAAGCGAGCAAAAATTATGGCTTAAGATTAAACAATATTGTTTATAATCCAGATCGAGCTTAATTCGCGATGAAAAATGAAAAAAAAATGATAATACAGTAGCATGAGCCTTGATGAGTGTAGAATGGTATGGAATTATGGATGTGTAATATGTCACGATCGTCATATGAGTATAATTGGTCCATTCTATACTTGTCTCGTTAGTAAGACGAGTTAAAAAAGATGTCCATACTCGACTCAGATACCTTAACGAGCGAGTTGAGACATCAACAAGGCTCGACTTACATAATATATAACACTATATTTATAGTTTTTATTTTTATTATTAATTAAGGAGGACAGAAAGAAAATGTATATTTATAATTTGCGATATTTTCTCATAACGATTTACGATTAAAACCTTTTGAAGAAGTTGCATAATAAACTCCAACATTGATGTAACAAAAAACTTACTATGATTTAAGTTTTGTGGTAGTAGTATGTCACTTGAATATTTGAGAGAAGTCATTTTGATTGAGTCTGGTTTGCAATATATTGGGGCATTACGTAAGGTGTCAAATGGTGTTGTTATCATAGTCACCGAGTCGTATATTAACAACTAATAAGTACTCACTAGACTAGTTTGATAAGATAATTGAGTCGGAGTTAAAACTTGTTGAACTAACTAGCCGAGGTGTTGACCTCTCACCGCCACCTTTTGTTTTAACCTTCACATTTCAAACTCCTAACGAGCGAGATACGGAGATTGGAGAATAGTTTATTTCGAGAATCTGATAACTTTGGAGGTCATTTTGAAAGTTGTCTGGGTTCATTTTGAGATGTAGAACATTATTGAGGTCACAATTTAATTAAATAAAACAGTATAAATTGCAATTGAATCCATTTAGTTACGGTCTTTCTAATTTGAATCTATGAGAGAGCTAATTTGAAACCATTCCATTTTCAAGGTTAATGATCGATAATTTGACACTAGCTGCATTTCCAGTAAAACAGAAACCCGCTAAACCCTAAACCCGCAATTATTTTCCAGAGAGCCTAGAAATGGGGAAGAAAGAGAAGCGGCAAAAGAGCGCTAGCAGCAGCACCCACAAGCAAGAAGAACTGCTGAAAACCCTCGGAGACTTCACCAGCAAAGAGAATTGGGACCAATTTTTCACCATACGCGGCAGCAACGATGCGTTCGAGTGGTACGCCGAGTGGCCGCAACTCCAGAAATCACTCCCTGAACATCTCTCATTTCCGACAGTGCCGCAGCAGGAGGTGAGCATTTTGGTACCCGGTTGCGGCAACTCGAAGCTGTCGGAGCATTTGTATGATGCAGGGTTTAAGAACATTACCAATGTGGATTTCTCCAAGGTAGTGATCTCGGATATGTTGCGGCGGAATGTGCGTGATAGGCCTGGGATGAAGTGGCGAGTGATGGATATGACTGCTATGCAGGTCTGATTTTAAGCTCCTCTGCTTGATCAAATTAGGTGTTACTTCTTATGTGGTTTATGGTGATAGATAGATAGATATATTTAAGGGCTTTTACTAAGACAGGAATTATTTATGAGATTATTGGACTATTAATTTCGGAAAATGCAACCCTTGTAGTTTGAATTTTAGGCTTGTGGTGATAGTTAGGTAGTTTAGTTATATGTGCTTATCGAAGAGGTTGCTAAGATATCACCTGATTATCGGATTGGACTGCGATGGCAGGGATGGAGATACTGATTGAGAATGCATTATCTTGCAGTTGCGTAAGAAAGGTGATAGGAGCACTTTTGTATATGGAAACAAATTGTTGGAATAGTAAACAACTAAACATATGTTACTTCAGTTGTTTGAGTTGGTTCAGTGCACTGGGGCGTTGTACTCAATGAATTAGAGTAATACCTTGATGCTGTAATGCATGGTAATGATTTGCAGTTTGCTATTTGATATTCTGATGACTTCTCTGTTTACTTCCTGTATGTACTTATTGAACTAGGCGTTTGTTTCCTATTGATATGTCATGAAAATTCACGTTTTTTATTTTTTATTTTTTCTTTCTTCCTAACAGTATGGCTTTGATTCAGTTTCTGAATGGGAGCTTTGATGCTGTTGTTGACAAGGGAGGATTGGATGCTCTTATGGAGCCGGAGCTTGGCCCTAAATTAGGGAATTCATATCTATCTGAGGTGTTGTTTTGAGTATCCTACATTTTCTTCTGCATGATCAAACTTTAAATTGTATGTATCATCTTGCAATGTTTTTGTTTGTCACCAGGTTAAAAGGCTCTTAAAAGTCAAAGGCAAATTCATTTGTCTGACCTTAGCGGAATCTCATGTCTTAGGTACTGTTCACCTAGAGTATATCTGATTGTTTGTGAACTTACATATTCTATTTCCTCAACCCTCACTGCTCTGTGCTATTTCATTATCTTTTATGGTGCCTAATGTTAGTACTGTTTTCATGATTAAAACTTGTCAGACCTACTTTTTCTCAAGTTTCGGATTGGGTGGAAAATGAGTCTTTATGCTATTGCTCAAGAAGGACCTTCTAAAAACAATAAATTGCAGACCATTATGGTGATTGCTGAGAAGGATTATTCTACTGTAGTTTACGAGATATCATCATTCTTGAATCAAAATCCTCATTCGTCTATTGGTGATCAGGTAGAAGCACGTGTCTCCGGTTCTTTCTTTTTCAACACCATCTTTCAAATGAAATTTTTTTTCTTGAAAACTTGTTAAGCCAAAATATAGTAAAGGAAACAGTAGATCTAAGGAGGCATGCACTTGCCGGGACTGTGAAACTTTACACATGGCTTACTTTTCAATACGATTTTTGTGTTTACAGGGCATGTTTATAGAATGCAATTAAATTAATGTAAAGCTAACATGCCAGCTCGTTGTTAATATTTTTCATGTTATTATGGAAAAAATTCTCTTAAAGTTCCAACATTTTTCAGGCTCGTGACCTACATGATGCGCTTGAGAAAGAAAAGAAAGTTCGCATAGAATACATGAATGGTTCTGATATAACATACGCTCTCGAAGACCTGAAACTAGGGGCAAAAGGAAACCTTACAGAACTTGAACCAGGTCAGAGGGTGAAGGTGACTTTAGGTGAACCTGGTGTATCCGATTCTGTCTACAGTGGTGTACTTCTTGATGCTCAACAAGACTCTGGACCCTTCTCTTATTATTTTGGAGTCTTCCTTGTGCCAAAAGTTAGTATACATTGCATGTTCTTTTTCCTTTCTTTAAATATTCTCAAATAATAGTCTCCCAGCTTAAGGATGGTGACAGAATATTATTGTTCTGTTGCTTGTATATACTGTTTATAGATCAGAGGAAACATATTGTTTAGCTAAGTTCATTCATACTTGAGCAAAGATTTAGTATCATTGATATAAACATAGCATTATTGAAATGATTATATTGGATGGTGACAGACTATTATTGTTCTGTTGCTTGTATATACTGTTCTATAGATCAGAGGAAACATATTGTTTAGCTAAGTGCATTCATACTTGAGCAAAGATTTAGTATCATTGATATAAACGTAGCATTATTGAAATGATTATATTCGATGTTGCAGGCGAGTTCAATACTTTTATTTGCACCTACTTCTATTATTGTTTCGGGAATATCAAATTAGAATTCTACTGCATGTCATATACCTACATCACAGTTGGATTATGATAAAGAAAATAGTTTCATCTATCGTGAGGACCTAAAACCTCTTATTGACGAAGAAAAGCTCAATTAACTGTATTGGCATTAGAATTGGTGAAAATTATGTGAATAAAAAATGGATGCATTTAGTCTCTCCATTTTCCTTATGAATTATTTCTACCTTTATGTATTATTTTTGTTTGGCATTTTGACGATTCATATGGGACGTTCGTAGGAATCTTCATTTGCCTGAAAGTTGCTGGTTGCAGAAAATTATGGAGTGTGCTTTTATGTTGTTCTATTCCAGTATGATATTGTGCATATCTTGTTATTCTGACTGTATTTTCAATTCAACCAGTACATGTACATAACTGAACTTTCTATTTCAGAGTCGAGCTCACGAGTGGCTTTTCTCATCAGAGGAAGGACAATGGGTCATTGTTGAAAGCTCGAAGGCTGCTCGACTATTGATGGTCTGTTTATTTTCCATTACAGTAAATGTATTTTTTTTTTCTTTTCACTTCATTGTTGTTGATTCTTACCATAAAATAACTGACTTGATTTTAGGTTTTCCTGAATTCCAGCAATGCTAATACTGCCACAGAGGAAATTCAGGTATTCTACTTATACCTGCTACAAGGATTTTATATTTTACATTTTGTAACTTTTTTGTCTACTTATATTTTGTTATACACTTTGTTCAGAAAGATCTATCTCCTTTAGTCAAGCAATTGGCACCAGCTGACTGTAATGATGGAGTTCAAATTCCGTAAGTCATAGTATTTCAGTATGTTTGCATAATTGCTTTTATGGCTTCCTTTTTATCATGTATCCCATGTTCTATATGAATTGCGATTGTTAAGGACCTGCAAACCAAAAGGTTAATTATTAAGAAATATTATTTTAGTTTGTGTAGGAAACAATATCCTGATTTATGTGCAGTAAATTATTGTTATTAGAAAGTTCTCTATATTTTTCTTTTCTAAGTGGGCATATATATTTTTTATTCAGTGAACAAGATCATAGTTTATGTGCAAGAGTGGTTTCTTTCTCTTCGAGATAAGCGTTTTCCGTGTGTGTTTGAATATAAATACTGGGAAGTAGGAACTATCAATTTGTTTGCCAAAAATCCTATATCTTCATATTCTTGTTCTATAAAAATCAACTGGTCTAACCTGATGGAGAGAACAGAGAATAATTGATACGGAAATAGAAGTGAATGTTTGTCAGGTTTTCTGAAAATGTTATTGAAAGAATCATAAACACAACGGAAGAAAGAACATCTAGTATCACACTACCGGGTGGGAAAATAATTGATCTATAACGACAAACAACCAATATCAAGAGATAAATAAACTAAACTCTTGTGGATTGAGAACTATGACATACGACTGTCGAATGGAGTAAGAAACTAGAAAAATACCGAACACTTGCTAATTTGACTTGAATGCCAATTTTAACTTTCGCAATAACAATAAGATACAATATTGGTATTTGCTTAATAAATCAAAATATTTTTCTCCTACTAAAACCAAGATGTTATTTCCTAATATATGCAATCCCCAAGAGAGTGACATCATCACCGGTTCCTATAGTATTCTGTTGGTTGCTAATTTTCTTAAGTTGACATGGGGTGTTATCTTAAACTAAAAGTGTATCATAATTTTCATTTTTATGTTCTGATTTTATGTTCTTTCAACTTTGATATAGTTAACAAGGACAATTAGCTCATGCTCCCCCCCTTATGAAATTTACCCATATACTTACAAGAGTGTTTCTCTTTCTTCATGTGTTCGTTGCAGGTTCATGGCTGCAAGTGATGGGATTAAGCAGCGAAAACTTGTGCATCAGGTTGATTAACTACAGCCATACTGTTTCATTACATGTGCTGTCCAATAGTTATTCTCATTTACTTTTAGTCTATAATAATAAGTAGGGTCTGAAGTGTTTTACTAAAATAGTGTTAACTTAAAAAAATTACTCCTGTTTCAATCAATGCTATACGTATTCCATTTCCGTCTGTCTCAATCACTTGTATACAATTCCTTATTTGGCAAACTTTGTCTCACACCTTTATTGGTGGGTACTACCACTAAACAATCAATACACATTCTACAAACCCCGTAAAAAACTGTTCCAAAAGCAAATGTTTAGAAATGGATGACACAGAGGGAGTATTAGACAGGTTGTAAAAACATTAACAATAAACAGGATACTGAATTATTCTTGTCAAGGAAGAAACACTGCTGGGAGAACCAAGTTTTGAGTCCCAGTGATGCTTGACCTGAACCCAATAAGTCTTGTGTACTGGTACCCAGTGTGGATTCAAAATAAGAGATAGTAGAGTGGTGGACGTGCTATAATATTCGCAGCGCAATGTATGTTAGTTAATTTGGTTTGATAAAGGAATTTAACGCTCTCTGTATTTAAGTAAAATTATGTTGAATATTACTTGAGGTACTTATACCTCTTCTTCTTTTATTTTTAATTTTTTAATTTATTTTTTAATGCGTTCTACTTGATTCATCCAGGTTACATCTGACTTGACCGGTCCAATTGTTGTAGATGACGTGATCTATGAAGAGATAGACGATGATCTCAATAATCTATTTCCATCTAAAGATTTGATATTTCGACGACTTACATTTCAAAGATCCGAGAACTTGGTGCAGTCTGAAGCTCTTTTATCAATTGAAGGGTTAACTACAAATTTAACTGAAGTAGACAAGAAGTCCCAGGCATCCTCGAAATCCGGGAAGAAAGAGAAGCAGAATAATATTGATCAGCATTTGTCTGATTCTCTTGGTGAGGGTCTGATCTCTATTCTTTTATGTCTAACATGTGATTTTTTTTAATTCTTTTTATTATTTAAATGAAATAATATTATTCTGATTTTGTTTTTTCCTCCCTTCATATTTCAGTCCTACATTTCATGTAAATGTGTGCTATTTGAATATAAGTGTAACTTTGTCTTCATCTGGTTTGCTAAAATGCTTAGCTGGCTTGATTTGTAAATGTGGCCTAGAGATCTTTGCATGTATTATCAGTGTTTTATTTTTTCTTAGCTAGTAAAGTCTTTTTTTATTGTGTACTCTCTTTTTCCAAAAAATACTATGTTAACTTAGTTTTGCAATATTTCTTTGTTGCACATCATTTTATTTCCTACATGAATTATTGTTTGGTTTTTGGTTCTTTGTGATGATTTTTTCCGACCATTTTAGTTTTGATTCCAACTTGGGCACATAACTGAAGCTCAAACTTAATTGTACCACCAGCTACAAATTGTAGTAATTGTTTGGAAACTTGATCATATTTTACCCATTAGGTTATGCTTACATTTGAGTGGAACTTTGTTCTCGGCTCCTGTTAATGTACTGTCACAAACTTGCACCTGGTATTTTCGGATGTGCTTGGCTGTGAGCTGGTTCATTTGTCTTTAACCATTCAGTTTTATACTACTGTCAAATGGAAGAAACGAAATTATCATTCTTTCTTTATTTTTTTTCATTTTTTTCCCCATTCCTTGACGTGATGTATTCCTGATCTTGAATGATACAGCTTCAAGCAATGAGATGCAAATTGATCACAGCTACTTGGCAAGTTCATATCACAATGGAATTATTTCTGGATTTATGTTGATTTCATCACATCTGGAAGCAACAGCTGCATCTGGAGGCATGGTTAGCAAGCTACTTTATCTTGGAAATAGCTATATTTTATACTGCAATTTTCTTATCTTGAGCTTAATTTTTCCTCAAATAGGATAAAGCTTGCAAGTAATCATCCAGAAACGATATTACTATCGCTTGTGCCTTTCCTCTTGGTGCTGATTGTTTAACGGTTGGGGTTTTAGGGGCCCAAGCAACCAAAATCTGTATTTCCGCTCTAAACATTATTTTCATCTTATCAATTGATTGCATTATAAGATCATTTCCAACAGCGCCAACAAAGTTCAGCATAGGTTTGGCTGTCTCGGGATTACCCAAGTTCGGTCACCACTTTTCTTTTTTAACGGCAAATCTAATTCCCTATTCCTACTTCTATACTACTCCTTAACGGCCTTATAACTCCACTAACAGGGTTGATAATGCTACTCACACTAACAAAGTACCTCTTCTTTTCAAGAATCAATGGTTGTGAACTGAAAGTGCATTTACTCTTTGTTTTCAGATCAAGTCGGTCATAATTGGTCTTGGAGCTGGGTTACTTCCAATGTTTCTCAAGAAGTGCCTACGAAATTTAGATGTGGAGGTGTTCTTAAATTCTAAATAAACTCTATCACCATTGTTTTCTTTTGTCATATATTTTATCTAATTGTTGATTTTTTAGGTTATTGAGTTAGATCCAGTTGTTCCTCAACTTGCTAGAGACTATTTCGGTTTCACTGAGGACAAACATTTGAAGGTACAACTTTCGTATTCTCTACTATTTCATGAACTAGATAGATAATGTAGCACAAATTCTCCTACTTTCACCATGCACATACTTTTGCTTAAGAGCCGGTTTTGCAATTCGATGTCAGTTTATTCACATGTCAAGCCGTCAAGGACGTCTAGGGATCTAGAGCTAAAGACAGCAAGAGCTCCTACCTAAATATGAATAACTTGACAAATATATTTGACCCACTATTATGCTTATGATATTTAGGATTTGAAATTTAACTGAATGAGTTCCTTTTACCAATCTGTTTTTGTTGATATGGGGGCGCTTAATTTGTATTCTGTGCTTGATTCGGAAGGCTTGAACTATAGAGCCATTACTGGAGGTCTTTTCTGTTGACATATGCTACCATCCTGGAGGATAATAATGTCAAGCGCTATTGTTGTCATGGTTTTCTCGTGCTCTTTTCAGATTATCCACTTTAGACTTTAGATTTTCTAAATATACGTTTTCTCTTCTGTTATTATGCTCTATGGTGTCTTTTCCTTTCCATTTATCTCGAAGTAATGTCACCATAAACATTTTGTTTTTAGGTTATATACTACCATTTCTTTTGGCTGGTGGGTTGTGCGGTTTCCTATTCAACAATTTGCATATTATTCAAAGAAAACACATTTCATTCTTTGCTAAGTTGTTAAAACATAGTATGTCATTATTATTAATTGACCCCTTCATTCCTTTCAGTTTGACAACCGTTTCATTTCTATTTCTCATATCAGGTACGTGTATCTGATGGGATTGAGTATGTGAGGAAGATATCCAGTTCTGAGCCAGGTAAAGTACTTCATGAGACTGACTCATAACTGTTACTACTCAACAAGAAGTTATTGAAAACGTAGAATATGGTTCATGCAGAAGGAAATGGTTCAAGCAAAATTGACGTACTTATAATTGATGTCGACGCATCAGACTCAAGGTATTGAAAGTTCAGTACGGAACACCTTTGTAACTTCGCCTTAAAGGTGGTTAACTCATCCTGTGGTCTTGTGCAGCTCTGGCTTGACATGTCCTGCCGCAGATTTTGTGGAGGAATCCTTTCTCAAAACTGCCAAAAATTCAATTACAGAGGCAGGTTTATTCGTCATCAACTTGGTCACAAGGTCTTCTTCCGTTAAGGATGCAGTATATGCGAGATTGAAATTGGTGAGAATTGTCAGGAAGTCTATCCTCCCTAAATTCTTCTAAAAATTTATTCCGACTCTGAACCATTCAACTATAGGCATATACTTCTAGTTGCCAAAAAGAACTTAGAAATTTTCTGTGGGTTTAAAAATCAAAGCTAACATCAGTTTTCAGCTTTTGTCAGACGACATAGTTCTCAAGAAGTTTACTTCTAGTGTTATGCATATGGTAGTTGAAGAGTTTATTGTATACTTTGCAGGTTTTCAGCAACCTCTTTCACCTGCAGCTGAAGGAAGATTTGAATGAAGTCATTTTTGCCCTCAAGAGCGACGCTCCCATTGGGGACGATCAACTTTCTGAAGCTCATAATATTCTTTCAAGATCACTGGGCCTGGAAAAGCAGCAGTGGAGCCAAAGAATTATAGATGCCTCACAATCAATCAAGCGTCTAAGATGACATCTTGATGTAAATCGAGAATATATGTGCTATAAGCCTATAACATTTGGAGTTATCGCGGTGGGTCCACGTTTACAAAGCCCGAGTCGATATTTGGAGGCCAGCACAAAATTTGATCATATATGGGGGCATGTTCACTTAATCACTTGAAAGATTTTTAGGCAAAACATATCCAGCTAGTTAGTTGAAGCCTTGAAGGGGGCTCAGAATACATTAGTTTGGTTTGATTGTTGTAAAATGGAGAATGGTTCAAATGCTCTTTAGGCATGTTGGATCTGTAAACGATATGATCACATGTGACACTGATGATATTGGGATAAAGTGTCATTCAATCAGTCAAGTCATTAGTCATTCACAAGTCTAAATCAATGCATCTTCATCCGTATAATTGTGATGCTAATAAATTTCCAAGCTAATAATTGGTACAGGCAGTGTAGTTGACGGTGGGGTAAAGTACATAATTTTGGATAACACACCGAATGTACCACCAAACCATGCTCATTTATCATCTTTTTGGTGTTACACTAAGTCTGCATTTCATGCTCTGGGTCTACATTTCATTCTGGGCTCTGGGAAAAATGTGAGGGAGTAAAATGTTCTGTAGTAAAGAATTATTCCGTACGAGGTAAATATACTACCAAACTCTGTATAAAGAGAATGTCATGCCACCTAAAATTTGGATATTTGCGTCAAATGCTTTTCAGTTGGTTTAGTGGAGTAATTTGCCCTTAGAATTTGGAATTTTATTCTTAAATTTTTACATACATGCAATTTGCATCTCTAAAATATATAATTCGATGCAATTTACCTTGTAAAAATACAGTAAATATAAACATTTAAAGGATAAATTACACATGAAAATTTGAGAGAGAATATTACTTTGCAAGAAAGATTAAGGGAACCGAAAATAAAGTACATCCCTACCGACATACATAAATATATTTAATAGAGAATCAATTTTATTTTTGGGACGTTGCCAGTATGAATATCCATTCCTACTAGTAGGAGTAGCATTTTTATACATATTGAAAGTAAATAAAAAAAATAATAAATAAATGAAAAAGGAAAAACGGTGGAGGAGATCTTTATCACAGCTCCACTCAGGCTGGCCAAAAATATCAGAGCTCCACAAACAAAATGCAAGTCCATTGAAAAATCTACTACTTCATGGCGCACCATGGCAGCTAGCACTAGTAGTATCAATCTTAGTATCCATTTTTTTTTTTTTGCATAACACTTACCAAGTTACCAATAGTAGATTAGTTTAATGAATGAATAAAAGTGATTAGCAAACAAATGAGGATGTTGGTTTTGCCATTAACTGTAGACTGTACTAGTATAGTAGAGGACAATTAAGAACAACACATCATCATCTTCATCTTCACATTAATTGTAATAGCGGCAATTGCACGTGGATACACTTCCATTTTGAATATATAAAACTACTAGTCTGGTACTACAAAATTAAATTAAATTACATACTACATACCTGCCTTGTCTTCTTCTTCTTCTGTTTTACTCAACCACCACTCTCAACTCTCAACACCACCGTTGCTATTGTGCTGTACAATATTGCTGTGCTCTGTGTGTGGTGCCATCTGGGTTTTTCCTACAATCAGATTCATGGCGGTAAATGTTTCTTTCTTTCATTTTCTTGATCTATTCTTAATTCTTTGCTTATATATGCTGCTTCTTATACTACTTCTTGCTGCTGACTGTTACTTCACTCCATGATTGTTTTATCAATTTCATGTGTTTGGCAATGTTCTCTAAGTGAGATCTCTGTCTTTTATGATTTGATGAATTCAAGTTTGTATTTTTACTAGAGCAGTGATTGATTATCGATTGGATCTTACTTCTTCTTCTTGTGTATATTGTGCTGTATAAGCTATAAACTATAAAGGGATTCTTTTTTTATTTTTGCCCTCAATATTCTGATTCATGTACTGTTCTGCTATAATTGGAACTTTAGTTTTCTCTCCTGTGTATGGATAAAAGAATTGTGCATATATGGAGCTTTTAGTTAGATGGTAAATTTGATTGAACTAGTTTTCTTGGATTCATACTAAGTGGTGAAGTAGAATTAAAAAGACACCATTTTTTCTGTATTCAATCAAGAGTTCAAGACCAGTATCTGGATCTAAGCTCTTAGCAATGTGCATTTTTGTTGGACATGGTCTTCGTGCACATAATCTAGGCAGAATGGAGGAGAGGTAATGGTCTTGTAATCCTGATAGTAATACCGTAACTGCAAATCATCAGCATAAATAAATGTTACCTTACCGGTAACATATCTCACAGATTAAGGTTTTGTTAGTTGTATTAACTTGTCCGCTGCACTCAACAAATGCATAAAGAAAGATAGAAGAACACAGGAGTTTTTCAGCTCCATTGCAAATTGATGAAACAAACGTCCTTAAACGGAGCTTTCATCAGCAAGAGTCATTTACGTGCGATCCAATTGTACACTAGAATTCAGTTCACACTCCCGATTTGGCATCCATTTATTGCTGGTTTTACCCAAGTTGAGCTTTTATGGTTTTGTCATTCTTACTGGTTGTTTCGTAATTTCTTGCGTTTGTTGGTTCTTTTATATTATTCCAAGATTTTGGCATTGTTCTGTAAGTGAGATCTCTGTTTGTTCATGATTGGATGAAAAAAGTTAGTGTCTTGCTAAAGCAATGTCAATTGATTGGGTCTTACTTGTTGATATTCGGTAGTGACTATGCATAACAAATTCTCAATGTTATAGACTTGGCTGTTTAATGGCTCTGGAATGTAGATACAGTTGCACTGATAAATCCAATTTCTTTTTTACATGTATAGTCACTAACTAAGCATGTAAAGTGAATGTATGTAGTTCACTCTGATCTAGTTGAATTATAAAGAAAAGATTTGATAAACTACAAGAGGCTGTGTTTTCTATTTTTGCATTCCTTGCACTTCCATTCCATTCCTGCTTTCTTAACGTTAGTTCTGAATCATACAGCAGCGCGCACAAGTACCAAAATTTGGCGACTGGGAAAGTGAAGAAATTCCCTACAGTATTTGCTTTGATAACGCTGCAAAAGGAAAGAAATCTGGTCAGCAAAATGATCCTCCTGGAAAACTGAAGGGTCAAAATGCACCTGAAGCAAAATCTCCAAGGCTAGTTCACCTCTCCAGTCGAGAAGAGGATAAGCCGAGGAGATCAACTGATTCACCCCGGCATATTCACGCACAATCCAGAACCCATAAGACGGAAGCAGATGCATTGAAAGTCCAAGGCGCAGACAAGCCTATACACGAACGCCGGCTCAGTCGAGAGGAAGGTGAGATGAGGAAAATCACAGACTCTCCACTTCACAGAGAGAACCGTCACGCTGTATTGAGTGCTGGTGATACACCTAAGCGGGTTGGTAGGCAGAGTGCAGGGTCTGATCGGAGTGTCGATCATTCGCCGCTTCACCCACATTCCCAGTTAAGGGTCGTAGCAAAAAACAGTGGACTTTCTTCTCCTTCATGGGAAAGGAAATCTACTTCTGATGGGAATCACACTCTAGCACCCTCTACACCAGGGAGATCTCGGTTGAGATCAGTTACTCGAGGCGATGACACTGTAATGTCTTTTTTCTTTTCCCTCTATCTATGCATCGCAAATACACATCATATTTGTTACTCTCATATTGGAAAGCAAGTAAAATCTTGGTTAGTTTGCTTAAAGTTGTGGACTGCTTAGTATGTGGCTGAAAGAGCACTTATAAAACTCTTTTTCTATTTTCTGATTTGATTTTGTCAAAACAACAACTTTTATCTAGACAAAGTTCCGAATAAGCTTTTCTGTTGCCTTGCATCTCTATTAATGGTTGTTATTTGCAAGAAGTTGATGTTGTGATACCAAAAACTTTAACATCTGCTTAATCTACCAAAATTCACGGAAGTGTCTTGAAAAACCTTCCTTAAGTTGGGTTTCCAAAAGGGTAGAAATAGTATTTGTATGATATCTTAAGCTTTATTCATTTGAGGAAAGAACAACGGATACTTTTATTCGTAGCCGTGTTTCATTTTTGCTGTACAATTGAACCATGTGTAGAAAGAGATTAGTAATCTAGTAGAGTATTAAGGTTCTGAAAGAATCACTTTTGTGTAACGATTTCCATTCTCAGTTAGGCAAGTTGAGTCATGTTCGGTTATTTTTGGATTTTGCAGCCTGATCACACTCCTGCTGTTCCCAAATTTGGTGAGTGGGACGTAAATGATCCTGCATCAGCAGAAGGATTTACCCACATTTTCAACCGAGTGCGAGAAGAGAAACATGTAGAGTCTGGGAAGGTACCTATCATGCCAACCGAACCATCTTACTCGAATGGCCAGAAGCAATATGAAGTTGATAATATGAAGGTAATGTAGTTCAGTTCCGAATCTGCTTCTATATCGTAGATGTCTATGCTTGTTGGCAACCAGGTTAAATAAATACCTTGATCTCTACCAACCTTTTCCCTCTACTCTTGATCAGGGATGTGGTTGCTTTCCTTGGGGCAAAAGATGACCGATATACTTCTGTACATGACACATGACGTGCAAGTTTGGCACGCAAGTAATCTGTAAGAGTCCATTCCTTTGTATAGAGTTGTGTTCCAGTAATTTCATTCTTCATATATCCTCTTACTCAAGAGAGACAGTATTGACACAAGACAGTCATTTTTGTTGTATTATATCTATCGTTTGTCCATTGTGGCTCGACTTTGATGAAGAAAAAACCATGAGCTTTTTTGTGCCTTTTACATAAAGATTCTTACTTGGCATATGTGTCTACTATAATGAGGATGTTAGCACTTAGCATCCTCACTTGTTTTCAACGACGTATCTATGAGTGGCTACGTCTAATTTTCTTAGTACTGTATTGTGTTCTTTTATACACCTGCTGCCAGAGTAGATGATAACCATCATCTGAGTAAAGCACAGGAACTCATAGGAAAAAGCAGAAATTTGGACTAGTTAGTGAGGTGTACATAGTTTCTAGCATCAAGAGACTGCCAAGTTGTAAGAAGATGACTGCTAAGTGTTAATAAGATACCACCTACTGATAAGAACAGTCTTAAACTCTTAATGATTTTCGACTTGCTGACCAGCAGCATTACTAGATAGAACTAATAGTAGTACTAGTTGGTGAGATTCACAAACTGCTAAAGTATTAAACAGGCTGCACCTACAGATAAGAAGAATCTTACTGATTTTGAACTTGCTCATCAGCATTACTAGATACCACTAACCCTTCTTCAATAGGAACTGATATTCCATCTTCAGCATTAACCACATTTTTTACCTCACTTGCTGATGAAATGTTCATGTCATCGCAAACTACCTTCTCCGGTCCTGTCTGCATCTGAAATGCTTCATCTGTCAACATCTCTACATTAACATTTTTCAGTCCCTTATCTGCATGGGAAAATTCTCCAATTTCGGAGTCTTTGACGGCACTTCCATCCTCCTCCATGTCGCTCTTGTCAGAACTTGTTTCATTTTCCTCTACATAAGCAGAGGTCGTACCTTCAAATTCAAGATTGACATCAAAGCCTGTCGGGTTTAGTTCTAGCGCTGGAGGATGCTGCTGCATAGGAACAATGCCACCAACAATTTGGCCAGTCTTTAGTCTCTCTCTGTAGCCCTCCATCTCCAATTTGTACCTTTCTTTGTCTCTTAAAGCCTTCTCCTGATAAACCTGAAGACAAGCAATAGAGAATTCAGCAAATAATCAAAACTAACGGGAAGCCTCCCTGCAATCTCATGTTTATATGTAAGTATATATTTTCTTTTTCTCCTGCAAATGAAAAACTATGAAGAAAGATAAGGTGGTGCTTACTGCTCTTTCAGGCTCTTGTAGTTTGTTCCATAACTCGCCTATCATCCGACTAATCTCCCTATCCCTGCCATGATAATGTGGCTTCAGGCGAGCATGCTGCTCCGCAAAGAAAAAGTTGTAACCGCTTCTGTTAGGCTTAGGATGAGCTGGATCTCTCTTCTTGATTTCACACTTCTTCCTACGCTTGCGCCTTGGTACTGCAACCTTTGCTTGAGGTGGGTGATTCATAAAATTAACAGATCCCATTTGCATTTGTGAAAGATTTTGCTGGTTTGGTAATATACGCGCTTCATTACTCGGGGAAACCTGATAAAGAACACCTTTGAAGTCTTCCGAACCAATCTTAACAGTAATAAGATATCCACTTTCAAATTTTCCATCAATCACACCGCAAACTGGAGATCCTTTTGCTGCTAGTGGTGCAGAAGATACTGCAAGAGGCAAAAGATGAAAATGACAATCTCGTTATATACGAATGCAAGCTATTGTAGTTGGTAGAAAAGCGAAAGATAGTATGTGGATAGAAACCTTCAGGTACTGCAGTATTTGCCTGTTGCTGTGCAGGCGCTGCTGCATTGGTTTGTTGTGCTGATAATGCACTTTCAGCCATTCCTTGAGGCGGAGGTGTAACGTTGGACACTGTAGGCAAAGAATCTGCAGAAGATTGAGACCTCTAATTATGTAAAAGAATCAAAACAGCAGTATCTGAAATCTATAAGCTTCATTAAACAACTCACCGGAAGTCAGTGGTGTCCAGTACTTGGCCTTGAAGAAGTACATCTGTTCATAGTGGTAAAGCAGTGAGACATAGTATTTGCGAAGTATGAACGAAGCATTTGTTGCTGAGGATGGGAAGCTGAAAACCGCAGTGACTTCTTTCCATTTCCTGTCCTTCATGACCTGTACGCGATGAGTTGAACGTGTAAGTTCCAAACCTACATTCATCAAGAGTATCCCGAGTATCATACATCAAAATTACCTTGTTGATACCACCGCGAGAAGTGACTTCCACGAAGAGTTTGTGCAAATCCAAATCTTTCCCTCCCACAACTGGAATCCTGAGAGATTGCTAATGAAATTAGACTACTAACAACATGAATACTCACAGTAAATGCATACAGCATTTGTTTGTAAAGTGAACTACTAATCAAGGACACATTATAAGATTGATACCTCTGTGAACTTTTTGCATGTAAAGTAAACTGACACGGTATGAAATTGACAATTCAAAATTTACGAGAATTCTTAAAAGCTTAACTAATTCTTTAACTTCCAGGACAGTTTACAACTTTACATGTGATTTGAGACAATGAGATGAAAAGTAAGAAGCTGCAAAGTAAAAAACAATGTTATAAAAAAAGGCAGGAAAGGTATTATATCCAATACACACAATTTATTTGTGAAGTGAACTGATCAAGAAGATTATATTATGCAGCACAGTGGTATGAGATTGACATCTCAAAATTTACCATCTAACCAAATAAGCACATGCACACTTGCTTAGCATATTATTCAAAGAAAATCAACAAGTTCAATGCAGAACCAAATGTAACAAAAAAGAAAAGCCAAGACAGGATTAGGAAATAATATCTAGTACACCATTTGTAAAGTGAAGTACTCAAATAGGATTATTATGCAGCATACTATGAGGTTGAAATCTCAAACTTCAAAAGAATGCTTGTACTTTACCATCTATGCAAATAAGCACAACATCTTTATATAAAAAAAACTCCGAAAATAGCCAATACACTTGCTTAACATATGATTCCAAGAAAAACAAGAAAATGCAATGCAGAAACAATGTAACTAAGGAGAAAAGCTATCATACATGAACTTAGATCCCATAGCTGCATGGAGCTTCTTGAGAGTATCCATAAATATCTCCCGGGATCCTACAATTGCTTCGAATGTCGTGAGAGGTGGCGGGTATGAGTTATATCTAACGGCTGTCGCCGCCATCAGAGACAGTGGATTGCTGCCGAAATTAGAAGCCGATTCCGTCGGGGACTTTTCGCCTCCTCCTGATCCCCCGGAAAGTCCAAGATCAACCATTGTCTATTCTAAATACCAAACTGCATTGTCAAGTGAATTGCACATTATGTCAACACAAATCCTTAAAGAAAAGACCAAGCCTATTAAGCAAGTTATACATGACATGTATGTAAAACAAAGAAGCTTGCTATACTTGATGATGTTGTATGCATGCACATGATAAAGCATTATGTAAATAAAATATACTTCAAGAACTTGTCAGGGCAAAAAATGCAGAATCATAAAAAGGCATTATACCATTTAAAAATGAGAAGAAAGTGTAGTTCTTGGTATTAAATCTAGAAGAAAAGAAAAGGCTCAAGAGTAAATATGGATACATAAGTAGAGTACAACTATGAGTCAGAAGAAGCCATTGAATTTTTTCAGAGAAACAAAGACATAACAGAACAAGAAAACTAAAAGTAAACCCATGTATACAGATGCTTTTTAATGCATACTAAAAAGTGGACTATTCTAGGCTTTGGCCTAAAAATGCTATTCAAAAGAAATTAAAAAGTGTATTATAGGGCATATAAGGAACTGTGCATTGTGCAGCTATATTGCTATTGCTATGTAATCTTGCTGACACTACTAGGATGATATGAATTTACTGCATCACAAGTAGTAGTCAATACTATACATGATTCATGACATAAGAGAGTGAATAAACAAACAGAAACAGATTAATTTATTATACTAGTATTAATAACTCATGGCATGCAATAACATTTATAATACTAACATCTCAAACAACATAGAAAATCCAAATCCAAAGGTCAATTCTATTTTATTTGCCTCTGACACTGTTCCCATAGGGTAGAGATTTGTGGGACAGTTTTCAAGAAACTGCGATAGGTATCACCAATGGAAGTGAAAAGAGAAGAAAATGGAAAAAATGAGAATGACCCATGTTGATATTTCAACATCTCACAATCTTTGTTCATCATCTCATGTGCAACAAAAGATCACATTTTTTTGGTCATACTATATAACCAACCAATTATTCTAAAAATGTCAAGATATATCAAAAGCAAGAAAAAGAATATACAAACATGTAGAGAGATTAATAAAGTATATTGCAGAAGAGATGAAGAAAGGTTAACATTACCCACCCAATGATATGTATAAAATGGTACGGACAAGATGTTTAGTAGTAGTAATAAAGAATCAAAAACTTTGCAAGGTAAAAATATATACGGTGTAGTTAATGTCTCTCTAATTTATGGTGTTTGGTTTTCTGAGGGAAGTGTGTATATGTATTGTTTATGGTTTTATTAGATTTTAGATTTTGATAGAAAAATGGTGAATTGTTGATAATGATCATAGAAAAAATGGATCTAATCAAATCTCTCTAGATTATTATGCAAAAGAATGAATAAAAAGAAAGGAAAATACCTTTATTATTTGACGGTTATAGGTTGAGATCTGTGGTCAAATTATTGAGGGTGCATTATGGGTTCAATTCCATCCATTTTGCTACATTTTCGGACTGGTTTTTATTTATTTTTTAATTTCTTTAATATTTATATTTTATTAATGAGTGCCACACATCTTGACTAAAGTATGATTTATGTGATTATATTAAAGTAGGATGATGATGATACTACTACATACAGTCGGGATTAATTAGTGGCGTTGATTGAATTATGAAATGACATATTGAAATGTCGTGTTTTTTTTTTTTTGTTTTTTTTTTTTTTTTAATGAAACACATGCAAAACCTCTTTAATTGAACGTGGGTGGAGAGAGTAGTTTACTAACCTACTAGTTTTCTGCAAGTAGTGTTTTTATGGCGTTGTGGTTGTGGACTCTCCTCAAAAAATATTTTGAAAACTATCATAATGTGAGAGTCAAAGATTAAGCACACAATAGGTTTGTGTACTTGGGCTAATCGGATATTGATGTACTCGAATTATAAATCCACACATTTTTTTCACACGAAACTAGTTGAAGTCGAAGAAAGGATACTCTTACATTCTATTTAAAAGTAACTATAACTCAACAACACATTTTATTTCCACTAAACTTAACTTAGTTTTACCCACGAACTAACACGTTTAGGTCCGTGAGAATATACATGAGCACAACCTCCCTTATTTTTAAAAAAAAAATATTAATATTATTATCACTTATACATCTCCATCTCTTTTTTAAAAAATACTTCTACACTACTTCTATACAAATATGGGGTTTTATATTCTCAGGTCGGTTTCGTACCGACCTAAACGTAAGTCTTTATTATATATTTCATTTTAATTATTAAATTTTGATAAAAATATATAAATGTGCAGTTATACCCCTACTTTCAAAAAAATCATTTAAATAAGTTCTTACTATTTTATAAGTATTAAATTAAAAATAAAAATTTACTTTAACTAAAATTAAAATTAATCAATATATATCAAATTAATTTCAACATCAATTCAATTGATATTCGTTTTCCATAATCTAATTGCACTAGCTATCAACATTTGTAGAGGACAATAACATAGGCTTATTTTTTAGCTACGAAGTATATTATTTAGAAGTGTTCGATAGTTTATGTATCATTAAAATGGATAAATTGTGATCAATTAACTTTGATTTGTGATTAAGATTAATTAATAAGGTTTACGTGTATATGTAATCATATAAATTGAAATTAAGGGCATTATAGTTAATTTATATTTTTGTGGTGATTTTTAATGTTAAAGAAAATTAATTATAATCCATTGTACCAAAATGACTTTAAACCGAAATGAATGGATGAGATTAAATTAAGCGCCACATGGCAACTATTGAATGAAGACCTGAGTTTAGGTCAGTACGGAGTCGACTGAGAATAGAAACCCCCCTTACAAATATTCTATCCAATTTAATTATAACACCACATCTAAACATTATGCTCCTCCACCAGAGATTGAACACTCCATCTCTCGTTAACATTCTTATACGTACATATGTAATCATGTAATCATGATCTTTTATACCCTTAAATACATAACACCTTAACCTAACCACACGGTCAAAATCACGGAATATATTACTCCCTTTGTTTGTAATAGATGTAGATAGCTACATCTACAGTATCTTAATTATGTCTCATGACTCCCCGTTCGTATATCTACTCTCTCTCACAAAGAAATAATCAAATAAATGATCTTGCACTCTCGGTTGTTGTGTTAACCCCCTCTATGCCGCTAGGAGTCTAGGACCAAACGCACCGGCACAAATGGCCAAATCCAATTTATTATGTCACTCTCGCGTGCTTTCTGAATTAAATCCAAATTGATCGTGATTCGTGCATGCATACTTAATTTCAAAATAATTATAGTACCATTTTAAAATTTTATAATTAATATTTTTTAAATTTAACTACTCCATTAAACTATAATAATTTTTTAAAACGACATATATATATTACAGTTATTTCTACGGTACTATTATACAAATATATACTGAATCACCTTATTTTTCTACACTTATACCAACCTTATAACTCCTTCATCGCATTGGATCAAACCATGTATCGGCCCTTTCCCTGCTCAGTCTCCTTACCATTGCACCAACTTATTAAATATTTATTAAAATTATATTATGAAACTTTATATTTTAAATTTTTAATATATAATTTATTTCAATATTTTAATTTTTATTTTAAAATTAATTTATGGTCAAATTTTAAAATTGTTAATTTTAAAAAATCAAAACGATACAATTATTTTGGATCATATGGAATATTATATAGTACATCACAAACAAAATCTTTTAAAACTTACTACAGTATCATATTCATATACCATGAAGTACTACCATCTCCTAATAATAAATAAAGTCCTTACGATAAATAATACTTTGAGTACTACTAGTAACTTACTTTGGGCTTTCTATTCTCAGGTCGGCTTCGTACAGACCTAAACGTAGGTCTTTATTATATATTTCATTCTAATTATTATATTTTGATAAAAATAAATAAATGTGCAGTTATACCCCTACTTTCAAAAAATTCATTTAAATAATTTAAATAAGTTCTTACTATTTTATAAGTATTAAATTAAAAATAAAAATTTACTTTAACTAAAATTAAAATTAATCAATATATATCAAATTAATTTCAACAACAATTCAATGGATATTCGTTTTTCATAATCTAATTGCACTGGCTATCAACATTTGTAAAGGACAATAACATAGACTTATTTTTTTAGCTACGAAGTATATTATTTAGAAGTGTTCGATAGTTTATGTATCATTAAAATGGATAAATTAATTGTGATCAATTAACTTTGGTTTGTGATTAAGATTAATTAATAAGGTTTACGTGTATATGTAATCATATAAATTGAAATTAAGGGCATTATAGTTAATTTGTATTTTTGTGGTGATTTTTAATGTTAAAGAAAATTAATTATAATCCATCGTACCAAAAATGACTTTGAACCGAAATGAATGGATGAGATTAAATTAAGCGCCACATGGCAACTATTGAATGAAGACCTGAGTTTAGGTCGGTACGGAGCCGAGAATAGAAAACCCCAACTTACCTTAAATTTAGAATAATGCCATACTTCAGAGAATCTCATTTTCTGCAATCATTTCTGGATTTTAGTTTAGGCCATTTTGTTAAGAATTGACTCCCACACTCGTATCCATTTTAGTTTATAAAAGGAGACAACATACTCCCATCTATCTTTAATCTTCCAATTTAACTTTGGTCAATAAAATTAAGGTCTCATTATTTTGATAATGATTCATAAATCATGATATGGGAGAAGAGTGACATTACAATTATGCTTTATGTCACATGGAGGAGTTATTTTTTTTCTTTTAAATTAAAATAATACATATGCATTCCCAAAATAGCAATGGAAATGAAGATGGATACCAAAAATGAAAAAAAAAAAAAGAAAAAAAACAATCTACATCGTTTTAGCACATAAATTGAAATCCAAGTAGAGGAAGTAATATTTTATGTTTATTGTTTAACTTTTAATTTCTATTTTATATAGTATTTTATATTTATTATTTAACTTTTAATTTTTCGCGAGTGTATCTCTTTATTTAAAAATTATTGTATTATTTTTTATTTTCGAATTTATTGTAATATTTATTGCCTTCCGAAGTATTTTATTATCATTTATATGCTTTTTAAATAATGAATTAAAAAAATGAAAAAGAGGGATGAAAGCGGAGCAACTGTTGAGGGATGCGGGGATTAAGTTAGTAGAATGCTGACGTGACATAGTTGACCCCCAAGAAACGATTGTGATAGAAATAAATGTAAATGATTATCCAGTATCATAATTATTATCATCATTAAAAGGTAAAATTTTCTTCTAACACCCAATTATAAATTTTGCAGAAGAATTATTATATTGAAAGTCAAATGTTGAAAATACAACAACATAATTATTATCTTGAAAATCTAATCTTATACTACTCCAGTACTCCATTAGTTTAAATCTAAAACAACTTATATTTATATTTATGAATAAGACAAAAAACACCTAAACCATCTTACTAAAAAAACGGAGGGAGTAGTAACTTTGGAATATTTCGTGGTTAGAATTCGTAAAATTATCATCCGTAGAAAAGATCCATGCATGTCTCAATTAGCAAAATTTCTTATCTACTACTATCTCCTTCGTTCAGTCGAATGTTTCCTATTTAGTTTTATGGGTACCCTAGTTTTATTGATCATTTTTAGGTCCAAATTATTTCTAAATCACATTGAATAAATTTTTCAGAGAATTTACAATAAATTATACTGATATTTATACTATTTTAATATAATGTTTTTAGTTCTTTTTTCCTAAATGATTTAGGACTAATTCGGAAAAAAATCGAAAAAACAAAACGGAAAACTTTAACATAAGGAGAGGAAGAGAGGAAGGAATTAGAACACTTTAACTAATCATGCGGTTAATTAATATTCGTTGCGATTCAGTGGCGAATCCAACGACATATTTCAGGGGGGTCGAAGTTTACATGTGCGATATCTCCGTAAAATATATAGTCCGTACGTAGTAATTTAGCAACAACGGAAAATTTATCCAAATATTAATATCAGCAATAGATCCAAAAAATATTTATTTATATGAACATTTATTTATTAAATTTTTTTTAAATGCATCACAACATGTTTGGTAAACTCATACTAATTTAAAAGGATTCGATTCCTTGAAAACAATCATTATTACCCTATATACATCTTGACATGAACTCTCATTAGTCGTATAATCTTGCATAACATAGTTTATTTTGTAACATTAATTTTTATTTTTTTTAAAGAACATGTAACATATAAGGAAATTTTAAATCAGAAGGATAAGGAACAACATGAAAAAAGAAGAAAAAAAAAAGAACTATAATAAATGGCAAAGGACTCGAGATAAATGAGTTGAGCAGAGGCAAAGGAATTGGGAGTATAAGGAAATTTCAAATGATAAGATAAGGAAAAACATGAAAAAAGAAAAAGAAAAAAAAACAAAGAAGAACTATAATAATAATGGTCAAGGACTAGAAGAAAAATGAGTCAAGTAGAGATTTAATAAAACTTGGGAAAAAAATCACTAGAAAATAGGAGGAAGTCAAGTCTCGAACTCTCTCCACTAGAAAGATAAAGCGGGATACCGACCATTAGGAGAAACGCAAATTTATCTCAGTTGGGTCAATTACGAACAATTTACCATAATAGTAACGATTTTTATGTGTAAGCTGACCCAGCTTGACCCAGCCTAGATTCGCCAATTTCAAATGTTTGGCAAAGATAATTGTACTTACTTTTGGTCACAAGCGATTGGAAAATGAATGTTCATTTTTCAATGACTCAATTTAATAACCTAATTAACACCATCTTTGATTTCCAAGTAAATTTGATCAACATAATTCATGCATGCATATGGTCCTTTTCCAAGCACCTTATTGAAATTCCAATGGGTTCATTGAATGACCTTTATCAAAAATATTTCACTATATATATTGCCAATCACAAGATCCATTTTTCATCTCAGCAAAAACATACATTTAAACATAATTTCCAAATCAATTCATAATGTCTGGAAAAGGTGGCAACAACAACAACACCGGAGGATCAAAGCAGAGCGAACAAGTCAGGTGGTGGAAGCTCCGGCGTGATGAAAGCTCCTGGAACCCGAGGAAGTAGCTACATCTCCCGGCCTGGATTTGAGAACAACCCAAAAGGTTACTTCTCAGGCCTCCATGTTGATGACAAGACGAAGAAGTAGAGATCATCGTTGAGTCTAATCATATTATTATTATTATTAATTATTAGCAGGACTTAAGTTTGCAACTTTGTACTCAATGTTGCATTATTATAAGGGTGATTTTCTAGTACACTAAAATAGGTCATAAATAAAATGAAGTATATCCTAATCACTTTAATCACTTTAGGTACACATACAATACACAAATCTCTAAGTCTTTATCACGTCACACACAATGTCCTTCCCTCTACTTTAGGTGCACTTGTCACTTCAAATTATCTCCTCAAGATCTCCATCATTACCTGAGACTGAGATAGACAAATGCACGTGTGAAAGTGTGGTTAAGCCAGTTTGCCTGAGGTCAAACCGGAGGAGACTTCACTTAAAGGAGGTTGATCACCTTCCTTGTCTAGCTGTAGTAGGTTTGAGTAGAGAATATGTGTTACCTTGATTTTGGGAATTGATGCCCTTTTATAGGTATTGGTCCTCCTTATGTCGGTCCAATCTATATCTGACATATGTCGTCTCCTTATTCCTCCACGTGTGCCTAGTAGGCCCAATGTTGATATTAATGGGCTTGTCTCAGGCTCATCTAGGTGTATCTTCATGTGCATCCTAGAATCTTAAGTTATTCCGCTGCTTACTTCGTCCGTAGCTTCGTCTCTAACTGTCCGCTGCTCACTTTGCGCTCTTTCCTGGTTCATCTAAATATAGAGGTTCAGTTATTAAGGTAAGGAATAATTGAGATAAAGAACAAGTGACCTGAAGAGGTAGAATCCTTCTGTGGCTATTGGTCCGCATCTCCTTAAAGCTCATTTCTCCGGACCTCTTATTGGTCCTGGTATGTGATTCTGAGACCCTCATAACTTTACTTTGGAGGTAAGGATGAAATGAGGTACAAATGGTGTGGAGGTAGAGATGAATTCGAGTTACCAAGATCTTGATAAAGCTCCTTAGTTCGTAGAGAAGCGCATCGTACGAACTAGACATATTTTTATATCAACAATTATCTATCTATTCATGAATAAGAGTCCTGCTTAAACTATTGCATGTGTTATCTTATCCTGTCTATTTTCCATATTCAATAACTTTAAGAATGAACATTACCATTCAACAAAAATCCTTCAACACAATAACTTTAATGAGGTAATCTACGTACGTACCTACAAAAGCTGGGAGCACGTAAGTAGGGCATGTCTATATTTAGTACGGTTGCATATGTACTAATTTTAGTACACCATATCAACCATTAGATCAATTTAAAACTCAATCTCGACCATCGATTATTTATCAATGCAACATGACCTGGCTTTGGTGCGTAATAGAGCTGCATTGGTTATGGTTGCATAATAATAAAATATTATATAATTTGGATAAATTTAGATTTTTTATTATTATCTATTAAATTTTACTAATAAAAGATGTAAAACTAATTCTATTTCTCATCCCAACTTTCTTCCCCGCCACCACCTTCATCCACCGGAATCCGGCACTACCCCACCGCAATCCGGCACCACCCCGTCGGAATCGTCACCTTAGTTAATTCCACCTTCATTCCAACCTCTTTCCCCACTACCACCACCACTTCGGTCGCCGGAATCCGACATCTCATCATCTATAACCCTTGTCCCCTCTAAATTTTCAAAGTTTGAGACACCATCAATGGTGGTCGCTTCACAAGTTGTAATCTTCACCACATACCCACTTGATTCGTGCGTCTTAGATGATGATTTAGTCGATGTCTTCATTAATGTCTAAACTCCAGATTTGCAAACTCAAAGATAAAAACTTTTCCAAATTTACAGGGACTAAATTGAATATTTCAGAAAGTTAAAGGACCGTTAGAACATTAATCGCATCTAGGGACCTTCTACGCTAATTTTAATTTTTCAATACCGCATGCGACGACTGGCGTGACTCTTCCCCCCATTGGCCCATCGTAAATTTTAACTTCATTTCCCAATTTTAATTTAATACTTCCCTCATTTCTTTTATTTTCATTTCCTTTTTAATTTTCTTTTAATCTTTTACAATGATGAGTAAACAATCAATCTGCCATAAAATGATATATTCTGAAATGGTTAAATAAAAAATACTCATACTTAGTTAAAATATCTAGTACTCCCTCCGTTGTTTTAGAAGTGTTCTGTTTTGACTTTTTTAGATCAACAGTTTTCAACTTTGACTCCCAATAACTCTTAAACTATAATGATAAAATATATAACGAAATTATATTATGAAATTTCAGGTTCTATATTTTCATAATATAATTTCGTTAAATACTATATCATTATAGTTTAAGAGTAACCGTAAGTCAAAGTTGAAAGTTGTTGACTGAAAAAAGTCAAAACATGACACTTCTGAGAGAACGGACGGATTAATATTTTATTTGTACCCATCAAATTATTTTAAGTTATACACGGATAATGTAAAATTTTAAATTATTTCTCATTTTTATTTTTTATATGTATGCATAGCAATCTAATTGAACATAAATATTTTACGGGAGATGTCACTATTTTAAATCCTCAATTACAAGTCTCATTTCATTAATGTGATGGGTGATGTTTTTCCAACCATGTTGAGAGTTAAATGATAAATATTTAATTGGTTAGTTGCTAAATATTCATAAATCTTCAATCCTTTTTGTAGGAATGTCTTCGATGTCGGTTTTCTTCAAATATAAAATTACATTCAGAAACATGACATCATATACAAGATTTGCTAGACTAATCATACTAATTATTGTTCATCTCTGACAGGGTTCAAGTGAACTAAGAGTACTTAATACCTTTTTGAGACATACAATATGTCATAGGTCGCTGATAAAAAACTCTAAAGGATTTTCTAACGATATGTACGGCTCGAATTAGTTTAGTAACTAATAAATAAGGCTTTATGGGTCATACAACGAAGTGATTATACTACCTAACGAGTAACGAGTGTTATTATAATTTAAGTACTCCACCAATTGTTCTAATGGTAATTTATTACATGAGAATTATATTTAGAGAGAAAAAAAAATATCAATTGAATAAAATTAGATTTAATTAATTAATATAATACAATGTACTTGGAACAATTTTGGAATTTTAATTTGTAATTCACGTGCATAATTAACAATACTAGTGAAAGTACGAATGCTATATTATTCAAATTGTGGGACATGTTTTTGAAATTACAGTTAGAGTATCCAACTATGACTATGAGTTATATCTAGCTCAAAATATAAGTTTAAATTTTATATATATATTATTATAATTACACAATACAATAAGCCCCAATTTTGTGGTAGTCCAACACAATTTTGTGGTAGTTCGGTTCGGTTCAAATCTCAATAACCGGTTTTTATTCACATCGTTTTGTTCGGTTCTTTTCACATCTTTTTCTTGTGTTAGACCTTACGTTTCAGTTCGTTTGCTTTCTTCTCCAACAGTTACAACGATTCGTCAATCACCTTGGATTTCTAACCAGTTCTTTGTAATGCCGTACAATTCAATTGGTACTGGTTCTTTAGTGTTTTATTAGTTTAGACTGTTTAGTTTCTTTATAGACGCCTGTCTTTTCGATTCTCTTAAAAAATGCCTCACTTGTGCATAAATCATAATCGATCTTCTCTTAAGTTTCTTCAATTGCGCCTCAGCAATTACTTCACTGTTGTCATCTTGTTCGCTGTTCCTTTACCGAGTTTGGGCCATTATGCACCAATTTCATTCGATTTAATTAATGCTTTCCATGTCGCTTTGTACGTAATCTTCCACACTAATTCCATGCGTTTACTTTTTCATATTTAATATTATGTTTATCTTCCGAATTCATGTGTTTTGCAAAGTGATTTTATTTTTATTTTTTTCAAGTGATTGATTATCTACTCATTCTCTCTATCTCTATTGACTGGTATTTCTTTAGTGTAATGGTTTAATTATTTTGCCTTCCCGTTTCCTTTGGATATATTATAGGAAACGTTCTCAGGCCTTTGGATAATGAACGCGTTCTTTTATTTGTTTCTCCACATACCAGTTATAGTAGATATGGTGAATGCAAATGTTATTCACCATAGTTATTCTCTTGCTACACCCTAAAGTTGTAAATCCGAAATTTTCCTATGTTACTAGGATAATGATCCTCATTGATAAAGATATAAAATTGATCAACTGGTTTCTTTTCCTATGGAAAACAGATTATAGAAGGTGAAGGGTATACGAAAGGTTATCTAGATATGCTGAAGTAGTATTAGTATTAGTTGTAATACGAGGAAATTATGTGGCCAGGAATATATATGGAGTGTTGATTTTGCATCAATATATGTCAAGTGTTCTATGTTTACTTAAGTGCCTAAATAAGTTTAATCCAAAATTTATTGTTATAATCTTTGCATTTCAAAGTCCAGGTTTTTCATTGGAGCTTCTGCTGGTATGCAAGCTTGGAAAACCTGGTTTCGCATCAGCACAAGAACTAAAACATGATGCTCATGCCTCCCCAAGTCACTTGAAGGTGGATGATACAGAGTAATACATCTGATCAGATAAGTCAATACTACTCGTTTATTGATTGTTTATTCCTAGAACGAACATGAGTCATGTTGTATAACTTGTTCTGGCACTATTCTTAATTTTCTTTTTTTTGGCTTGATTACAAACTTGCTGAGTTCAAGTGTTTTGTAAGGAATGCAAGATTGTTGATTTGACTTAGTTTACATTGCAATGGCATTTGTGTTCATGATGCTGCTGCCAGGTATCATATTGTTATTGTCAAGCAACCTTATTTTAGTTTTAGGTATAAATTTGGGATCTCACGTGCCTAAAATTTGCTAAAACAATACAATTTGGTAGAGCATATAATTTTTTAACTTTTAGCATGCAATGTCGTTTGGGCAACAAATAATATTGTCAAAATTATGGGCACCGCGCTTAGTGCGGTGCACCAATTCTAGTATAATATATAAAAGAAAGAATATGAATATAATTATTGTATTATATTCATATGGAGCTCAACATGGGAGTTAGTCCCCATGTTGCTACTCCATCAGGAGCTCAATGAAGCTCAAAGTTGAGCTTGAGCTCATCTGTTGAGCTCAAGCTCAACTATTTTTTATTCTTTTTTTGGTCCTCTTTCTTTTCAATAAGTAATCAATTATATTAATATTTATTTCACTCTTTCTATGCCTTCTTCATTTTTAAATTCCCAGCTTTATTTATATATAAATCTTTGCTTAATTTTCAAAACAAAAAAATTGTATCTCTTCATTTTATTTTTATTTATTATTACTATACTAGTCAACTTTGGTACCATAATTAATCCGTATATTAATGTATATTTATTCTTTTTCCTTTTTATGTTTATTATTCTATTTTCATAGTTAATAATTCATAAATAAAAACTAAAAAATACAAATTGTAAAATAAACAATGACATTACATAATTTTCATTACAACTACAATAACATATTTTAACCTCTACACTAACAAATTTATTGTACTATTTTTTATTTAAAATTTCTTATATTGTATTCCGAAGTATTTTATAATTTATATGATATTTTAAAATGAAATGAATAATGAATTTAAAAAAAACAAATGATAATAAAGAGATGAAATAAAATAATAATAAAATAAATGAAAAAAAGAGGATCAATGGGGATCAACTGTTAGAGCATGTTGGAAGAGGTGGGGATTAAGTTAGTGGAATGCTGACGTGGCGTCGTTGAGCTCCATTTTTGAGCACAATTGTTTGAGAAGGCTAACAACACGTTTGGATCTCTTTTCCGTTGACATTTTTGGGATGGGTGGTTAGGGAGGTGAATAGGAAAAAAATTTAAGAGTGAGAGAAAATTAATGTTTGTGATTATTTTGGAGAGTTTAGTTAGAAGTAAAAGTAAAATAATGATGTGTAAAAAGGAGTTATAGAAATAGAAAGGGAGATAATGTATTATAGAGAGATAAATAATATAGTGAGATAAATTTTGAAACATAAACTAAAAAACGTAAATAGTGGTAAGGGGTGGCTCAAAAGAGAGGCAAAACTAATTTCCGTTTGTAGAAGGTGACTCTTCAAATGAAAAAGAGAGTCAAACAATCCGTAAGAATCCATCGCGCACTGCGCGTTTTTAATGTGGATGTGGAACAAATACTCTACAATAATGGCCTTCAACATTTCGTAAGTCCCTATGTATTATCAGATTTTCATAATGGCCCTTTAATATTTTTAAAAATTCAATCAAGTCCCTGCAACTACAATAAACTTTTTCTTCTCATCCCTTCAACGCATCTGGGTTTGAAAGATCGGTTTTTACACAATACTCGCCGTCCGTTCGTCTTCGTCCTCACGGTTTCAACGATTGTTGCATCTGTCTGTGTGGCTTAGTGTTGGTAGTGGTGGCGGCGATGGTCGGAACAATGGTGTGGTGGCGCTGATGGATCAGTGGATGGGGGTGTTAGGCATTGGTGGTTGTGGCATCGATCGTGGGATGGTATTGGATGGTGATAGATGGGGAGGTGTTTGGTTGGTGGCGGCGGCGATCGGACGGTGGTGGTGCTGATGGAGTGTGGCTAATAATTTAATTAATACATCACCAAAAGTTAATTACGTAAAATATTTATCTGTAAAAATTTAATATAAATCTAAATAATTTACTTTATTAAAAATAATTATTAATTGAATTTTAATTGAAACTTTTTGACATGTGTCATATATTAAACATTAAATGGTGTACTAATTTTAGTACTTACTCTGTCAGTCCAATGTTTATCAATTTAATTTTTTGTAGTCCAAATGAAAGATTACCATTTTTCATTTTGGCAAATGGGCTATATAATCCACTTAACTAATACCCCTACAACACACTCATATTTACAACTTTACCAATCCACTACCATCTCTTTATTCATACTTTATTCATTCTACATTTAAATAATAACCGCTATTAATTATTTATTTATTTTTTATTCATTTCTCACTAAAATAATAATATAACCTTAAAATGTTGACCAAAATCAATATGGAAAGCTTCTTGGTGGACTGAGGGAGTACAATGCAATGGATACTAAATTTAGTCAATCCCACGTAACTATAGTATTAAGTTGCTAAATTTATCATCATTGGACCGTATCTGCAGCTGTTTTTATCTTAGTTTAGTCTCTAAGGAAGGCATTTAACATTATTGTTAGAGAATTTAGGGTCAATTACATCCATATCCCTGTTAGATTCATCAATTACATATTTTACCTCACTAGATTAACAATTACATAAATTTTCTTGTTAGATACAAACAATTACATCTAGGCCCACAATTTTTACTTTTCCCGAATTAAGGCCTGAAAAGTACACTTTTGCCCTTGAATAATTATTAGATTTCAATCAAGCTCAAACAACCTAAATTTTATGGTTATTAGACATTTGCCTAAAAACTTTTCTATTCTACAATATTAACACTATTTAATATAAAATGAACCCACATAACTTATCTAAATTGTAAAAAGGTCTAAAATATTACTGAAAAATAAAACCCCACAAAAGTAAAATTCAAAACAAGTCCCAACTTTTTTTTGTCATCTTCTTCTTCAAAGATACCGGTACTATGGTACCGGAATAATTGCATCTCCGACCGGATATGCACTCCGGTACCGGAAAGACAAAAAGAAAAAAGAAAAGAAAAATAAAAGAAAAGAAAAAAGAGAAGAAAAGAAAAATAAAATAAAAATTAAAAATACTAATGGCATGTTTGGTTCTCCAATTTGTCTAAGTCACTCAACTCAAGTGATGAAATTTGGGCCTATATGTAATTGTTAGTCAAAGGGGGGAATAAACATAATTAGCGTATCTAGTGAGGGTGGTCAATGTAATATTCCCTACATTTTATATTAGAACAAGGCTCTTAATTAGTACCAAAAGGTTTATTAGATGCTAGGGGCGTAACCACTAGTACACCCTCTAATAGAGGAGGTGGGGTTCACACATGGGGTCCACCATCTCTATTGGAGGGTGTATAAATGGTTACCCCCTAGCATCTAAAAAATAGTACCAAAAGTGAGTTGATATTGTTGATCACGGTAAAACGGTAAATGTGATGAATTCACTAATTGCAATGGATTTATTGATCCGAATTGGAAAGAGACTAGCAGTACCTTGGAATTTCATGTCCGAAATGAATCGAACAGCAGGTAACAAAAAACAACAAAGAATGAACTTATAAGTACAATCAGCTTGATAGCAGAGCAGAGAAACTAGAGATGAATTTCTCAAGGAGAATTAGTATTTGTTTCAAGATCTCGTCGATCGATTTAATTTATCAAGGTGAATTAGTATATTGGTGCGGGCTAAATGTAATGTAACTGCACAAAAGGTAGTAAAACTTGAAACAACAGCTTGTAGTTGATGACGAAGACAGTAGTAAAAGGGTAAACGTGACGATCAATCGAGTGTACTAATTGCAACAACTTTATTGATCGGAATAGAAAGAAACTAGTAAATATCCGTGGCAATGCCACGACTGATCATACTGAAGGTGTTTACGATCTTCTATTGGTATTGAAACACATACAATACAAAAAAAGTGATAACACAACTAAATAGGAAATACTGATAGCACAATATTGTCACAAAACCTTCTATAAGCTAAAGAGCCGTCATAAAAATAAAAAGAACGTAGCTACAACCATATCACTAAATAGATCTAAGTGAAATAATATCATTCTTGTCATCTTGACATCTCACTGGTACAACTAATTTAGATACTTCATCATCGCTTCATCTGCAAGAAGGAAAAAAGAAAAGAAAGAATAAAAGAGAAAGATCAATAAATGAGTTGATGGAGAAAGTATGTTACCACTTACCACTATGCATGTAATTGATATTAAAACACGTGTAACTATTACCTTGTAATTTGTTGAATATCTCTTTGTAGACAACATTGGTAGTTGTAGCAGATGTTTGGGCCTCTTCATCACATATCAAAACCTTGAGACCTTTCTTTGTAGTGACTCCGGAAAATTCAACGTAAAGTTGACCATGGCTGAATACAAGCTCCCGGAGATATAGGCCAACATTTGAAATGGACAAAGGGAATTGTCTCCGCTGAAATTTAATGGGAAACTTCATTGAATTAGAACGGGTCATAATTGTCCGTGGAATATACACTTGGTCTACTTTGTTTGTAACAGATAAAGGTTGAGCTAGTACATTGCCCGTGGCGTTGCCACGACATAGTTGGCATAGTTCGACTTTGTATTTAAATATCGTTAGATGCACATAGGAGCGTAAAAGGGTACGATTTAAAATTACACATGCCCGACATATAAGTACCCGCTAAATAGTTAATGGGTACTCTACTTGTACTTGTTATTCTGTTAATCACTAACATGTATGGTCGGGCAAGAGTTAGAAAACATGGTTCTGTAGAACCAATTAAATAAAGTAGCTTAAACAATCCCCCCTTCCTAGAATCTGGAGTAAAACAAATATTTTATCAATATATGTGAACATCCATCCACCCACATGAACACGAGGGGAGGGGTGGGGATTGTAATACATTACTGTCGTTGTGGTCGGGGTGTCGTCCCCCGACTCCTCCGCATTGCTCTCTGGGGTCTTTTTTCTATTCGCATGGGGTCTTTTGAAAATGCTTCCTGATACAAAATCCAATATTTCTTAGTTCGTGGTTAAGCAGCTTATAAAAGCTTATAATTACGTAGAACAATAGGCAAAGCTTCGTCTGAGATGAGAATATATTACCCGTCTCCCAAGCCACATTCATTGGACCCGTTGTCAGAGCCAGGTAGCCACCTCGGAGGATCATTAAATGCTAGGGCAACTTACTTCTGCGGTCAAGAAGTGCATGGTGATGCAATTCTGGCTTCTGTTTGGATATACATGGAAGTCTACTGATCTTTTTAAAGAGGATGTTTGCTTGCGCACATATTACAGGTATAATTTGGCCAGTTATACACTCAAGTATTTCTCATTTGATCTTAGATTTCCTGGGATTTGTTGGATCTTATTATCTTAATGTTGGAGTATATTTCATTAATCCTCTGCAAAAGTTTCACGTGGTTAATTGCATTTTCTTTTATCTTTTATCTTTTGTCTTAGGATACTCATTAACATGATGCCTAGTGGTGCATATATTATATCCATAGATGCAATACTTGCTGCTAAGTTGCCATTAATCTATACGACGAAAAGCAATTGGAGGGGTTCCCTCCCAAGAGACTTAGTGCATTCTGCCGTTCTCACCATTTGTCTGAGCCTATCTTCTCTACTGAGAGTAGCTTACTAAATGCATCAGCAGATTTAAATGGGTCACGTAAAAAGTTGAAAGTTATGGAATCTAGCAAAGAAACAAAAAAGGAAGTTGCTAGCAGAGATCCAGGGGGGAATGATGAAGCATTGAAGTGTGAAATAAATATATTTTCCAAAAGTGGGGAATTGATCTTGCACTGTTCTCCGCAAGAGTCATATAAAAAGCAGATAGATGCAATCCAGAATGCTGCTTTGAGAGTTCTATCTTGGCTGAAAATGTTTGAAGAACCAGGCTTGTCTGTGGAGGAAATGAATGCATCTGCAAAGAAATTTGGCATTCAGTTCACTCCGTGTTATTTCCTTAAGAAGTTTGCGCTAGATCTCTCTGTGTATAAATCTGGGAGCACAAGCAATCTAGGCTTGAGAGTGAATGAACAGGAACACAGTCATTGCGGTTCTGGGGTTCAACATTCTGGAGTTACCCTATCAAATGGTTCTTTGGCATGCATAAGTTACAGTGTGCATGGCATTGGTTACAGAAGATGGAATCATGAAAGAACATCTCGAAAGCTGTGAGGAGTTTGAATTTGAGATAGGTAACGAAGCTATGTTGCCACATCTTGAAGCAGCTGTAACGCAATTGGCTATTGGTGAATCTGCACATGTTCAAATAGAATTGCCGCCTCCTGAATTTATTTTGGCAGCAGCTAGTAATTCTACACCGATCCTATCATTCCTGTCTTCAAGTATGTTAAATCAGCCTATTCTGATCTGGCATTTTTTTCTCTTTCTTGTAACAACATTGGCACAAATACTCTTTTATGCGCATAAAAGAGTATGTTAAATCAGCCTATTCCACCATTACCAGTTTAGGGTAAACTACATTGTTTCGGATAGTCACAATCATTCCTCAGGTTTCACGTAATACACTCGTGAACAGACTCACACATTTGCACGTGTGCATCTTTATTACTAACTCTCATCATTGAAACTTTGAAACATGCACATGCTCCTGAAGTTTCTATTTTTATCACATATGCAAATTTTATAGTCAATTGCCCAAAAATCAAAGGTGGGTGTCAATGTTATTGAAATCTTGATTTTTCTTCACTAATTGAGTTTTATCTTTCTTTTCTTCTCTTTTGTGGCAGGAGGCTGCAAATTGGAGTATAATTTAAGCCTATTGCGGGTTACTGCTCCGCTAGAAGAGCGAATAGAGCAAGCATTTTTCAGTCCTCCTCTGTCAAAGCAGCGTGTTGACTTTGCCTTACAACAGATAAAAAGAATCTTCAGCAGCAACTCTGGTACGGGATGACATTCTCCATAATGGGTTTCAGTGCTGTTTTGTACTTAGAACTGAGGTTTTATTCCAATGGCAGGTTGATTTTGGTTGTGGTTCTGGAAGCTTATTGGATGGCTTACTATCATGTCCTATTCTGCAGAAAGTTGTTGGTGTTGATATTTCACCGAAGGGTCTTGCGAGGGCAGCTAAGGTTAGCAACTTACTTAGATTATGATTTTGTTCAAAACAAATTCAACATATGTTATTGTATGTTTATCATGATGTGAAATTTTGATGGAACCTCGATTGCGTATAGATAACTGATAAAGAAAGACAAGGCAAAGCAAAAGAATTACCTGATAGTTCTCCTAACTTCACATCTAGGCGAAGAAAGTTGCTGAAGAGCAATCTTCCTTCCAGCTACTATCTCCCCGGTAACCACGGTAATATTGGACTATCTCCCATGTCGCAAGGTAAAATAAAGACACAAGGCCGCTAGCTAGAGATGAACTCACGAGTTTATTGACTGAATGAAAAATATAGAGTCTTACATGCATATTTATACTAGCAAAACTAACAGGCTTCACTACAAAAAATCCGTCATTTACCGACGGATAAAATGACGGATTTTATCCGTCGGTAAATACCGACGGATCGGTGTCTCTTAGCGACGGATGACGGATAACGAACAAAGTTGACCACTTTGTTCGTCATCCGTCGCTAAAAGATTTCGATCCGTCGGTATGTTAGCGTCGGATAACTTATCCGTCGCTAAATATTAAAACTAAATTAAAAATAAAAATAAAATAAGCTTATCCGTCGGTAAGCTCTAATATACCGGCGGCGAAGGAGTTGCAGAACGCCATTTTTCTGCTTCTCCTTACTTCTTCTTCTCGTTTTTCTCTCTTCTCATCTCCATTTCTCATTCAAAACTTCACCATTTTCATCCATTTTGGTAGCAAATTGAAGCTTATTGCACAAGGAACAAGGAACAACCTTCAATTCGAATTTTTTTTGGTCAATTTGTGCAAAATCAAAGGTATGAACTCTAACCCTTATTTGATTTTTAATTTGGGAATTATCCAATTGTTGGTTAAATTGTCAAATGTATGTTACATAGTAGTTGATACAAGTATATTTTGCTTAATGTGTAGTTGATTGTTGTTAAAATTGAGTAATGAATCGATTTTGGAATTTTATTAATTTGGGGATTTCTTAAATTATGGAAATGTATGTTAGTATTAAGTAGATATTAGTTGTTATAGTTGAATGTTAGTTTTGGATTATGTTAATTTGGGTTTGTTAATTAAAATCGAGACTTAGATCAATTTAGGGCTTTTTTTAGTTTTGTATTTGATCGAATTTAATTAATGTTCCATAACTAGGTTATGTACTTATATAAGGTTAATTTTGTAGTTGAATACGATAAAATAGAGTAATTTATGGAAATCGAGACTTGTAGCTGAATTTGGGGGTTTTGAAATAAAGTGAAAATGGGTTCGAGATGATGATATGATGATGATGTTAGGTTAGAGATGATGTTCATATGGTTGTTGTTGACAATGCTAGGCTAGAGATGATGTTGTTAATGGTTGGTTGATTGGTGATAAGGTTGATGATGTTAGGCTAGAGATGATGTTGTTATATGGTTGATTGGTGATATGGTTGATAATGTTAGGCTAGAGATATGTTCATATGGTTGTTGTTGATGATGCTAGTCTAGAGATGTTGTTGATGGTTGGTAAAATTAAATGAAATGATTATAACATAATAATAAAATGATTATAATGTTAACTTCAAATCTGTATAAGACATATAAATATCCTTAAAACTACATTTCAATTCTAAATATGAATATTGAAAATGTATGAATTTAATAATTAAAGAATTTCAGGTTAGTCATTGTTGAAATGGAACCCGATCGGTCAAGGCTGCCTGACCATGAAAGCGAGGAGTGGTGGGGAGAAGTGGTCAAGGCTGCCTGACCATGTCATTGGCTTCTACTTCGATGAGCTGCGGGTATTGTAACAATCTTAAATGTTTAGTAAACGTTGTTTTATTTTTATTCTAAATTTACGTGAGTGGTATGTTAGCCACTATATTTGGGTGATATGTTAGTCACCATGTGTTAGTTGTTTTTTTAGGGCAATGTGAGTGGTATGTTAGCCACTATATTTGGGTGATATGTTAGTCACCATTGTGCTTACGTTGATCTTGTTCTTGTTGTATTGATTGTTGTGTCATTCTAAATTGGTTGTTTTGGTGGTTAGAAACACTACTACTTGCCAAACGTGCTATTGAAGGAGCTTTGGTTTGTTTTCAACACTGTTGGTGCTCGTTGTTACCGAGACAAGGTCCACGACCTTAAGGAGTCTCGAGTGAGGCCTAGATTCATCCACGAAAGCGAGTGGCCTCTGTGGTTGGCTTACTGGAAGACACAGGATGCCGAGGACCTAGCAGATCAGAACAAGAAGAATCGAGCACGGGCGGACAGAAGCAGCTCCGGTGAAGACGAGGACTATTCGAAGCACCATCTCGGCACACAGTCTCAGGCCACTCGTGACCTCAATGCAGTAAGTTAACTTGTGCTTTACTCCAGTCACTTTCAATATTCTTAAAATTTTATTGTAAACACTGACACTTATTACTTTGCAAAATGAACAGAGGCTCACTGGACAAGGATGCTTGTCGTACTTGACCATGGTGAGAAATGCCAAGTTCAAGAACGGCGAGTGGACATGCAAGAAAGCCAAGAAACTGAATGTAAGTACATAAATGAGTACTTTGAGTTACTTGTACTGTATTTCTTTTTAAAAAGTTTCTATATGTATTGTAATATATCAACTCATGTATTGCTTAACTGCTTGTAGGAGGAGGTTGAGGCTTTTTACTTGGTTAAGATGGAAGAGAAGGGTGACATACTTACGATGGAGGAAGAGAACGCTGCCTTCCTCGAGGTGAACCCTCCTGGCCCTAAGTGGTCGATCTATGGCTTAGGGAACTTGGGACGTTCTCTTGCAGCTGAATCATTGCAGCGCTCATCCGGTTCTACCTCCAGCACAGATTCTCGAATGGCTGAGGAGATGGCAGCACTTAGGGCCGAGAATGCTAGGATGAAGAGCATTCAGGACACACTTGTGTCTCAGGTATATTCATTTGTATGCTAATATTATGTTGATATGTCATGTAGATGTATAACCACTTGTATGCTCATTTACATTGCTTGCATCTATCTTTCATATTCTTAACTACATCGATCATTACTTGTGTCAGGTGGAGACGCAGAATTTGGTGCTGAAGAAGATTCTGGAGAAGCATCCCATTGACATGGACCCGTTCGCAGAGGGAGCTGTGTTTCAGACCGGGGAGGGGAGCCCTGGTACGGCGGGGAGTGCGGGTTTGCAAGGCAGTTCTCATGCTCCTTCGGGTTCCAGTGGTCGTCGTCCCTAGATTTCTACATTTTAGTTGGGCATTTGTAGTAAAACTTTCACATTTACATTTGTAGTAAACGTTTTTCTATTTTGAAGAATCGAATTTTATTGAATTTTATTTTCAATTCAAATTTAATGATTTTTAATTTTTAGTACGTAAATTTATATTATTAAACAGGTTGTTGTACAATTATCAAGAAAAGTAATAAAAAAAAATTTTAAGAAAAAAAATTTACCAACGGATAACTTTATCCGTCGGTAAGTTCCGGTTGACTAAGTCAACCGGTCATACCGACGGATAACGTTATCCGTCGGTAAACGTCACCGACGGATAAATTTATCCGTCGGTCAGACGGATAAGGGCTGGTCAACGCCCATATTCGTCAGTCCGTCGGTATTATTCGTCGCTAAATTTAGCGACGAATAAGAAACGACGGTAAAGGCTTTACCGACGGATAAAATAGCGACGGGCTGTTTATCCGTCGGTAAGTAGTTACCGATCCGTCGGTAAGACGTTACCGACGGATCGGTACCCATATACCGACGGATACCATCCGTCGGTAAATAATCCCGTTCTTGTGGTGCTTTGACCCATTAGACGACAGGTCTAGCCCGCAAAAGGGAATATTCTAGAGTATAAACCCTAACTTGATAACTAAGAATAATAATAACCTAATATTGTCTTTATTTAAAAAGGTAAATAGATAAATATCAAAATAATACAGCTAGGGAAAATCTCCCCCTAGCCGCCGTCCCTCTCATCCTCCGGCCTCCTAGGCTTCTGCGCCTCGCGTCCCGTCTCTTCCAGTCTTCTGCTTCTTGTGTGGTCTTGGTCCAAACCGAGGTCTCATCATCCCTCCCTCCTTGAAACTGACCTTGACCTCAAGGTCAACCTGCGCCTTGGCCACGCAACCCCAAGGCCTTCTTCTTGCTTGTATTCTACCATGCTCCCTCCAGTGATTGTCTTGTCACCTTCCTTTGCGCTTACCGGCCCTTCAGTGTCCGAGTAGTATGAATCGAGAGGCTCCACCTCCATGGCTGGTGCTAAAGGAACCTCAAGCCCATGCTGGAGCTTCATTCCTGGGGTGTAGCTGCTTGACAAGAAGAGAAATGTTCCATGCATAGTTCCCGACACGCGCACTGGCTCGCCTTCATTGTTCCTCTCTCCAGCCACCGGCGCCCTCATGTCCCTACGCTTCTTCCATCGCTGGTACTCTTCTTGTGCTCTTCGCGGGTGCTCGTTGTTCCCTTCTCCAATGTACCCTAATGCTCGCAGTTGGCACCAACGGTTCTCACAAGTGATTGTCATGCACCGATGATAGAAGTCGAAAAGTATGGTGCCCACCGATCGCAACCATGGCAGACCGAGGGTGAAGTCTTCATGGTCGTCATCCATCACTCACATTGACACAAAGAAGCAGACGTGTTGGATGATCAAGCTCACCCCGTCATACTGTTCCCCACTGGGCACTTCATGGCCTCCTGCCGTCTGCACCGTGATCCCTGGTGTGACTTGTCCCGCGGGCCACCCTAGTCGCTTCACTGCACGTGCTGACACAAAATTTGCGCTTGCACTCGTATCTACCATGACTGATACTCCTTTTGTTCCTACCGAACCTGGGAACACAAGTGGTTCAGCTGCCAGTAACTCCGTTTTCTTTCGAACCACCATAGTCCTAGGGGAATCCTCGCAATGCTTCCCACAACTCCACACGTAACTTGCTTGTGCTGGCCGGTCCACATGCAACAACCTTTTGTCAAACCCTAGGCACGGGATGTTCTCAGTTGGTGCTCCCACCTGAATGCATTTGGCGTCACCATGCACTAGTACTGGACTTTGATTGGCTAGCCATGCCATCCCTAACACAATGTGCTCTGGTATCTGGAAACCTGCAAGTTCGTACATAGTAATGTAGTACCTGTTTCCGTGAATTTCGACATCGAACCGTCTCTTGCTAACTAAGGTCTGACCTCCAACCGTACCGATAGCAATCTCAACTGGTTCTCCTTTGACGGGCCAACCATAGCGGTGAACGAATGATGAGGTGACGAAATTTTGGATGCGCCACTGTCCACTAAGATGCACAGTGGTTGTTTCCGATACCCTACTGTCCTTGGGAACCGTAGTGCGTCCGGGTCCTTCCCCAGTCGCATGCACCTGGCCACATCTCCTTGTCGTGATGTTGATCCTTTCCTTCCCTTGCTCGTTCCATACACCACGTAATCCGCATAATGCTTAGATGACTTCCTTTGCCGGACATACTCCAATATAGCTTCTTCTTCATCAGTACTGTCGTTTCTTGGTTTGTCCTTCCTTGCCGGTGATGTGTTGATAGGGGTTGCCTGTGTCGATTCTTCCTCCACCGTGGTGATTGTCTGAACCTGTTGGGCAATGGTTGCTTCCTGTTTCGTAATCGGCTCCTCCGGCTCCTCAAGCTTCCACCGACGGTTCTCCCATGTTAACCGTCGCATCTCGCCTACCTTGAGTGGACCTTGTATCAACTCCCAAATTTGAGTGGACCAGGGCACAGTTCAACCACTGGGCATCGGAACTTGCCGAGAGACACAACTACAATGTAGAATTTAGTGGTGTTGGTGGAGCGGGCAATGTTGAGCCTAGTTTTGCTTCCCAAATTGCCATATTTAGAAAAGACGCGATGGTACTTCAAGAAGCATTGAAGTAGCTCACCCATACGCGATATGGGAATGGAGCAAGGAAAAGTAACATGTAACAGGCTAACAGGTGGAGTGTAGTCTGAAATCTGGATGTAACAGATTAACGTTGCTTATTGATACATGAACGAAACTAATTTATTTAATTGTTAGTACTTGATACAGAGCTACATTATTAATAGGGGAATTTACCAGAAATTGACCCTTATTAATATGAACTAGTTTCTATTTGATTTTTTTCTTTCCAAAAGCACAAATTTGATGGTGTATTATAGGGTCTAAAGTAGATTATATATATAATTTTATGGTAACTCTTTGTTCTGCGCCCAAAACGTGAACTGTAGCATATAAAAAAAATGTTAGGGTAACCACTTTGACACCTTCTAAAGATGGTAGACACATGTGTAAATCTCGTATTTTGTATTAGAGGGTGTCACAATGGTTACGTCTCTAACATTTAATAATTGTATAAAAATGAAGAGAGTAATAAATGAAAATCCAATGCCGCCGCGTTTGCAATAGAAACTTTCAAGGCTGTTATCATTGGAAAACTCAATTAGCAGCATATATGACATCAAAAGTTTAGATGGTCACTCAATACAAGGTGGTTAACAATTGGCGGAAAAAAGATGGAAGAAATTAGAACTTGATCCAAGCAGGGTCAGGGTGGTATTTGGATCCATTGAAGCTTTTGTAGGAATTGGTAGATACAAATGTGTGATACCTCTTGGTAGAGAGCGAATAGAAGCAACAATAGCCATCCACAAGCCTCGGAAAATAAATTTTGTTACCCGTTCCATTCACCGTAGTTCTCTCACATGTAGACGATGAACGGCTGACAAACAACATTTTGTCTTCCAAGCTCTCCAGCACTACCCAGGTCCTCTTGCAGCCATCCCAGCGAAAAACTCGTACAAGTCCCCCATCACAGCTCACAAAAACTGCCAACACTTTTCCATCACTTTCTACCATGTAACGACGTGCATCTTTTGCTCTAAGTTGTTCAGGTATAGATTCACTCGTTTCGTGAAAGTGAAACGTCGTTTTCTTGGGATCATGGATTAAAAGTCTCGCGTCACGTCCAAAAAAGTAGTACATGCCCTTGCAAATAACACCAGTACTGCCACAAGTGAAGCGGAATGAACGATCATGATCATTTCTCAAAAAGAATTTGCTAAAACTCCACAACTCTTCGCCGCTTCTGATGGTGCATATAGAAACAGAACGATAACCGGATGTACCAGTAATAACTGTCCAATTATCAGATGTTGGTGGTGCTGAAAGATACACTGAAGAAGGAGGACAACACCCGTCTGGAAGCTCAGGAAGGTCTACTTTTGCACCTGTTAAGGGATTGAAGAGAAAAACATTCCGGACAATACTTTATACATGAGCAACCATCCATCCTTTGCCGCGTGTAGTATTGCACCAGATGGTGGTCTAAAAAGGCTTGCATGATTCTGATATTCGTAGTCGTCATAAATTGGATTAACAATCTTGCTGCAGTTTCGGTACATCAAGTACGTTGTTGATAAAAAAGAAGTCGTACTAGTACTATTTTTTGTCTTCAATGATGCAACAACAGGAGGTATTATAACTGGTTTCCATGACCTACAAACACATCGAAACACACCACGATCACCACCAAGTAGTCGTGAAAATATCTCACAGAGAATCTCGTTTGGCAGATCCGCCCATGATTTCTCATCTTCTTCTTCAATCCTCTCTCCTTTTCTCTCCATGGCTCTAATTGCAATGCTAGCAAAAGAAATAGAAACAATTTAAATAATTAGCAGAAATCAATCGAAATAAAAAAGGCAAAGTCCGCCAGCACGTTAACTAACTTACCGCCAGAAGGGAAACATCATGATGCATAATGTACAAGCTAACTATACCCTAGCCCTAATTCCCAATCTTTGGTACAATAAGTGAAGCAGGAAGTACAACTTCTTATTTTTCTTCTTTCTTGATTTCAATTGATTTCATCTAACAAAATAGTCCATGTACTATATATTCGTTTCAGATTTCTTCATACGAATTTGTATTCTCAGAAATATTTCAAATTACGTATCGTACGGGTGAAAGAGACAAGTATTGGAACTTACCTCAGGATGTTTAACTTCTGCAACTAAAAATTCGAACTTACAATGGCCGGTAAAAAAGAGGTAGGTAAAGCAAGGAAGTTTTATATATAATGAGATGGAGGAGAGTAAAAAGGAAAAAAAAAAAAAAGATATGATTTGAATTTAGATTTATACTTGTACAAGGAAAAGGAAAGAGCTAATTTTAGAATTAGATCCTTAATTAATTACTTCGTATTTGCAAACACTATATATATCAATTTCTTGAACTTGTCCTTGTTGTATCTTTTACAACTGACATTGTGTTTCTTGACAATGGAAGAAGAAATAATATCAGAGGAGCAAACGGCATTGCACCAACCATATCCTTGGCTCGTAATCCGTGATGGCAAAAACTGGAGACGTCAAACATTCTATAGCATAACCGAGGATTGCTATTATGTCCGGTGTATTCCCGAACTGCAGAACAAGTACATTGCTTGCTGTAACCACCAGGGATGGTTGGTGTTAGCGGATAACGACACATGTGAATGCTTACTGCTGAACATATTAACCATGGAGAAAGCATTGCTCCCTGCAACAGACGTATCTTATTACCGCCGTTGTGTTCTATCCTCCTCGTCTCTGGACTCCACCTGTCGTGTCCTGTTCTTCAACAGAAACAGCACTAAATTTAAATCATGCTATATCGGCGACACTCAATTTGTGGAACATGAGCTTCTTATTGATTTCTTTGATGGACTTTCTTTTATGGCAGCCATAAACTTGAAGGGGAAATTGTTCGTTATGACGAGGGATCACCATTTGATGGTAGCTGATTTCGATGATCCTTCTCTTAATTTCGAGACATTGATTAGAGGCGATGAAATTAACGCATTGCTTCCATGTTATTTTGCTCACACAAGGCACTATTTGGTCGAATCTAATGGAGAACTACTATTTATTTACAAAACCGGGTGTGATCATGAGCTTGCGGAACTTAAGATCTATAGAGCGGATCTCGATTGCAAGAAATGGACACCGGTTGAAAGTTTGGGAGATAGAGCTATTTTCCTTGACGCTGCTAACTGTTTTGCATCTCCAGCTTCAGCATTTGGTTTAGAAGGGAACTGTGTTTACTATGTGAACAAGTTTGGAAGGAACCTTTATGTGTACTCCATGGAAGATCAGTGTATCACAACTACTCTGCCTTCCCCGATTGTCAGCTATAATTCAGTACTCTCTTGGTTATTTACTCCATGGAATTTTGATTTATAATGTACTATACCTTGGATTGTGTTTTCGAACAAGCTAGTTTACGTTCTTTAATTTGTTGGCAGTGGCTAATTGTATGGGCGTATATATATTATATTGTGTCGTACATGTCGATATAAATATATTTGTGGTCTCTTCTAAGTTTTGATGCCATGGCAAGCTAACACTATAGGATGCCATGCAACTAACTGATTTCGATTCTATATATATAACTACAATCGTCAAGTGTTTCACCGTATACAGTATGCTAATTTCTTGCTATGCACATTAACTACCTAATTTCGGTTTCATACTATTACTAACTACCTTAAGTTGTTTGTATAATGATTTTGATCTTATAAGAGCTAGCTAGCACCTCTTGGCCACTCAAACATGATCATGATATGTATATTTGCTATGGCATTTGAGTATTGTTATTGTAAAGGGTGCAGCCTAGCTTCTGAGTATGTATAGGCTCGAAGATCTTCACTTCGCACGATCATTTGATCCCAATTATTTGAATCAGTATAATCTTGCATTGAGCAAGACGGTTTTGTTTGTTGAAGGAGCATCACGAAAAAAAGGCCAAGGAAACAAAGAAATTGAGTTTCAATAGGAAGCACAAGGTCAAAAAGGATCCTGGGAAATTTGGGGCTGTTAGATGATGGAGAAACATAGGAATAGAGTCCTATCGATGGAGGTGACACTAACGATGATGATTCTGATGTCGTTACTAGACCACTCGGACCGTCGTGAAGAAAGAGTAAAGAATGGCTCAACTAGACCAGTAAGCAACACAAGAAATCCAGAAAATTACCAATAATTAAGCAACACATTCAACAAGAGTATCACAACGGCATGGAAGACCTTCCTAATCCAGAAATCAGAAGTAAAATACTACACCGGCATGGAATACCTTCTTAATCCAGAAATCAGAAATAAAATACTACAAATGCATGGAAGACCTTCCTAATCCAGAAATCAGAAATAAAATACAAGTAAATAGCTGGAGCCTAAGCTTAGGCTCCAGTAGTGCATACTAGTGAATAGCTGGAGTCTAAGCTCCCGTAGTGCCGTGGCGGCGGCGGTAGCTTTTGGCGGACTTTTGGTCATTTAGCTCTTCCTCACGCTTCCTCTGCTCCTCGCGCTTCCTCTGTTTCAACTCTTCATCCTGTTTCTTCTGTCAAATGCCAAATTAATTATTAGTAAGTCATAAATGATAACACTCTTAAACATAAACATAACTAAAGGTTAGTGTATATAGGAGTACCTTGCAGGCCTCACGATGCTCCGTAAGACGGCCCCAATCGATGAATTCCCTGCAATATCCGCATTGTTGCACATTACCGGTGTTGTTGAGTTTTGGTGGAGACATGTTAAGTTAGTAGTTTGGGGTCTGGGAGTGTGTTTTGGGAGACATTTCCTACTTGTTTGTTTAGTTGAACCAGATTTCCTAGGAAATGTTACATTTACTTTTCCTAGTTCAAACCAAACAGCCTCTAAAGTTGTTACTGCACACTTGGACGACTTGAACCATGGAAAAATTCTTGATACCTACAGTTTTCTTTTCATTTACAGATCGCATTGCTATTTTTTTTCATTTCCCCTGTATTTCTGAACAGAACAATGAAATGGATTGTAATTTTAAGCAGTATAGTAGTACTACTTCTTAATTAGGCATATCAAGTGCTAAAAGTAGTCCAATTTCACGTGATCGATAATCTCTGCATACTTTATCCGTCAACAATGACACTTAATCTGCTATAAAATCAGTCCAAGGAGAAACACACATTGGTCCAGATAGTAATCATCTTTAATAGAGCATGTTCAAATTGTCAATAAACGTAAAATGCACACAGAACAGTTCTAACCTAAAATCTTGAAGAACTTAATTAGTTTTGTTTCTTTCACATTGCCATATTCGAAAGTCGAAACCAACATTTATATTCACTTCAATGAGTCAATCAACTAATAAAGGCATTAGACTAAACATGCATGTTAAGCAGCTTAATAAAGGCATTAGTATTATAGATCTAATATTTCTTAGTTCGTGGTTTAGTAAAACTTAGAGCGCGCTATGAAACTGTGAGAGCGCGAATGGAGCGGGAGTTGGATAGCCGCTTTAGAGTGATCTAGTGTTGACTAGACCAGACCATTATCAGTCAAATTTTCTTCAGTTTTGCAATCAATTTTGAAAAACAGAATCTAACAAATGGAAGAAGATAAAAGTAAAACCCAAAACCCTGGTTGGCCTGAACAAGCATGGACCCACTTAGACACCGTCCGGCGAACATCTCCCTTAATCCAGTGCATCACCAATTTTGTCTCCATGGACCTTGCCGCCAACACCCTCCTCACCGTCGGAGCCTCACCGGCGATGATACACTCGGTTGCAGAAATCCCTGATTTCACTCCAAGAGTCAACGCGCTTTACATAAACGTGGGCACACTCACCCCTGAATGGCTCCCATCTATGAAGATGGCTGTTAAGGTTGCAATGGGTTGTGGTAAACCATGGGTGCTTGACCCGGTTGCCTGTGGAGCTTCCGTTTTTCGGTTAAAGGCTTGTTTGGAGCTTCTGCAATTGGGTCCGACTGTTGTTCGTGGGAATGGGTCGGAGATTCTTGCGCTTTTTAAGGGATCAATGGACCAAAGTGTCAAGGTTCGTTTCTTTACTTTTTCTCTTTGCAATTTTGAAGCATTTTTTTTAGCTGCTGATATTTTTGGTTCAGTTATGTTTTGTAGGACTCAGATCAAATAATTGAGTTGAAGTATTGTAAAAGTGTTTACTTTCATTAGAAAAACTAAGACCTTTCTGGAATTTTGATTTGTTTTGAATTCTTGGCGAAAATGGAAACTAAGAACTTTCAGAATTTTTTGGAATGAGTGTGTTTTAGAGGGCATCTAAATTACATGTTCAGCGGAAAAAAATCAATGTGTTTAGGGGCATTTAGTTCTGTTTCCGTAGAAAACTTAACCCATTGTTGTAACTTGTAACATAGTTGCTTTGTAATTTGGTTTTACAGTGTTACATTATTGCTAATCCAAAGTCTAGAAAGAACTTATTTCTAGTGCATTACAATCAATCTGATCTTCAAGATGTGCTAGAGGTAGGATCTTGATCCCTATTGGAAGCCTGTGTATTGTGATTAGAGAATTGAGGTAAGAGTTGTCTAGGTTTTGATTGAGATCTGGGGGATGGAAACTGTACGTGTCACATGATCTGGGGGATGGAAACTGTACGTGTCACATGATCTGTGTTCGGTTTGCATTTTGCATCATCTTTGTTTACCTTTTTTTCTTTACTAAATAGCGATTTGGAAGAATGGTTTTTAGTGGCTGATATTTTTGTTTCAACTACGTTTTGTAGGACTTGATAATAAATAGAAGCAGTGTTTGTATTGTTTGTTAGTTTGATCCACGCAGATTGGAATTTTGTGTTTCAGATTCTTGTAAAAATGAGACTTTAAAGAACGTTTCATAATGTTTCCGAAACAAAAATGCAAAAACATATACGGGAAGTCTTAAAATCTAAGTGTTGTAAAAGTCATCAAATTTCATTAAGAAAAAGTAAGACCTTTCGGAATTTTGATCGGTTTCAAAGACTTGACAAAAATGAAAACAAACCTTTCGGCATTTTTTTTCGAGTGTCAGTAAGATTCTGGAAGTAAGAAAAATTAATATTGTAAAGAACAACCAAATTAAGTGTTCCGTTGTGGTGTGGGGGGTGGGGTGCATTTATAATGTTTACAATCCATCTGATCTTCAAGATTTGCTACAGATAAAATCTTGCTCCCTATTGGAAACCTGTGTATTGTGATCAGAATATTGAGATAAGAATTGTCTAGGTTTTGATTTAGAATTAGGTGATGGAAACTGTGTCAATGATCATCTGTCTCAAAGATAAATGCTATAGAGCATGTTGAATTTCCCAGTTTCTAGAGCTTAGTCAATTCTGTTATGAATGAAAATCAATTTAGAAAACTTTTTGATGGTTTGTTTGATTTCCGGGAATTCATTGGATGAGCTGGTTTTCTACGTACCGTAGAACATTACCCCAGAAATGCAGTATTGGGTTATAAAGATCTTTAGTTCAGTTGTACCTGTTTAACTGTTTTTTGTAGTTGCTGTCTTAGCTTGAGGGTGTTATGCTGTATTCGTTTCCAGAAAATGTGAACTTGCATGGTATCGGATTATAATTAGAGTCTTAAAGTTGTAGAACAAGGCGCTGGATGGTTTTAGGTTACATTTCCGTCTCTGTACTACATTATTATTATTATTATTATTATTATTATTATTATTATTATTATTATTATTATTATTATATTCAAGATTTTGTATCCGTTAAGTCCGAAATCAAAACACTTGAAGGTAATAATATTCCATTTTGCAGGGGGCAGATAGTATGCATGAATCAACAGATGCAGTGGAAGCAGCAAAGAACCTTGCAATTACCAACCATTGTGTGGTTGCGGTATCTGGAGCTGTTGACATAGTTACAGATGGTATGCGCACGGTTGGTGTTAATAATGGGGTCCCTATGTTGCAGAAGATTACGGCTACAGGATGCTCCGTCACTGCACTCATTGCTGCTTTTGTAGCTGCAGATCCTCAGCACGCGTTTGAAGCCACTGCTACAGCGATGTCTGTTTTTGGCATTGCAGGTGAGTTGGGAATGGAGTTGGCAAATGGACCAGCTTCACTGAGGATGCACTTAATTGATTCACTTCACGGGTTGGATCAGGCTACGTTGGCTCAACGAGTGAACATCAGCAACATGTAAATTAGCAGGTGTTGGAGAAAGCTATAAAGGATTCCTTCGATGGTCGACTATGTATACATTATTACCATACACATTTGTTGATATTTCAAGGGATTGAAGCATATTGCAGATAGACTATTGTGTTGCAAATATAGTTTGACGTGTATGCCACAGAAAGGATCATCACTATTCACTTCTGTATTTGTGAATACAGTAATCATTAACAAGTCAATTTTGATTGCAAAGTATAAACTATATACAGCAACATAGTAGTATGTATCTTTTCCAACTGGTCTCTCCATTGGTAGGTATGTCTTCAAAATAGGATCACCCAACCAACAGGCATGAGAAGCTCTTTTATATCTCAATCTTGCTAGGGATGTTCTGAAGTTAACTTATTAGACTGCCATGACAATATGCCACTTACAAACTCAACAAAGAAAGATCAAATGTACTAACCATTGCTTGAATCAACACTAATTATTGGCACTTTTGAACCCAGCACATGCATGTAATTAATATTGAACCATTGAAGTTTCTTCATGGATTCGCCACTGTTTGGACAGGTAAGGGTGTTAATGAGAAGAAATATATGAGACTAGCGATCTTCATGTGATACGCAAGGTGTTTATGATTCATACAGAGTTTTGATACTAGGTGTTTCATCAACACTTATGGTGTGGTCATTTTTAGTAGCAGTATCACAACAACATATGATTAGCGTGTAATAATATTTATGTATATGAGAGTTGTTTCCTTATACTAATCATTATGTGTGAATATTTGTAAACTAAATGTCATCGTTTGTAAAAGAATAAACTAAACTCCCACACCGAAAACACAAAATAGATGAAATTGCTTTAAAATAACTTGTCGTTACACTGTAGATTGCCGGGCTTGGTAGTGCTTGCCTATAACCCAAGCGGGGGCATTGAAGCTAGCAAATTCACTCTGCACCAAACAAATCGAAAACTCGAAAATACCAAAAATACTTCCACTCCCAGCACGTCTAAAAAGGAATGGAATAAATCAAAAAACCGCACCGGTGGAGATGATAGACTTCCCAAAAAAAAAAAAACTTTTTGCCTAGCTGAAGATTGGGTACAATAGTTATGTCGAATTGAAGATTTAATGGCATTCTTTGGCAAGTTGGAATATAAAAGTTCATTGATTGTATGGCAATAATGGAGAAGCACTTTTATGTGTTAATCTGATTACTTAACTTATTTAACATATACTTCCTCCGGAAACTTAATAGGTTTACACTTTGTTTTTGTTGACTTTTTTATGTCCGATTTGACCTCAAATTAATCATAATTGATTACGAAAAAATTAATTTTAGAAGTTATATTATACAAATATAAGAAGTATACTTTTATAATATAATCTTTAAAATTATTATTTTCTTAACAAGATATTATTTATTTGAGGTCAAATCGGACATCGAAAAGTCAACAAAAATAAAGTGTCAAACTATTAAGTTTCCGGAGGAAGTAAGTGTTAATATGGGGTATCAGTGTATCACCAATAACCACACCACATGGGCAGCTTTCGACGGCACTAGGAGAGACGCACATGACCTGATGACCAGTGGGAGAGGCATGGCGGCATTTCAAAGGTCATGCAAAAGAGCAGTTTAACATCAATGGATGAAAAACTTTACCATTTACATTCTGCATTACAATCTAGCTTTTCTTGTTATTCAGAATAATGACAGAAACAAATTTTAACATAATGGACAAATTACAACCTATTTACGATGATGCATATATGATCATCATATTGTGAGCTAACCCAGGCACAATGCGCCAATGCAAACAACAGCAGCGGCATGATCTCTATGTGCAATATTTAAACTAAGGCCTTATCAACAGTTGATCCCAAAATTGTAGCTCAACTGCGTCACGTTAGCATTCCACTAATTTAATCCCCATCTCTTCTGAGTTCTAACATACTCCAACAGTTGGTCCCATTGATTCCCTTATTTTTATTTATTTTATTATTATTTTATTTCATCCTTTTTTTTCATTTTTTTTCCAAAATTCATTATTCATTCATTTAAAACATCATATTAATTATAACATATTTCGAAATGTAATAAATATTACAATAAATTCTTAAATAAAAAAATAGTATAATAAATTTGCTATTGTAGAGGTCTACTTTTACGAATTGTATTTTATATTTTTATTTATGCATTTAATATAAATATAGAATAATAATAAAAAAGACATGCATGTACAAACAAAATAGTATATGGATTTTACAATAGGCATCACTTTGCAATATTGAATGAAGAGAAGAAAAAATAAAACAAGTAAGTAAATGAAAAAAAATACTTCCTCCATTTCATTAATAACTTCCTAAGGGGACTATTCATTGCGACCTTTGACCACGTATAACTTTTAAATTAAATCGTATCAATATAAATTAAAAGTTGATTATGAAAATATACTCCATTTAATTTCATAATATAATTTTATTATATTTTTCTCTAATGTAATTTAGTAGTTATACGTGATCAAAGGTCGCGATGAATAGTCCTCTTAGGAAGTTATTAATGAAATGGAGGTAGTAATAAACAACAGTTGAGCTCAATGAGCTTCTATTGGAGTAGCAACTAGGAGGTCAACACCCTAGTTGCTACTCTGTTGGAGAGGGACTAATGCATGCAACTATCCTAGCTAGTACTACCCTGGAAAATTATTCCTGGACTAGGTCTACTATTTAATGGTAGACCTTGTGGTCCTTATTTTTCCACATCATCACTCATAAAATAAATGAATAACATTATAGAAAAAGTTTAACTCAATTATTAACCATAGTTAAAGGTGGTAACTACCACATTAATTAGTTATAGATTTAATGACCGGAAAGTTAATTATATCTATCTTCCAAACATAGTCATCATTATCTCTCTACTGGTAGTACCCTATATATATAAACTACACAAACTTTTCCGAGAAAAAATTTTCTCGTTTGTTTGCACCATTTATTTGCAAACGAACTTATATGATTTTATTTGATCGATGGCATTTTGATGAACTAATGACAGATAAATTTTGGAGCATTATAAGGTGGTCAGTATTTCCACTTATATTCAATTTAATTAACACCGCACACAATTAAATTTCTCTACAAATGTATAATATAGAAAATAAATTAAATTTAAAATTAATAAATGAAAATAAAATATGTTTACATATAACCTACCAAAGAATAACAATTTTTTTTCTTATGTACGTCTTGCCCAAATGAATCCTAATAAATAGTTCTACAGTACACATAATTTTATTTTTTAATGGTTTTATCACTTTTATCTTATTTTGAACAAAATGTTGGTACTTATGATAATAGTTGCAGTTTTTCTTTTTAAAAAGATTAGTAATTAGGAATGCTAATTTTATTCTTTAATTATCGGCCAGATAGTCGCACTGCCGAAGCAAAAAAAAATGAAATGAAAGTAACCCTTTTCAACATATTATAGCACTAAATTATAAAATTGAACAATAGTATTAATTAACCATTGGTGTTTGGGAAGTAGAATTAATTAATTTTTCACTCAAACTCTAATTAATGAATGTTGTGCTTAGTTGTTTACCATGGTTAGTAGTTGAGTTAAACCTTTTCTTTAGTATTCATTTTTTATTTTATGAGTGATGATGTGGAAAAATAAGGAGCACAAGGTCTATCATTTAATGATATACCTGGTCTAGGGAATAAATTTCCGCACTGCTACCACAAAAGGGTTTTATGAGATGCTAGACTGGTCTATTACACCACCAAGACACATACATGTGGGTCTTATATGTGTGGGGTCCAATATCATGTGTCTTAATGCTGTAATAGACTAAGTCTAACATGAAATAAAGTGAAAAAAAATAAAAAAAAATAGTCATTATAGTTTTAATAATATTAAGCAAAGCATAACTAATTAATGACTGGTCTAATCAAATATCTATATGTTGCATATCATGTATATCAACAAGTAGCAGTAGGCTCCTTTCATCATCAAGATATCTATGAATCCATGCATTACGATTTAATTTTTTTAACGGAAAATATAACTCACTCATACACTACCCCTTAACCACCTTATAACTCTAAATATCTTAAACCACCTTATGATTCCGTCGAGATTCGAACCCTTGACCTTTCTACTCCAGCACCCTTAATACTCGTTCATCCTTATAAATCCAAATTACAATTTGATTAAACAAAGAATAATCAACCACATGTTTGGGAGTGGATTTTGGAGATGAATTTTTAATTTTTGGTGAAAAATATTTGCATCATAATTTTTGAAATTGTGTTTGATTTATGATTTTTTTATTTCAATAGGTTTGAGTATAGTGATGAAATAAGGGGTGAGAGAGATAATAGTAGGGATGATGTATTAAAATTGTGATTTTGATTAAGATAATGTAAGAAAATGTGATTATTATAGTGATAGATTTTTTATTTTGGGCGATAATCCGCTCCCAAAGTCAGACACATAATTTTGGACAATGAAAATCATGTTCGGAGCCCTCTCCCAAACACCCGGCTAATCATGATGCGCGAAATCCATCCATTGTGACTATAAGGATTGAGTCTCTGATAACGGAATTGAACCAAGAGCACGAAGCCAAAAATAAGTAAACAGTCCAGGAGGTAACGTGGGTTGATTATAATAAATCGAGACGAATTACACCTAAACGTCTATCGTACTAATTCGAATAATTAATTTTTGGGTCGTTACACATACAATTACTTATCATTAATTCACCTATAAATTCACTTCTGAATGAATTAAAACTTCACCGTCACCTCAATTCAAAATAAAGACCCGTGTCTCAACTAGCAAAATTCCTTTATCTATTTATAACTTCGTTCGGTCCAATGTTTCTCATTTAGCTTTGTTAATAATGTCTGGGTCACAATTTACTTCTAAATCACATTGAATAATTATTTCAGAGAGTTTATAATAAATTATATTGACATTTATACTATTTTAAAATGATTTTTCTAGTTTTTTTCTCCTAAACAATTTAGGAGTAATTTGCGATTAGAAAAAAAATCAACGAAACGAAACCAAAAACTTTGACATAATTAGCACATTTAACTTAGCATACGGTTAATAGTTGTTGTAATTTCAAATGTTTGGCAAAGGTAACTTTTGGTCACACGAAGCAATTGGAAAGTGAATTTTCATTTTTCAGTGACTCAATTTAATCACCTAATTAAGAGTAGACTACTCTTTCCAAGTAAACGTCCTGTAGTTTGATCAATAGAATTCATGCATGCATATGGTCCTTTTCCAAGCACCTTATTGAAATTCCAATGGGTTCATTCAATGACCTTTATCAAAAGATTTCACTATATATATTGGCAATCACAAGACTCATTTTTCATCTCAAAGCAAAAACATACATTTAAACAGCAACAGAGTTTCCAAAGCAATTCAGAATGTCTGGAAAAGGTGGCAACAGCAACAACAACATCGGAGGATCAACCAGCGGAGCGAACAAGTCAGGTGGTGGAAGTGCTGACATGATGAAAGCGCCTGGAACCGGAGGAAGCAGCTACATTTCCAGGCCTGGATTTGAGAACAATCCAAAAGGTTACTTCTCAGGCCTTCATGCTGATGACAAGGCTAAGAAGTAGAGATCATTGCTGAGTCTAATCATATTAGTATTATTATTATTATTAGCAGAACTAAGTTTGCAGTTTATCTATGCTACTCTGTAGTCAATGCTGCATTATTATCTACTTACCTATTATCATGAATAAGAGTTCTGCTCAAACTATTGTGTTATCTAATTTGTCTATTTTCCAATTTCTGAACTTTAAGAATGACCATTACCATTCAACACAAATCCTTCCTGATAATCTACATACAAAAGCCAGGAACACGTGTGGTATTAGAACAAGGTTCGAAAAAACAAGTTGATATTGTTGATCATGGTAAAACGGTAAATGTGATGAATTCACTAATTGCAATAGCTAGATTTATTGATCCGAATTGGAAATTAACAGACTAGCAGTACATTGGAATTACAGATCTGAGACGAAATGAATTCAAGTGCAGGTAACAGAAAACAACAAAGAACGAACTGATCGGTCCATCGAATTGAACCGTGAATAGATCATGATCAATCTATCTAAAACTCGTAAAACTTGAAACTGCATTCCTGTAGTTGTTGAAGACAGTAAAAGGGTAAACGTGACAATAAATCGAGTTTACTAATTGCAGCTGGTAACAGAAAACAACCAAGTATGAAGGCCGGTCGATCGATTCAACAGTGAAATCTTCATCAATCAAATCTTAACTCTTAAGTACATAAAGCTAGCTAGCAAGCAGTGCAGAGAAACTAGCGAGAGAGATGATCTAGCTATGATCTATCTGTATATCTAGCTAGAATTAATCGTGTAGCCATATGCGTATGTTAATATAGTAAGGGATCCACAAATCACCACTACTAATCTAATGCTACTGGAAAACTCACTCTCCATCTCTAGCTGAATTATAGAGTGACATGCCCCACACAATGGTGTCACACACTTGCACTTATCTGGAGGGAAGGAAGTTTCATCTCAACATGCAGCAGCATAAAACAGATCAATGGTGTCCATTATCCTCCGCATTTGGCTTACAGTTGCAGAATCGGCAGCCCCATCAACCACAAACAGGTACTGCATTTCCTTCAACTGTCAAGCACGATGCATGTATACTTCAAACTGGAGCCTGGTTATCGTTAAGATTAAGAATCTGTATATGCTAATCCACTGAAAATTCGGAAAGTTCGAATATACATCATTTACATAACTATAGTTCGGATGTTGGGTGAGTTTACTGGGGCAGAAGTTTCAATGTCGTGCATATAAGCCTTGAGGAGCCTGTCTTGTCGTCAAAGGATGGAGAGAGTTGCTAATATCACATAAATTCGACATCTTCTTCTTGTTCAAGAAAAATGCTTGCAAGAGCAAGCCGATAAGTTGTGGATCTCATATTACGGACAAGAACATAAATCTGCTTCTTCCTTTGCTTTGTAGGTGATGCCCTCCATTGTTCAATTCGAAGCCTAGACAGAAGGGTCGCCTCACAAAATGCCCCTGCTGTTGCCTTTTTGCTGCATATGCAGGAAACAATCATAATCGTTACAATAGGGACATAAACAAATTGCCAGATGAAAGCAGTTGAAATAATGACATAAATAGCTCGCGAACTTGCCTTCCTCTCACAAAACCAGTAGTGACAAAACCAATTGGCCATCTAAAGAATTGCTGCAGATCTGAATCCTTGGGTACTTGAATGTCCCATTCACCAGATGGTAATTGCACAAAATATGATTTCAATACAGCCTCAGGTATTTGAAGTTGTTCGTTGCCAGCGTCTGATCTGTAATTTCATTTCATTTTAATAAGAAATAATTGCACACCATTAGCATAACAAAATGAAAACAACAAATAAACAAGACTAAATTTCTATAGCGTACCCAGTCAATGTCATTATATCAGCAGCAAGAGGTGCACAAACCACTGCTCCTTGCTCAAATACCCCTTTTCTATAAGCATGCAGAAGAACTCGGAGGTAACACTGTCCTTTGATATGCCCGGCTTCTGATATGATGGTTTCTTGTGTAGGTATCTCTTTGTGCTTCATAACTTCATATGTAGAAGCTTTCTGATATGGTATTCTTGGAAATAAATATAAATGGTCGACATTAATAGTATTCAAGAAATCACTCAGAATGTTTGAAGTCCTTGCAATCTTATATTCAAATGGAAAACCAGAGTTATTGAGCATTTTTGCCTCAGATGTTGAGTATCCTGAATCTTCAGAATCACACCCTGATCCTATATCATTATTAAGCCGCACACTGTGCCATGGAGGTGGCATTGGAACTTCCAGGGGTTTCTTAGATTTAGGACGTAGTGACACTTTCTGATCAGTGATAACTTTTTCCATCGCCATAGTGTGTGTATATGCATTGCAATCAGGAAAGTCCGAAGGAAAACAAGGCAGCCCAATCTGGAGAAAAGGAAAAAAAAAAAAGAATTAGAGTTTTACTAAAATCTTCCAAGTCGACATCACAAAGTACCAGTTAAACCCTGAACTTACGTCGGATGCAATCCACTGCTTCTCTCTAAGACCTATCGCATGAGCACCATTTGAAATAAACGCATTCCAAAATACTTTAGCCCAACACAGAGGAATAATAACTGATGACCTGAAGAATATGAAGGAAAAAAATCATAAGGCACAGAAATATTTCCTTTGCAGATTGGTAACTTCCTGCATGACAAAGACCATGCAGACATGGGGGCAGGCGATACATGAGTCTTCTAATTGCATTTTTCGGCCTTGTGTTTTCAAACAAATGTTTTCATTGCTGCAATTCACTTTTAAGGGGGAAACACACAAACACCTTTAAACACTTGTTTAACTTTACCTTACAATAGAGTCTTCATGGTTCTTGTTATTCAGAAGCAAAATAGGGCACCATCTACCATATTTCCCTTCGCCAGAAGAACCACATGTCCCAGAATTTCTACGACCAACTCGAATGAATTCCTCACGCTGATGCTGCTTCTCCATGCAGATAATACTTTCTTCAATAGGAGGGTGTACCCCTTTGCTAAGATCCCACAAGCTGCTAGACCCAGCTGCACATTCTGTCCCATTGTCTGATGTTGGATAAATCACATGCTTTTTAGTTTCACATTTGCTTAGAAAAGGATGATGATTTTCTTCATCAACATCTTCACATTCCTTTCTAGTCAATACACGCGGATCCATGACAACGAAAGGATTAACAGAATTTGAGTTTTGATTGTTGTTCTTGAGGATGGATATCTTCTCTAATTCGCCACAATCATCATCCACGGACTTCTCTGAACTACTGTGCACCCAATCAATACATGCAAACCATCATTACAATTCACCCTTCATGTAGGAAATGAAAGGGAATAAAACAGATAACTGAATTTCACCTGCTAACAGGTAGTAGTGTCTTATGCAGGATCTGAAATACTTTTGATCCGATCAATTCCAACTTTGCGAGCTGACCATCAAGAGAAGTACACTGCACTAAATTGCCTGCAATATCCAACTAAAACACAATTGTCAAAATTTGTTTAGAGATAAATGTAGTGCAATTTATATTTTGCTACAGTTAAGCCAAACCTTTTTGAAGCACCAGGTTTTAACCCACACAGACAGTCATATTATCCGTATGATTGTTACTCAAGGAAAATTGCAATGTATATAATTCAGCAGAATCTAAAGGAGGCTTATCTGATACAGAGAGATCATATTTACACTGTTCTCATGGGATCTAGGATTATTATTACTATTTATTTTTTGGTGAATATTTAGGATTTCTAGTTAATAAAGATCGAATAAAAGTAATTAAGTAATCAGGAGAACATGCTTGTTTTTTACACCAACAGATAACCAAGAGTGAGACTTAGAAAAGGCCAGCCTTTCCTATATGTTATAGAAACCACTTCAAACACTTGCCGAGTGTTGTCACTTTAGAATCATGTTCCTAATGTTTTACATTTCCTAATCTTTAGGGCAGACTATCTTTTCTCTGAATTCCACAATAGCCAAAAGCACCATAATGGTTACTAGTAGTTAGAGCACTATATAAATGTTTGAGCCTCTCATAACTACCTGGCTTTTACAGACAGAAGTCAGTGCATCATATGCTTCCCCAAAAGCAGCAGCATGTATTGATACCCAAAGCTGGCGGATGGTGGTAACATCATCAATTCTTTGTTGTCCACCATCAAGATTAGTACTAAGATCTGTTTTACTAGAGACCAGTGGTAGAGGTCGAAACATGTAGGTAACAGGAGCAATAGGTCGCAGGCGTTCTTTTCCCGCATGATAGAGCTACAAAATGACAAGAGCATTTAAAATTGTGACCAATTGGACAATTATGACATATAGAGAACTTAAGTGAAGTGGTATTTTTGTTCACCCACCACAGCACTTGCAAAGGTATCCCCAGAAAGAATATCATGGAAATTTTCAACGTTTATTGATGGAGCCGGCACAAACACAGAAGCCAAGACTGACAGTAACAATTCCTGAAATATACACCAAAGAATAGAAACCGTGAATCACAAACAAGTGGAAAGAGAATGAAGCATTATTCGAGATAGGAAACCGCTTGCCTGTGTACCCTCCAACTGAACAGTGCCATGGTAACTAGCATCATGCACAAGCACTCCAGTTCTTAGTTTCTTCAGCAAAGCTCTAGAGCCTCTTCCTCTGCATCAATAAATCACAAAACTCGCCCTTCTCAGACATCTCACAAGCACCTTATTATGAATTCATACGACAGTTCTAATTCGAGACTCCATTGACACTCTCTTAGCACTCAGCAATGTATCAGAAAGTATACATAGTCATAAGAGCTAATTATGAATTCACATGACACCAAGTAAACACTAATAACTAAGTGCTCATTTAACTAATTTCAACAATGCATCAATTTAGTAACAATAACACTGACCTTCCATGAAGGCCAAGAGGAACATAGAATCCCCAACGTTTTGTCATCTCGAACCTTTTGGCAAGCCAAACATGCGTTCTGAGCCTCCTAGTTCCATCACCGGAAACACCAAAACCGCTTTCCAGATTCTTCTTAAGCTCAATGCTTCTCCGAACGCGGCGAGAAAGCTTCTTCTCTCCATCACCATCCTTGGCAGCTGAAGAATTACTGTTTTTGCTCTTTCGACACCGTTTTTTGGCGATTCGGTCATCGTGGCTAGTGGTTCTTCGCCTCTTGTTCCTCTGAGAGCGGAAATCGTTGTTGAGCCTATTGGAGACGACGGAGTGAAGTGCCTCGAGCTCGGAAGATCGAGTTTCAGCGAATTTGCGGACGATAAGCTCGGAGGGGGGAAGTTGTGAGACTCGACCTTTGCTCGAATCGGAAACCATAACTATGGTGGAGGATGGTGGCGGCGGGTGGTGCGTTTGGGTTAGTGTGGTGGCGGGACGCGGAGATCCTGGAGAATGGTGGTGGGGTTGGAGGACTATTTTGGGGTTTCAATTAGTTAGGGAAGGGAACCTAGAATCGGCGGTTCATAACCGGAACCTCAACCAATGGTTCCGGTTCATATATTTTGAACAAAACGAATCGGTAGTTCATAAATCCAGAATCACGGGTTCCATAAACTGGTAAGGTCTACAAAATAATTTGGGACTGGATTTTGAAGTTTGATTTTTTATTTTCACTTTTCTCTTTGAAATATCATTAATTACATTTCAATTAGGTTATGTTTAATTCAAATCAGTTTAGTTGAGATTTGCTTAGTTGTTTTTAATAGTACAAATAACATTTTCATATTTGATTAATTCTTTTTTATACTACGAATAAGGTCAGTTTAGTGTGGATCAATTGAGCTAAGATTTACTCAATTGGTTGTTTTTTGTGGTATAAATAAATTTAGTTCAATTTTGCTCATACGAAAAAACAGAGCCTAATATATAGGCAATGGTCTCAAAATAACATGTTCGAGGTATCAGTTTGTGTTAGTATTTCAATAGTAACATTATGCACGTGTACCCCATGTGTTATTCATTTGGCAAATGAATGCAAATTTAATTATAACACGCGATCCACTTAGCTGCCATGTAATTGACCACTATTGTGATATAAATTTTAAAACGTTAATTAAAATAAATTAGTTCAATGTCATATTCCACGATAGTTAGTATCGAAATCTGATTTTGAAAGTAAATGAATGGTGGCATTCCTCTTATTTTGTTTTTCAATCAATTGCATATTCAACGCACATGTTGAAACAAAGGATCTATAACAATATGAATTTTCCACATATATCCAACGAACCAATGATAATTACATTAAGAGACCATAGACATATAATGTCACAAAGAAAGATCATAACTCAAAACTTTCATGCAATGAACCTACATGAAGTCCACGTATAGGTTGTAGCGATATTATACTACTTATGACTCTCATCATAATATGCTTATTGAATTCTTGTGTGAAGCACTTGTTACTTGAAATCCACGTTGAATTTGCCTACTCACAAACTTAATTGGAACTCAACGCCAGTTTGAATTAGTCTTTTCCATCAATGAACACATGAAGCTTATATTGCAATGATACATCGAAACTTAATTGCTAAATAAGAATATATGTACTGACACATTGGTTCAATCGTTCGAGAAAATGTTGAAGTCTCAAAAGCAACTCATCAGACAATTAATACGTTAGCTTATTCATATTTATAAGAAAAACGCGCTGCATTCAAATTAACTACCAACGGTCACTTTCAATCATACATGTCACCTCGTAATTGAATAATGACTTTATTAAGTGCTAACAGATTTATTAACGGTCATTTACTTTACGAATTAATTTTAATCAACATAATATATAAGTTAGTTAATTCAACTAAAAAGATCACTAATTTAATTCATAGTGCAGTCAATAAGATTTAGATGATATGACCATGACCTCTGCACATGATAGGGAGGCACATGAGCCCCCCAGACCAAACCTGACGTCAGAGAGAGCTCTGTCACACCAATCACTACCAGACATGGCGAAATCTTTATTTTTATTTGAAATTTAAATTGAAACAAAGGAAATAGAAAAAACCCTAAAAGTCACTCAAAATCAACAAACCTCCCAAACATTTGCGCAGTTCCCATAATTGGCCGCCCAAACGACGCTCTATAGCTTGTCCATCACCTGCCCAGATAAATATTTCAATGTCATCTTCGACTACTACATCCAACCGTATGTTAAAAGGCCAATAGACATATAATGCCACAACAAAAGATCATAACTCAAAACTCCCATACATCGAACCTACATGAAGTCCACGTATAGGTTGTAGTATACCACGTATGACTTGTGTCACAATACGCTTAGGGGCTGATTGGTTAGTGTGTATTTAGAAATGTGGTCAAAGGGTGTTTTATGGATTTGGGCCCCCGTTTGTAAAATTTTATTCTGCAAGTGTGTTTGTCCAAAAAAATGGATCGATTGGTTGAGATAATTGGACTGCGTTTGGGCGGAAATATTACATCTGTGAAACACACATTTTTGATTGGTTTGCAGCATTCTGCAAGTGTGTTTGTGGATTCTGTGCATTTCAAAGTGATTGGTTTGGATTGTAATGTTCATAAACTGTGTTTACAAACTCCATGATTGGTTCCCAGTTTATTTTTTGGTTGTCTTTTGAAGTTTTTTGGAGAAAATAACAAGAACAGAAGAACATGTTTTGAGTTTTTTTGCTGAACAAGAACAGATTTCATTGCATGCCTTGGCCAAAGATTTGATCAGAACAACAACATATTTCATTGAATGCCTTGGAAAAAGTTTTCTTTCAACAAGAACAGAAGAACAGATCAAGAACAGACCAAGAAGTGCATAACTGAATTCATCAGAAGAACAACAGATTTCTTTCAACAAGAAGAGTAGAACAGAATTCCTTAATCTGCAGTATTTAACAAGAACATACCAGAACAGACCAGGAATAACCAGAACATTTTTTAACTAGAACAGAAGAAGAGAAGAACAGAATTCATTGAACTTTTTACGCAAAGATTTTAGCAAGAACAGTCCTGGATTAATTAATTGAACTTCGTACATACGACATAACAGATTCTACTAATAATTGCAACCAACAGTTGTTACTAGACTCTATATGCCTACCGATATAACGTAGACTGCGTACATACGACATAAAGTTGAACATCTTTCCGACATCAGAAAATTGCAGCAGAACATATAAAACCACAAACAAATGCACCAGCAACTGTCATGAAATAGAGGTCTGGACTTTTCTCTTCCCCTGGCATATTCAAACTACCTACATTTGTTGGCTCTGGATCGACATAATCAACAAGTTCAGGCATCTCAGCAATGGAAGAATCAGCCTCGTTAACGCAGCTCCCAATTGTGACTTCATCCTCGTTAATAACCAAGGCCGGCATTTGCTCCAGTAACAATGCAGTTCTTTCCTTGTATTTGCAGTTGCATATCTTCTGATTTAAAGTTCTTGGAATGCTCCCTGAAAGAGACTCATTAAGAAGCTGGCTATGAAAATCTAATAGATAGTAAATCTTAGTAAAAAATAAGTCTACATCAGCACGTCCAACAGCTCCCACCCATGACCTATAGAGCTGAAAAATAAAGCCAGAACAAGTTTGATGTTTTGATAATTGTCCAGAAATTACAAAAAAAGAAGAAAAAAAAAACCCTGCTCAGACATGCATGATTCAAATAGGTGTTTGGTGTGGCTAAAGATGTTGTTTAAAAGCCAGCTGCTTCTCTTCAATCACAGTTGAAGAGAAATAAAAATGGTTTGATCTTTTTGGGTTCCATTAGGCTTCCATACACATCATACTTCACTACAAACTCCCATCCTAACAACACATAATATAGATATCCAATATATATCCGATTTTGGATATTCAGTTCCGGCCTCCCATCCTAACAACACATAATATACATATCCAATATCCGACCTTGGATTTTAGTTCCGGCCTAACCAAACAACTCAGAACATCCAGGGCCAGTGTATCTACCAACCCGTTCTTCCACCCACGATGAGCCACATGTAATGACAGTAGCCAACATCCCCACTTATTAACATTAACAAGACAACTCGGATTCTAGTTTCCCCTTCTATATTGATCCATAAAAAAGCCTACATCCGCTGCATCATTACCATCGCCGATCATTAAACTAGATGTAAGTGAGCTCCTCCTGTTCCATCGTGTACCCAGTGACTCAAGCTCATTCCAGTTCAACTCAGATTCCAAATTGGTCTTACAAATTAATAGGATCACAGATCACTCATGTCCTACTGCACCAGTCAAGTAAATTACTAAGTTAGCACAACACTGCACAACTTACAAATTAGTAGTACTTATTTGTGGTGAATGCCACTAGCAGTTCAATCTGAGTAACTCATCGATAACTAACATAAAATTATCATCTGTATTACTCGTATGGCTAAAACACAACCCCAATATCATTAACTATATGCCATGGTCAGTGCAGCTGATTACACCATTGTAACAGACCAAATTCGTGTACTGACACATTATTTACATCTGCAACATTCTTATCAACAGGAATTGCCCCCATATCCACAGAGTTGATCCAATATCTACTCCTTCAGTAAGTAATTTCCGCAAACCTGAAAGGTACAGTTACCAGTTAGTTATTCATCGATCTATAGGAACTAATTCTTTTATAATTTTCCTTGCAACTTTTAACTATGTACAGATTAGTTATTTTGCTTTCACTTAACATCGATTCACTACCGACATTGATCAAACTATTAAAAAAACGATCAAATTGAGCAAATCAACATTTGTGACTGAAACGGGAATGAAATCAAACTCGGTGGCAGAATTTAAGCTAAAACGCACCTTCAGTGGATTTCACGGTGATTGGTGGAAGCTTCCATCGGCGATGCATTGAAGCTCAATGTCAGAAGATCGGCTGACAATAATTGATTTCACAAGATTCGGCTCGATTCAGCTGTAAATTGAAAGAGGGACAAAGCTAGGTTTTCAGAAGATAGCAACTGCTCACAATCACGAGGCGGAATACGGGAAGAACAGGAAAAAACGCAGGTGTGAAAAATTTTGGATTTTGCCTTTTATAGTGGAACATGGCATTGTGTGATTATGGAGAAGAAGGAGGTTAACATGGTAATTTCAGGTGGGTCTTGAAAACAGACCTGTTGGTGTGTTTCAAAACCGGGCACCCCCCCCCCCCCCGTTTAGTTTTACACCTGTTGGTGTGTTTGTAAAAGATTTCGGGCTGGCCCGGCGGGCTGCAAATACACTGAAATGAGTAACCAATCGCTGTGTTTCGCGCGGTCAACTGTAAAATTTGGCAAAACACACCAAACCAATCAGGGCCTTATTGAATTCTTGCATGAAGCACTTGTAGTTACTTGAAAACTACGGTGACTTTGCCTACTCACAAGCATATATAATTGGAGCTCAACTCCAATGTGAATTAATATTTTTCGTCAATGAACACACGAAGTCTACATTGTAATGATACATTGAAACTTAATTGTCAAATAAGACTATATATATATATATATATATATATATATATATATATATATATATATATATATATATATATATATATATATTCACATAACATATTACACCGATTCAATTAGACTCAATCATTTGAGCAAATATCGAATTTCCAACTTATAAGATAACTAATTTATGAAGTTACCCCAATCAACTCACCATACAATTAATACGTCAACGTATTCATATTCATAAGAAACTCGCTACATTCAAATCAACTGATATATATTAATGTTTCAATTTCATTCGTACCTGTCACGTCGTAACATAATAACGACCTTACTAAATGCCAACAAATTTATTAACGGTGATCTACTTTACGAATTTATACTAATCAACCTAATATATAAGTTAGTTAATTCAGCTAACAACAAGCTCACTCATAAACATTTAATCCATAGCGTAGTCGATAAGATTTAGACGATATGACGATGGCATGTGTGTACTAAGTACTACTGGTATGAGAGAGAGCTCTATCACCATTCACTATGAGACAAAGTTTTATCTTTATTTGAAATTTAAATTGAAAGAAAATGAAAAAGAAAACCCTAAAAGTCATTCAAAATCAACAAATCGCCAAAACATTCGCGGGTTCCCAAAATTGGCCGCCCAAACGCCGCTTTGCAACTCATCCATCACCTGCCCAGATTCTTATTAAACCTATACCTGAAATTTCAATTTCAATTTCTCCTGACACCCTCTCTCTCTCTAATCTCCGTCTCCGCCCATCACAATCCTTACCACCGGAATAGTTTTCTGCTCCACACCACTTATCATCCAGGTATTCATTTTTATCAGATCTGATTAATCGTTTCTCTCGCCTCGCCGAGAGTTGTTGTTTTCCGGTTGGTTTGGTTCTCAGCTGTTCCAGCGACGTTTGTATCTGATCGGAGAAACTGTTTATCATCTTGTAGTTTTGTTTTGTCGGCGAAATTATTGTGTTTCTTCATGATTAATTTATTGTTATTCTCAGCCGTTACATGTAATTGGAATCGAAACCCTAGATCTTGTATTTTTTTTTAGAATAATTTTGATTATTGTTTCTTACTTACAAATTGGAACCTGGCTTATGATGTGACTGTCTGTGACTTTTTTTTAAAGATGATTTTGGTTGTTTGTTCTAATGGTTGGTGAAGGTAAATTTCAGTAGCTTGACTCTGAATCATGATTAGTATATAATGTGACGCTTTTAGCTTGTTTTATGCTAACATTTTATAGCTCAAGTATGATTATATAGTGCTGCAAGTGTAAGTGAATTGTTTTGAACAGGATGGGGATCTGTCCGAGGCCAGCTGCCAGCACCAAGAGAGGAAAAGTGACACCAAGAAATGTGGAGAGAACAGCGGATAGATCTGCTCCAGATTACGACTTTGTTCGCCTGGCACAAAGGGTTGATAGGCTGGAGGCTCGTATTGAGTTGTTTTGGCAGAGGATTCAGCAAGATAACCAAGCCGCTGCCTTCTTTCAGGTGCAAAACCCTGGGCCAAATTTATAGGAGCTCTCTTCGAATCCAATAGGAAAACCATTGGTTACTTGGTTGCCGTCTAATTGCATATATAGTATAAGTTCAGACCCTGGGTATTTGAGTTGTGATGATTGTCTATTACTTTCTTGGCTGATAACTACAACATTGGAGGTCGTGGGAATGAATTGTTGAATGATGATAGTCTATATGAGCTTCGGTTCAGTCTGTGATATGATATTAGTATGTGATGGTTTAATCTCCAGTATTGTTGATTTTGTGGTTTTGGAACTTCTCAATGGTGGATGTTTACATGAAGTTAATGTTGCTCTTTACTTGATCAGTGTTGCACTATGGAAGTATTTTGTATAAGTATAGTACTCTTAGCAACTCGGTGTGCGTGTTAACCCAGACATCTTTGGGTCGTTGTTTGTGTGAGTGTTGGTTTTATGTCTAATGGCAGTAAAACTTGTTTCTACATGCTTATGCTCTTTAGCTCAATACGCTGTCTTTGGTCTCAGGGTCTCAGGTCTAGTCGTGCAGTTGTGCTAACTGCTAAAGTGTTGCTTATACTTGCTCTTAGACTATATACACTCAATTGGGCAGCATTACTGATTTAATATAGATAGGTTCATACACTTTGTTTTGTTCTTTGCTATATACCAGCACTGCCTTGTCATTTTTAGCTAACAACGGACCTGAGAGACTGTCTTTGTTTGAATGTGAAACCTATGACCCTACTTTGGGCAACAAATATAAAGGACACTGTATCTTGGCTATATGCCTATATATCTGTTTCAACTTTCAAGGTACTATACTATCTCTCGACATTTCAAGAACTGTAAAATCTGTGCATATCATCTTGCACTTTGCTGGCAATTTCTTAATGTGGTTTCTAGTTGTAATGTGGCATATGTTGTAGTCCTGTATATGGTGCTGCTGCGGTGTTTTACTCATAGTCATGCATGAAGTAGATTGACAGTAGTTTAATAGTTGAATGGTCCATGTAGTTGGAAGCTACCTCTAACATTGATTTAGTGGTGTCACCATTTTTGTTATTTGCTCCATATTCCTGCACCTGTGGTACTGTATTATAACGTCTTTTCTCCCTTGCCCCGTCTGGTTCAACTTGCACCCTCTTTTGAATCCAAAACTAGGAGAAAGTGGCAGCGTATGGATGCAGTAGACTTGGTGTGCTTGAAAATTTCGATAGTTTTGAACACAAACATAACAGCATTACAGCACAAAGGATAGAGTAAACCAAAATTCTGATATAAGTTCTTAAGAATTATTATACATCAGATCATTGTCTCACAAACTAAAAGTGAAAAATGAGTGAAATCAGATACATGAAAACTACTCCTGTCCTGGCATTTTCAAAATCCTACTTAAGGAGGCTAGGCCATCTATGGCCCAACGTGTTATTTCCGTTTTAAAAGAAAAAAATAATAATCCTAGTATCAGGCTTGAACTTGCAATTGTTGAGATATCAAGTTGGCTAGTTCCAGCTGGTTTACTTGGTGCCTAGAGTGCTTTTCGCGGCGTCAGCAGTGCCCTGAGCCATGCTTGCAGCACCAGATGCAGTACCCTGTGCGATGTTTGCGGTAGCAGATGCAACACCATGCGTCGCATTAGAGACACCGGATGCAGCACCCTGTGCCACGCTTGAGGCACCAGATGCAGCACCCTGCACTATGTTGCCTACACCAGCTGCTGCTCCTCGTGCTACGTTCATTGCCCCTTGTCCCAAGTTCTTAGCTTGTGAGCCAGTCTTTTCCATATAAAAAAACATCATCAAAGTTATACCGTATCAGACTCTGTTTGAAAAATAGTATAGAGAATGAATGAAAAATGAAAAGGGAATTAATAGATTGTGAACATATACATACCTCTTCCATTACACTGGAGCTCTTGTTCTGGATATCAGATGCTATCTGACAGGGAGATGATTGTTGACTTGCCATTTTTCTGCAAATGCTTTTCCTTTGGGGAACTAAAATTCTGAGTATGAATATGAATGTATATGCATATGATGAATGATGATTTGGCATTGGTGAAATTTCCAGTATATATATGGGTTTTGTTTGGCATGTTGCCATTTGGATGAAAGGTCAGCCTTTTCCGTAGGATTTGGGCAAGAATGTTTCATCATTTCATGTTTTGATTGATTACATTGCAATTTCGTAGGGACAAGACAATTGGTTTGATATGAGTTTCCCTAATGTTAGTAAAATTGGTTTTCACTAATAGTTTCAGTTAAATGTTTAAGAGCATATGTGCATGAGCATAACCATACATAGTACATACTCTACAAAGGAGAGAATTGATGATGTAAGCAGCGTTACATCAGAACTAGTTTGTCTTGTTATGTACAAATTACAAATAGAGAGTCTTAATTAATTATGTACCCTTATGTTTTCTTAGTGCCCAAATGGCGACACTGATGATGCAGAGCTAGCATCTTGTTGCCTCTTCTTGTGTTCGAATAGGGGTGCAGATACTTTTTTTTTTTTTAAAAAAAGAAACAAATCACCTGCTGTGCCCGCCATTTCTCTCGCCAGCTAACTATCCTTGCGCTTATTTTTTTGCCAAAAACCGGAGCCGCTAAAATTTTAAAACTTATTTACATTATACTTTGAACCCGATAATGTATGTTCTCGTTTTGACATGTGAAAACCTCTTATCGGTCGCCAGTCTAAAGTAGTCGATTGACCCGCATCTACTGAGATAAAATCATATCCGTTACGGTTAATAAATTGACCTACCACTATACAAGAATTAGTTAAAATTTGCATAAATAACAGTCCGTAACCGCCACGTAAACCAACCATGCATGTATAGGATCAATATTAGAGCGTCTATTGATTGCACTGCAAAGTCATTTTACTTTTTAAAACTTCTTGCCTTTTGGCCATAACTTGGCAATAATAATCACACTAACTCCCAAAAGAATAAAAATTGACATATGAAAACTTAACAAGTACATTATCATTACTATATATATCAACACATCAGTTGTGAAGTTAGAACTCAAAACAAAATCAGGCTACAATGGCAGCACCAGCAATAACAGAGATGATGAACCAAGTTGGTTCTGCAATAGCAGGACTAATGGTGGCTTACGCCATGTTCCAAAACTACTTCCCTTACCAATTTCGTGGCCCAATCTCTCGCTACCTCCAAAAGATCATCAATTTCTTCAACCCCCACCTCACAATCACCTTCCCTGAACTTCAGGGCCAACGCTTTGGTCGAAGCGCGGCCTACACAGCCATCAAACGGTACCTAAACTCTAACTCAACCAAGCAGGCCAAGCGCATGTTCGCCTCAGTTGCACGTGACAGCGAGGCGCTCATTTTAACCATGGCAAGCAGTGAGATGGTGATCGATGACTACCAAGGCATCAAGCTCCATTGGTCTTCCAGCCAATCGAAGCCACAAACACAGTCCGTCTCGTTCTACCCTCGCGACGAGGAGAAGAGATACTTCCATGTCACCTTCCATAAGAAGCACCGAGATATCGTCATCGAGAAGTACCTGAAACACGTCCTGGAGGAGGGGAAAGCGATCACGGTTAAGGAACGGAGACGGAAGCTGTACACCAACAACAAGAACGAAGGGTGGAGGTTTTCGCAGAACATGTGGAGCCATGTGGTGTTTGACCACCCTGCCACGTTCGACACCCTGGCGATGGATCCTGCCAAGAAGCAGGAGATCGTAGATGATCTTACTACTTTTACTAAGGCAAAGGACTATTATGCGAAGATTGGGAAGGCGTGGAAGCGTGGATATCTCCTCTACGGCCCTCCTGGGACGGGGAAATCAACAATGATTGCTGCAATAGCTAACCTCCTCAAATACGATGTTTATGATCTCGAATTGACAGCAGTAAAGGACAACACTGAGCTCAGAAAGTTGTTGATTGACACTTCGAGTAAGGCGGTTATTGTGATCGAGGATATTGACTGCTCTCTCGACTTGACAGGTGAAAATCTTAGTCTCAACTGAAGTTTTAAATTGAATGAATGAATTAATCAATTCATATTCATTTTCTAACAATAGGCCAGAGGGAGAAGAAAAAAGAGAAGGAAGAAGACACCAAGAAAGACGAGGATGCCAAGGTTAAGGAGAAGATAAAGAAGTTTGAGGAGGGTAAGAGTAGCCAGGTCACCCTGTCAGGGCTACTCAACTTCATAGACGGCTTATGGTCAGCTTGTGGTAGCGAAAGAATCATCATATTCACAACGAATTACATGGAGAAGCTTGATCCTGCATTGATTCGGCGTGGGAGAATGGATAAGCACATTGAGTTGTCTTATTGTGGATTTGAAGCATTCAAGGCGTTGGTGAAGAACTACTTGGACATTGATTCACATGAACTGTTTGTGACGGTTAAAGAATTGTTGGAGGAGACTAAGACAACACCAGCTGATGTTGCGGAGAACTTGATGCCGAAGTCAAGTGGTGAGGACGCGGAGACGTGCTTAGTGAGATTAGTTAAGGCACTTGAAGAAGCGAAGGAAGAAGAGAAGAGAAAGGTTGAAGAGGAAGAGAAGAGAAAGGTAGAGGAGGAAGGGAAGTTGAAGGTTGAGAGACTAGCTAAGGAGAAGGAGGAAGAGGAAGAGAAAATTAAGGCCAAGGAAAATGGTGATATGAAACTGGACAGTTGTGGACAAGATTTGATTAGTGGAGTGAAAGAGAATGGTCAAAGTGTGGAATAATTAATACTCCGTAAGAGGTTTATGAAATAATTCTGTGTTATGTCTGTTACGAATAATAGAGTAATAATAACTCATAATCTTATACAACTTCATAATTTTCCTAACTACATCTACTAGTATACTCAAGTTACTCAATTAAAGAATACTAGTAAACGCAATCTTTCTTGTACACCTATTGCTATTAGTATTTTCACACAACCTTAGTTTTGTTTCAACACAAACTAAAACAGGAAAGATACGTAGTAAAATGCAAAAATAAATGCAAGACAACAGTTACAAGGTTCAAAACAAAACAGAGTTATTTTATCACCTAACTCATATACAGTACATGATTTATTTAGAAAAGAAAAAAAAACATATTTTTAAACGGGCTAACGAATCCGGGTCTGCACGGGCCCGGTCGAGCTGTTCACTGGCCTTTTTAGGGTCCGGGCCGGGGACAATCATGGCAAAAAATTCACTAAGATCGAATTCGTTCGTACAACTCTGTATATTCGCTCTTTCTATCTTAGCTCAAAACAACACAAGTCACCTAATGATGATGTATAGATGCACTCTACCTATTTTATCTCTCAATACGTTACTAGAGATCTAGAATATAAATCTTGTGTAAAAGACTCGAAACAACAACTAAAAGAATAAACTAACTCTCAGTTGAAAACTCCTTGAATCGATGTGCCATTCTCTGTGGCCAAGGTTGAATGGTTGATGTATTTATAGTGTAGTAAACTTGATCGAATACTATCAGGTCTTCTCTGCTATTCTAAACTCTGAAAGGAATCTTCTTTTCTTGTAAAGCCTTGTAGTCAGTTGACATCTTCAATTAAGAAACCTTTTCCTTTGTACACTTCGTGTTCCTTGTAGGTTTCTTCCTTGGATAAGTTTTCTTCCTTTTCCTTCAAATCTTTCCTTCTAATCGTAAACAGTTCATTTGTTCATGCACACGTAACTAAATAAAATTGTGGAACTAGTTATTATGTTAAAAAAGATAAAATAATAAAATCGACCAAGTGTACCGGTTAACAGTAGATAGGAGCTAGTTGAATAAATACACATGTCAACATCTATGTTAACACCATAAACAATAGCCACACTTGCAGTTTGTAAAATCTGATCATTTTTAATTACTAGCAATAGTTTTTACTTTTAACTACTAGTTGATTAGTTTCAGTTAAATGTTTAATAGCATGCTGCATGCATGTGCCTGCATGCATTTTGCGTGCATATATACAAAATTGACCAACTGATTACTGATGTGATGTAAGCAGTATTACATCCGAACTAGTTTAATGTCTTACATACTACTACTCCTATTTTTTTACTTCAATTTTCACACATTTAATACATCTCATTTAGTTTATTGATTTTATAAATATACTACAATAATTATAAGTAGTATTACATCAAAACTAGTTTAATGTCTTACTTGTTAGACCATCTCCAACCATGAGTCTTATTAAGACTCTCACAAAACTTAAGATTGGAGAAGTAAAAAGTTGAGTCTTATCATCTTATACATAAGATGAGTCTTCCCACATAAGACCCATCTAATGAGGTCTTATGTAATTTTTTATTATTATTTAATTTCATTTTCTCTTTCTTCCCGCTTTGTTTGTTTGTTACTTGTTTGTTAAATGAAAAAAGAAACAATAAAAAAATATGTTGTGGAGTCTTATGGTTGGAGTTGAAGATAGACTTGAGTCTTATAGTCTTATAATAAAATAATGACATTATGAGTCTTATCATCTCATGGTTGAAGATGGTCTTACATACTACTCCCTCCTTTTTTTTTTTTACTTGTCGTTTTAGAATCTTCACACATTTTAATACATCTCATTTAATTCATTGATTTTATAAATATACTGCAATAATTATAAGTAATTATTATACTTCAACCAATAGTAAGCTTCTAAATGGCATAGAATTCAACAAAGTGCATTAATTGTGATTAAAGTCTTTTTGAAAAATGTAAAATGAAAAATATTTTTCTTATAGTGAAAAAGCTAGAATGACGAGTATTAAAAATCGGAGATTACAAATTACAATTACCGTCTTAATTATTATGTTTTTTTAGTGCCTAGACGGAGACACTGATGATGCAGCATCTTGTTGTTTCTTGTGTTCAATAATAGAGAGTTGATTGATTGCATATTTGCATTGCCAAGTCAAGTTTCTTTTCTTTTGCCTTTTGGCCACAACTTGACATTATAATAATCACTAATTCCCTAAAGAATAAAATTGATGTATGACAACTTAACAACTACAATATGATCACTATATATATCAACACACATTTGTGAAGTTAAACTCAAACAAAATCAGGCTAATTAAAATGGCACTATCAGCAATAGCAGAGATGATGAGCCAAGTTGGTTCTGCAATAGCAGGACTAATGGTGGCTTACGCCATGTTCCAAAACTATTTCCCATACCAACTTCGTGGCCCAATCTCCCACTACATCCAAAAGATCATCAATTTGTTCAACCCTCACCTCACAATCACCTTCCCTGAATTACAAGGCCAAGGCTTCGGTAGAAGCATGGCCTACACGGCCATCGAACGGTACCTAAATACTAACTCAACGAAGCAGGCCAAGCGCCTGAATGCCTCGGTTGCACGTGACAGCGAGGTGCTCCTGCTAACCATGGCTAGCCACGAGATGGTGATCGACGAGTACCAAGGTGTCAAGCTACGTTGGTCTTCCACCCAATCGAAGCCAGACACACAGACCGTCTCGTTCTACCCTCGGGAGGACGTGAAGAGATACTTCCATGTCACGTTCCATAAGAGACACCGGAATGTCGTCATCGAGAAGTACTTGAAGCACGTCCTGGAAGAGGGGAAAGCGATCACGATTAAGGAACGGAGAAGGAAGCTGTACACCAACAACAAGAACTATGGGTGGAACATGTGGAGCCATGTGGTGTTTGAGCACCCTGCCACATTCAACACCCTAGCGATGGATCCTGCCAAGAAGCAGGAGATCATAGATGATCTCATAACTTTTACTAAGGCGAAGGACTATTACGCAAAGATTGGGAAGGCATGGAAGCGTGGATATCTCCTCTACGGCCCTCCTGGGACGGGGAAATCAACAATGATTGCTGCAATAGCTAATCTCCTCAAATACGATGTATACGATCTCGAATTAACTGCAGTGAAGGATAATACGGAGCTCAGAAAGTTGTTGATTGACACTTCAAGTAAGGCAGTTATTGTGATCGAGGATATTGACTGTTCTCTTGACTTGACAGGTAAAAATACTAGTTTCATTTATTTAAAAGTTCAAATTTGTAAAGATGCGGGAAACTAATCAATTCCTATATATTAATTCTCCAACAACAGGCCAGAGGGAGAAGAAAAAGGAGAATGAGGAAGACACGAAGAAAGAAGCGGATGCGATTGTTAAGGAGAAGATGAAGAAGCCAGAAGAGAGTAAGAGTAGCCAGGTCACGCTGTCAGGGCTACTCAACTTCATAGACGGCTTGTGGTCATCTTGCGGTAGTGAAAGGATCATTATATTTACAACTAATTACATGGAGAAGCTTGATCCTGCGTTGATTCGAGGTGGGAGGATGGATAAGCATATTGAGTTGTCGTATTGTGGATTTGAAGCGTTTAAGGCGTTGGTGAAAAACTACTTGGATATTGATTCACATGAACTGTTTGCAACGATTAAAGAACTGTTGGAGGAGACTAAGACGACACCAGCTGATGTTGCGGAGAATTTGATGCCAAAATGTGGTGGTGAGGACGCGGAGATGTGCTTGATGAGATTGGTTAAGGCACTTGAAGAAGCGAAGTTGGAAGAGAAGAGAAAGGTGGAAGAGGAAGAAAAGTTGAAGGTTGAGAAACTAGCCAAGGAGAAGGAAAAGGAAGAGAAAGAGAAGGCTAAGGAAAATGGTGATGTGAAATTGGACACTGATAAACAAGAAAATGGTGAGGTGATTCAAGCACAATGTGAGAAATAGTTAGTAACAAGAACTCTATGTCATCATTTTACATTTTACATTTTCTACTGGAAAAAGGGCTTGGCAAAGAGAGGAAAATGTAGATGGGAATATCTTTGTTGTCTTTTTTTACTACTACAAGAAAAACTGAAATATTTATAGGCTTTTTAAGAGAAAGAAAAATGAAAAATATAAAAACTAAAAAAAAAAGAGAGACAAAAATGCAATAAATATAAGAAGTGAAAAGGACAAGCCAGAGTCTTGAAAAAGGGAATACTTTTCTAAAACATGGAAAAATTTATGATTTTTGTGGTTTTAGTGGTAACCGTTGAGAAGTTTAAGAAAAGAAAGTGAACACATGTGATATTATGTTATGATTTTAAACAACTTCATTATTGTTTTAAGATGATTTGTTATAGTTTTAATTGACCATTTAATTATAGTTTTAGGTGTTATAAAATTAGAGATGATGATGTTAAGGTTTTAATGAGCTACATTATATTTATGATCATTATAATTTTAAGCGTCAATCTAAAACCATGAAACTAACAGTAAACAAGTGTAAAAGTGAAAACTATGTCATTACAAGATTGAGACATTCAATCTTTCAAAGGTTTTAAACAACCTATATTATCATAGTAAAAAATTACAATAAACGTTCGTTCAATGTTTTAATGAATTAAAGAATTATCATGATCAAAATTTCAGTAACATAACTAACACCACATGTTATCCGCTCACCTCAAAATTCGAATCCATAGTAAACTAGACGATCTAAACATATCTATCTAAGCGTAGAGATGAATTGCATTTTGACTGATGAATCAAGACGAAGAGATTCGATGAGTTGTAGAGTGATAGCGTGGCAAAATTGTTGAGCTCTTCATTGTCAGCGTCTGGAGCTCATCATTAGCCTCCTCAATGGCTCCCCAGCCTTTGCAAAGGCGGTGTTTCGTTGTTTCACCATCGATCTGGTGGAGTGGAGCGTTATGGTGGAAAGGTGGGGAGAAGAAACGTAAAAACTAGAAAATAGATTGATTGGGATTTTATTTTTTATTTATTTTTATTTTTTTGATTTTTGGAATTTCTGGGTCTATATATATTAATTCGGCTGACCGGCCAGATGATTTATTTCTGACCGCGAATTGGTACAAGCTAGCAATCTGAACTTTATTAATGTATAGAAATTTTTTAACTTTTACTATCCTTAATTTGAGTTTGTTATTCCATTATCAAAATAACAAAATAAATATAATAATAATAATAACAGATAAATAAAAAATATCAAATATAGTTTTTTTTCTTTTCTATATTTAATTTAGTTGAGTATAAATTTGAACACGATAGACATTAAAATTAAAACAACGAATTTCTACGAAATTTCATCATCACACTAGGTAGTGGCGATTTGTTTGTTTTTCCACCCCGTCGTTAAAGGGAGTATATAGGACACAGTCATGAGCAACTTTGCTTTGTTTAATTGTCAAAACAATTGCATTAATCAATTCCTGAGTTGAGAGTTGAGACTGTTGAGTTGAGTTCACCTCACAACTTTTTCCGATTCAATCGCCTGCGCTGCTATTATCTCAAATCAAACCGATTCGATTCAATCACTGACTGAGTGATAATTATTAATTATTATAGAGAGAGAGAAGATGCTGGAGAAAATCGGATTGCCTCCAAAACCATCGTTGAGGGGAAACACTTGGGTGGTTGATGCCTCTCATTGCCAAGGATGTTCCTCTCAGTTCACTTTCATCAATCGCAAGGTCTCTTTCTCTTCCCTGATCTGTTACCTCTGGTTTTTTTTTTTTTTTTTTTTTTTTTTTTCTGATCGAATGCTTTTAATTGTGATGTTAATATCTCAAACGCCCACACTTTCAGTTAAGCTTTATTTTTGATGTTTGATTTCTCATGTTTATGGCATTTAGATTAATTAGTTACCAGTTTGAGATTTTGTTGCAATAAACCCATGTTTATTTATGTTTTCTCTCTTGTGTTTTATTATGACTTCTTACTTATATTGACATTCCTTGGTGTTATATATAGTCTCATCTTTGGAATTTGAAGAATAGCATGGTTAGTTTTAGGTTCATAGTGTTTGATTGTTTGCGGGTAACATATTCCACTCATAGGCATTAAGAGAGAGAACAGTCAATAGCTTCAACTAGAAAACTCTTGAGATTGATCGATTATAAGGTAGGCTTTAGCAATCTTACGGCGAATTGGTAAGTTGCTCGGTTGGTGAACTATAGGACATGGTTTCGGGGACTGGAAACAGCCTGTTCAAGGGGGATTGGAGTGTTGGCAAAATGGTAAGTTATAGAACATGGTTTCTATAACTTACCATTTTAAGGTGTTCTTGTTGTTGAAACTTCATCTATATAACTTGTTATCGGATGGTTGGTTTCATAGTTATGTGTACTGTGTAATTTACTACTGTTATTAGTTTTGGTTGACACGGCGTAAAGTATTTTTATCAAATCCTCCTGGAGTATTATTCACTCTTATAACTAATCTTCGTTAGTCATTATATCCCTGTCATTGTTCTGCTTTATTGTTGCTGGTTTCTCCATCCTACTGGCTTTCTTCGTGTATGGTTTCTAACTGAAGAGGGTTGATGGGGGGAGGGGGGATATTTAGAAATTAGGTAGCTCTCACACACACCTATTATTAAATGTGAAAAAACAAGTTGTTCGTGTACTCTGATATTTAGGAGGACAATAACTGGTAGACTTAATGCAGTAATCTCCATAATCCATGTATCCTGTTGAGAGTGTTTGGTTTGTTTCAGTGCAATAAAAATTAATGAAGTATAAATTCCTGGTTCTTTTCTATGTTGTTTGGGACCTAACCAATTGCTGAAGGCCTCCCTCATGTCATGTAAAATTTTAACCAAATACCTTTGTAACTTTTTGATTTCTTTTCCTCAATGGACATCCAGCACCACTGCCGTAGGTGTGGAGGCATATTTTGTAACAGCTGTACCCAGCAAAGAATGTCGTTACGAGGACAAGGTGATTCACCTGTCCGCATTTGCGATCCCTGCAAGTCTTTAGAAGAGGCAGCACGATTTGAAAGATATGGGCATAAGAATAAAGCAGTGAAAGGTACTACTTACTAACTATCTTATTGTTTTCTGCTTCTGTTCCTTCCTTATGATGCTGCTATGTCATTTTAGATCTTTGAATTTCTTGTTCTTTAGCTGACTCTCTTTCTTCCTAGTGTTGCTGATTCACTTTAATTTGATAGTTTGTCTGCCATGGTTATGTACCTCTTCATTTCTTGCACCATCAGTTATCTTGGTAGTCATGCAAATCTGATTTGTTAAAAAGGGCTTGTAATTAACCATCTTCAGCCTGCACTTTATGAATATTGCACTGAAGTATGCCTTATAATTAAAGAATAATCTCAACATTTTTACTTGGATATGGTCTAGGGCTGCAATATTGTTTTTCTCTTAAAAATGGAAAATGGCAATGCTTAATTAAGTGTACGTGGCTGCAAAGTAGCTTATAGCTTGAGTTGGAAAAATCTATTTTCTCTAAAAGAGATCTTGATGCTGTCAACTGCTATATTTTGAGATATCCTGGTGCTACAACTGATGTAAACTGCAAACACAAAGCAAACCAAGCATTATGTGAACAGCTTTTGCAAGTAATTTTGTTTCTTTATCTCTTTTTTTAATTTTATTTATTTATTTTATATTATTTTTTGAAAAAATTCCAGGTAGCTCCAGACTTGCTTCAAAGAAAGAGGATGACATTTTAAACCAGATCCTCAGTAATGAAGACAAAGTTTCATTCTCTCACACAAGCAATGCATCAAGTTCAAATAATCCAGAAGTTGTAGCCCGTGGTGAAGGAGATCTAGCTAGAAATTTATCTCTTGATCAGCCAACTAATATGCTTACAGAATCTGCTATCCCTGAAGAATTGCGCGAACAAGCTACTCTTGAGAAGAAGAAATACAGCACTTTAAAAGCTGAAGGAAAACGTGAAGAAGCTTTAAGAGCCTTTAAAAGGGGAAAGGAACTTGAGAGGCAGGCTGCAGCTTTGGAGATAACTTTGAAAAAAAATCGTAAAAGACCTTCACCTTTCAGTAACCCCGGTGACGTTAAAACAGCTGCAGGTAAAGATATTCTTTCTGGCCAGAAGAGTAAAGTGAAGGACGACCTCTCTGCTGAACTCAAAGAATTAGGATGGTCCGATATGGATGTCCATGATTCTGAAAAGAAAACAGCAACTTTGTCAGTGGAAGGTGAGCTTGCTTCACTTCTGAGAGAAGTTGCCCCCAAACCCGACAAAGAAAAGAAAGTTATTACTGCTGATAAGGCCCAGGTTATTGCTCTTAAGAAAAAGGCCCTTGAACTCAAACGTTCAGGGAATCTCAATGAGGCCAAAGAGGAACTAAAGAGAGCCAAAATTCTTGAAAGAAAAATTGAGGAAGAGGAACTTTTGGGCGGGGATGATGATTCCGACGATGAACTTTCGGCACTGATACGCAGTATGGATGCTGATGAACATGATGATTTTACCGTGACAAGATCTGATCTTAATTTTAGCTTTGATAATTTTGTTGACAATGGTGATGATCTTGCTATGGATGGTAATTTTGAAGTGACAGAAGACGATCTGGATGATCCAGAAATAGCTTCTGCTTTGAAATCATTAGGTTGGGCAGATGATATTGCATCATCCGAGGACTATCATGAACAGGTTGCACCCTCTAAAAGTGAACAGTTGCAAACTGAGATTCAATCTTTGAAAAGAGAGGCTGTGAGTCAAAAAAGGGCTGGCAATACTGCAGAGGCAATGACACTGCTTCGAAAGGCAAAGTTGCTTGAAACAGAACTTCAGAGTTTGGAACATGGATCTGATTTGATTGATCTAGAGTCAGCTGTAGGCCAGAAAGGTCCTGTTCTCCCACATGCTGCTGAAGAGCCAAAACCAGCTCCAAAGACTAAATTAGTAATCCAGAGAGAACTAATTGCACTAAAAAAGAAGGCTTTGTCTCTCAGAAGGGAAGGTAAAGTTGACGAGTCAGAAGAAGAATTGAGAAAGGCCAAAGTTCTTGAGCAACAGCTTGAGGACATGAACAAAGCTCCTGCTATAGCAGAGCCCAATATCATTAAAAGGCAGGCTGTGAATGATGTACACGCTAGTAATTTTGATGAAGGTGAGGAAGAAGTGACGGATCAGGATCTACACGATCCAAGTTATCTTTCTCTTTTGAAAAACTTGGGCTGGGAGGAAGAAAATAATGCGAAAGGTCCATCCTCCGTGTTGACTGAAAATGATCGCAATTCTAAGCACACGAGTGGCTCCTCTATCACTGGATCTGCTTCCAATTTTGAAACTGGAACTTCAAAAAAAGCAAAAGTGAAATTCAGAGGGAACTTTTGGCTCTAAAGAGAAAAGCACTTACATTGAGACGCCAAGGTGGTGGTGAGGAAGCTGATGAAGTACTGAAAATGGCAAAAGTGCTGGAGGCTCAGTTGCAGGAATATGAAGAACCCATCCAAAGAGAAGTTCCAGCTGCAAATAACAAAGAACCGGAGATTAGAGTTAGAGATTCAGTGAAAGCAGACAAAGTTAGACTTGAGAAATCTGAACAGATAGTTCAGGACAGTGTAAAGCCAAGTGTTGCTCAACCAAGTTCTGAACCACATATTCTTCACGAGTCGAGCACTTCCGAGCCAAGTGTTTCTCAACCCAGTTCTGGTTCACTTAAACAAGACATTCTGGCTCACAAGAGGAATGCAATTTCCTTAAAGAGAGAAGGAAAATTGGCAGAAGCTAAGGCGGAGCTTTGGCAGGCAAAGCTCCTGGAAAAGCGCATGGAGGCGGAAACATTTCAAACTAGCTTAAACTCTACTGATGTATTGAAATCCTCTGATGTAGACATGAAAGAGACCAGTCCTATTTCGGACTCCAAGTCTCTCTCTAGCCGTGATAAGTTTAAGATTCAACAGGAGTCTCTTGGTCACAAACGTCAAGCACTGAAGCTAAGAAGGGAAGGTAAAACAGCAGAAGCTGATGCGGAATTTGAATTGGCTAAAGCTCTAGAGTCCCAGTTGCAAGAGACAGATTCTGAAGACCCCAAAACTGCAGAACCAGTGGAGGAATCGCCTCAAACTAGCTTAAACTCTAGTGAGGCATCGACGACATCTGACTCTCCTTCTGTGGACAAGAAAAATGCCAGTCCTAGTTCGGTCTCGAAACCTTTATCTGGCCGTGATAGGTTTAAGATTCAGCAGAAGTCTCTTGGTCACAAGCGGCAAGCACTAAAGCTAAGAAGGGAAGGTAAAACAGCAGAAGCTGATGCTGAATTTGAATTGGCGAAAGCACTAGAATCCCAGTTGCAAGAGTTGGATGCTCAAGACTCCAAAACTTCTGAACAAGGGGATGATGTTATGGTTGAGGATTTTCTAGATCCTCAGCTTCTGTCTGCTTTACAATCAATTGGATTGGAAGATGTCCGATCAAAAACTCCTGGAACAGAAAGGCCAGAGCCTACTAAATCTATCAGAGAGAATGCTGATAATGGTGACATGGAGAGAGAGCAACTAACAGAAAGGATCAAGGCGGAGAAGCTAAAAGCGGTGAACTTAAAGCGTTCTGGAAAGCAAGCTGAGGCATTGGATGCTCTCAGGAGAGCTAAGCTTTATGAAAAGAAGTTGCAATCTTTAACGTCCATGTAATACTGATTAATGTATGCTGAAGGTTCGAAATTTCTCGATTTGTGATCATAGAGAGGAAGATGGGGTTACCTCGCTTCAATTTGATTAAGCTATGCAGGGGGGTTTGAAAGTGGAATAGTGTGTCTATGAGCATAAATCTCATGTGTAAAACTTTTACACTATGTGATGTAGTTACTGAGATTCATTCGACAAACATTTCTCTAGTTTTGTGTCCATCATAATTTGAAAACTGTTGCCCAAGTTCTTTAGTATGTCGAAGTTCCATGTAATATTGTAATGTACTTCCATTTGTGAAAAGCAATTTTTCTACTTCATAATTTGTATTTGTTCCCAACTTGTTCCTAATAAAAAGTCAGTTGCAGGCTTGCAGCCATACTCTTCTAAGAGAACTCCTGGAGGTTTTTTTGGCTTAAAGTACCAATTAAGTCTCAAAGAATTCAAAAAACACCTCCAATTTCAATGGAGACATTTTTAGGGCTACTAAATAGTAGCCCTTTAGTAGCCCTCAAGCCCCATATTAATATTGGGGGTTATTAAACGTAGTAGCAATTTTACTAAACGTTAGAAATTTATTTGTAATTTACAGAATGACTCTTATTTTACAAGTATTACAAATAAATCTCAAACTTACTAAATTCATACAAATTATCATAAACAATTGCAAGTATAATAAATTCATCAATTCTACTTTACCACAAACACTCCCTAAAACAAATACACTCATAAATATAAATTATTAACATGAAATGATCACTTGAACAAAAATGATCAAATAATACTTCCGAACTTCCAAAAATTGATAAATTTGATACTAAATTCAAGTGTTCCAAAAATTAACATTTAAATTCAAACTAAAAAAAAAAAAAAAAAAAAAAAGATCAGGTAGTAGAGAGCAGCAGCTAATCACTAGCAGCAGCAACGGGCGGCTGCTTTAGAAGCAGCCCAGGGCTGGGCTGGGCTGGACTGCTTCTAATCACTAGGAGCATTCAATCTTTTTTTAAAAAAAAAACTTTTTATATAAATTTTATTTAATTATGCACAATACCTATATATATATATATATATATATATATATATATATATATATATATATATATATATATATATATATATATATATATATATATATATATATATATATATATATATATATCTATATATATATATATATATATCACTAGGAGCATTCAATCTTTTTTTAAAAAAAAACTTTTTATATAAATTTTATTTAATTATGCACAATACCTATATATGTATATGTATATGTATGTATATATATATATATATATATATATATGTATATGTATGTATATATATATATGTATATGTATGTATATATATATATATGTATATATATATATATATATATATATATATATGTATATGTATGTATATATATATATATATATATATATAAAGAAAATAAAAAAAATAGCAAAAAAAATTTATAAATTTATAGATACTTTATCTTTATTATAAATTTATAAATTTTTTTTTGGTAGATTTATAAATTTATAGATACTTTATTACAAATTTACAAATCAAGGTGTGAAATGAGTTTGATGATATCTCTTGGTGTGTTATTCAAATTGAATTGAAATATGTTGATTAGGTTATTGATTTAGGGGCTTGATTTATTTAAGGTGGAATTGTGATGATTTTAAAAGTATTGGGTTAATTTGTAAAATTATAAATTTATAGATACTTTATATAATTTACAATAAATTTCCAAAATTTAGTAAATTTATGTTCCGACGTTTAATATTTGCCTTAATATTTTATAATTTTTTATTTGTTTGTTTGATTGGTTAATGCAGTAATAATATGGTACATGTGGTCCACGTAGAAGTCCAATTAAGTCTCAAACCATAATGCTTCAATTTGGAAGATGTTTTATGTTTATAGCCTCACTTAATCCCTAAACTATAAGTAAAATTAATCTCAAAACTTAATAATTTTGTGTACACCATAAAGTACAATTAGAATACAATAGAACAATTCCTTCTCTGTAAGATTACAGCAAAATGAATAAACTAAACACCAATTCTACATGGTGAGTTCCATTGCTTCCAGACAAATCAATGTGCCAATTTTGAACACATAATAGATGAGGATTTCTGTCAAGCTTTCTTGCATCCTGACAAAAATCTTAAGCTTTTGTAGTGCAGATAACTTAGAAGTCAAGTACCCAGAAAAGATGTTGACAGTAGTCTACAATCCCTGAAAGATATCGGGGAAATGAAGTTCATGTACCATATGAACTGCTCATACTGCACATCGAAAAATATCGTTCAAAGGCGATGAATAGGGAGTGGAGAACGCTTTGAAAGTAGACTCCCTTCAGAAGATTGCGAAAGTTCTTGCTGTCATTTCATTCTCTGAGTTCCATATATCCAGGCAAGAAATGATTCACTGATCATAAATCACTCTGATCCTCTCTTTTTCTTTTCATCTCTGATCCTAACAGCTCTGCCATCAAATAGATCTCATTGGACATAATATGAGACTTATCACCTGATGAAAATCCATGCAAAGATGTGGAATCATGGCCAACATCTGCCCAACTAAATCCTATTTCTTTTGTTACTTTTCTGTTTCTCATCATTGTCCTCATTTTCGACACCTTATCCCATTTACCCTTCTCAGCAAACAAGTTTGACATTAGGACATAAGAACCTGATTCATCTGGCTCCATAGTCATCAAAGCGTCAGCCATTCGTGTTGCCATCTCCACATTTCCATAAGTTTTACAAGATCCTAGCAGACTCTGTAGAACAGAAAGTCCAGGTCCACCTGGAATATGACTCAGAAAATCTTCAGCTTCATTCAGCCTCCCTGCTCGACCCAACATATCAACAATAGAAGCATAGTGCTCAGCAGATGGCTTAATAGAATGGTCTCTAACCATTGAATGGAATATCTCAAGTCCAAATTCTACCATTCCGCAACGACCACATGCTGTTAATACAGAAAGAAAAGTGATTGAGTCAGGCTCAACACCTTCCACTAACATTTTCTTGAAACAGTTATTAACAGAGATGTAGTCACCATGCCTCGAATAGGCAGAGATAATAGCTGTCCAAGAGTATTGATTTTTCTCTGATAACTCGTGAAATATCTTCTCAGATTCACATATGCTGCCACGCTTTGCATACATATCAAGAAGTGCACCGGACACAATTGGATATTTATTCAAACCAAGTTTCCGCATGTAACCATGGATTCTTTGGCCTTGCCTCAGAGAAATCGATTCTGATGAGGCAATTGCATTCAAGACACTACCAAAGGTATAGGCATTCGGCATCAATTCTTTTGAAGTGGACAAGAACACTTGTAAAGCTTCTTGGTACATCTCATTCAGACAGAGGGCCGATATTAAAGAATTCCAAGAAATAATTTCTCTGCACTCGAGCTCATCAAATATCTTTATACAGTCTTTCATGAGCTTGAACTTCCCATACATGGTGATGAAACTATTTGCCACACTAATTTCTGAGACAAAATTTGACTTTAGACACAACCCATGTACCGTTAGGCCTTCTATCATCATATTGTGCTTCGTTATGGCATGAATTAATCCAATAAATGTAACTTCATTTGGGTATACCTCATGTTTCCTCATCTCCTTGAATAAATTCATGGCATCTTCTTCATTTATGGAGAGCATTGTTGTCCAAGAAACTACATTCCGATCTACGGTATGATTGAAGACCAGCACTGCATCTTCAACAATGTCACATTTTGAGTACATGGACATTAAAACATTACAAAGCGACACATGTTTATGATACCCTCTTTTCAATGACACAGCATGCACCTGCCTCCCAAAATCCAAGTTCCTCTCCTGTCCACTAGCTGCAATTGCACTTGTCAGTGAAACATGATCAGGCTTCATGTTTTCTCTCACCATTTGAACAAATCCCAAACTGGCTTCAAACCCATAACTGCCTTCCTGAACATACCCCGAGAGAATAGCATTCCAGGAAACCAAATCTTTACGGTGCATTTCCCTAAACACTCTTTCAGCTTCAGAAATTTCTTCACATTTTGAGTACAACGTAACAAGCGCATTTCCAATGAAAATCTCAGACTTGAAACCAGACTTGAGGACACGGCAATGAAGTTGGTATCCGAAACCGAAATCCTGACAATTGGTGCAATGAGTAATCACACTAGTATACGTAACCGCATCAAAATCAATCCCATTCGAATGCATTCCACAAGCAAAATACAGAGCTTCTTTACCATCCACAACCCCTGACAGGACTGTATTGTAAGAAACAGTGTCAGGGCACTCCAGGTTCTCAAAAATGTACAAAGCCCTCGCCGAATCTCGCGACTTACAGTACATGTTCATCAATGAATTACAAACAGAAACACAGGACATGTAATCCGTAGTTATAGCAAACCCATGAATCTGAGACCCAAGTGTTGAGTCCCCAAGACAAGCTTTTGCTGCAAGTGCAATGGAAAATTCATCCATTTGGAAAAGACCCTTTTGAAGACGCCGTTTAAAAAGGTCAAGGGCTTCGGTTTGGCGGTTTTGGTGTATGAGATCAAGCATGCAGCGGTGGATACTTGGATCAGGTATTTTGTCGAGCAGGTGGTGTCCATGGTGAAAAGAAGAAGAATTCTTAGAACAAAATGAATGTTGTATGGATAGTGACCGGAATATTTTGAAACTCAGTTGCCGGGCTATCATCAGTTTCAGAGGTCAGTTAAGGACCCTGCTGGCTGGCCGGCTCTGTCCTGTAATGTGATGTAATTTTAGCAGAGGAGAAATGGTTAAATTGCACAAAACACAGTTCTTTCATGGCCCACCAGACACCCAGTAGTAATAGATGGACTAGTATTTTGAGAAAATTACACGATCAATACTAAACTAGTTAAACTATTACGATTAAGGTACTAAACTTTATTTTTTTCACAAGTAAAACTGAAATAGAAAAGAATGAGCTCGAGTTGAATATTGCTTTAATGCATTTTATAAATCAATATTTGATTATTAAAAAGAAAAGTACTTTCAAAGTTAAAAGCATATATTTTAATTGCAATTAACATAAAATTTTTGTAAATAAAAAATTGTGCCAAATTGACGAATTAAATAAAGGCTGTGTACACTTCGTGTTCGTCAAACTTATGTTAGTTTCACGTTTGAGGGTTTTTATCATATTAAAATAGTAGGAGTTTTTTACGGTCTTCTTTAATCCAAATCATGGCACTACACATTTAGTCTAGTTTTAATATAACCTATTGAATTTTCGGGCCGATACATGTTTATATGTCGAGTGACTCGAGTCTATATATAACTAATATTACAAATCTGAACTCAAAGGCATATTCTTCATTAGGGTTTATATGCATTTTAATATCTATATTAAACATGTTTTTATATTGGTTTATATTAATACTTACGGGTTTATACATTACTTATTAAGATTCGCGTCATGCTTTTAAATTTCTCCATAAATTAAAAAGAGAACAGGGAAAAACAATTTCTGCCAAAATTGGCAATGACAGTCAGTCACCACCACTCGTTAGGAAACAAATGCAAATCGAAGCCGTTGCACTTCGAGCAAGACCAAAGCAATATCAATTCCTTCTTTTTCTCGAAATAAGGTTTAATTTTGTAAATCGAAGGTAAGTTTACAATTGTGTAAAATGTGACATTTTTTGTGGATATTGACACTTGATTCGTTAACTTTTTTGTTTTATGGTCAAAATATGCTAATATGAGTATTTGTTTCAGGCGATTTAACACAACAATTTTAGGTTGGGGGTATTTGTAATGAACATCGATATTTTGAGGGGTTTTGTGCAATTTACTTGAGAGTTTCAGCTGAACCAGAATTCAGACTGAAGAAGAAGAAGAAGAAGGGATGCTCAATCTGACACTTTAACCTCAACCAGAAGAAAAGAAGAAGTAGAAGAAGAGAGATAATCACAATTCACACAGACATGGAGGATGACGATGTTATCTGGGAATCAGATTCGATATTCGACAGAGATCGACACATACGCTACCTTCAGATGATGTATCAGCTCATTCCATCTCCGTACGAAGCCCAGGAAATCAATCGGATCACCCTCGCTTACTTCGTCGTTTCCGGTCTCGACATTCTCGGCGCCATCGATCGAGTATCTCTCTCTCTCTCTCTCTCTCATTGCATTGTATCCGATCCGAATCAATAATGATTTTGTGAACAGATTCAATTATATATATTTTTTTAAATCAGTGTTGGATGCCAATTAAATTCATGATTTTAGACCTAAACGCAATGTCATTATCTTACTATGTTGATCTGTAACAATTGGCCTCATTGTATTTAAGAGCTTACTAGATTTTGTTTGTAGTTGCCATTGCACAAATTGATCTTAAATTGATGCTAGAATGATAGTTGAGTGCTTGCAAGTGATTTTTTGTTTTATTGTTGCTTTCATAGATTGACAAAGAGGCGGTGAGGGATTGGGTTTTATCACTACAAGCCCATCATCCGAAGAGTGAGAGCACACTGGAAACTGGTAGAATTCTTTCGCCTTTTTCGTTCGGAGTATCTTAACTTTGTTGCATGATTAAGGCTAGGATTGAGATCATGATGTCTGTTGCAGGACAGTTTTATGGCTTCCATGGTTCGAGAAGCTCCCAGTTCCAGTCAGATGATAAAGCGGTATGCCAACAAATTGTTTACGTGTTGATTTATATGTATGAATGTTCAATCTGGTACTAGTACTCCGTTTTCTGTTGTAGTGTTTGACTGTTTTGATTTTATTTGCAGGTAGATATGCTAAATGGCAGTCACCTAGCCAGCACGTATTGTGCGCTAGCCATATTGAAGACCATCGGCTATGATCTTTCACTTATTGACTCCGAACTACTATTGAAATCGATGAAGAACCTTCAGCAGCCTGATGGATGGTATTGATATTAATCTCTCCTTCCAAATCTATTTTTTTTTGTTATATGTGTTTTCAGTCTGTGTTGATATTTTGCGGTTGCACCCAAACCCTAGCATTTAAGTAGAATTTCCATATTAGATGTGAAATTCGTGTATTTTCTTTTCATCGAAGTGATTGCGTAAAACTACAAATGTTTATGATAAATGCAAGTTACTTTCATTGATATAATATTATAAATGGACTATGTAACTGTGTGTATGTGTGAATAAAGTGATCCTTTTTTGGGAGATATTCTTCAGGGCAGCCGCTGCACAACGTCATTGCCATGACATGGTACAACAAACCAATTAAAATACGCCATAAGAATGATAAGATTCCCATGTCATGTCCACTCATGTTACTCTGGTTGTCAATTTAATTTGCTAATTGTTTCCTTCATTATCACTCAATATTTTCCAAGAAAGGAAACTGCCTCCTTTAGTTTTCAGTTTTCGGGCTCCAGGTTCTGTTCAATCTCCGTGATTCTGATAATGTATGAAAATTTTGATTATCTGTTCATAGCAAAAGAAAAAAAAAAGTTTTATATTTTGGATTCATCCACTTATCACATTCCTTTTTGTTTTTTTTCTGTTCTTTTTTCCTTTCATTTCGCACTTAAGCTTTTTTGTAAGTCCTTTGGTTTTCAATAACGAACAAATGAAATAGATTTTTACCTCAAGTGACGGGGATGCTATTGCATTTTATGTCTGGAATCCATAATTTTCTTCAAGTAAGCTTAAAAGTGTGCAATTAGCCACTCTGGTTCCATATGGTGATTAGTCCAGCCGTACATCAAACCACTATATAAACACAAATCTCACAATGAAATTCATCAGGATAACAACCAAACAAGGAGTTATTTTTCTGTAACTTTAGACCTTCCACCTCCACAATTCTGAAAAGCGAAAAACATTCAAATACTGTTGATTAGAAAATGTTTCATGGAAGTTTCTTCATTGTTAGTGGATGGAGATTGAAATAAACTAGATATGGAAAGAGATAAGCTAAATGCTAAAGAGGTGATTCTTTCGTGGTAAATGTTTTTTTTTCATTCTTTTTTTTTTTTTTTTTTGGGGGGGGGGGGTCATCATCATTACTGATAGATAATGTTATTTAATCTTATATCATGACAAATTTTAATTAGTTTGCATTGCCACATCATGCTAATGACGTGGTGTAGCGGTTGTTCCGAGAGTTTTTCCTTTTCTGTGGACAGCCCTCATGCATGTCATATTGTGTTCTAGCTTCTACTTTTAGCCATCTTGATTAGATTGCATAAAAAACTCAGTGTGTAGCTTGAGCTAGCAATCTTCTTTGGTTGCTGATTATTTATGACTGTAATTAGAACATCATATAAATAAGGAAGCTTTTTTGTATGCATGACAAAATTATGCAGATTATCATTAAAAAAAAAAGTTGCTTATAATTTTCAATGTGTCCCTGTTGCATCTACCACCGTTTCTGATTAATGATATAACTTAACTTACCTCTTGTGTATCCCAGTTTTATGCCTACTCATACTGGAGCAGAGACAGATCTTCGATTTGTATTTTGTGCAGGTAGAGAGATGCTTCATGTTAATTTATTTGAGTTCTTGTTTTTTCTTTTGAATGAAAATCATGTATATAGTTGATGTATCAGCGGCTATTTCTTCCATGTTGAAGAGTTGGAGTGGCATGGATAGAGAAAAAGCAAAGGAGTACATCGTAAGTTGTCAGGTAAATATTCTGATTAGTATGTTTGGCAAACTACTTTTCTCTAATTCATATTTGTGTGATCTTTCTCTTCTATTGGGTTGAACATACAGCAGTTTATAATTTGTATTAATATAATATCAACTGGTTTATTCTCTATGCAGTCGTACGACGGTGGATTTGGATTGACACCTGGTTCGGAATCTCATGGTGAGTTGATGCTAATTTTTCTACCCTGCCTTTTTTTTAATACTCACTTTTAGAGATTTCAATTCAGTTCCGCAAGTGCCTTCATCTCATGGTTATGGGCTTCATTAGCTGGTTATGGGCTTCATTAGCTAGTGATTTCTTTTGTTAGGGGATATGGGGTCCATGGGGATCTAATTCACTTGGGCTCGTGGCCTTTTTCATTTATGGTACCGAATTTTCTTTTTCATTTCTTCCTTTCATCATTTTGCAGCGAACAATTTCATTAACTATGTAAAAATCCAAATCTCCTAATGGAATTGCGATCACTAACACAACTTATCAGAGATAAAAATAAAATAACGGGAATGTTTTATTAAATCATTAGTCCAAATCTTAGTATTTTTCTCTATTCGTCCTTCCTCCCTTTGAAGAGGACTCATATCCAGTCATTTCTTCTTCTCTCTTTCTTATTTTCAGATGAAAACATTGACCTGAAGGGGTGTATTTGCTTGTGTAGTTTTTAGTCCTGTATTCTTTCATTTCTCAACAGGCACTGAATTCTATGTTTACATTAGACAAAATTTATACATTTACTTCACACCCGAATGTAGGTGCATTAGATGTATTGCGAAACAAGCATGTCCAAATCTTATTGTTATATGCTTTTATAATGATGTATTGGAATTACCTGGAAACTTGAAAAACTATTTCATTCTGGGACACTTCCATTAGTTCCAGGCTTTTATAACACTTATGGATGGGACCTGTTTTAGTGTCACAGGTGGTGGTACATATTGTGCTGTTGCAGCTCTCCAGCTGATGGGATACATCGACGAAACTGTATTGTCTAAAAGTGCTACCCATTGTGTCATTGATGTCCCATTGCTTTTGGATTGGGTCTTGCAGGTCTATCTTCACACCTTCATTAAATTTTATTTCTGTACACCCCTTTGCATGGAAGGCTGTACTTGAAAACTGCCCAAGTGACCAAACAAATTACTTCATTGCAGACTGCTGTCATCATGTTAAATCTTATTGAACAATCAACTTTTTAGGCATAATATGTTCTATGTATATAATATCCGTATCTAGATCGGGTTTTTGTTATTTAATGAGGAATCTTTGGCTATGTTACAGAGGCAGGCACTAGATGGTGGCTTCCAAGGTAGGCCAAATAAGCCAACGGATACGTGCTATGCCTTTTGGTAAGTTTCCTTTTCTTTGTTTCTTTTAGGTTAAATGTTTTGTAATGATTATTAATGTTATTTACATCATCATTACAGGGTTGGAGGAGTTCTAAAGATCTTAGGAGCAGATAAATTCATCCATAAGACAGCATTACATGATTTTTTGTTAACTTGTCAATCAGAGGTGCTTATGTTTCTCCTTTTAGCTTTAGTGACCTTTAACTTGGCAATTGCTTCATTGTTCTGGTCTGAGGATAAGGACTTGGTCTTGCAAAGACAATACCAAGATTCAAATCCACTACCATGGCATATTATTTAGGATTAGGTTACTGTCATGGTACCATCTTTAAGTGTACCATTTGACTTATTGCTATTTTTTTTCCCAGTATGGTGGTTTTAGCAAGTTCCCTAGGTTGCTGCCAGATATTTACCATTCATACTATGGGTTCTGTGCATTTAGCCTGTTGAAGGAACCTAGCGTCAACTCTCTCTGTGTTGAACTTGGTATAACAGCACTTGCTGCGATGGGATCCTGATCTTGCATGCTATTGCTATCCCGAACCCTTCTGGACAGATATTGCCGTGATACAGGAGTTGTGTACAGGACACATTCATGATTCATCAAGGTAATCGCGCTTGCAAAAATGTACAATTTACTAACATACTATAGAAAGTTATTAGTATAACTTATAAATTACAAATTGGTCCCAAAATTGTATGAAACTTGGCTTCTGCGGAACTGCAGTTTTACTTGTGCTGTTGACATTTTAAGTTTTAACGTACATGTATTTTGTGTTATTATTATGTGAAGTTGGTTTACATTAGAACCAATCCACCATAAAACTATGAAACCATCAGAGTATTGTAACCACATAAAATTACCCCTCCGTTTTTGTATTTTACGTTTACTTTTAGATTGATTTTTTAGGATATTTCTATAATTACTCACAATAAAGATGTAAGATAAATTTTGTAGTGGTAGTAGTAGTATAAATGAAACAAGATGCAATTAGCCCAAATTGGGGCCTAATTGTTTGGTGAAGTTTGTTGGTTGGATGTGCATGTAGCCATGGAATGTGAAGCCGGCATGATATATGCTACTGATTTTTCTTATGAACCGTACTTGTATGGAGTATGAGAATAATAACTAATTTTGTACTAGTAAGTGATGGTGACTTATTACAAAATTCTCTAGAGGCTTGAAAACTGCGGTTCTATTCTATAGAATCTAATCACGCTAGAATTGGTGTATTTGTTCAACTAAAAAACCGAGTAATCCATCCTATAGTAATGCATAATTTAGTTAATTAATGTAGTTTGGCTCACTCTTAACGCTTTATCCAAATCAAGTCCACTTAGGAGCCTCTATAATTTTTCATCGGTTAAGAAGCATTCAAATGTTGCTATCCAGCACATTCCACCGGGGCTTGGACATACAAAAATGATCTGTTAAGGGATAGATGATAATAAGTAATGTTATCAAGCAACAAAGACAATTCGAACTTAATACGTATCCTAATTGTGAGGCCACAACTTGTTAATAACATATTACAGGTAGACAAACCAACTCAACCAATATCACTACACAACATTGAATCTTTGGTTCCAAATTCTCTATCTCAAATCTATCAATAAGTTGGTGGCCAAATCACAAATGATTATATATATATATATATATATATATATATATATATATATATATATATATATATATATATATATATATATATATATATATATATATATAGAATTATATTGTTTCTGGAGTTTAGTTTTTTATTTTATTAGGAGCTCTTCTCTATCAGAGATGGGATTAGGGGTGGATTAGATTAAATGAAAGATTTAAAAATGTTATTGTATATATTATGGTGTTTGGTATACATTAAAAATCAAATGTAAAGATAGGTGAAAAAGGTATATTTTGACAAATTTAAAAGCCTTGTTACTGAATTTGGAAGGTTAAAAACTCAAAATTGGTAATTAATTTAATCCATCCATCATAATCACTAATCTTTCAATTTTAAAGGAGATTAATATTTGCCAATAATACCGGGTCAGCTGGATTTAATGCTCTTAACCCTGTAATAATTAGCTTTTACTGAACATCATATTAAGAGGAATTATTTATTTTAATATATCATAATTTGCCATAATATAACTTACAGAACGGCTCCTTAAATGATTTGTAGCCAATGAGATACATTGATAGATTATAAAATTATTATTAACATGTACAAATATATAATAAAGAAATGAACTCTGCAATTCTAACGGAACTTTTAAAATAATAAAATGATATAACTGTTATGTTATGTTATGAAAGGAAGAGTATACAGTATATATGTATGTCTAATTGCACAAAGATATGAGTGACTAATTTATCACTATCAAATTATCATATAATACAAGTAATTGTTATCCTCTTCATGTCATTTTCTTTCTCCCTTCATAGATATTACGCCTAAACTACCGCCATTACTACCTATCCCATATCACAATGTTGACCTTTGCAATCTATTTTTAAAATTATAATCAAATGATGTCACTTTCTCATTCAATATTTAGTGCTAAGACGATCTCCATCAGTAGTCTACAAAATAAAAATGTAAAATAGTGATAGATCCCGTTTTTAATTTTGAAGCAAATTCCAGTGTTCCAGGCTTCCAGAGCGAGGTTCCGATAGATTTGGTGGAACTCTGCTGAATAGAATATTATATATGGTCTAAATGGCGAAAAAAAAGAGAGAGAGATAAATAAAATTCTAAGAGCGATACTATGTTGTTGTATTGAGCTTGGGTTTTTGTTAGTTTCGCATCTCAGCGAACCGTCATCACATTGATAATATATTATGTGCACCCGATCACAATCATGAATGATGTAACTCAGGTATAATTGATCAAAGTATGGATTATGACTTATCATTATGCGCTATATATATTGGATAATATATCTGATTGGATGATATACAAGTATTTTTATTTAAAAGCCCTTCATTTAAGTTGTGAATTGGCAATCTGTACTCCTATATATGCAATCAGATTTTGGCTTAGATGGCTTACTATTACTAAATAGATGATTTAGATGGCTTACTAAATCATTAGATAAATTCGAAGTTCCTCGATCTCTTTAATATTAGACATAAACTGCACCAACACTTTCAAACAAAAAGAGGTGTATAATATATTCAGACGTACGATCGATATTCACCACAAGTAACAAAGAGATGTTAAAAACATAGTAGATTAAACTTAATTTTTTTTTAACACAACTAAAATTCATTAATTAATTAAGTGAAAAGAGGTACAACTTTTCGGTTACTCCGAGGGTTCACAATCCTAAAATACCTACTATTCAAATTATTTTGCAGATAATCTCCTACTAAGGCTCTATTTTTTTTCGTCTGAAGATTGATTATTTTAATTTCAGTTCAGATTTGCCTAATAGTATTTTGTACTACAAATAAGTTCAGTTCAATTCATCAGTTCAGATCAGAGGAGGAGAACATAGCCTAACTAACTAACTAGAAGACAAGTTTTATATTTTAACGCTAATCCTACGTGCATAGCTACTGAGATAGTAATCCAGAATCCCAGAGTTGGAGATACAAACTGGTTTGGCAGGTTAGGCTTAGATTTTTAAATGAGAAGAAATTTCACGCAATTAATGAGTAAAATTCCGTAAAAGAGAGGATGATTTATAATTACGCCGATGACTAGTAGTACTAATATAGATAATGGGGACATGAAATGACAGAAGAATCCTCGTAATGCGTCTAATTGGGCTTTTCTAATCTTCAACCTACTCATTTGAAAACGCTATTTTCAGCGACTCCAATATGAAAGAAACGTAGGTCACTGTCCATTTACCACGAGTATGATTTTATTGCAGTTCGAACCTCCGACCTCTCATGTGTTACTTCAACATCCACATAATTGCCACTCGACTCGACCATTCTTATAATTCCGATTGATTTAGAAGTAGTAGAGAAGTATGATAATCTATTAATCATTACTGTATAAGATGGTACAGTGAAATGAAGTTAAGACAAAAAGAGAGTTGTATAGAAAGTAATACGATATTAGAAATTAAAAGGAAAAAAATAAATAAATTATATGACCTTTGACTTGTGATTTGTGAATACTATATTGTCAAAGATATCTTATACGCCTGAACAGGGGCGTCTCTGAGTTTTGGAGGTCCCGTTCCACCCGTAAGATTGACTCCAAACAATCGTATAACAAAATAGTGGATAAAAAAAACCAAAAAGAGAAGTAAGTTAATGGTTCACGACAAGGATAAATCCAAGGACCTAAGGTAACAACCTTATACTTTAACCAAGAATTTTCACCACTAGGACATTATAATGCAATGACCTTTAGGCATAAACACAAGTATATAAAAATTACATAAAATAAATTGAGGCTCCGAATTTTACGAGGCTCTATGCGGTCGGGCTGACTGCACAGGGCTTGAGTCGCCCCTGCGCCTGAACTTTTCTTGAGTCTGGTGTCTTAGGATCTACTCATACAGATTAATTTATAATAAAGTTGAAAATTATTAATAAAAATTTTAAAACAGAACAACTATTTAGAAATAGAAAAACTATTTAAATGGAGTTTTTTTTTTTTTCATTTAAGAGAAACACCTATATTCTTAACTAAAGCGCCTGAACTTTTCTTGAGTCTGGTGTCTTAGGATCTACTCATACAGATTAATTTATAATAAAGTTGAAAATTATTAATAAAAAGTTTAAAACAGAACAACTATTTAGAAATAGAAAAACTATTTAAATGGAGTTTTTTTTTTTTCATTTAAGAGAAACATCTATATTCTTAACTAAAGCGTTTCTAAATATTATTTACTCAATTTATAATCATTTTGTATTTACAAGCTCTTCCATTATTTTTAGATTGTGGATAACCATGATGGGTTTCATGAACCTCAACTAAAACATTAAATCCTACATTGAATGCTACTAGTATGCAACTAATAATAAATTTTATCGCCAGGGATCGAACCTTGCACTTCTACTTCAATAACTCAACTCCTTACCATTTCACTACCTTATGATTCCCATAAATTTTATATATTGTATCAGCAAGTTTTAAAAGTTGAATGATGAAATGAGGACCACAAAATCGCAAACATAAATAAAATTATAATTGCTCTTGACTGGTAGCACTATTAAAGAATCACACGGGTCAAATTAAAATTAAAAGTAAAAAAAGAAAGGCCAATTCAATTTATCCGCGTTATATTTCTCATTTTTTAGTTCAAACTGAAAGCAGTATTTTCTTGATTTTTCTTTCTTTTTTCTAAGTTCGTCACACAACTTTCTGCTTCCTGTCCGTGTTTCATCGCAAATTTTTCATCTGTCACTAGCACAACTTGTATTAAACTGAAACAACACACAGATAGTAGGAGATAAGTACAAAGATTTTCTCCAGCTAGAAGCTTCTAATATAAATGCAACAATTAAGCGCAGCAGCAAGTTTTCAACCATTGAAATTTTCCAGTAAACACACACACACAAGAATTAAGCCTAAATAAATATGATACTACAAATAGTATGTGAACATGTTAATATAATTACTAGCTACTACCTCCATTTTTCAATATAAAATGTATTATCATTTTTTAACTCTTTTTATAATATAAGTTTTATAATATAAGATGTTTTAGTTTTTTTTACTTTTTCCGAGAACAAATAATTAAATAATTAAAGTTTTTTATATTCTGTATTTCCGTGTTTTTCCCAAGGTACATTATTTGACCTTTTTAGTTTATTTTTAAGGATTTAGCCAAGTTTTTACGTGTTTATTCATATTTGTCACATTAACTTAATATGTAACACACCGGAATTTCATAGGTTTAAAGGGGTTGAGAACGCTACTCATGTTAACAAAGAGCACCTTTCTTTTAGTAAATCCACCTAAAAGAACATTAGAGTTAAACGTGATTGCTCTGGAACAATTCTAGGATGGGTGATCTACTGGGAAATTTCCGATGCACACACGAGTGAGGACGAAATATGCGGATTAGAATACATATTGGTCTGTGGGACCAGCATATCACCCCGCAGAGCAACCCAGGAATAACTGTGTCGGCCTAAAGGGTCTGACCTTCGGTCAATTAGCGGCAGAGACGTCAGTTACATGTAATACGAATTATGTAAGATGGTGGAACATCTCATATTTTAAAAAATTGGAGGCAGTACTAACCCAAGACACTACTGTAATCTTCTTAACAAAAGGGGTAGGTTCATACTACTAATTATCTTTAATTGGCCGGTTCAACTTTAGGCCACATATTTCAACTTTTTAATTCATTCACCCTCTTGTCTTTTTCTCCTTTTTTCTTCCTTTAATTTCATTTCTTTTTCTTAAATCTTGTTATATTTTCAACTTTCCAGTATTTATCAAATTTCTGCCCCATCTCTTTTTAAACTACTTTAGACATTTAGTTATATACTTGCTTTTTTTTTCTCCTTACATCATAATAGGAGTATATCATTTAATTAAGTTAATGTCCCATCCAAAATAAATTCCTAAATCCACCCTTGTCATCCTATTCTAGTATGAAAATCAGGCACCTTAAAATCCATTTATAAGCTCCATATTCAACTGCACAACTTACTTTCAACCAACCCTTTCTCCATTCCATCCATGATCAAACCATGCATCTAAAAAGCCTTTGCTTCATCTCCCCTCAACAATCTGACCATGAAACCAAAACTACTGTTGATCATTACAAGGTCCGGAACTGCGGTTCACAAGTGTTCAGCCTCCTTCGCGAATCGTTCAGCTGGTTCTTGGACTCGAATTGTGCGACCATCTGTCGTCCAGGGGAGTCGAAGAACGAGCAGTTCTCCGGCATATTCTACGATACAGAAGGTGTGCAGGTTGAAGAGAAACTCGGAGGTGAGAATCCAAGGATTTTCGGCTACTCTGAGCTTTATATAGGCTCAAATGGATTCAGTGAGAAGGAACTGCTTGGCAGTGGAGGTTTTGGTAGGGTTTACCGTGCGGTTTTGCCTAGCGATAAAACTACGGTCGCTGTCAAGTGCCTGGCTGAGAGAGGTGAGCGGTTTGAGAAGACGTTCATGGCGGAACTGGTGGCTGTGGCTCATCTTCGCCACCGCAATCTGGTGAGGCTCCGGGGATGGTGTATGCATGATGAGGAGCTACTTCTTGTTTATGATTACATGCCGAACCGGAGTCTTGACAGGGTGCTCTTCAGAAGGGTGGAAAAATCGAATTCAGATACTCTTACTTGGGAACAAAGGAAGAAGATAGCAGGCGGCTTAGCAACTGCTCTGAACTATCTCCATGAGCAGCTCGAGACGCAGATCATACATCGAGACGTGAAGACGAGCAACGTCATGCTCGACTCCCATTTCAATGCACGATTAGGTGATTTCGGCCTAGCCAGGTGTTTAGAGCATGATCTTCAGCACAGCAGGAAGACACCGACAGTTTCGAAGGACACGCAGTTTCGACTGGTGGAAACTACGAGAATGGGAGGAACGATAGGGTACTTGCCCCCGGAGAGTTTCCAGAAGAAAGGTAGAGCAACCGCGAAATCTGACGTGTTCAGCTTCGGCATAGTTCTATTGGAGATAGTTTCAGGTAGACGTGCAGTGGATCTGACGTATTCTGATGATCAGATCATTCTGCTTGATTGGATTCGGAGGCTTTCGGATGAAAGAATGCTGCTACAGGCGGCAGATACCCGATTGGAAGACGGATCTTACGACCTCAGTGAGATGGAAAGGTATGCTCATCTCGGACTAATGTGCACGCTTCATGAACCCCAGTCCCGGCCTACTATGAAATGGATCCTGGAAGCTCTTTCGGGTACTTTATTCGGGAAGTTACCTGAACTTCCATCTTTCCGATCACACCCGAGGTACATCTCCATCTCTTCCTCTTCTAGCAATATCAGCACAACCAACACGACGACTTTGAAGACATCCAGCAGCACAAGTGGAAGTTCAACTATATCGATATTTCTCTCGGCTAATGGCGATACCATCTACGTTTCTGCTGAGTCTGAGCCGAACAGCAGTAATATTTCTGTGAGCAACAGATATGATGAACAAAGAAACTTCCCAGTGGTAGAAACTCCAAGAGCTATCACCTACCAGGAGATTATTCATGCCACAGACAACTTTTCTGAATCACGAAGGCTAGCAGAAATCGACTTTGGAACTGCGTATCATGGTTTCCTTGAGAACCGACATGTGCTAGTGAAAGACTTGGCATGAAGACATGCCCTGCATTACGGATGCGATTCACCAACGAGTTCCAGAACTTGGGAAGGTTGCGTCACAGGAACCTGATACATCTCAGAGGATGGTGCACTGAGCAAGGGGAGATGCTTGTCGTATACGATTACTCTGCCAATCGCCTTCTAAGTCACATTCTTTTCCATTCAGACCACAGAAACAAAGATGCTGTCTTGGATTGGGATACGCGGTACAGCATAATAAAATCGCTTGCCTCCGCTGTTTGTTATCTCCATGAAGAATGGGATGAGCAGGTGATTCACAGAAACATCACATCCTCTGCAATTATTCTAGATCCAGACATGAACCCGAGGCTTGGTTCATTTGCTCTTGCCGAGTTCTTGATAAGAAATGAGAATGGCCATCATGTAGTCATCGACAAGAGAGAATCGATTCGAGGAATTTTTGGGTACATGTCACCCGAGTATATGGACTGTGGTGAAGCAACTACAATGGCTGACGTTTACAGCTTCGGGGTAGTGCTGCTTGAGGTGATCTGTGGACAAATGGCGGTTGACTTTAGACAGCGTGACGTGCTGTTAGTAAAACGAGTGCACGATTTCTTGGCTCAGAAAAGGCCTTACAAAGAACTGGTCGACTGGAGATTGGACGGACAGTACAATGAGTCGGAACTGGTGAGGCTTGTGAAACTAGGAACTGCGTGTACCCGTCCAGATCCAGAGATGAGACCTAGCATGAGGCAGATAGTGAGCATACTGGATGGTCACGATCATTGGCTCGTAGGAACCTGCGAAAAGAAAGAGAGAACAGAGGAATGGAGACAGAGAAATGCATCTTCATTGTCTCTTGTGAGAAGAATTCAAGCTCTAGGAATACAGTGATAAGTCCATGTCATATAGTAGTACATTATATTGATATGTTTGTTCAATCTTTGTAATTGAAGTGATTTTTTCTGGTGCATGTGAGTTTGAAAGAACATAAACAGATTGAAGAGCACAGATAAAACACAACATTTGAAGAGCACAGGTATAACAGTGAATGTAGTAATCATTCATGTCCAGGAGGAATCATCAAAATAACTAGAAACTCTCCTTATTATCTGCTTGAAGTATGTACAAACAACCACCCAACACCAATATGAACACACTATGATCACCAGAGAACACAGGCGAAATCACAACACGGTATAAAGGGAAAAAGGAAAAAGAACTAGTTATTCTTGAAAAGTAAAGGCCTAACATCTTATCCCATATTTGACGTCATCCACTCCACGGGTCGCACAATGCTGTCGAAAGGCATCTGGTCCATTTGTCGTGCCCTTTTCTTCAGCACACCAGGCTGAGAATTATTTGCCATGGAAGATATTAGGCTTCCGTTTGGCATCAAGGCACTATCGATAGAGCATTCGCCTAGTTGACTGATAGCATGTAACACACTTTTCTCATTCAATGATGTTTCGTAGCTGTCATCAGTGACCTTGAATGCTAGTTTGGACAGCTCAAGTCCAGCTGCTTCTGGTCCAGAAGAGATTACAGCTTGATGGTTTAGTGCTTTGCAAGCTTTCTCTAGAATAGACTCCAAGTACTTGCCTTGTGCTTCAACTCGGAACTGTACGCGTTGCTGAACCTGTAAAAGGTGAAATTGCATGGTGAGCTCATGGAAGCAATGATATAGTGAGTGTTGCCAAGTTGTAGAGAAACATATTTTTATTTTCCTATTTTGGCAAAAGCAATTAAGTGGGAATTTCACAAGCTGATAAGATACTGGCATTCTGCTGAAATAATCTGCAGTGGCTCATTTTGGGCATTATGGTTATCTTATGGTAATAAGGCTAATCATGCGAAGTTGCTTGCAAACCTCCATTCTTCTATTTCGCAGCACTATTAAACAACTTAACCTCTAGCCATCTGTGATAATTTCGACATCTGTGATAACTGATAAGTAATAATCTTGCAAACACTCACTTCAGTCTTCACATGGAATTTTACAAACCTTTTACTTGGTCTAAGGTTGGAGTCAAAAACATATCTGTGTCAGCTGACAACTGATGGACTTCTAAAAGGTAAGGATGGATAAGGTACAGAAGCATGTGAAACATGCAAGGATAAAATCTTCCACCAACTCACAGCTAATAGGAACATAATAAACAACAGATTCACCTTTTAGGAAGACCAAAAAAATGCATGTAATAAACCTATCTTTAAAGAAAATCAACAAGTTCAATGGTTACAAAAGTAGATAGAGCCCTAACCTCAAGCTGTTCCTGCAGTTTACGCTGAAGATCCATCTGCAGCCGCAAAGCCTCAGTTACCTGGTAACCACTGATAAAAGAAGATGAAATAAAACTATTATTCTGAAATTTTATATGTAGAAAGAAATCATATACTTTAACCCAGAAGAAGTCTGATAGGATGGTTTACATACTCATTTATATCTTGTGCGGTCATTCTTGACGATGTTGGGGTGGATGAACCTGTGTCCTGATTCTCAGTAGGACAAGATGCTGCAACCAAAGATTATAGAGGAAATTGTAAATGAACATTTTGATTCAAACTGCAATATGGTACCAACAATTTATCTACGGAATACAAAACATATATCAATATTTGGGGTATTTGAAAATTTTAGCTTCTGGATTTACAATCTAATATGTGACGACAAATTAAACAAATCTTTTTAAAAATGGAGCAGTTTGGCTAGTGGAGTTAGAAAAAGGTAGAAAGTCTAGTATGAGAAGAGTGCTCTAGTAAATACCATCTTTTGAGTTGTCCGTTAGATCCTTGGCTTGTTTTCCCATACGGTATTTCTGCAAAATAAAATCTTTTACTTGAATGCTTGTGGAAATAGACATATATGTTCAAGAAAACTAGTCATGAACGTACCTGGAGATGTGACTTTAAATGATACAAAGTCAAGCCCTTCACCCCCATAGTTCTCATAATTGTCTTGGGCGTTGCTTCTGAAATGCAATTGAGAGGTATCAGCTTGCAAATCCTACTAAAATTTATCACACATAATGTTGTTCCCACTTAGTTTTGGCTTCACTTGTTTCGTAAAATGAGACCTGAAGAGAGCCCTCCTCCCTTTATCCAACCAAATTCCCAAATAAAAGTCCATGCATTTCATACCAGGACAAATGTAGGAGAAGAGTACATATTAGGCTAAGAAATTGACTCAGTTACTACATTTCCAATTATTTGGTTTCTCTACTCTGTTACCAATTCAATAGAAACATGACACAACATAAGCTTTAGAGTCAAAATATCCCCAAGGAGGCCTGATAAGTCCCGAAAAAGTTGAAGTTTCCGGCAAATTAGACCTGTTGTCAACAGTTATATATATATATAGTACCGGTAAATGGTCCTCCGGTTGTAATTATTTATAGTATTTGCAAAGAGGTAATTAATGAATGTACAAGCCTGCCTAGGTAACTAAATATGGCTACATTTAGTAGTAGTATAATGAAGCTGTTGTTGAATTAAATTAGGTGCAGCATTACCAAACAAATTCTTAATCTAGAACTACGAAAATGCATTCATTCTTCCTAAAAACACAATAATTAAAACGAAATAGACAAAGGCAATGCACATTGATTGATTCATATAAATCTAAACACACACAGCGAGAGTTGAAAAAAAAGAACATACTATCGGGACCACCGAGCTGAGCAACAGCATCAACAAACCGGTCATGGAGCTCGGAGGTCCATCGGAGGCGGGGTTTTGGATCCGTGGTGAGCATAAGGCACGCATCCCCAGGCAAATTGGTACCCTCCAACATCCCCTGTAACTGATGATGATGATGATGTTGATGTTGATACTCACCACCACCACTACTAGTAGTATGAATTTGCAAACCAGAAGAAGTTGAAGTAGAATACATTCTATCTATCTATGTATTTTTCTAAGTGCCTGAAAGGAGGAACATTCTTGAAAAAGGTGTGGTGGTATGGTGCTGTGGATTGTGAGAACGGGGTCGGCTGTGACTTTTTTGTGGTTTTGGTGGTTTTGTTCTCTCGTCTCTCAAACCAAAAGTTAAAAAAAAAAAGTGGGGGTGGGTTTCTGTGTGTTGTTTGTTTTGTTTTAAAGAGAGAAAGTGGTTTTGTGACTTTGTATCTGAGTTACTAGTAGTACTATATAACCAAACTATTTTAATACATTATGTTATGGTATGGAGCCTACTATTAAAATTTAAACATAACAAACCAGGATGGGTAAATTACACTCTGCTCCATCGTCTCTTGCTATATTACTACTATACAACTAGACATATAGTACTATGGATTACCACTTTGATCCGTCCCACAACAAATATTGTATTCATCGGCCGTAACAGCTTTGAATTCAATTAATTAAGGTGCCAATTTCAACCATTGGGATGTCCAATACATTACGGGGAAAGACATTGCAATTTTGGGTCTCATAAACAATCAAATTCATAAGTTGGAAGTTCACCGAGTATGTTCAGACTTCAGAGTATAGTGCTTGTAAGTTACGTTCTAGACTAAACTAACATTGAAAGATAAGAATAGAGAACAATTGTTGAGTTGTACAACCCTAATCGTACCAACTTGGTATATAGAAAGTAATCATATACGACGCACTCGATTGTTCCGTGAAATTCAAATTTCATTCCACATGCTCTGCGGTTTGATGTGGTGGTATTCATACACCAGACGCTCCACGTGATTATTTAGGGTATTTTCTTGTTTCCTTGATTCCGCACTCCTTTGCCAATTCTTCTACATTAAATGGATCTACACGAAATCCAACTAAAAGGTAATAGAAGCTTGTGTTTGTTTTAGAACATCAACATACATTTAATAAACTTAGAAAATGGATGGTGAAATCTTGAGTGATTGTACGATTCAATTCTTCTGTACTTTCTAAAGGTGATGATTGAGTAAATGTCATACAAAACTTCTTTTGTGTTCCACAAAATATGAAGTAAAGTAAATCATGCATGACTTCTAAAGCTATCAACTTTTGCGTAAAATGATATCAGCATAGAGATATACGTAAAACTTTAGAAGTTTGATTATCTATCATTAAACACTACGAAAAGATTTCTTACTCGATTAAAATGATTTACACAGATAGTGGATATTGAATAGTAATGTATTAGAAACCATAAATGATAAATAAAGAGGGTGTGTTTGCAAATTACTAAAACTGCACTTTATGTAATTAATATAGTACTACTGTATAGTAGTATACTATTACCCAAAATGTAACAAAGAGTTTTGATGTATGATATGATGGACCTGATATGATATGAGTGATGAGGATTGGCAAGCAAGACAGCAATGTCTTGTCTGTACTGTCTCTGTCTGTTGCTTTAGGCTCTCTTCTTGTCTCCATTTGCTACATGTATAATTTGTGTCTCTAATTTGTATAGAGTGGCAATCAATTGAATTGAATTGTGTGAAAAGTTAGGCTGTTGTTTTTTGCATGTGGCATGGCTGGCAATTCATGCTACTCCTAGCTATCATCTCCTTCTTGTTCAATAATTCAATGCAATTAGACATCTTCCATGTATTTGAAAATTTTAAAATGATTTTAACTGAATTGAAGGATTGAAGTGAAATATCTTAAACACTGTTTGATACTGTTTGATTTATATAGTATGAAACATAAGTAAATAAATAATTTAAATTTAACTGAAATTAGTTATAATATAGAAGAAAAATTATCTCTGTCTTAATAAAACTGGACAAGATTGAACAAAACAGTCAAAACTTATTTATAACATTAAAAGACTAATCAAGTTTTAACTTTGAACAAAATTTCACTTAATGATTTTTCAGACTAAGAGAACAGATTCCGAGTGAAGTTGAGCTGATATGAACTGAAAAATTTATTTTTTCTAAAGAGAAATAAAAAAAAGTCTCCATTTATTTATGAAATAGTCACATGTAATTTGCGTGCTTTTGTTGGCTGCAGCTTGCTTTATGATTACCACCTTCCTTCTAGTTGCGCCTAAGCACATTGTTTAGTCACCTAAACACAAGGATAAATACATTTCCCAATCAATCATAATTTTCTTTTTAAAACTTGCAACTCTATATATTCTACATTTCCACTCCTACTTCTAATACTCCTCTTACCTCTATCGAACCCACGACTTCTCCTTGCTACTTCATCACCTTTACCACCAAACCACTTTATAACTCCTCCCATTCAATCATGATGTTAGTTATACTCATTAAACCCAATCAATTCTTTATATTTTTGGAACAAAGATAGCTTTTTATTCCAAGTAAACAATGAAGTACATCCACTCAATACAAACGCAACACAACACTCACAGGCCACAGCCTTACAAAACATACAAGAGCATAGACTTAGACAAGTCTCAAATTATCAAACAAACGGGCAAGCTTAGGAGTAGCTATGCATCTACACAATTCTTTATACTGTATTTATTTTGTTATATGTTTTGCTCCATTTAACCTCCTATTGCTCTTAAATCATAACGAAAATTAATTAATAAAATGATATTATGAAAATACAGTGACTATAATTTCATAATTTAATTTTATTAATAACTTTTTTATTGTCATTCAGAATATATTGAAGATCAAACATAAAAAATATTAAAAAAAGTTAACAAAATAAATATAAAAAATTCACCTAGACATAAAGAGTATTTTATTCATGATCTCACCTGAAGACATGGGTACTATTAAGTTTGTTTTACTAGATGATGTACATGATCAATATTTATACCAGAGGGTTACTAATATAGTGATAGAAAAGGGTTGAAATTATAACATATATAGTGTCAACCAATAATCAATTGGAGTAGTGCAATCATATGGTATGAATATGATCCAATTTACATATAGTTATAATAATTGGAGTACTGAGTTTCAATCATATATCTAAGGTCAAATCAAGTTAACCATGCATAAACAACATATAAATCACATAATATTCTAACCGACCAAACATAAATTACTATCAACATAACATAACGACCCGTTTAGTTTATTATACTCCTAAGTGTATACTCCATCCATATACATATAAGACATAAGTACATTATTACATATATAAATTTTAGTTCCATTTAGATCCAATTTTGTTTTACAGAATCCAATTCACACAATTTCTAAATCATTACATCATCTAACAATGTATTGCAATGACATTCAGTGGCGAATCCAGAGTTAACTTTCAGGGGGTCAAAATAAAAAATTATAATATTTTAGGGGGTCAAAATGCAAAATTTGATAAAAAAATTTTTAAATGAATTTAAAATTTCAGGGGGGTCCAGTGACCCTACTGGGACCCCAGTGGCAGATGATGCCATTTGGAACCAAATATCATTCCACTGGTGTAACGATTTTGCTCACTATAAGAATTACTAATCCATGTGGTGGATTGTCTCCAACCGTTTGTTGGCACGAAGAAACATATTCTTAGTGAAAAGAGAGAAAAAGTTCGCAGAATCAAGATTCTTCCAACTGAGAGAATTTCTACATAACATAATTTTATTCATCAAAACAATGAGATTGACAGCTAGTGTAGGTGGCTTCATATAAGCTTTTAGGATTTCTCATGTGCCATAGTGGAAACCTTAGCCCAACAAAATAACAATCTAGACATCAACAGATAAGAACAACTGACACATCAGATAAAGACAAATGGATAAGACCAAACAGTTAAATAACACGACTTGGGCTTCCAAGCACGCTTCACTATGTGACTATCTTCGTCTGGGTCGCGAGCGTCACTTGGGCCAGGTGCGCCATGTGGAGCGGCTAGGTTCCCAGCAGAGTTTGATACAATACATATAGTAATAAGTCTATAGCTACTGGCATGACTTGAGAAGCAATGTGATGGACAACACATTGTCACCTATACTATAATGAAGTTCACCCTGTGTATATATAGGACCTTAGCATTTGTCACAACAATATATATAAGTATCTTAGGTCTTGGACACCAAACATACAGATCATACAGCTTCCATCTTACACTGTAGAGTAGTATATATATATTATCAGGTGAACATGTTCACCCTTTTCACAGTTATGAGCTTAACTAACTCATCCAGCCTAAGTCTTTAACGGAAGAGATCGTAGTCTGTTCATCCAACCATCAGTGTCAATGAAAGAAATACCCGCCAACAGTTGCTGGTCCTGGTTTCTCAACTTGTTTGCCCACTTCACTCGCCCTGAAGTGTTTGAGCCTGAGCCGCGACAATTTTGCTCAACAAAAGTCAACTGGTACCTGAACAACATGTCCCAGTATTAGAATGTTTCCGTGTCTAAAGATTTTTCAGTCCATAAAATCATCTAGAAATGAGTCCAGGGGGTGGTAATGTCATAGATTTCAAAAGCATTAAGGCTTATTTTTGGAACTGTCTAAGCAATGTAACAAACTGTAATGTGCTAGTTCCTAGTTTCCTAATCTACATTCAATGTTCTGACAGGCAGCAAATCTTGCATAGTTTAGATAAAGTTCTTGAAAAGACTAGAAATCTTACTCACGACCAGCAGTGTACCAAGAATTCCATCCCTGAGGAACAACTATATCCGACATTAATGTGTTATGGAATATAACTCTGGCATAGTCTCTCCAAGGCCTTCCCAAGTAAGTCTTCCCATTTCCAATTATAGTGCACTCATTGAACACGAATCCATTTGATTCGTTAGGGTGTTCTCTTCCCTGAGCAGTTATGTAACCAGGTGCTCCATTTAGCGCTGCTGCAACTACTGATATGGCACACCTCTGTCCAAAACAATAGTAAATACGGAGTAAATCAATAACCACAGTAAAGAATTCTAGTAACTTATGGAAATCAGGTAACTTATGAATAGTTATTACTAGGAGATTTTTTTTCTTTTTCATCTAGCTAGAAAAGCATTCATAATTAATTTGATGATGCATTTGAAAATCCATGCACATTTGGGAAAGTGATGAAAAAATTAAAGGTCATGAGAAATCAAAGTAAAGGAGCATTAAACAGAAAAGGCCTTTGAGTTATGATATGTATCATACTTAAATGGAAAAGCATCATAAATTTGGAGCATCTGTTTTTTTTCCTTTTCTTCTGGACTAATTTGATTCAATTTACCTCATAAAGGGATTGACCAGAACCAAAGATGAAATCCACAGCTCCTTGGATGGTGCAAAGTTTGAAATAGTGTCTACCCTGAACATCCCACAAGGTATCTTGCATTCCTATGAATCCACATCTGAAAAAAGCCGATTTATCGCCTTTAATCATGGCTGCCACCGCTACCCTCATTGGATTACCCGAACTTCCCGGCCCAACGTTGTAAGAATTCTGTTCCAAACAATGTAGATTAATACACGTACAAGACCAAAAAAAAAAAAAAAAAAAAAAAAGGCAGCAAATCTAGGTGCAGAGTTTGAGTCCCTTACAACAAAGGTTATGCTTTTGGCAACAACATTGTCTGCTACAGAAGTAAAAGTTGCACTCGTCTCGATTGAATCATGAGCATCCCAAACAACGGTAGTTTTTCGCTTACCGTCACCTTTGAGGTATACGAACTGTTTATCAAAGGGAATCTTAATCTGTTCTCTGCATTCGCAACATCCGAAAAGCTTCAAAAACAGTTCTAATTAAGAAAAGGAGCAAAAAAGAGTCTAAACATGTTCTTGGTACCTGTAAGTGCCTTGTCTGATGTATATGCAAACCCAGTCCTTGTTGCCAGAAGGAACATGATCAATGGCTTGTTGGATTTTTGTGAAATTGGCTCCTCCTCCATTAACATCAACAACTATTGTGGGACAATTTATCCCATTTCTTGATGAATCAACTGCAGAAAATAGTAAGGAGATGCAAAGGATACTAGAGAACATAAACTTTCTTGATGGGAACATATTTTTGTTAAGTGTGTATGAAACTGAGAGAGAAAATGAGTGAATGGGGTAGGAATTAAGTTATATATTTTCTTGATTATATATGGATAAATCTTCATCAACTTTTTGGTCATATTTTCAGCTTATTTAATGAATTTGGTGTAAAGAAAAAGAAGAAAATTTTCATCTTTAAATCTTTTTTGTGTACATTTTCCTCATTTGACGTACTGACCATATAATGCACCTTAATTGTAACTTCATTTGGGGTGAAAATTGGTAAGTCAGAGATTATGATTAGAAGAAATTTCATGTATTGATGCAAAAGATTTTTAAAATCTGCTTTCTGATTTTGCAGGTCGGAAAAAGAAAAAAGAAAAGGAGTCTTAATGTTAATAATTTTTTTTTATGTTGGTATTAAATTAAAAATTGTTGCAATATATCAATAATATCTACCAGAAAAATATAATTGATATAATATACCCCTGTTCTTTGACAAAAATTGTTCTTTTCCTCTCAAAATTATTGCAATATATCGAGAATATCTACCAGCAATATATAATTAATTAATTAAAGTAAAAAATTCTTGCAAAAATTGTTACTACCAAATTATTTTTTTAAAGGGTCTAGGTAAAGTTTTCCACATGCACCAACTTTGACATCAAGTTAGTTGAGAGGAGAAGAAATTTCTTGACAAACTAAACACATGTATAAGATGATAAGAATCTACAGGTGATATAACTCAAATCCAAACTAAACCAAAAGGTATGTTTAGTTTTGTAATTTCACTAAATCGTTGATTCAACCTCCGTAAATTAAAAATTGGAAAAATACAGAAATAAACCAATAAACAAAACAAAAAATAAAAAAAGTCACTTTTAAATAATATTTACAAAAGACTCGCTACTTCAATAGCTCTCGAACTCAAAATCTCGCTCAAGTGGATTTAATGAGAATTTTTGAAATCCGTCTACAGAAATGGACCTCAAAATTTCGCTCGACTGGATTTAATAAAAGATTTGACATCCGAAATCTAATTTCAGCTACTTAAACTAGCCGAAACTAGCTGAAAATGACTGAAACTAGCTGAAAATGGACCTCAAAATCTCGCTCAACTGAATTTAATAACAAATTTGACATTCGGAAGCTAGTTCCAGCCACTTAAACTAGCAGAAACTAGCTAAAAATGATTGAAATTAGCTAAAAATGACTAAAAGTAGTTGAAACTAATTGTTAATTTTATATTATTTCTGAAATTAACCGTTGAAACTAGTTGTTAATTTTATAAAATGATTAAATTAACTCTGAAAACTTATTTATGCTCAACTAAAACAATTAAAAATAAAAGAAACTAAAGTTATAAAAATATAAATTATTATTTTCACCGAAAAAACTAGTTTGAAATTAATTTCAACACATAAAAGTTTCATCAGTTTCAACATCATAACTGCTAGTTTCAACCCCAAAATGCTAATTTCATTAGTTTAATCATCATAAGTGTTAGTTTCAGCAACAAAAATACTAGTTTCAGCAACACAAAATGCTAGTTTCGTTAGTTTCAGCAAACACGAATGCTAATTTCATTAGTTTCACCATCACAATTGAACACAAAATGCTAGTTTCATTAGATTCAGCAGCACAGATGCTAGTTTCATTAGTTTCGCCAACACAAATGCTAGTTTCATTAGATTTGGTATATAAATATTAATTAGAAGATTATTTGGTTGGATAAATATTAGTTTCGGTATTAGTTTAATTAATTTCAGGTGAAATCAAGTTGGTTATTTAATTTTATTGTTAGTCATAATATATAAAATATAATTAGTTGCTAATTAATTAGAAGTTTCATTAGATTAATATAAAAAAATAGTTAAATATAATTAGTTAATAATTAATTAACACTAATAGATGTCAAAAACACCATCAAAATCCAGTTAGCGAGTAATTGGAGTCCAGATCCACATTAGAGAGATTTTTGGAGACTACATGATTAGATTTTAGTGCACCAAAAAATAAATGACTTTTTTTGTAAGATGTTTTTCAAAGTGGTTGTTTCAACAATCAGGTACTTAAGAGTGGTTCTTTTATGTAATTTTCTGATTAAAAAATAATTATTCTTGTCATTGCACTTGTAAAAAAGTATAATTGTTCTTGTAAAAATTTTCTGAAGTATAATTGTTCTTGTCATTGCACTTGTAAAAATGTAATTTTGAAGAAAAAAAATAGTAACAATAAAGTGTAACTTTACTCACTCCAACGGTTCGACCGCAAGACATAACATACGAACTAAAAATGAACTTTTGTTTAATTGATCACATGAAAGACCGTTGGGACTCTTTTAAAGTGGTCTTGTAATGGTTTTTAAAGAATGAGTTCTACGGTAAAAAGAGACAAAATACATTTTAAAACTTCTTTTCTGAAGCAATTACCACTCATTCCCAAACTCGACTTTCGGTTAGAGTAGTTCCAAGAGTTCCATGAAATATACCAAACTCACAATAATGCTCACTATCTTCCAGTCAGTGTAGCTTCCATTCCATCTCATATTATAGAGATAGTTTCTGTTCCCCTTTCATTTTCATTTAAAGCAGACAAATTGTCTCATGTGTGTAGATGGGCAAAATACGGAAAGAAAAACCATCATTCGCGTTTAGACTTTTTTACAGTAAATTTGGGAGAATAATTATGAATACACCATTCAGTTGAAGGTCTAGGTTTTTCCATGAAAAGAATATTGGGTATGGGTTTGATTTCTTGCCCACAAACAATTATTATTTCTTCCATAACGCTTCAATTCTATATAAAGGGTAAAAGTTAATGCACAATTCTTGTACATGTTGTAGTAACGTACATTGTTGGTCCTAAATTCTGCAAATCGTCTTCCCTTTTTGCTCGTGATTTCCATGGATGAATGTCGATTATATGCGTGCCTGATTTTGTATTACATGACTCGGAAGCAAAGCAAGCAACTCTATAACTATACTTCTGCACATAGATTTTGTATTAGGGAGTTTTGTATGGTGAAACAGCCACAGGGAGAAAACTAGATTTGCGTCGAACTCAAACAGAGCATACCGCGAAAAACTAACATGAATATTAAACTGATCCGATACCATCTTCATCCGGATATGATGGAGATCGGAGAGTATGATTAAACATTGGATAGGGCGCATCAGCATTCCTGTAAAAATTTTACTAAAATCGTTTTAAACTCATTCCCTATAATATTTTAAGTACGTATTTCATAATTATCTAAAATCAGATTCCCTTTTAGTGATTTAATATAAATTTAAATAATAATTTTAATAACCACATATTCTAAATATAGTATATAAATTAATGATTAATACACTAAAAATAAAAAGGTTTTAGGCATGTGAAGAGTGTATCTTATTTTTTTAGGTGATCCATACAAGTTTTAGGGAATCTGAATTGTTAATATTTTAACATATATTTAGATTTTTTTGACAATATTTAAGAAAAAAAATCAATTTAGGGAAAATGCTCTAAGCAACCACCAAAGGCATTTGATGGCTCGTTTCTTTTTTCATTTTCCTTTTCTTTGATTTTATTGCTTTTACCTTTTTATTATATGCTCTCTTTAATTGTCTTATATTTTCATTAATTTCATTCTTCCATTTACTTTCTTTTAATTTTCGTTCTGTAATATATTCATCTTAGACACCAATTGTAAACTTTCAAAATATTCAAGGCCAATGAAAACACACACGTTAATAATAATAGTTAATACCATTGGAGGTCAGTAGTACTAATATTCTTTATGTGATATTTAAAATTGATTTAATGTTATCTCTTAGCTTAAGTATTTTAATTTATATTTTCAAAGTGTAAACTTTTTTATGAAGCATTGAAATCTCAAATGTTATATTTTCCTATTAGCTAATGTAATTTTTTATTTTGCTTTATGTTATCTTAATCAATTAACGACTTCTAAATACTAAATAGTACAGTTTAACAAGAGTTCCATTTGATGTGATTGGAATTTTAATATTTAGTGCTTGACGGTAATACAGAGATTGAGCCTTAAAAATGGCTGTGCAAAAAACAGATTTGCAAGAAAACAATCAGAAGCCACATTGTAAGCAGTGTCCCAAATCAGTAGCATTAGCAGAAAGGTAGATCACAATCACCAGTTAACAGGTAGAAAACATCAACAGAATAGCAGCGTCACAAAACAGTAAAGATGTTTAAGTGAATATAATGACAGTACCCAAAGTTAAATATTAAATGGACTTTTCATGGAAATCACATTCGAGTTGAAAATTCAATGTTTTAAGTTAATTTATTTTGATTTCAAACCACAGATGTAATGTAACACATACTGGTGTATCCAATATTTCAACAAAAATGAAAAGATTCGGTAAGCAAATAGTAACTTGAATTGTGCAATATAAGCTGACGAATCTTCAACACAAGACAAAACACTCAGGTTCAACTTAGGAGAAAAAGAAATAAAACCAGCAACAAAAATGTCCTGACAAAATTTCCACATAACAAAACTATCTATTTGATGGAATCTCAATACTTGATCGGGGTAATAACTTCTAGTTGAGCACCAAGTTTCTCATCAGCAACCTTCCCAGCTTGGATCCTCAGCTTGTTCAACTGCTTCTTCTTCTCGTAAGCAATTTGAGATCGTTCCTTTCGCTTTTTCTCAAGCTCCTATAATAATATACAAGAGCATAATCAGGTCAATTAATGAAAAGTTACAACATATATGCACCAAGGGAGAATGAAGAAAGAAATATGACACACACCGAGGGAGAATAAAGAAAGAAAAATTACACAGGGATTACCATTTCACCAACATAACAATAATTCAAAGGAAAGAAACCAGACATGTAATAAGCAACACGCTATTCTTGATTCAAATCTAATACGATACACAGCAAGTCATACGATCATAAACCACAGACGTGATGTGTCATGAGCCATATCATAATCAACCACTATAGGATGGTAACATATAACTCAACCTAGGCCATCAATAGCAAACAAAACAGAAGAGCATAAATAACACAAATATATAGGAGAATCGTGCAAGTGTAACAAAAAAAGAACAGAAAAGATAGAATTAGTATTGCAAATGGTATACTTAACAATGGCAAGATAGATAAGAACAAATCTCCACACATGACAGACACAAACACAACAAAGGTAGTAAAATACTAAACATTACATACCCGGATGATATCATAGTGGTTCCATCCGACCTCAGCGGATAGTCTACCGAGCAAGCAGTATTTGTGACCTGCTTGAAGCCTCAAGACCCTGAATATTACAAGAACATATTAATTGAAAGGGTTCGACAACTCAAAATACAAAACAGAGACTGTCATCACAAGTGACTCACTTGAGAGCATCAGGGATGACCATCTTCTTGGTCTTGTCATATGGTGGTGGCACACCCTCGAAGACCTTCAGGCGGTCCAGTGCAGCAGCACCCCGCTTGGTCTTGTGGGGAATCATACTGCACAAACAATTCAAATGATATCTTAGAAGCTATTACAGTAAAGTGAAATTAAACTAGCATCAACAAGTTAATAATAACCACACAAACTGAAAGATAACTATATAATATGTTCAAATATGCAACAAAACAGAAAGTTCACTCGACATTCATCATCTATCACACAAATAAGAAACACATTGTGAACGAATAACACCAGGAACTCAAGCTTAGCAATGACAATAGGACTACAATCTTAGCATATCAGGCATTAACATAACCATTTTCAGCTTCAGCTGCTAAGCTCCAAAACATGTAATCCATTTCAAACTATGAAATCAAAAGATAATCCAAAGAGACATTATCTCTAAATCCAATTAACACTTAATTGAGGTTTTCTAAATTAAGATCTAGATAACCAATCTAAATCCATGTCAACTACAAATAGACGCAACCAATTACTTCGATTGAGATTTGAGCTAAACCTAATCCTTACAAATTGAACAATATACAGAAATAGATCAAAATGTAGAGACTCATACCCACGGATAGTTCTCCAGAGGATCTTCGATGGAGCACGGAAGTGGATGGGGCCGTGCGAGGGCTTGGTGTTCATCCTCTTGCGGAGGAAACGGTGATACTTCATCTTCTGGCGGACAAGGCCACCGGAGAGGCAGATTTCCTCACATCTGACAACGACAACTCGCTGACCGTTCAACAACTCCTTAGCAACGATGGAGGCAAGACGGCCAAGCATGTGGTGGCGGCCATCAACAACCACTCTCTTCGCGCAGATTCCAGAACCGGAAACCATTTTTCTTTCGGCAGCTGATCGTTGTTTGGGAGGCAGTGAAGAAAAATAGGGTTTTGGAGGATATTTAAGGGCTGCGGTTAGGTTTTCTTTATACTGGGCTTCCTCAATGGGCTCTTATTGGGTCTTACTGATGAATGTACAGACTGGGCTCATTACCCATTAGTCATATAAATCCATAATGTATTGTCGACAAAATCGGACCCGGGACGTTGACCCAAATTCCACGTTACCTCTTTTCACCGAGATTCAACTAATCAACTCGAAAATAGTGTGTACTAATATAATGGAATCTTGTACTCCTCCGTTATTTTAGTTTTAATACATTTACTTTTTTCAATCCGTGTTTTAGCAGGTTTGAATAATGAGTGTAGTGTGTTGGTTTAGTTGCATAACCCACAACAAAATTGTGATACAAAGAATTGAAAAAAATAAAAACCTATAAAATCTAAAAAAAAAGGACAAAAATGGCTTGTAAAAGCTATCATGTCAATGTTCATCGGGTTAATCTCATCAATTCAGAAAATGTGTTTTGAATCATAGGTTTAACCAGAGGAAAATACCCCTAAGTTATAATCTGTCCATAACGTGAGATTTAGGATTGAACTCCAAATAAATTCTGTTCAGTTTCATTCAGTTCACTTCAGACTTGCTTAGTTATATTTTATACTACAAATAAATTCTGACGAATTATCTAAAAACTACCCCCACTGCTGCACCTAATTATGTTTCTTCCCCTACTAGTTCAACAATTACATCTAGCCCCATTTTATCCAAAAATGTTGACCAACTTATAAATCTTCTCTCCCCAAACATGCCCTTACCAATATTTTTCTTTTTTCATTTATCTTTTCCTTTTTCTTTTTTCAATATTTTCTTTTCCTTTTTCCTTTTTTTTTTCATTAATCATCTTCTTCTTCAAGCTCTAAACTCCGGTCCGGTACCGGAGTTGTCCCCACACAGCTCCGTCGATAGGAGCTGTAAATAGCTCCGATCGGAGCTATTTGCAGCCCCAACCGGAGCTGTAAATACGGAGCTATTTGCAGCTCCGACGGAGCTGTAAATCAGCTCCGATCGGGGCTGTTTTATCGAAGCTGTAAATAGCTGTTTCAGCCCCAATCGGAGCTCTTTTACAGCTCCGATTGGATTTCAGCCCCAATCGGAGCTATAAATAGCTCCGGTCGGAGCTATTTAAAGCTCCGACCAGAGTTGCCAATTCCGATCGGAGCTCCGATCGCCTTTTTTTTCTTTTTTTCTTTTTTCATTTTTATTTAATTTTAAATTATTTTTTGGAATTCTTATTATTATTTATTTTAATATTATGGGGTTGATATTGAGATATAAAATGTGTAGGGACTTGTTTACAAAAATATTTTGGATGATGTTGAAATTTTAAAAAATTATGTAGGTTAATTTTGTAAAATTATAAATTTTGGAGTCAAATGTGCAATAAAGTAAAATTGATTGTGTTTGGGTGTTTCTGAAATCTGAATTTTAAATGAGGGTAAATTTGTCATTTCCGGGCCTTAATTCGCTGAAAGTCAAAGTTGTAGGGCTGGATGTAATTGTTTTCACTAACGAGGGAAAATATGTTATTGTTGAACTAGCAGGGGAAGATTCATAATTGATGAAACTAACAGGGGGGTCTGTATGAAAATTACCCTAAATTATATTAAGTTTCATTCAGTTAAGTATTGTTCAGTTCTTCAGACAAAAAGAACAGTTTCGTACTACTACAGTTAGAGTAGTCTTCATAGGAGTTGTATATACACTATAAGATAACTATTGTGTAGGGCAGAATTATATGTCGCTAAATAATAGCGATTTATGGCTATTTCTCTTAGCGATGGATTATATAACTCGCCATAAAACCGTGGATTGTTAAACTTGTAGAGACGGTTAGAATAATTGTCGTTAATCAGCGACGAATAGAATTGACGAATAGAATGTAAATTACATTTTCTGCATGATTTAGGATTAAGATGATGTCAAACTTCGCAAAAAAAGTCAATATAATTGCAAATTAGAAGTTTTTTGATTTCCAGGCAACTTTCAACACATTCAAACCCAAAACAATCTCTCTTAACTTTGTTGAGTTGCATTAGTAATGAGATGATATCTTCTTCAATATTCCCTCCATCATCCTCTCCAACGAGCATGTATCCATTAGAGAGGATGTTGGAGGAAATATTGAAGAGGATCTCATCTCATTAGTAACCAAGTAAAAAAACTAACTGTGCTAGGATACAACAAATATAGCAATCATTTGCCCATTAAATAACCAGAATATAACACATTAAAATCATAACTCACCGTCTTGTGATTAAAAATTATTAACGGTTCCCTTTGGTGACATCTAGATCCGAATGGCCAAATCTTTAAGGGCCTTCATCTGCAGAAGGTAGGGAACTAATTTTGCAAGAGAAAGTAACGAGAATTAAAAAAATAAATAAATAAATAAATAGAAAATAAGAGTACCAAGGATCTCCAAAACTCAGTTGCACATGCAATAGTTACATCTAGTTCAGAATCTTGATCAATCGTAACAATAACAATAGGCATTGCCGCATTGGTACAAACTACAAACTACAAAGTCAGCTTCCTGCTCACGCTTAATTTTGTAACGAAAATAATTACGAATGTCAAGATCTCATGGAGTGTACAGAATGAGGGATAGCTAACATATACTCGTACAATACACTCTCATCATAAAACGTACTTAAAGTGTGAGTCTTTAGGTTATTGTCATAAATTTCACATTCTTTTTTTCTCTTTCTTTTAGATCTTACTTCTAATTTCTAGTGCTAAATTATCCTAGTTCAAATGGTTCAAGTAATGTCAATTCGACATGCAGTGTTCATATGCATATAGCATGTTGATATATCATTTACAGGATTGTGGCGTTTGAATACTATGTTATTCTTAATTCTTACATTCATGTCTAAATTGTTTCTCCTATATATCAATCCTTTTTTTTTTTCTATTTTTCATTGCAATGAAGGGATTTATCATTAATTTTAACCAAGCACCAAGACATTATTTTAAATTGCTTAAATGCGTGTTTTTTTTATTTTTTTATTGTTTGCACATGTCAAAAATTCACAATTTATACTTAAAAGTAGTTTTTCTCAACCATAATCAAAAGCAATCCAAATTCCAAATAATGCTTTTGATAAGAATTTGCAAACAGTAACTCAGGGTTATTATTAATTATAGTACTATTTTTAATATATAACATGGAAATATAATTATGGCTATTTGATGATTTGATCATAAGCAATGAGAATAGTAATGAATATTAGAGAAAAAAAACCATATCAGAGAAAAAGAAATTACATTATTATTACCATTATTATAAAATAATCAAGTATTGTATGCAACTTTCAATTCTTCTAAAGGAGTACTCCCTTCAGCTATATATCTCACATCACATGGTGCTGTTTGCATGGATAAAACTGAATATTTGCTGAACTGAGTTTGCTATATCTTCAGCTGTGAACCTTGCTTCTCCACCAATCTGCATGATCAACAAGCAAGCAAATACATCGATCATCCACTTTGAATAGACAGTCCACAACAAGTTTATGTCTCATAGTAATAAACATATATACCTTGACATTGAAAGAATATAGAACAGTTTGTTCAATGGTTGTAATATTTGTGTGAAGAATATCAATTTGCAAGTCTTCAAGTGCAGCAATAGCTTCAATCAGCTGGCCAGGCCTTCTTCTTGACAAAATCTTGATCAGTGCATCGAATCCTAGTAACTTCACCTCCACATCTGCCAAGCATGACTTGCTCTCTGCCGTTTCTTCCTGTAATCCCACGTCGTACTCCACCAGTTGATCATTGTCAATAGGCCCCCCAGGGGGAAAGATCATCGGAGCCTGAGGTGGTTGTGGCACAAGTGATGATGACGTATCTCCAGGTGCCCTCTGAGCAGCACCGTCCCCATAGAGGCGTCGCCTTTTTTGTGATTCGAGGCACTGGAGTAGTTGCTCTAGTTCTCTAACAAACTCTATTGCTCCTCCAATTATGGATGCTTGATCACCCTGTCATCACATATACAAACACATAGTTTGAAGTTATCTAATTATTATGGATAAATGAGATGTTACAAGTTTAAACTTTTAGACACGAACTAGTTTGATTGATTACCCTCTGCACATAAGAGCTTGGCATGAGAGACCTGAGGACACGAAGATGTTCGTTCATTTGCTTCCTGCGGTTCCTCTCCACCGCGATATGAGTCATTCTTTGGCTCTCAACTTCTTCACTGGTCTTTATAGTTCTTGGCCTCTTTCTTTTGCTTTTCCCCTCAGTCGCATTAGTTTTTCCAACTTCAGCAACTTGGTCATGATCTTCCCTTTCTTCACTAAACCCTTTGTACATGTCCTGATTGATGTTTCCAACAGCAAGTTGAGGGGCCATTAGAGGCAAATGGTGATGCTGATCATGATCAAGCTGCAACTTGTCGTTCAAGACCGGGAACTTGAGGAAGTAAACCGGATCAATCCCGGTTTCTTCCTCTGAACTCTTAGCCTGGTTTGTTGCCAGTTTGTTCCCAAAATCTGCAAACTGCATCACATCTGCAAAACTCAACTTATCGAATGAATTGGAACCAGAGCAGAAGTTAGTCGGTTGTGGATTATTTAGCATGTAATCCACTATTTGGTTGCCATCATGATTCTCTTGCTGATTAGGATCACTGGAATCCAGAGAATAGTCCATTCCAGGACAAGTTCCCTGAAAAACATCATTATTCCAAATATTATACTGATGACATGTCTTGAACTATACATTAACTGACTAAATCTTGAATCTATGATGAACTGCATATAGTACTAAGATTGCTAGAGCAATATATACCGAAAAGTTTCCTTCTCTCTCCATTTGATAGTAGGTATACGCAAACGTAGTACTTCGTCGTTTCCTGGCAGGACAAACAAAAAATTATATATCCAGTGTTCCATGAAACAAAATAAGAGAGGAAAAAAAATCACGACAACGTGAAAGAAATTGATCTTTTATACAATCTGGAACAAGATTTATAAAGGACAAAATGAGTTCATGATTTTCATATGCACCAACCTTGGAGGGACAATACTAGGTAAAGAAACAGTTTGGCTTATGTTATATATCTAAAACACAGATATTGCTGAGTACATATAATGTCTGGAATTTTTTTTTCCTTTTTTTTTTTTTGTTTTGTTTTGTTTTTGTTTTGATAATTCAGGTGGATAGATTTGAGTAGAGTTGCCTTTGGAGATGGTAAAAATTTGACTTTTATAGGTGGTATAGGAGCAAGATGCATGTGTAGTGAAAGGAGCCTGTGTTGATTAATTATTCAGCTCCACCTCTTTTCTTTTACCCCCTCATCAGCTGTTTCATTAATGTACATCACATGAGCTTACCACTTTTATTTTTCTCACGACATCTGCAAATTAATCCCAAACCAAAATATTATTCTCAGTTTTGAAATTTCAAATCTGCAAATTAATCCCAAACCAAAATATTATTCTCAGTTTTGAAATTTCAAATCTAAATATACAGACACATGAATGGAGGTGCTTTATAGTTTTGCTTTCACATAATTCATTCTTGATATGTTGGAATATGTAGCAAAACATGGACTAACATTTATGTTCACGGTAGATGGATAAAAAAAACATTAACTCAAACACAGAATGTGATCACTGATCAAACCACTGTTGGAATAATAAAGAGAACTCTCATACATTCCAAAAAGAAGTTAACTTCTAAATTAATAAACCTTTCAAATAAATAATCAGAAAGGAAATGTTTTATAGCAGAAAGAAAATAAAACAGACAGTTTACAACTAATTTAAAACCGTGTCCCCAACAAATTAATTAGGTCGTGTATTCAAATGGTTGGGGAGGAGCCGGTTCTTCATCAACAGCCATTGCTGCGGCTCCAGGTTGAGTCACAGCAGCTCCTCCGGAATTCGCTGTAGTGGTCGAGGGAGCATCTGTCAGAGAGAGTGTCTCTGGTTCATTTGGGCGAAGATCCTTCAACAACACAAATCCAGAGGGTGCTGACTTGACAGGCACATATCTGCTATCTTGAAGGAACTTGATAAACTTCTCTTGTGCCGGGACCACCCTAGCAGGATTTGTCAGGAGCTCAAAGGATGGTTCAGGCTCAGCTTTCTTCTCAACAGTTGCATCAACCTGGAAAGATTTAAAAAGATTTTTAAAATAAAGGTCAAGCCAAGCAGCTATTATAGAATTTACTGGCAATGGGGCTATTGGAGGTATAGGAGATGGCAGGGACTATTGGAAAGGGGATAATATGTAGAGACCATAACAGAATAATGCGATGCAGAAGCAACATCCCAGAGAGACAGACAATTACGACGAATAAATAATACTAGAAAACATGTCCAAGTATATGCAGCGGGAGAAGGAATTTACCTGCATTGAGTCAGCATCATTATCACTTGCTTTAGCCTTTCCAGAACTCGTTTCTGGCTTCTCAGCCGCTGCCTTTTCTGCCTCTTTCTTGGTTGCCCGAGCCTTGGCTCTGGCTGAGGTTGATAGAACAGCGGTAGGCAATTTAACTGCGGATGCAGCAGTAGCGATAGTTGTAGGCTTCGGGTATTCGAACAAGGATGGCTTCGCATGTGATAAGAACTCAAACTTCGGTACTTTCAAGTCATAGTTCAGTCCAATCAAAGCAGTTGGTGAAAACGCCAAACTGATGAAGTAGATGAGTGGGTACCAATACCAAAACTGGCTGAAGACTGCAAGACCAACAACTGCAGTAATCTTATCATGTTTGCTCTTGGAAAGTAGCTTAATTGTTACATTCCTCCCACCAGCGTCTAGAATTCCAGATGCCAAAATTGCACCCATCTTGCTCATTGTGTCTTCATGCTTATCAAGGATGATCTTCTCTAATTGCCGCCTATGGAGAAAAAAAAATAAAAATTTAAGCTCTATAAATCAAATTGAAGTGATCACAATCTGGTTCAGTCAGATATAATAATACCTGAACGCCCCAACTCGAGAGTCGCTTGCTTCACTAATCTGCACCATGACCATCGCCATTGCAATTAAAGCTCCTTGACGAACAAAATCCACAACATCCGATGTCAAAGGCTCAAGCAGCGATATGGCCTCACTAAGACCAGTACCTGCACAAGAAATTCCAACAGCAAGTGCAGCACCGTACCGAACATGTGGGTTGTAGGATTCTGACAACAGGGAAACAATTCGAGGAGTCTGCAACAAAGGGAAGCAAAATATATAAGCAAAAGTCCTTAAAAGAGTCCAAGAAGTCTACATTGCCCAATCCCGAACCCTTAGATTTTTGTGTTTTTTGTAATTGCTCAGTTTCATGAAATACTCAGAACATATTAAATTGGTGAGGAGGCATGTCACAAGCTCCTGATAGGATAAGGGGGGCCGAGTATAATGGTTCTAGTTAATGTGTAACAAATTCCAATTCCATGGTGGTAGAGTTCAAAATAGCAAAAATTTAGAGAAGCAGAGTAAAAAGCAGAAAGGGAGGGGCACGAAAGAGACCAACCTGTTCAGGATTAGAATATAACACAAATCCAAGTGCAAGAACAGCAGTGCGCCTGACATCATCGCTGACATCTGACACAGCAAAGTGTAGCAGCTGGCGTATGGCCTTATTGTTTGCTGTTCCACTATAAGCCAAGGCCAAGGCGTACATGCCACCATAGCGCAATATAGGATCCTGATCCCGAGTCATCTGCTCAATGAGTGTATCAGCCTCTTCCTCCCTTCCATAGACTGTCAGCGCTATTCCCAATGCTAAACCCCTGTGGAATTGTTAAAACATACAATTAATGAGGGCAAAAACAGATAGTGGCAATACTGCTACTTAAAGCAAGAATGCAACTTCACCTGATAATCTTCTCATGCTGTGTCTCGTGTGCATAAGCAAGCATTTCGCCAGCCTTTTCACTTGCTGTTCCAACCATTAGCAAACCCATACTAATTCCTGCTGCCTCACCAGCCACAGCACTATCGGTGTAAAGCACGTTTTTTACATCATCAAAGATCTCATTATCTGCAGTACCCAATGCTGCCAATCCAAGACCTAGACAGGCCCCGTGCTGAATAACCTGCATCATTAACAGCCCCCAACACTTAGCTACTGATAAATGAAGAACTTGCAGAGCAGATTCAAAAGAAATATTTTCTTAATAAATCATGCTTTCATGGCTTATATCATCAGGATTCATCTAGCATTGTATTCTAATGTTTAGTTTTTATTAAATCAGAAAAAGATGCAGCATTCATTGCATATTCTTCTAATGATGATTTTCAATAACAATTTCTAATTTTTGAGAAAGGAAGAACTTGAAAGACAGTTGCCAACCTCTACATTAGTGCTTCTTAGACTCTCACGGAGAAATTGTTTGATGCCCTCCCCATGGTTGGCATGAATTAAACCAAGAGCGTATAACGCACCACCTTCAGAGTATGGGCTGCCACCACCGCCAGCCCCACCCTGTGGCAAGTAAGGTGCCATGAGTGATCTTCCTTGCTGCAAATGGCCTCTGTGGATCACACCAAGTCCAGCTGTGGCACTAAACTTCGCCCAATTAGTAGCTCTACTTAGCCAGTCCTTCAAAAAAAAAAAGAAAAAAACAGAAAAGAAAAGAAAAAGAATATTAGCAGACTGCTTATATGAATTGATTGAGCAAACCAAGGCAGAATGAGATCTCCAGCACTCAAATTAAGGATATACCAGATTCTCCCTGAGAAATGTATCCACAGTTGTTCCCGCGTGCATAATAGCATTAGCATATATGGTTGCACTATGGCAGACGCTGTTTCTCATCTCAACAGATTGCTTTATGGTCTTAAGAATGAGAAGATCCGATCTGTAAACAGAAAAACACCAAAGAATAATCAATCAAAGACTTTTGTGTGCATGTTAAAAGAGTGTGTGGTAGGCCTAAATACATCAACATACCAACTGCAAGGAGTATTTCTTACTTATTATGACTGTATAAGAATTGCAGAGTTAACTGTATTGAAGTCTCTCCGGACAAAATTCCCTTTATTTTTGTTAATCTCTCTGCGTAAGTAGATTCTTGTAGATCTGTACTTGCCGCAACAGTATCAACTTGAGTTCTATCCGACATTTGGGTATCATCTGATGTCACAGTATCTCCGTCTTGAGCAGCATCAGGCTGCGCTCCTGACTGGACAGCCTCTGAAGGTTGAGAAGTAGGACTAGGAAGGCCATCCCTGACACTCAAAAGAAAAGCCTGGTGCTCATTCTCAACCAGATCAAATGCTATTTGTAATGCCAACAGCACATCATCAACATTTTCTGATCTTAATAGTTTCTCCAATATGGCTGAAACACCATCAGGCTGATCTAGGAACATTAAGCACTGACAAATGCTCAGATAATCTGGCGAAGGTAGCTGCTGGTACACTTTTACAAGCAGACTAAACACCTGCAAGGGAGTTAAGCGTTGAGATTGGGCTATTTAATACTTGCTAAACTAATATCAAACTCAAAATAGAAACACAGCCCATTCATGCATCAAATTTCATTGCTAGGCATTCCCTCATTACACGTGAGGGAGAAGTTCGTGAGTAGAAAGTTATAAGCATTCAACAACTCACTACTTGCTGGAGAGGAAGTAGATGTATTCTCAAAGCAGACGAGCTTAAATAGCAGCATTGAGAAGAAAAAACAGAAGCATGACAAAGGAGCAGCTAAATTGTTACCTCACGTCGGTATTCCCTCCGACTGACAAAGTCATGAGCAACACCAATGCAATAATTGTTTATTGCATGGACGTTGTCACTGCTTATGATAGCTTCCTCCAGCTTATCAAGCCGCCTGCACTCAATAGATATTCCGATAGCCTGCTGAAACTTTCCATCATCTATACATCTGTAAAGAGATGAGAGTTAAAGGTCATATATATGCTGCGGCTTTGTATAATCAGTTGATGTAAGATTATCAGAATACTTACTTCTTAAGAAAATTCTCAACTATTGCTTCTAGTCGAGGGTCAATCACAACTGACGTATCATTTGACTCTGCTGCTTTAGTTTTGAGGCTCGCATATTCATCAATTGCCTTGGCTAAAAATGAGAAAACAAAGACACATGTGAAGACGGGAAACACAATTATTAAACTTCCCAATCATTTCAAAATCATCAGCACCATCTAGATGATCACCACAGGTCCATCACAAGAAAGCTGTGATGTGAAAATTAATTACACTGGTCAGGGGAGAACAAATACTTACCACGAAGAGTATGCACATAGTCTGAATCCTCTGACACGTCAAACAGAGAACCAGCACCAAGAGCATACATTAACGACTCATTGAGCTCACCCAGATAATAGAAAACCTGACAATAGCACCAAGAATAGTTTATATATCTACTGAAGAAAGAAAGAAAAAGTGAAAAGTAGAGATTCACATTCTTTTCATGCTACTCTGACATTGCAAAGATGAGGTATTATGCAAATCCTAGAAAGTGAAACAGGTAGAGCAGACAATTACGCAAATGATAGTTGCTAGCAGTGCCTAAATTTCTACCAGAATCCAACCCACGAGAAATGTGTGCGGTAGGTGAACTTAATATAAATCAGATACCACCGATAATACTAACAGCCACAGTTAGTAGTGACCAACTTTATAAAGTAAACTGGTATCTGGACGCATGAACATTAATCCAAGCTACAAGTTAAAGAATAGTGTTATTTTTACACAAACCAATGCCAGTGTTCAACAAATAAAAGGTGTAGATCTTCTGAAATAGTTGACTTTAGACAACATAAGAGCTCTACCAGTGAATTCTGTGTTTGCTAGTTGATTTGTTACTATAGGAGGTAAAACAAAGAACTAGGAAAAGAACTGAAAACATAACCACAAATTTTACCTTTGAAACAAGTAAAGCAGCTAGCTGCCTCTGGTCAAATTCTTCGTCTTCATATAAACTTTCACTGCACAAGATCATTCAAGCCCACGTGTCAGGGAAAATTGCATACAAATATGAGGGCAACTTAACAGAACACATATGAAACTCCAGAGTTGTCAAGAAAATAAGGCAATAAGAGAAGGTAAGGCTTGCAGGTATATACATAATAAACAATTTTCAGAAACATATATAGCTAATCATTGTATAAAAGGAAAGAAACCAACAAGAAAAGGGAGAGAGAGAGAGTAATTGAGCACTATAATAAGGTATAACGCAAATAAATAGGTGGTATAGTGTCAGCAATGCGCAATGCCTAAAGTGAATATAAGCAAATTGAAAATACATGCGATTCCATTCTTCTCATTACTAGGAAGAAACCGGGGAAAAACAAAGGCTACATCCAATGAAACATACACTTTTAACTAAAAGATAATATCACCCTCCACAGAAAAGTATTACAACAATTAAAATTTTACCATTCAACCTAAACTTTGGTATGAACTATCAACTATGGAGAATTGGCAACCATCAACTAAATATAATCACTAATCATTTTCTCCACAAAACATCCACTGACACAAGCACGAATTCGGAACGAGGCAACGTTGAAATAACACTTGCTAAATCCACAGTCCAGCTACAAAACCCTAGTGCAAAAATCTAAACAGATAAATAACAAAATCAATCAAACTAGGACACTCTCCAGCAAGCGAGTCAGCCTAACTGCGAAAGTTCTAAATTCTAAGCGAAACAATAACCAATTTCTAAACACAGCCATCAAACACTTAACCAGAAACTCAACTTCAATATCCTACTGCACATAAGTCGAGAACACCGAAAATAGGAAAAAAGAAAACGAAGAGACTTACATCAGAGGAACGGATGTAGATATTTCGGGCCAAAAGGAATCAACGAAATTATTGAGATTTAAGAGTGCGTGTAGTTTGAGGGCAGGTTGATCTTCGTTGAGCATTGCGAGAAGTCCGCCGGCCGATGTCATCGTAGCCGCCGCAGCCATTGCCGGATTTAGATTTTAGGGTTTGGATCTAGAGATTTGGGGGAATTCGGAAGGATGGAGCTGAATTGAATTGTTTTCTTGCTTGGAGGAAAGGTTACCTGGAACGAGCACCTTCTTCTTCAGTATAGTCGATAATTAAATAAATAATACTTGCTTCAATAGGAAAAGGAAATTGAACACCACTTGGATTTTTAATTGTATACATATGGGCTATGGGCCGCTGCAAACCCAAGAAAGGCAGAGATGACTGGGACGGACCTTTTTTTTCAGATTGTGAATTATTAGCCCAAATTCCAACCCATAAAAGTCCAATCTAGTATCTCCTTGTTCGATAATTCGATTAATAAGGTATAGGGAATCAATCTGGGGCGGTCCACCCAATACGTTAATACACTGAGAGCCATTCTGTAAGTTATATTGTGGCTACTTATGATATATTAACATAACTAATTCATCTTAATATGATGTTCAGTAAAAGCTAATTATTACAGGGTCAAGAGCATTAAATCCAGCTGACCCGGTATTATTGGCAGATATTAATCTCCTTTAAAAGTGAAAGATTAGTGATTATGATGGATGGATTAAATTACTTACCAATTATGAGTTTTTAACATTCCAAATTCAGTAATAAGGCTTTTAAATTTGTCAAAATATACCTTTTTCACTTATCATCACATGTGATTTTTAATGTATACCAAACACCATAATATATACAATAATATTTTTAAATCTTTCATTTAATCTAATCCACCACTAATCCCATCTCTGGTAGAGAAGAGCTCCTGAGTGAAACTAATCAAATTAAATTTGGAGATAATTAGGCGTGGAGACCGAATTCAGATAGCAATTCACCGTTAATCATCCACTTATTATGTTATATAAATAATAACTTCAATAGTTGTAAGTAGAATTACATAAAGATGGATTGGGTTCATTTTGTTTGAGTAAACTGCAAGAGAATTAATACGGTTGAAATCATTGCTCTAAAAATAAACAGGACTTATCCTACCTAATCAAATGAATGTTAGTAAAATGGTTATCCAAACTGACGCCCCTTACGTTCATAATTGACTTTGCAGTACCTAGGACCCGACATGGGAGCATCGGGACCAGCTCACTGAGCTTTGGAGTATGATGAAAAATCTGGAAGAGATGTAGAAAGAAAAAAAGAATGTTACTGGGGTTTAAATCAGCATGGAACTCAACAACAAAGCACAAACACCAACAGGACATCATGTCCTACATGCAAGACAATTGCCCCTGAACTAGTAAGCCTAAATTATGTGTACCTTGTAGTAGTTTCTGCTTATTTAAATATGTTAATTAAATATAAAAGAGAGATTGTTAGAGTAGCTTAGTGTGGAGTTGTTGGGCATTTGTAAAGGGAGTTGTTGTAGGTTGTCGTAAGGAGAATTTCATAAAGATTGATTGGGTTGACTAAACTGCAATAGAATTGATACGAATGAAATCATTGCTCTAAAAACAGGACTTATCTTAGCTAATCAAATGAATGATAGTAAAGTGGTTATCCAAATTGACTTCCTTTATGTTTATAATAATTGTGTTTGCAGAACTCCGGCATGGGAGCACCAGGACCAACTCACTAGGCTTTGGAGTATGATGCATAGAAGGTGCAGATTTTTTTAAAAAAATAAAAATAAATATTACAATTACTCCACACAAATTCTATACATACATCATATACCACCTTATATCTCAATGCATAAACCACCTTATGTCTCCACTAGGGATGGAACCATGCATCTCTCATTCACCACTCCAGCTCCCTTCCACTACACCACCTTATAACTCCTCGTAGATGACTCTTGTTTACAGGGAAGAGAACGGGATTGTTGATGCCTTGGCAAAGTGCGGTAGCTCGAGCACAATGGACAATCAAACTTCCTTTCTTTTGGAAACAGTGGAAAAAACTACTAAGTTATATGATTGAGGCAATTGCCCTTCGTGGCTAATCATTGCAAAACCCTGATCTCTTGAATTGTTTCTTAATATGTTATTAGTTTCCTTAAAAAAAAAACTCTGCAAAAGAATTCCACTTTATTATTTTCGTCGTAAATACTCATAATTCAATTTTTGGAGTATCACCGATCTTAGTACTAATACATGATTTGATTATTTAAATTCTAATATTCCTAGAGATTAACGGAAATAATTTGCCGTTAGTAGAGCCTAGCGGCCCTAGCTCACTCTGTCACTTTCCGCGTGTCTTATATGCCGCATTTTGCACGTCTAGCTAAATTGGCATATTTAACGATAATGCTTAAGCAATGTCGTCGCTTTCGGTTTTGCCGTGTTAATTAACCTATGTGTGTGACAGAGATTACATTTAACTAATCAAAATCTAACAATTCCCAGAAGAAATTAAACATGTCATTTCGAAGTGTAGTATAAAAGTGTAGCAAGAAGAAAGAAACATATTTCTTGTTGATTTGGAGATAGGGAAAAATGGGGCAAGAGAGCAAGGTCTATACCCATTTCGAAGTTTCTGCTCACAAAAGTTGTCAAGATTGTTGGGTCATCATCAATGCCAAGGTACTAATGTTTGTTTGATATTTTCAGTTTTCTAAGCCTCTTTGGTTCGAGTTATTGGAGAGAATTGGAAACGGTGCAAAAGAAAATGAGAAGAAACGCAGTCGAGAAAGTCGAACAGGTTGCCTTTGGTTTTCAAGTCAACTTTGGGACTTTTTGTTTTTGAATTATTTTAATTAGTTATGGATCCAAGTCCATTAGAGATTAGAGTTGATTAGGAGTTTTGTTAGTTTTTATTATATACTGTTTCTTTGTATTTGTAAAACTTAATATATATATATATATATATATATATATATATATATATATATATATATATATATATATATATATATATATATATATGATTATTGATGAATTTATGAAAAAATTCAAGATGTCTTACTTTGAATTATATCATGAGGGTCTTTCTGTTATGTTCATTGATAATTCAATCGATCAAATTCACGTTTTAATTTTAGTGTTCATTGTATCCTTTACGCTTCCGCGTATTAGTTGGTTTATGAAATGCTACTACGTATTATACCATCGTAATACACTCAGTAATCACATCACGTATTAGTAGGTGTTAACTGTCAAACATGATCGATAAATATGGATTACAATAGGATACGCCTATGGGAAAGAGTTGTAAACTTGTAATGATTGTAAATCTCCTATGTCGATGTGGCCTAAACAACTCCGATGTTTGGGAGGAAAAAAAAATGGTTAATTTTACATAATTCTGGAACCAGGCATATTTAGCTAGCTAGTTCTCATCACCATAGAAACATTACTATCATATTGATCTGTCTTATTTTAATTCCGATCCAGGTTTATAATATAACGAGCTTCTTGAATGACCATCCTGGTGGTGACAATGTCTTACTAGCCGTTGCAGGTACGATATAATTTAATTTATTATTTACTCACAATCTTTTCAATTCACTGTCAATTAAAATACGTACTCTCAATCGTCCCCATCCCCTAAACTCTAAAGGCCTAAACACACTGCGTTGTAAAATTAATATGAATACCAAGTGTCTAGGTGTTTTCTCGATTTGCAGGGAAGGATGCTAGTAATGAGTTCGAAGACGTAGGTCATGGTAGTGCGGCTAGGTTGATGTTGGACGAGTTTTACATCGGGGAGGTCAATCCATCCATCGAGCATGTCATCGGCATGACCAACGACTCTTTCAAATCAGCTCCAGGCCGAAATGATCATCACAATGGCAATTCGCCAAAATGGAGCAATAAGCTTTGGTATTTAGTTCCGGTAACTCTCGGAATTGTAGCATACTACTATATATTTGCTGTGGGATTAATTGATAAAGCCTTTTAACTAGATTTAATTTACACAGTTCCAGTTTGGAGAAAGGTCACACTTGGCTTGTACTTCACTATGCAAGGGAGATTTAATGTAATTGAGATTTGAGAGTACATATATAATAGCTCAACAGAGTGAGTTTTGTTATATACAGCAAACTGATGTGAATCAAGTGTGAAATTGAACTGTGGATATATATGTAAGATCACATGAATTGATCAGGTCCCTCCCTATAGATGCATGATCCAAAATAATGTATACCACCAGAAAATTAGATATGCACGCGGCCACAGGTTTAAGTAGATGTTGAAAGATCACATGTTAATTAGGTTAAGCGGCCTTCATGAATCATGATTCATAAATATCCTTCCTTACAAATAATGTGAATCTGATTGTGCCAATTGTGTATATCCGCAATGATACCAAAAGAACTCGTTACTTTTCTAAAGACGTTCAGCGCGCCATGCAATACGCAAAATTATTTTAGAGAGTTAATTATCCAACTTATATGTTGTCGTTTATAAGATTAAAGTACTCATACCAACGATGTGGGGAATACTCTAATTAATAGCTAGTTAATTTCGTATACAAATTCTCAATTTTACCATGTTGGAATATATGCACTTTCATGAAAGTATCTGTATGGAAGGAAACTGGAACAGAGAATAACGGGATAGCCCGAGTTCTCTGAGATAATATTTGTCCTGCACCAGTGCTTACAGTACAACAAATATATCCCCAAGATAAGACTGCAGGGGAATTTAGTAGGTAGCACGCCAAACTAAATTCGAACTGGTATGTCAATAAGGAAGAACATAATTTATTTAGTAGTAGAGGAGAAGAGAAGAATGAATGAGCCAGTTTTGCTACAGCATGAGAGTCTTATTTATAGTAGCGGAGTGGTGTTAATAAACAGACATGACCGTTGGGAATAAAGCTTCCAGTTCCGAAAAACACATCATTTCGGTGAAGTTTTATGTCTGTTCATTCAACAAAGCTCTTCAGAAGGACACACCTGTTCGGAAATATCGTTCATTCAATGAACACATCATTTCCGAAAAGTGAAGGAAATAATTCATCCAGAATTTTTCTATTGGCCGATTTGATAAGTTTTTTCTTATTGGGCCAAAATAAAGTTAGTATTTTGTCCAAAAAGAATACATACACCTAATTACCTAGCCTAGCCTAGTCTTGCCTTGCCTTTCCCACGCCCGGCGGGTGCGCGTGAGCGACCGTGAAACAATTTAGGTCCTCTTCCGTCTAAAATCATCGGTACCCCTTGGGGACCCAAACCCTGTTGCAAACTAGACACTAATTATGTCTAACTCATAGTCTTTCCATTTTAGCTATGTGGGATAACTCCTAATTCCAACTCTTGAGCTTCCTAGCTAAGTTCTCAACCAACACACTTTGAGCTTTAATTACTCTTTCATTACCAAGAGAAGTTTAGTAATTCTTTCTCAAGTGTTTTCTACTATCATAGTAGATTATGCACATTCGATAAAACAAAAGTTTTGAATTGAATGTGTGAGCGCTCTTTGGTTAAGCCACAAATTCATAGAAAATCCATTTTGGAATTAGCTAAAATTCCTACGTACCATAACATATACAAAGATCAAATCGAAGCTGGACCATTTCATCAATGACTCTCTTCAAATTGTATATTAGATTTTTATTTATTTATTTATTTTTTTCTTAGTGGAGAAGAAGAAGCAATGCAGGTCCAGCTAGGTAACTGTTGTAGCTAGTAGCATCGATCACTGATCGACCACATATTATCATCAGGACAATCTAAACCTCATAAAATTTCCAAGGAGTTGAGTTGTGTTTTAAATTTAAGAAGAAAAGAAAGAGAAGGAGAAGCGGAATAAAGAAATAAACAAGACGTTTGGCTTTGGATTTGGGTGACGTACTAAATCATAAAGGGATGCCTAGGTGTTAGTGATGACTGATGAGGTGCGAAATCAAATACGGAGTAATTTATATTAATTCTCCAACAAGAGTTTGAGAGGAGTTTGAATGTTGGAAAACATTATTGAGTAAAATTATGAGGTGTTAAATTGTTGATTGGAAGAGAAAGTGGCCCGGGAAGAAAAAAGAAAAAAATCAATTTTCCAAATGGCAAGTGAGAATCCTTTCAGGTCAATAAAATCAAAATGGGACTTTAGTTTAGACCTTTTGAGCCAAGTGCTCAAACTATATTAGAGATGGTAAGAGGTATATGAAAATCAAATCCACACATTCTAACAAGTTGGAGACATATGTGCCCAAAGAATGTAGGATTGATAATAATTTATTTTAAATTAAGTACAATAACACTTTAGAACGATCGTTGTTGACGAGTTGTGCCAACTCCTAGGTCAACCTCACAGATTATGTTGTATAACATGCAGGTATAACAAACATAGATAATATAAAGTAAATGGTCAATCAACTTTTCAACTCCTCGACGCCGTTCTCAATGAAAATCACTAGAATATAAATTCTTCATACAATTGTTTGAACTCAATATTTCTATTCTAGATAATACTTCATACAAGTCTTACTTATAATATGGAGATACGCTCTACCTAATCTATCACTTAGGATGTTGCGTAAACTATGATTATAAACTTGTGAAAGACACGAACAAAAACAACTAAAGAAATAACAACTTATAAGCTCTCAAGTAGTAAACTCATTTCCTCGCTTTTCTTGTTAAACTTGGTGTATATATAGTGTTTAGAGTAAGCCGAATACCACAAGGACTCATATTGTATTGAGAAAAATATAAGGGAAATTCAGTTCTTGAAAACCTTCTTGAATTTGACTTCTTCAATTAAGAAACATTTTTTCTTCTTTAAGTTTGTTCCTGGTATAGGTTTCTTCCTTATATAAGGTTCTGTTCTCTTCGTATGGAAATTCATTATTTTCAGTTCAGTTCAGTTTTGTTCAGTTCAGTCTTGCTTAGTTGTATTTTATACAACAAATAAATTCAGTTAAGTTCTGTTCAGTTCAGCTTCATTCAGTTCAGTTCAATTCTGTTCAGTTCTGTTCAGACGAAAAGAACAGTTTCTAAATCTTTTGTTGTTTTAGTAATCAATTCCTGCATAAGACAAACAATCACAACCGTTGATTAATTGTGCTATGTTTCCAGATTATAAGTGTTGAGTGACCACGGGTCAACTTCTCAGTCAACTCCACACTCAACTCCTAAAAGCTAAAATACTCACACTTGCATATTTTATTTTTTTTTTAATTATTTTTCTTCAAACTTTTATCTCACAATTTTATTGTATTTTAGGTTCTACCACTAAACCATCCTACACATTACACGAACTGCTAAAAATGGTTTTAAAAGGAAACGTATGAGTAGTATTTAAGATGAAGAACAGTAGAACTCTCCATTGATTAAGTTTGATCCAATTACAACCGTGTATGTTCCAAGGAAATAGTGTAGGAGTAAAAAGTTTGAAAGTGCTGTTGGTTGGATAGCATTTATGGAAAAAAAAAAACAAGGCAGGGCAAATAAAATAAATGCGAAGCTAGCTAGCTTCGATCTGCTTGTATATGTACGTATAATGTATGTATGCATCATAAAAATAAAAATAAAATAAATCCAATGGAGGACATGGATATATACCGGATAGGACCTGCAAACATGAACTAGAAAGTCAATACCCTCATTCATTTCAGCCTCCAGGAAGCAGATACACGTACCAGTATAATATAATTAATCAATTAATTTAATTTACTGTTCATTCAACCGTGTAGTCAGTCATTACTCGATCTACTGTTAATTTGCACCTGTCCCTAGTTAAGACATGTAGCCGTAGGCACCTCAATTCCTCAAACAATCGGGTTTAGTATACTGCAAAAGGCATCAAACTTCAAACCTAAATGGAAAGGAAACGACTATATATTGTTCATAGATTTTGGAACTCTACTATATCAAAAAGTCAAACTATAGTATATCCAATTAGTAGCTAGTAGTAGTGGTTGGGAGGCTTGTAATAACTTCACTACGCCTTAAAATAACATACAATCACACGCATCATCGACTAATTTGGTAAATTAACGTGATGATTCTTTGCATTTTTTGTTGTGTATTAATTAATATTGGGTCCAAATTGTTAACCAGTCAAACCTAGAAATGAGTATACATTTCCATTCAAATTTGAATTGAATGATCAGTAAGTATATATTTATTTATTGGCTACGTTTGCATGCATACACAAGAACTGAATCAATCTGCATATTGATTTTGAGCACCTTGCAGATACAAAAATGTTTTTGGGAAAATAGATAGCCAATATACAGACAAACTAGCCCTAAGGTTGCCAATATACTAACATGTAACATATTTAAAATTAATATGTAGTGAAACTTAAAAATGTTGATTGTAAAATGTTAAAACAGTGCAATATTTTAAGACGGAGAAAGTATATATTGTATATATAGAATTATACAGCTTATATATTGCACAACCAAGTATGCATGATATATTCAACCTTCAATGCTCTTAATTGGCTGACATATTTATATTCCATTTTATTTATTTTATATTTATGTATATTAATTTTGGAAAATGTATCCGAGCCAAAACAATTAACAGTATGTTTGGCAGTCATTTTATAGAATCATCACCTCTCTAAATTAGACTTTACATTTGGATCTAATCTTAAACTTGATCAAACAGTGAATCAGTGTTAGTGATAAAACTATTAATTCAAAGATATAACAATACAAACTCAGAAACAGAAACGGATTTAAATCAAACCGCCATTTGGTAACAAAATCGAGGTCTGTGCTTGCACAGTTTCCTTAAAGCAATTACGTCGTCTCACCTATGGTGCTTAGAGACGTCGAGCGCTTGCCTCCCAGGATACAACGATTAACTAAAACTACTAGCCGCACAAGCTAGCAGTTTCCGGCGAACTGGAACTGGTGCTCGGTTTATGCAGAGAAGGGATGGATGAAGAACAGTGAGAAGAAGGCTCTTGGTATATATCTTCTCACTGATTCAGAGACCATTTATAGATGAAGAATTGAAAATCTGTAACTGAGCCACTATAATGCAGCAAGGGTCTATTGGACCGCTTGCAAAACAACGCTCGTGCGTGCCGGGCGATTTTAGTTCAAACCAGTCCGACATTCGCGCCTCACACGTCATGCACCCACACAAGTTCACTAGATCGTGTACAAATCTGGCCAAGATTTGCACCCCCCTGCGCACCCGCATAGAGAGTTCTCAAGACATCTAGCTATTCAACTTGAACATCAAGTGTAAGCTCTTATCTTATATACTAGTGAAACCTTTTGCAGTTTTCCAATGTGGGACAAACTCACTCAAGTTTCCAACTTTGAGCAATTCTTCCTCACTAACCCAAGGTCCGTTTTGAACATACAATATATCAATTCGAAGCTCTCATTTCATAGCTTTCGACTATATATCTACTTTTCTCAATTAACAAGTAACTAAGAAATGGTCTCTATGTAAATATGTCCCTCTAGACATTATTTACTTCATTGTTTTCTTCAATATTTTCCAACAATCAGTACCAAAACTAAACTTAATTAAATTTGGCCCTTCTAAATCAGTTAATCAAAAAGTATTATTCATCTCCCCTCTCATCCTTAAATTAACATGATATTTGCATTATATATAGCTAGTTGCATGAGTATATACTTAATCATGAAATTACAAAGTAGAAAAGTATGGAGTAATACAATTTTAAGATATAATTTCACACGGAAACTAGGTAGTTGAGTAAAATAAATCAGCTTACAAGATTCACAACTATATCTACATCATATGCATTTACTCTGGTTAGCAGTACTAGCTAGCTCCTCCACAATAAAGGTGACAGGTGATGCGTAGTTCTAATGAATGGACCTACCATGTTCATGCTCAAATCCATTAATTTCATTTTACTGCTATAAATAATTCCATACCTCAAGTGTTGCTAATTCGTCAGTCAGAGCTAGTATAGTACTCTCTCTGCATGCATGTGATCAGTAGATGCATGGTTAATTAGTAAGTTAACAATTTCAAAACCACAGTATTGAAAGAAAGAAAAAAACATGAGTGCATTGTCTCGCTCCGTTGTTGGTTTTATTTTGTTGGTTTTGCTTGTAGATGGGATTGTAATTGCTGATCATCATGATCATGATAATGGTGATGGTGATGAAAAGTTCTTGCCCAAAATATTTCCTAAAAGGCCTATTGGTGGAGGTGGTTTAGGTCGTGGCCCCTTCAAGAAGGGTTTCAGGAAGGGTTTTGGTGGCGGTATCGGTAATGGGGGAGGATTAGGTGGTGGTATTGGTAGTGGAGGAGGACTTGGTGGTGGTGGAGGTTTAGGAGGTGGTGCTGGTGGTGGTCTAGGTGGCGGTGCTGGTGGTGGGTTGGGTGGTGGCGCAGGTGGTGGTGGTGGACTTGGAGGCGGTGGTGGTTTAGGGGGTGGCAAAGGAGGAGGATTTGGTGGAGGAGTTGGTGGCGGCAAAGGTGGAGGACTTGGTGGTGGTGGAGGACTTGGCGGAGGTGGTGGTTTAGGGGGTGGCAAAGGAGGAGGCTTCGGTGGAGGAGTTGGTGGCGGCAAAGGTGGAGGACTTGGTGGTGGTGGTGGACTTGGTGGAGGTGGTGGTTTAGGAGGTGGCAAAGGAGGAGGATTTGGTGGAGGCGTTGGTGGCGGAAAAGGTGGAGGACTTGGTGGTGGTGGTGGTCTTGGGGGTGGTGGAGGGCTTGGTGGAGGTGGTGGTTTGGGAGGTGGGAAAGGAGGAGGATTTGGTGGAGGAGTTGGGGGTGGAGCTGGTGGTGATGGACTTGGAGGTGGAGGTGGAGGTGGGGGCGGTGGAGGTGGTGGAGGCGGAGGTGGAGGATTTGGTGAAGGAGGAGGTGCTGGTGGTGGGTTCGGAAGCGGTGCTGGTGGAGGAATAGGAGGAGGAGCCGGAGGTGGGGGTGGATTTGGTGGTGGGGGTGGTGGTGGTTTAGGTGGCGGTGTTGGTGGAGGATCCGGGGGAGGATTTGGCGCAGGAGGAGGGGTTGGTGGTGGAGAATTAGGAGGTGGCGGAGGTGGTGGCGGTGGTGGTGGGGGTGGAGACCTCGGTGATTTTGGTGGCGGCTTGGGTGGTGGTTCCGGTGGTGGCTTTGGTGGTGGCCACTAATTAAATCATTAGTATGCCAATCGCAAATGCATTATTGTAAAATTACCTTATGTTATGTTATTTTATGAAATCGTTAAATTATATACTATGCACTTTGTTGAGTACTGAATTCATTTTTTGTTTTGCTTAATCATACTACATGGAGTACTTGCATTGAGTTTGAGTCGAAACGTTGTATGCACGCATGAATTTTACATGCAAGCTAGTTTGATATCAATGGATTTTATTCAAGCTTATCCAGTTTAATTTGTAAAGCTGTTCTACGTACGTTAGTCACTCTAACTTGCCTATTCTCTATTTTTGTACTCTCTTCTTCTTGTAGGTATAAGGTGTTGCTTTAAAAATCTTAGTATCAATTCAATCAACGCCAATTAGAATGTAGAGTCTTAACTTGCAAAAATAATGATGCTACAGATTTTACATGCACATGGAACCTTTACAAACACTTACCTAACCCAGCAGCAAACTAAAGTACCTCTGCTTCATAACTTCAATTAAGCACATGAATAGACACCAGACCAAACATAAAAATGAACACCGATTGTGATCTCTATAAAGCAAATATTGGTTTAAGATCATAATAAGAAGTATAGGTTCGAAGATCAGTTGATCCGTTTATAGTCCTTCCATCCGTACTTGAACAAGTTTCAACATCTTTCCTTCTTCTTGAGTTGGATTAATATTAAAACTTGGATTCCAAGTTTTCAATGATTGCGTATCTTTTCACGTAATTACCTCACACTTTCTTCTTCATACTTCGCATTTCATTCATTGTCTACTTGGAAATCAAAAATTCTAACCAACACACCATGTTACATCCGTTGACACCTGATTTCGAAGGCATATATAAGAGTTTGCAAGTAGCCATCCCACTAACAACTACCTATGGAACAGATCATTTACCAATGTGTAGGTGTGTCGTGTCATGAATTGCACGTTTCAACTATCAAGCAAGTATGAGAAAATTAGAAATAAACATAAGTACAGAACTTAACATCAGATGATCAACTTCATTCTACTTACTAACTTATATAAAAACGCATCCATTCTTATCTTGTTTATATGTATTTTCATTGTTTTTACAGGATCCCGTTTGCACTTTATGCAGTAGGGTACAAAGATGTAGATACTTTTCACTCTAATTAAGTCGTTCTATATCAGTTAACTTCTGACCTTTGGCGTTCCTGGTTTATCATTACTGTAACATTGTAACTCTCCTCGCTACCCAAACCCATTTGAATGATATTTTATACTTGGTACTTATTGATCTATCTGATTCATCTCTACATCTATTCTTGATGCAAGTTTTAATAATCCAACTCAAGAAAAGAGAAAGGTTATGTAGAATACTTTTTCAAGTACGAATGGAAGGATTATAAACGGATTAACTCCTAGAACCTACACACACTCTCACTCTGTTGAGGAAATCAAAAGAAAAGGAAAAAAGAATAAAACGAAGGCACATAGAAATCAAATTACATTGTATGAAATAAATTATGAAAAATTGCTTTCAATTTTTACATATACCACTATGAAGTTCACAAACCACTTAAGCAACTCTTATTTAACTGGCGAGTGGAATTGGAACAGAGCAATAATCAGATATTGAACTAGCATTCAGGTTTCACAAGATTTGGGTTAGAACAATAATCAGAAATCGGGTATGATGCCCTGAAATCACTCATCTGTTGCTTTTGTTCAAGTCCTTTGGCACCTTTAGCGGTGAATGGATAAAAGCACCGAATATGTTTAAAACATTCTCAATGTAATGAGATTGTGTTAACACTAACCTATCGACACTCTTAGAAAACCCAATTTCTAAGATCACATATGCTATGCTCATATCAAATAATGTTTTGAACATGTTCTTGGTGGAGTTATAAGGGGGCTGAGTGGTAAGAGTGCTAGAGGAGCAAGGATTGGTCGGGGTACGAACACGGCGGATGCATAAGATGGTTTAGAATATTTGGAGGTTTTTTTTGAAATGGAGGGTATTTGAAGTTATAAAGTGGTTGAGCAATAGTGTAGGAGTACAATAGGTTAGTTTGGCCGTTAAAAAAAAAAAAATGTTCTTGGTCTCCAAGATCAAAACAGGACTAGTATATGGAATAAATGAGTAATAATAAGGCGTTGTTTGATGATCATTAATTTATTAGCTCGGTCGGCTTATTTTGAAATAAGCTTGTTAAAACGAGGACTAATTTATAAGTTAGTTGCTCTAATAAGTTAGTTAGCTCGGTGGGCTTATTTTGAAATAAGCTTGTTATACGAGTACTAATTTATAAGTTAGTTGCGCTAATAAGTTAGTTGATAATATACAGGATTTTAATTTTACATTGAATGCCAAGGATGAATGAACTGCTGATCTTGCTTGTCCAAGTATGCAGCTTTTGATGTCTGCTTTGTTATTCTTCTGATGAATATTTACTCATATTTTTTGCTTCTGTTTTGTTTGCTTCTTTGTTCTAATCCTTGTTGGTTGTGCTCTCTTTTGTCCAGGAGGCCAGGGCAGGTGCCTATTATTGTAAACGACAAGCAGAAAAATCCAGACCCCCCACTAATTGAAATAATTTTCAAGAAAGCAAAATCACCATCGTTCTAGCTATGATGGAGACAACACTACTATTCGAGTCTTCACTTTTCCCACTGAATCACTGCCATTTACTCATTTTTCTTGGTAGCTCCTAAATTAAAACAACTGATCATCATAATTTCACTTCATGCATCACATGAAATTCATTATTAATTGATTTCACCCTAAAAAGTACACCAAAATCTAAACAGTTTCACTCTCTGAGCACAAGCACAAATTGTTTGCGAACACATGCCCTTCACATCTCGACCAAAGATATTGGACGATATATTTATCATGTATAAATGCATTTAAAAGAAGAAAAAAGAAATAAAATTAATTAAGCTAGAGAACAGGAGAAACCATATTACACCAAGAACAAATCGGCGCTAGAAAATTACTCGTATTACTTATAATAACATACCTCATAAAATTGAAATCAACATAAACTTTTAATATATAGATCGTCAATTGGACTCCGGATTCGCACCACTCGGCACTTCATGAGCACCAGCACGAAAGCCCTGATTCACGTTTTGCGATTTCTTGGAATCCAACGTGGTTTCTACACGAGGATTAGGTGATGCTGGTTGACTGCTTGTAGGATCAGAATGCAAGAGTAGTCTTGATCTTCCTCTAGATGCAGAGCAAACTTGCAACGAGCCTTGAAAAATGACCATCAAGAATAGGAGGAACAAGGTGAGTAGTGAAAGACTAGCATGAGTGTTGTTGATCGTTGCCATGAAAAGTTGATCACCAAGAAAATGTAGTAAACTATCCACCCCCCAAATTTCCACCAGAAATCAATATCCATGAACCAGTTGTACACTTGTACCTCCAATCTAGGAGATCATATATAATAAGTATTGAGATAATATTTGAGAATGGTTGATACTTGATAATGGAGGGGAATTTAAGGAATGGTTGGGGGTTTTCAAAACCACATGAATTGATGGTGCATAGAATTCTCAGGATTGGAATATATTGGAACAACATGTGACTTGCTTTTTCACCTATGCTTCTTTCTTTCTCTCTCTCTTTTTTTTTTTTTTTTTTTAATAATTTAAATAATTACTACTGTATTACAAATCGATGCATATGGACTTTTAATAATTGTACTAGCTAGTCAATGTTACGGCCAATTAGTTTACACCTTTCTTGTAAATTATGATTACTTCTCCATTGTTTTATTTTTACTGCAAATGTATACATATGGCATTTTAAAATCTTTGTAATTAAAGATTTTATGGTAATTACAAATTAATAATATTTTCAATATCTTTAAGAGTTAAACACATTAGTCATATATATGGTAAACTTATTATTCCCTCCATCTAGGTCAAAGTTTCTAATTTCGTTTTGTGATTCTTTTAGCCATAAATTACTCCTATAAATCATATAGGAAAAAAAATAAAAAACAATATATAAAAATACTATAAATATCAAACTAGTACATACCCGTGGCGATGCCACGGTATGATATAATTCTCGACTTATATAAATTAATAAAAAAGAATTATTCAATATAAGAGGATAAATAAGTTATCAAATGAATGATATTTTTAAAACGCACATAGATGTATCAATGCCACGGTACAATATACTTCTAACTTATAAGATTTCAATAAATAGAAAGGTGATTCGATTGTAAGAGTATAACAAAAATTAATAAAGCAATAATATTATAAAATATAAAATAAAAGTCAACTACCAAAAACATAGATGTTACAAATGTTAAAAAACGCGATTAGCAAGTTCACCCGACAGACCATTATTCGGTGACAGTATTACAGACGATCCAGGTTTCGTTACCGGTCGATCTTCTGCATGACCGGTCAATCTTCTGCATGACGTAATAACATAAATTGTTTACAAAATAATATTATAATAACAATATATCGAGTAATTCCAATTTTATAACAATTATAATAACCTATAGATATCCAAGTAAAACATACAATACATTATAGCTAGTAAATGAATAAATTACACACAAAAAGCCATTTTTTGACCTGTCGCGAATTAAGGAGAATTGACACTCGCGAACTAAGTGCAACCGGCGAATTACCTTATCTATAAAAGGGCTGGAACCCTAGGACCTTTCCCCATTTGAGCCGACACACAAATTCTGCCTCCTTCTCCGTTTTCTCCTTTCGGAAATGTTATCCGATTTGAGCCGACATAATCTGCTCGTCTTCTTCCGATCTCCTCCGACATTCCTAAATCTCCGTTTTTCATCTTTCTCATCCGAATCGTTCTTCTCATCCAAATCGGCGTCGGCTTCTCCATTCTAATCTCTCCGATCAATTTATCATCTTGCATTCATTCCAATATAGATTAAGATATCTCTTTCCATCAACCATGAAAAATCCAAAATCAAGTCGACTATTTTGTGAAGAATCGACGATGACAATGCCATCAGGTGAATCGATCTACTCTCGAATCTATGTTGGTAAGTATATCACTACGTACACTTCTATTTTTTTTTTCATATATCTCCCATATTTATTAACTAAATTCAACTTTTATTTGTGAATTTCATGCCTCCGCTTTTTGGCATCCATTCATCTCAAGTATCGTCGGAAATCTCTAACGGTGAGTTACCCAACCTATCTGATAATTTATTTGATAATGAATCCATATATAAGTTCTCAAATTTGATTAATCCCTATGCGCTTATTGTAATGAGGTATATCGTGACTTAATGTTGAATGGGATTTCATTTTTTCCACGAGCTTACAACAGATTCAAACACTGATCTGGTGAGTGCTACATCTTACTATAATCTTTAAAGTTGTTGACCAATTTATTTTGTTGATATGCATAGTTAGAAGACTTATGAAGAAGCATAGTATAGAGTACCGTAAAATAAATTTTGTCCGACTACAATGACATAAATTTCATTAGTAAATTTCATTATAAATGTATTCTTAGTCTCGGTTAATAAAATCTATAGTAAAATGAGAATGAAATATTGAGCATACATAAACTGTTTTGTCTATCTGTAAATTGGTAAGTGTTCGTCAACTTGTATTTTTCGATTATCATTTTTCTAATATCCGTAAATTATTTTCTTGCATTTTTCGATTATCATTCTGATTTATGATTTGTATTTTTTATTGCGAGGTGTTTGAAAATGAAAAGTTAAAGCTATGGGAGTCACAGAAGAAAATAAAAGTGATGATGATTATGCCGTGGCAAATCAGGTTCGGCTCTGAATTTGACTCTCGGTCTTTCATGTTTTTATTAAAATCCATAGCTTTATGCTTAATCAATATATACTTAATCTCGGTCTAAATTGTGTTTGACTGAACACAAAGCACTAAATATTCCATATTGATTAAAATAATTATATTTTATAAACTAATGATTTGACAGTACTAATGTGTTATGACTGTCTAAGTTAAAAATGTTATATTTGGCTGAACACAAACAGTATATATAAATTATAACATCATATTTAACATATCATATTACTTCAAATTTTATATAACGCAGGACGGTGCAAAATTAATTAATGATTTTGGTGTTTTCTGCTTCACAAGTCTAAAATCAAGACTTGTGAAGCCAGAAAACACAAAATTCATTAATTACATTTCACAATTCTGTAGCTGTATACTCATAGCAAATGTTGTAGCATACTTAGTCCTTTTTATGGCCACCATTGGAGGAGCTCTGTAATAATAGGCGGACCTTCTCAAATGGTGTACATAAAACATAGTTAATAAGGTTTGAATCTACTGAACACAACTACATCCTTAAATCCTTTCCCTCATTTTTTGTGGTTCTGCGTTTCGACTCACTATCCGTGAATGTACCATTACATTCCAGTAGAGGTCCCTGTCATGTATAGTGATTCGGATCGCCGGGCCACAAATTATGACGGAATGGAAACAATATCACTTGCAATTTAATAAGGTTTGCACGTAATAAAAGTACAAACACACTTCCCCAACCAGCACCGTCTGCACTTACATCAAGAGCAGGCGGTGTCGCTTGGGGGAGTGTGCTTGTACTTTGATTATCATGTAAACAATAATTGTAAGTGTAATGGTGTACATCAAACATAGTTAATATCAAACATAGTTAATAAGGTTTGAATTTACTGATCACAACTATATCCTTAAACCCTTTCCATCATTTTGCAGAACACTCCTCCAATATATAATTTCTCTCATATTGTATAAATTTCCATTATCTTTGGTGGTCCTGCGTTGCGACTCATTATCATCGACAGGTACCATTACATCTACGTAACGGACCGTGTCAATTATAATGAGTCGGATCGCCTGGCCAACAAATATAATGGAATAGATTTTTAATTTAAAGTCTAATATGATTTGCATAAAATAAAATTTAGAAACACACTTTCCCACGTGTGCCATTGAACGGGGCAAATAGAATGTGTCTTGCATAAATTGTGTGATGATGCATAAATTGTGTGATGATGACAGCTTCAAAATCCTTCAACTGAGACAATGCCGCCAGCTGGCCTCAGAGTTATTATTATAGTCTGACTAAAACAAAGTCACAACAATATTACCTCTGGGGCCAGCTGCCGGGATTTCTCAAACAGATTGAATTGTCTGAACACCACTACTTCATCAATTTTGCATAAAATTCATGTTATGGTTAACCAAAGTGTGTCATGTTATAAATTGTGTGATGATGAATAATTTTCAATCTTTGCATTAAGATAATGCTGCCCGCTGACCTCAGAGTCATTATTATAGTGTGACTAAGAAATAACACGTTAATATTACCTCTGGGAACAGCTGGCAGGATTATCTAAAACGGTGAGATTGAATTGTCTGAACACTACTATTTCTCTATACATTCTTTCTCTATATATTTCTCACATTATTACTTTCACCAATTCTTTTCTGCTATTTCTCTATACACTTCACTATTTATAATATTTCTCTATACACTATTTCTCATTAAGTATTCATTACTGAAAGTATATGTGATGATGAAAATAGTAATGTCTAATGTCATTTTTATACCACTCCTTCGACGATGAATTAAATTGTGTGATGATGCATAAATTGTGTGATGATGACAGCTTCAAAATCCTTCAACTGAGACAATGCCACCAGCTGGCCTCAGAGTTATTATTATAGTCTGACTAAGACAAAGTCACAACAATATTACCTCTGGGGCCAGCTGGCGGGATTTCTCAAACAGATTGAATTGTCTGAACACCACTATTTCATCAATTTTGTATAAAATTCATGTTATGGTTAACCAAAGTGTGTCATGTTATAAATTGTGTGATGATGAACAATTTTCAATCTTTGCATTAAGATAATGCTGCCTGTTGACCTCAGAGTCATTATTATAGGGTGACTAAGAAATAACACGTTAATATTACCTCTGGGAACAGCTGGCAGGATTATCTAAGACGGTGAGATTGAATTGTCTGAACACTACTATTTCTCTATACATTCTTTCTCTATATATACTTCTCACATTATTACTTTCACCAATTCTTTTCTGTTATTTCTCTATACACCACTTCACTATTTATAATATTTCTCTATACACTATTTCTCATTAAGTATTCATTACTGAAAGTATATGTGATGATGACAATAGTAATGTCTAATGTCATTTTTATACCACTCCTTCGGCGATTCTATTAATATTATTAAAAAAAATATATAGAAATCATCTTAATAACAATATAATCGTGCGAAGGAGTGGTATAAAAAGACGATGAGACTCTATTACACTGAACATGATTTACTTTCAAGTTAACAACTATCTTTTTTATACATGACCACGAAACAATAACCTTTGATGGTGATAAATAGAATCGGTGGTAGATATATTGTATCTTATTGAACACAACTATTTGTTCATTAAATATTTATCATTTCATCTATTTAATTTTATGTTATAGTGTATGCTCTTTAAAATGGTGTAATGATGAAAATGATTGATCTCGAATGTTTATTTCACACCGCTCCTTCGGCTATGCTATTATAATCATATGAAAATAATTTTGATATTATAACAATAACAGAGTGCGAATGAGCGGTATTAAATCGACAATGAGATTATTAATATCTGAACACACCTCCGATTTAAATTGATTTTTTGAAGCTGTCAGAGCCCGAATTTGATTAACACATTCTACCTTTTCGTATTTTACAATTTCATATTATTTTATATTGATATTATTTTACTTTACTTTAAACCATAGTTTTGATGTATCTTTTCATGACATGTATGCTTTTCAAAATAGTGTTATGATGACAAAATCAATTTATATGAAAATGTGACAATGGCGCACGTATCTCCTTGAAGTCCTTATTACACATTTTGAATGATTCCATTCAAAGTAATAATTACTCAAGCAGATACGTGTGGCATTGTCCTAAAACATTGAAATGTCTGAACACTATTCAATAAAATGTATAATTGTGACAGGAATTGTAATTTCATTTGTTACGACTTATTTGTGTGAACACGATTTACTGGAATGTAACAACTATATTTTTTGTACTTGATGATGAGATAATAATCCTTGTACTAAGATAATGCAAGTAGCCTCCGGTGAAGTCATTATTATACGTTGATTAACTGGAAATAATAATAATATTGCCTTTGCCGGAGGCTTCTTGGACTATCTAAGTTTCAATAAAGGGTTATTTGTATCTGATTAACTCATAGCTGTTATTTTATTTTAAAAATTAATTTATATTTCAATACATATATATTAAACTAATATAAATATCAAATTATTTTATTATAATTTTCCTATTTTTTCTCTTTTGTATGATTTAGGAGTAATTTGTTATAAAAGAATAGTCAACAAAACAAAATGAGAAACGTTCACTACATAATATAGTTATAAAATATCTTAGGACTATATTAACTCTACTTAAAATATATGGAGAAAGTATGATATCTAACGATACATTTTCATCATTTATAGATGATTAATTTGTTATCCTATTCAAACATTTAATATAACATCTACCTATTACTTCTATTAGTTAAAAACTAAATTGCAAGCAAGTTTTTTCGTAGACATAAACAAAAAGTAGCTTGTTAATACATCACCTTCGTGTCCAAGCGCATGTCAATGTCAGCTCAGAGGAAGCATGTCCAATTGTCCATCCAAGCATCTGTCTGTCAACTGAGGTCAGGGCAAGCAACATTTGTTGAATTTTAGAGCAAACATCCAACAACGTTGCCAGTCCAATTCAATTAGTTTATTCATTTTCTTTCTGGAATTACTATACAGTACTCCCTCCATTTTTTAATATAAGTAGTTTTAGACTTTTGTTCTTATTATTAAATATAAGTAGTTTAAGGTTTTAAATTAGAACTCCCTCCGTTTTTCATTTTAATATAAGTATTTTTAAACTTTCGTTCTTATTTTTAAATATAAGTAGCTTAGTGTTTTAAATTAGTAATATAATACCATTGTGTTGATGCTTGACATGCTTTTTTTAAAATAGTGGATTGTGATACTTGAATTTGGTTGCTTGGAATTTGGTGCCTGTTTTAAGATGATTGGGTGATGGAGATTTTACTGTTTTGTTACCAAGTAGAGACAAATTCATTGAATTGATGAGATATATATTATCTGATTCATGGTGAAACACAGCGAAAACAGGAAAATCCGACGAAGAAACGGTGGAAATCAATGAAGAACAATGAAAAAACAAGTTGAACGCGCAAAAGAGAAGACAACATGCACTAAACAACTTTTACTATGTGTTTTGATTTTGGTCTAATTAGGATTATATATAGACAAAGAAGCTGGTAGGTTTTTCTATTGAATCGCGAATTTCCTTTAAAACCTAAGGAAAATCTTTTTTTTTTTTTTTTTTTTCTCAACAAGAAATAAACTAGTACTACGCTATGAGGATAAGGTCCTCTACATCCTTATTTAAAAACGGGAGAAGAGATGAAGGCGGCCCCTCCCAAAGGCGAAGCCCGTCCATCTCATGTTCTAACTTGGCCAATGCATCCGCATACGCGTTCCCTTCACGTCTCGTGTGTTGTATGACACTTTCCCAAGGCTTGCGAAGAAGACTCTGCACGTCCTCCAGCAGGTTATGAAGGGGGTGGTCCCTCGTATCAATGGATGTGACAAGCTTGTACACTACTTCAGAATCTGTTTCCACAACGATCTTCGGCAGCCTCCTCTCCCAAGCCAGTTGCAGCCCTTGTCGTAAGGCCAACAGCTCCGCTGTATTGATTGTAATCTCCGAAAGTTTCTGGGAGAAGCCTAGAATCCACTCCCCATGTTCGTCACGCAGCAAACCTCCAGTAGCAGCTCCACATGATGAAGCAAAACAGCTAGCATCAGTGTTTAATTTACACCATCCGGCAGTAGGTGCATGCCAAAAAGCCGTTTCCATGTTACCATGATTTGTGGCATGAAGATTTCAAGCAAACACTGAGTTCATGTCCAACAACATCGCCTTCACTCTATACACCACCATCCGAACCGGTAACCGCTTATTCCGAAAAACAAATTCATTCCGAGATTTCCAAATATGCCACATAATTGCCAAGAAGGCTAGCGGCCAAGGCGCAACAGGGACTAGAATGTTATCAAATGATTTCTTAAAAAGATTTTCAGCAATTCAATCCTCCTGTTGCACTGCCATGAACTCGTACCACTGGCTTGGTTTGATACAAAACTCCCACACCTCTCTGGCTTGGCTACAGGAGCGTAAGGTGTGCTCCACAGTCTCCGGCCCCTGCTCACATCGAGTACAAACACCGGAATCCGTGATATGACTCTCGTTAAGTAACGATTTTATCGCTAAACGACCATGAATACATAGCCAAACAAAGTATTGTAGCTTGGCTGGGCATTTCAGACTCCACACTTTCCCCCAAACGTTCTGAAATGTGTTCTCAACTGGTGATTGGTCTTGAATATACTGATACGCCTGCTTGCATGAGAAGCCGACCTTACTGTCACCTAAGAAAACTTGTACATCCTCACTGTGTACCTCCAGGGGCATGGGGAATTCGTAAATTTCCCGACGGAGTTCTTGGGGGATGGTAGATGCAAGATCATCAAGATGCCACCCCTCCTCAACGTTCCAAAGATCAGAAACTTTGAGCTGTAAATCCCGGTTTTCAATTTCCTCTCCAAAACGTTCAGCAACGGTGAGGGTGCCCATCCATCGATCAAACCAAAAGGACACTCTATTACCATTACCAATACGCCATCCAAACAGATTTTTGACCTCCTGGCAGCTCCGGACAACACCCTTAAATGTGTTCGACTCCGTGCCGCTCAAAATATAATCAAGAACGCCCTCCTCTAGATATTTCTTGTAGCACACATCATTCCACAAATTAGAGTGCCCCCAGCCTTCCTTTGCCAGGAGGGCCAGATTTGTTTGTCTTGTTGTACGGATAAAACCTAAGGAAAATCTTGATTTCTACAATACTTAGTCAAAAAACAAGGCCTTCCCTCATTGTAAACTAAGACTTCATCTTCCATATTAATGACAAAAAAAAAATTAAAAACACGAATCCACATATTACCACCACATGTAAGAAATTCTCTCTACTGGAGTTCACCATCACCTCCATATCTTTCTTACCACACATACTGAATAAACCAAACAAGAAACTACTCTGCAAGACAATCTTTTCATGATAGAATTGAAATACAAAACACTGAACACTCAACTGTGTATTCAAACTGTCCTGCTATAAAATAAGAGAGTGAACTGTAATATATTACAAGAATGAACCAAAATCAGCATCTCTCACAAGAATGGGGTCAGTTCGTGAACTCGTAAGTACATTTCTAGTACAATTTCCCTGTGACAACAAACTCAGCTTCTTCTCATGTGAGCAAACTATTACTACAACACATTTCTTCTGGTTCTCAGGTATAGCATATTGCTCACAGCATGTAGGATATGCCCAACTGAAGGAAGTACACTTCCAGATTCATCATTCTCTTGAGCAGATGCTATTCATCATCATCAGATGGTAGAGTGGGGCTTTTTGCACACATATCAATGCTATGAAGCTCCAACATCTTCTTCTCAGGATTGCAGAGTCCTATATTCCACAGTAATACAAATGAGTCACCATTCTAAAACACAGGGTTTAGCGATCCGTTTGGAGAATAAACGTTAGGATCAATTACATTTACCACCCATCTTAAATGTGTCTCTCACAAATTCTCCTCTCGTAGCTACAGATTAATAGGAGACCAAATGTATAGTAATTACAAACCAAAAAAAAAAGTGTCCTGTGCAGGTCTCATAATTAAATAATTTTTTAACTGTAATTTCTGATGAATACAAATATCTCATATTGCCGTGGGAAGTAGCTGTCAGTATAAAAGGCCTATATGTTTGTACACACTGCCGAATACTTGTAGAAATTTGTCATCGTTAAGCCTTTTTAATTATACTTGTGCGGAAAAGAAAGCCTTCCCAATTATAATGCAAATTCTACATTATGCAAATCATATGCAATGTAAAACCAACAATTAGCATTAAGAATTAGCTCCAGAAGCAATAGCAAGGTAGTTTATCTAAAAACAACTTTATTCAAGTAAAAATTCTAAAACCACCAGAAGGAATATACCAGAACACTTTGGGATATCCCACACGGCGATAGATTCAGGTGTGCACTCTGGTTCACATAGTTTCCGATTATCCTCATGATTAACATTCATAGCTAGCATCCATGAACCGATTGTGACATCCTCATTGCTAAACATTCGGAAACTGCACATCACGCATGGTGTAAAAGTTAAATTACCATAACATATAAAGTAATTGCAGAAAATATTAATCAGAAGCCCTTAAAACAATTTCGAAAATAAGTTCCAACAAAAGTGCCATAATTGCATCCATTACAATTTAAAACCAGTAAGATAATATGAAGTATAACAGAATCACCAACACATAAAAATACTTTAGATGCATGCACTATAACAAACTAGCTCCATTAGTTCCTTTGTCCATTCTACACTTCTAATTCTTTGTTCCTGTTCTCAGCATCCTTCCCCAATTTCCATGACTTCTCTAGATACTTATTTTCCATCTTCATGATCTCATCTTTGGCTTTCGGACCCAATAAACTCACATTTCCCCTCGTCTCCAATTCAACATACATTATACTAACTTCTCAATGTTAAATGTTTTTGTTCTTTTACAAACCAATCTTAAAAGAGCTTATGGTGGGTATTCACAGTGGACCAGGAATATTGGAGTGAATGTTCATTTGAGATGTTTATATGCCAAAGGGAAAAGTTGTGTAGGTTTCTCTGATATGCCCCGAATAGTCCATTGTGCATTATCCATTTGGTGCGATGTAAAGTCACCCCTGGGTATGAGTGCTCCTCAGATGGGTTTTTACAACTTAACTTATGACTAGATGGTTTCATGCAAATAACATATTCTTTCTCGGCTCAAGAACGTACTACTGTCGAATCAACTTACCCAACATTCAGACGATGAGGTAAGATTAGTAGTAGATTCATGTTTTCCATTTAATTATTTCCTTTTTTTTAAGGATATATCAATTACTTTTTTTAGTTCATATGACAAGAAAAAATTCAGACGATCAGGTAAGATTAGTAGTGGATGCATTTTTTATACTTTGTGGTTATTAATCAGTCAATGTGCAAATTATAACTCGGTCAACAAACATGTAAGCGAAAAACCAGTTTTTAGAGTTAGATGCCAAGAAAAGGTAATCTCGCTTCTGATTATGAAAATTCATCACCTCCAGATATTTTTTGGTTGATGGCTACTTCAGGCTTTTTCTTTGATGTATGGATAGAGATTCATCATTGATACTTGAAAAGTGTAAAATTGTTTAGTTGGTTGTAAAGACTAGAGAGTCATAGACACCCTGCTTTCACAATCTTCAAGGGTATATTATGAAATTCACTCGATCATCAAATTTCAAAGTTCATTTGTAGTTTTACTATCTATATCAATAAAACTTAAATTTATTTAGGCTGAGTAAGCGGGTACCGTGTCAAAGCTGCTTGCCAGTTATAAATAATAATGTCTTTATCCCAATTACTTGGGTGCAGTCTGCATGAGCAAAAAAGAATTACTGAGGGTCTGAGGAACACATGTCCGTGTCAACTAAATGCTCCTCTTGTGCAATTATGTTTGAACTTTATTAGGCTCCAAATCCTGAACCAAACTTAATTACTTCTAACCATATCATTTCAGAACTCACGCAAGTTCTTATGAAGGATCTAAATCTAAACTCACTGGATGAACTGATGCATTGACGTACATGGATGTACCGTCGCAAATAAGTCCCTTGCAACTTATCAAGAATAGGTGCTACCTTAGCCTGAGTAACAAAGAATTACTCAGGGTCTGGGGAACACATGTCCGTGTCAACTAAATGCTCCTCTTGTGCATTTATTTTTCAAGTCTATTAGGCTCCAAATCCTTCACCAAACTTAATTACTTCTAACCATATCATTTCCGAACTCACTCAAGTTCTTATGAAAGATCTAAACTTATAAACTCACTGGATGAAATGATGCATTGACGTACATAGGTGTACAGTGGCAAACAAGTCCCTTGCAACTTATCAAGAATAGGTGCCACCTTAGCTTGAACGTCTATGTTCCTCACCTTATTTGCTCCTAGTGTTGCCACACTTCCAAGAAGCATCATATCAATATGGATTTTATACTTTTCTTAAGGACCGAACATTCTATTTCCATAGAATTGGCCATAAGGACATAAATACTTCAGTAATCTGCCAACTTATATCTAAAAAATTACCTCACTTGGTAATTCAAGTGAGGTAAAACTTAGATATAAATATGTGGATTATCAAGGAAACTCGATAAACTTAAATTTATTTTTGCAACTCAATCATATTAATGAGATTCACATAAAAAGGTGCTCAAAGAAATTGAAATATTTTGATGAGTCTTCATGGAGTTCAGATCAACTGAGTCAAATTCTATTTTGGCTGAAGAGTTAATTTGTCTTCGAAGAGAATGGAGAAAAGGTGATGAAGATGAATAAGAAGAGGATATTTGAAAACCATTCAATAGGATTTGGAAATCCCTTGAGTGGATGCACCAGCTGAAATAATCAATAACTAAGCAGATGAATGAATTAGGGGCTGTTAATCCTGTGACAACACGAATGATTTTTTGTAAGGACAACTACTACTTGCAATCTGCACAGCAAACTTCAGTATTTTGTTCTATCCTATATATTTTTGGTCTCACTAGCTAGATATCAGTTACGTCTTCCACCTAATGTGTAGGAGTCGTGTTGCAATTTGCTCTTTCACTACAGGCGTTACAGAGTACCAACTATTAATGTCATTTGATTTTTGACCCAGCAAATAGATTTTTAACATCAAGGTATTCAAACCAATATTGGGTAGCTGAGTAGGTAGTCAGAAAGAATTAAAAAATCAAGCACAAGAATTGGGAGCAAAACTCAATAATTAACTGATAAATAACAGTATGAATGGAAGATGAATAAGTCAATAAACTAATAGACTTTGGCCTATATAAAACCAGAAAACAATCTATTCTTCGTAATAGAGATAAAAGAAGGAATAAGAGTTTAATAGGAAAAGAAACAGAGCCATACTAGGAAACAAACTAATAAAGACCTAATTAAATACTTCTACTACTTTTGATTCCTAGATTTTTTCTAGAATACAGTTGATATTCTTCTTGATTTCTATCACGAATACTTGGGATAACGATGTTATTTCGGGTTTCAGAATATTCTTTCGGCTATTTATCTCCGGGATGGGTAAAATAGTAAATGCATTTTTTCCTATCACACATTATTAGAGAGGCCCATCCCTTGATACACCTAACTTAAAGCTATAATCAAGCATTGCAATAATAGCATGAGTCTTCAAAGCAAAATTTTCTTCTCTAAGAAGCTAGATCAATTAGTAGAAAGACATACACATAATAACTGTAGAGAAATATAGCTACATAAATGCCTGAATCTATCATGGAAAATAAGATGGAGAAGAAACTTGCCTGTTATTTCTCAAAGCAACCAAGCTTGCAACAACATCTGCTGAAAGAGCATAAATAGGGCCATAAGCATGAAGAAAATACTCCTTCCCAAGCAGAGGAGCCAAAGGTTCATACCTGCACAAGTGAAACTGGTATCACTTAAAACCGGTTTCTCATTTCTTTCCACATCAAGTCTTGTTGGTTTTTCGTTGGCGTAGAATCTTCATATTGCATGAGTATTTTATGTGATTCTGCAGGTCATGAGTGAAGTAAAACTAGTTTGTTGTAGAACAATCATGCTTTCAGGTACAGAGAAAATCATCATTCACTGGAACAAGAAAAACCTGTTTACATTTACATTTGGATTATTTAGGAGATGTCAATTTTTATTTACATAATGTTTATGTGACTTCAATTGTAAAGCAGAAAGACCTCAATCGCCCTAAATCCTAACTCGAAGTCTCAACTTACAATGGCCACATTGAATAATGATTATAATATGGAAAAAGATAGATATAGGACCAACCATTTTAGCTTTGGATCAGTGAACACTGGACCTTTCTTCAAGCACCCAAGATATGTTTGTGAATGCGGGCGCTCTTTAGCGAGGAGCAAGGAAAGTCTATCTGTTAGTAAAAAATAGCAGGTTAGAAAGAAGTTGAACTAAAGAAATGATGATTTGCAGAAAGAAAGGGTTATGATTTCAAGTACATACCTGGCCGTAAATATATGTCATCATCAGCCTTGACATAGAAATCAGAATCATAAAGAGCATAAGCAGCTTTGAAGAAAGCTAAGCTGTTAGAACAATGAAACAGTCATAAGAATGCAGTATAGTATATCTAAGGTAATCAAGGAAATTGTATCTATCTACCTATCTAAGTAACTAATTGTTATGTTGAGAAGTGACTGACGTTTTATATGGGAGCTTACTATACTCCTCCTGAATATCTAGTAATATGAAGTCGTCGTATTGAGCAACCTCCTTCTTAAGGTCTGACATCTTGGACATGTCATTGGTTCTTCCAATTATAAATCTAAACACCAGGCCTGTGCTTTCCTCCAACCTAGCAGTCAGTAGCGTTCCATTGGAAGATCAGAATCAAATTAAGGACATTAATTAACTAATTATATACAAAATCATAAGAATCATTTGCACTACCCTACCATAATAATCAATAATAATCATAATGTACTACTTATATGTAAGAGTTAAAATAAAATAAAAACTATATTAACAAGGGAATAAAAAGGTAAAATCAATTTTGGGAAAGAGAAACAAATCAATTTGAATCTGAATGAAATGAATCCTAAAATACCGTTGAAGGCCATGGTGATCGGAGGGAAACCAAGTCTGGCGCAAGGCACGGCGGCGGCCGGCGGATCCGAAGCCGGTTTGGATACCAACAAAGCCCATAACCTTGTGACGCTTTGGTGCAGCATGATGATGCTGATCCGTAGTTGAAGAAGAATCCCAGGTAACAGAAACGGATAGAGGCTTGTCATGTTTACATGCACCACTACCACTACCACCGAAAAGGGCTTGTTTGGAAATGGCGATCAAACCAAAACACCCAACAACTAAACACACAATCAGAACCGTCGATCTACGGCTGTATGAAGATGGCCGTGCAACAGCGTAGAATAACTTGGGTGACGACGATGGCATTATGTTTTGAATCTCGTCGGGTTGACTCGGGTATCGGAGGTCCGTCCGGGAAAATCTCGGAGGGAACGGTGTTGCACCTTGGAAGGGTTTAGAGTGCTGCTTCCCTTCTCAGTTCTCACTACAGTAGCTAGCTGATTCTTGGATCAAATAGTACTGATCGGGCTGCCCCTTTTTGGATGGAAGGAAAGTACCTTCGAGCCTCTATCGAATTATGGAATAAATTGTGTAATTTGCAAAACAGTCCAATACTAATACTTATGTTTATTTTAGACCTAATTTTCATTCCTTCTATCTATCTATGAGTGAATTAGTACTCCAATAATTAGTGTATCTGCAAATTAGTCCAATATTTATGTTAAATTATGATAAATGTGTTATAGTTTTTGTACTTAATAGTATTATATTTATTTATTTTAAAATTAAGAATAATTATATATGTATTCCGAGTCAAGGTCTAAGATGACCCTGGCTAACCCGTCCCGAGGTCCTCCGAGACGAGATTCAAAACATAAGCATTACTACTATTATTACTTTTACACAAGTATATATTATTACATTAAAATATCAAACTATCTTATTGTAATTTTTCTATTTTTTCTCTTTGGTGTGATTTAGGAATTAGGAGTAATTTGCGATAAAAAGATGATCAACAAAACAAAATGAAAATACATTTGACTGGACGGAGAAAGTGCTTAATAGTCATTAAATATGTTATGAGTTATGACTATATTAACTCTACTTAAATATGGAGAAAGTTTGATATCTAACCACACTTTTTTTTTTAAAGATAATTAATTGTTATCCTATTCAAACATTTATTTAATAGAATATCTATCTATTACTTCTTCCATTTCATTATAAATTTCCGATTTGGTCAACGACATTCATGTTTGACCTGTATATTACACCTAAATTATATTGATAAAAAATTTAAAAATATTAAAATTACTACTAACTTATGATCAATTATATAACTTTAAAAAAAAATGCATCGTATAATTTAGTAGCAATGTATGGTCAAACATGAATGTTGTTGACCGAATAGAAAGTTATTAATGAAATGGAGGAAGTATTAATTAAAAATTAAAACGCAAGCTAAACAAAAAAAGCAAGCATTACTTGTTAACACATCATCTTCGTGTCCAAGCATATGTCGATGTCAGTTCAGAGAAACCATGTCCATCCAAGCATATGTTAATTGAGGTCGAGCAAGCAACCTTTATTGAATATTTTAAAGCAAACATCCAACAACGTTCAATTCATCATGCCAGTCCAATTCAATTACTGTATTCCTTTTCTTCCTGGAAAATTAGTCAACTAGTATATGATAAAACTGAAAAAATGGGATTAGGATTAAAAAAAAAAAAAAAAAATGAGCGCTTTTATGGCTTTTCCAGCTTCTTCATTGAGGAGATGATTCATGGGGTTAGATTTGTTGGGATCAAATATTGGGTTAGGGTTTTAGAGCTCAATTGACAATGGAGAAGGCAAGAGAGGAATGTCGATTTGTAAAAAGGAAAAACGGGTTTTGAAATTTTAGTTTATTGATTTTTTTTTGTTGACTTTAGTTTTTTTTCTTAATTTTTTATCGGGGCGCGTACAAGCACTTCGTATCAATAAAAAATACATATTTGTTTAAACTACAAACGAGTGTATTCTACACGCGCGTGTGGCATACGTTTTCGACAAAAATCGCAAAAGTACCAAAATTAGTCCATGTGTCACACTGGAGTAACTAAATTGGACCTCACCACTATGGAGTACCAAAATTGAATTTGGCGCACTCTGAAATAGCAAAAATGAATTTTGCCCCTCAACTATCAACAAAGTCAAGTATACCCCGATGGTTGGACCTCTCTATTGGGCTCGTTCATATTCTCTCAAAGAAGATTGAACAGAGCAAAGTGCTTTGTTGGGCTACCGACTTCTCTTTAGTTTACTGGGCTCAAGCTACTGGCCCTCACCCTCAGTGAGAGAAGGCTAAAATAGTCAATTTGACATTGAAACGTGGTCGTATGATCTCTTAATTGTGGACTTCTTCTTCATCTCCATCTCGATCTCTTTGTTCTCCCAAAACCACACAGAGATCTCTCACATCTCTCTTTCTCTGCCTATAATGGATCCTCGCGTAGCCTGCACTCTCTGTATTCTGTTCATCCTCTCTCTCCATTCGAAGGTTTACTCCTATTTCCTTTTTTTGTGTGCTTCTGTTGAATCAACTGGATCCTTCGATTGCACAATTCGGAGACTGATAAAGGTTTTTCATGTATTCAGGTGATTAGTGGAGATTCTTCCGTCGTCTTCCTCGATAGTCCGTCAGGAAAATTTCTTCGTCATTCGTCAGCTCAGGTGAATATTGAGTTTCGTGATGATGATTTATCTGATTGAATGGACATTATGTACGCAGAAGATTGGAATTCGAAACTTTATGTCATGTGATTATCGGTTTTTATCATAATTGAACTAACAAAGTGAATCAAGCTATTTGATTAACTTCCTTAGTGTGATGCGTGTTTGATTTGGTATCTGGATATACATTTACATCTATTGCTCTAATGCCAATGGTTTGTAGTTTTGAGCCAGTTGGTAACAAGTATAGTAAGCTTTGAAGTTATCCTACTTCGCTTATTAGAATAATACACAAGTGGACTTCAGTTTTTCTAGCTTTCTGGTACTGCCATTAGTGTAATTGCTCGAGGTTATCTATCGTTTATTGGCTTACCTGTTAACAATAAGGTTCTTTGAGGTAAGTCTCTGTATGACTGACTCTCATAATTGAATAGAAAGAATATTTCTGAATGTGGATCACAAGATATACAAACTTGTAGTGTGCGGTCAGAAGTTACTGTGCTTTTGTTGAGTGTGATAGTTGTTGGGATTTTTTTTGATGGATGATCACCTGTTGCATGAATTTTCAGAATGCGAGTGAGATTCAACTATAAGAGGTGGATTATATTGCTTGAGTAGAAAAAACGTGGCCTCTAGGGTTGTCAATTAGCTAACCTAAATGCTTGCATTTTGATAATTGGTAGACTGCATACAGATTTAACCTATCCATTCAAACATCATGCTATTTGCTTCCTTTGCATAATTGCATGTTTCTTGGGGACTAATATTTAGTCGGGGAAAAAGTCCATACTAAACAATTCTTGGGGACTAATATTTAGTCGTGGAAAAAGTCCATACTAAACAATTCTTTGTCTATGCAGCCTGATGCATTCTCACCATCAGAAGTTGGAGCCGCTGCCTCAGTGTTGCTTGGTTTGGCCCCCTCTTCTGCACTTACTGCTTCAAGCTCATCAAAGGTAACTAATCATTAACTGGCACTTCAATTCATTTTCACATACCACAATCATACGTTGATGTTATGCTGTCTGTTCTGCAGTTAAATGGGGTGCTTGCTCCCAACCCATTCAATAGGCCCCAGGCTGTCCTATTACTGGAAGTTACAGGAGTTGAAGGTACATAAGTTATACATATGCATCTTAGTGATCTACCCTTGCAATTTTTCTCATGATGTAGTCTTCACGGACACTTGTTATGCATACAGATTCAAAGACTGTCAGGGAATCTATTAAATCTGCAATTGATAGTGCACTCAGTATCAAGGTTGTGAATAATGATATAAAAGCGGAAATTCAGCTTTCGGGTAAGTGAGCTTGTGATTCATTTGTAGCTTCAATCTTGAACGTCTGTTGAACTATTCTCTCTGTTTGGCATGCCTATTCAGATGAAGATGATGTATCATTAGTCTCACTGGATAATGCATCAAGTGATGTTGAATCAGACAAAGAACTGATTGATTTTGTTAGTCGACCTCTCTCTCTCTCTCTCAACCCTCCATCTCTGCTTCTATCTTGCGTTTATTGTATGTAATGACAGTAATCCTAGTATATCTTATATTTGTTTTTTCTCGGTTATGCTTAGGCATCTTGGTTTGGTGGATCATATGTCGAAGATGCCTCGGGGCCATTACGTGGAGAGTTAGTTCTACCCATGGCTAATGGGGCCTCTCTGACCCTTCATATGTCAGAGGTGCATTACAATTTCAAAGCTGCTGTTAATTATTATTTCTGGTTCTTATTGATTGACTAATATTGTGAATGTTACAGGGAGCTGACCGTGAATTCACAAAGGGTCTTCTGTTACTCATTAACAAAATAAGGCTGGCAATGGAGATGCATGAGTTACTTGAAGAAAGTGAGTACAGTCCAGTGGAGCTCATTACAGGGAGATTTAGTGGAATCAAGGTTCGCATGAATTCTTTCAGTTCTACTTGTTTCAGAAGCTATAGATTACTTCAAAAATCTTGGAACTGTTAGTCATTATATAGGTTATCTTTAACCCTTCACTCTTAGCAACAAAATATACTTCCTAGATCATATATATATATATATATATATATATATATATATATATGGGTTGATTTTTGGAATTAACTTGATCATTCAGTGATCTTGTTTTGGGGACACCAACATATGCATGCAATGTGATGTTATAGTATAGAGATTGGTAAAGTACTAAAGCTTGCATGGCTTTATTGCTCTTATACATGTATAGAAGGATGATGCCGAAAGAAATGAAAAGTAAGTGCTGTATGCATGAAGGAGATGGTTCTGTGTGTTAATTCTTTGTTGTTACTTGTCTACGTGCAAGAAACTATGATAATACTCTACGACATCTGATTTGAAGAACAAAAGAACTTAAACTATTCTGCTTAAAGGTTTGTAAATTATCTTTTTTGCCTCTCATTTTGTTTAAATGTGACAGGCTTTAGTAGATCATTATGGACAGGAAGGTGTAGCTCAAAGTGGATATGAAGTATTTGTTACTTCTATTTCAAAGATATTTGATTCCTTGCAGACAGCATACCAAGGTTGTGACCAATCTTTTCATATTGAATATACAATCTATTCTTATGATTATTAAGAGCGTTTATTTTTTCTTTTACAGTTCATCATATAAGTTATGATTATATTCATTGGTTTTATTTTAAGAAATGTATATTTATTATTATTGGCTGACAGGGAAGATTGTTGGACTCCTTGTCCATGAAGGACCACGACCGGCAGAGGCTGACAGCATGTTACAAGTTACATTCAATTCTCGATCATCTGCACGGTCTTTGGAGGAAACAGAAGCTTCAATTGATCCAAGGATCATTGAAGTACTGTTTGTACGGACGGTCTTGGCTTGGATTACAGGAATCATCCTTCTAATTGCCACTATTCTCGGGGTAAGTTACATACAATGCAGGCTTGTCATCTTTTTCCTTTTATGTGCAATGTAATGCTAATGTGAAATTTTATACTGAAAATAATGTCTCTGTGGTACACCTTATGAGCATAATGTGCTATAGTCAAGTTATTTTGCAAATAAGCAGCAAGTATCCTGTAGATGTGGAAGGGAGGCATAATTTAATGGTTGGGATCTAGTCAGAAATAACATAAGATGATAGTTTGGACTTTGGAGCATGTTTTTAAAAGCCATCATTTGGCTCATCTAAATATGTTGAAGAAGCTAATCACTAGCATTAAAGCACCGGTCATTTTTTGGGTGTATAAAATTCTTATCTGAATGAGAGTGTCTAGTTTAAGCTTTTAGGGAACAACTTAAAATATGTCAGTGCTCAGGGCTTGAAGTCAACTCGTGCAGTAAAATATCTTTACTTTGGGTTGAACTCTGATTTTGGTTGTTCAGTGCCTGGGTTTTTATTCTTTAGATCTAGTTCATAAGATAAGTATTCTATCTCTATAGCATGATTTAGCAGACTGCTTGATGGGGATGTAGTCTGAAATTCAGATTGGTATGATTATTGTTGGTATTATGCCCAACCCCATCAGGGATAATGTAATAGCGAGGAACATTTTTTTGGAAAACATATCGTCCTTTACTGCTTCCTGAGGCTAAAAGTTAAGCCTTCGTCTTTATTTCCACTTTTGGTAACCCGGTGAAACATGAGGTCAAAGTTTGTGATTTAATCACATGGGAAGAGGGAAAGGAATAAGGATGGTGCTTGTTTATCCGCGGTCCATATGTAACTGCATTTAGCACGTTTTGATCTCCACATTGCCTGCCTTTCATTTTCTGAATTCAAGTGCAGAAATCTGATCTTACCATGTCTTTTTGTTGTTTGCCTGCAGATCCATTTTCTGATGAACATGTCACTCACAAAGGACACCCTGCTGTATTCAAATGTCAAGCTAGACTAATTCTCAACTGTAATCTTCATTGAAAACACTGGGATGCTCAAGCTGCCATGCAGATAAGGGAACATTCGTGCCATGTTTCTACATGTGATTTGATTTTTTCTGGTCCCGTAGCTTGTCGGTCATTTACTTGATCAAGTATTGTTTATTAGTAGATCAAATTTGGTTTGTATTAATACCACTACTCGAAGGAAAAGAGATCCAAGTTCTTGAGGTTGGAACAACTGTTATTATTTGGACAGTTGTTGGTCTTTTTCCTGTATCAATATTCAACTGGAGGACAAGATACATAAATATTTTTTGGCGGTTTTGTAATTATCATCAATAAGAAGTGAATTTGCACTTATTTCTTATATACTTGTCTCTAAAATCGTCTACGGGATACTTATACAACTCATACTCCATCTGGCTCACCATTTTTTAGATGCTAGGGTGGTGTAACCACTGCGATAGTTTCCATATGTAGACCTCATGTAACAAGTAATTTCAAAGGTTTTAAAACTGTTTAATTGGTTACAAAATATCATGTGAATCCACAGATAACTATAAATACATACAGACCTAGACCATATATCTATACCTTTTCCAGAATCTTAAGGCAAAAGAAGAAATGTTATCATCTGTACCACCTCTCAGCTCAAGCCTCACATCACCTCTTCTCCAAAAACCTCAGCGCATATTCCCAATTCACATCAAGCCCCCTTTCTCTAAATCTCAAATATGCTTCGCAATTCCACCTTCAAACCAGAACCCCCTTGGTGAGGAAGCTCGGTGGGTGAGAGAAGAGCAGCGGTGGCTAAGGGAGGAGCAACGGTGGCTGAGGGAGGAGACCCGGTGGAGTGCCGAGCGGGAAGCATTGTTGATGGAGATAAGTAGCCTCAAGCTCAAAATACAAGAGCTTGAACGCTTCAACTCGGTTCAGGGTGCCTCTGTTTCCGATACAGTTGCCAACATTGCCAAATTGATTCAGGTAATCGAATAGAAACGATTATTATTATTATTATTATTATTATTATTATTATTATTATTATTATTATTATTATTATTATTATTATTATTATTATTATTATTATTATTATTATTATTATTATTATTATTGCAATTCTTCAGTTTCTGTTCTTCTTCTAAGTTCCAATGTTACTTTAGCATACTACTACATACATATTGTCTGTTATGTTTGCTAATCAGGAATGGAGCTAAGCTACTGGGATTGAAAGTAGAATACTGAATATAGTGCTTGAACTTAGTAATCATACCTAGAAGAAGTTTATTTGAGTTTGCAATATGACAGGTGAAATTGTAAATTTGATGGTGACGAGTATTATTCAGTTGTTCTGTAGGTGCTCAAGGAGGGAGACTTGGGGAAGAATGTAAATAGAATTGCTGAGAGTGGGTCAGGTCCTGTACCACTAGTCGTTGAGTCGGCTAAGGAGGAGGACGAAGAGGAGGTGTATGAGGAAATCATAGTGAAGGAAGTAATTAGTCTTCTGGATAGAAAAGAAATAGTTCAAAAGAGGGCAACATTGAGAAAAGGATCGGAAGGAGATGAAGTACAAGCGTTACAGGTATTATTCGATAGGCTTACTTTTCATAAGCTGTCGCCAGGCATTTCAGTTGTGGTTTGTATCTGTTAATTTTATGGAGGTTATGTGTTTTAAGTACAACATTGTTGGTAGTACACGTCTTTGATGTAACTCTCATTTAACCGGACATTGTTTTACATGTCTTCTGTAGGAAGCTTTGCAAAAGCTGGGATTTTATTCTGGTGAAGAAGATATTGAATTTTCTAGTTTCTCCAGTGGGACTGAGAGTGCTGTAAAAACCTGGCAAGTATGTTCTATTCAAGAAAAACCTCACTATATCTTCTTGTTTTCCATTTTCCCCGTAGAGAATCAAGGTATTGATGATTGAGATATTGCCACCTTTTAACTCTCTCTTCTTGGCAGGCCTCATTAGGAGCACCTGAAGATGGGATTATGACAGCTGAACTTCTGCAGCTGTTATTTTCAAGCACTGGTTCAGGAGCACCCCCAATTCATGAACATAAGGCAGCTGACTCACCGAAGGTGCGCTGAGTTACTTGATACGAATGTTCATCGTATCATCTAGGATACTTTGGCTGTTTGGCATGTTCTTGAATTACATGGTTTGTGCCTTTTTCATGCATACTGAATTATGCATTATCTTACTTCAATAAGAAGTTTTACAGATCAGATTAATTGTTAATGATCTGACAATTTTGTGATCCTATAGTGTGGACAGAAAACCATATGAACTAATTAAGGGATTGGTAATGGAGATAGCATAGTTTTGTGATCTTATCGACTAGGATTTGAGCAGTTTGCTTGGCATTTAAGAACTACAAATACTTTTGTTGTCCTAGTTTAAAAATGGAAACTGTATATAAAAGGCTGTAATCACTTGGTTGATAATGACGAATTTTTCGTCAACATGTACATCCTGAAAATATCTATTCATATTCTAGCAGAAGGTGGATGTCAGCATATGCAGGTTCCATTGTGCTGTTACAAATAACAAACAGATTTAATTTTTTCTGTTAACTGGGTCTGCTGTTCCCATAAGTATTTTGGGAGCTTTAGTAATTAGCTGTTGCTAACGTTCACATTCAAACATCTCTGCGACTGAATATGTAGCCTAAGTCATACTGCATAGAACTAACCTTCGCATGTGTTATTTTCTACAATCAAGAGTGAGAATGGAGCTCCAGTTGCCTCTGTCACAAATGTATCAAAAGTTCAGGAGAAAATTATCTCAGAAGGTGTAAAAGAAGATTGGTCATCTGAAAATCGAGTGTTTCTCCTTGGAGAGAACCGGTGGGAAGAACCTTCCAGGCTCTCTGCAAATAAGCGACCAGCAACTGCGAGTGGAAAGGGAAATGTCATAACCAAGTGTGTTACCTGTCGTGGAGAAGGCCGTTTGTTATGCATGGGTACATGTTCTCTCACATTTACATCCTTGACATGCTACTTCCCTATATTATGTATATTATTACTCCACTATATCATTGCAATTGCCACTATATCAGAAGTACGAGAGGAGAAGAATAGAAGGGGACAAAAACGAAATAAACGACCAATATTTTTACCTGGTTGCACTTTATGAACAACCCTATCCACATGTGCATTAATACATCTACACTTGTTGTATATTAAAAGGATTTGTCATGGTTTGACACTTCTAAATGGAATTTCATTCAAGTTACACGCACAGCTTCCTTGTGTTTTCCAGAATACATTATGCACACCCTACTCCAAATCTGTTGCGTAAATGTGAGAGGGCCATGACTTGTACTGTGATGATTTCTTGTTATTAAACTAACTTTTCTGGTTTTCATTACAGAATGTGATGGCACTGGGGAGCCAAACATTGAGGAACAGGTTAGATAATGTTGGACTTCTAAGTTACTAACGTTTGATGCTCAAACATGACTTGTAGTGTATTTAACTTGTCAATGGTGGTCTCCTTCTTGTCTTAGACATCACTCCTTATTTTGTTTTGTTGAATAATTGCATGTGTTACTCATTGTCTCATGCCTTTGTGGTACTAGTGTACATAGTGTACAATTTGCTAGAATTGTTTGCTCAAGTGTTTTTGCTTGATGAAAGATGAATGAATATAAGTAGGACATTAGCAATGCTTTCCAAGCATGTTTTAGTGTAACTAAAAATCAAAATACATAGAACGCCAGCAGTAATCTTACATCAGTAGTTTGCTTTTGGCATATCAAAGTTCCCTGTTTATACTAATCTAGGCGCTTTATGGTGCAGTTCATGGAGTGGGTAGACGAAGGAGCCAAGTGCCCATATTGTGAAGGTCTTGGGTTCACGCCTTGTGAGTTATGTGGTGGAACAAAATAACTGGTTAGTAGACAGTTGAAAATGTAAACTTATTCCTGCACAGTAGTAATGATCATAATTCAATGGCTGATGTTCAGTCTTTATTTTAGTGCAGTTACTGTAATTGCAATGTGTATATACTATATAAAGCAAGTGTTCTGATCCAGTGAAGGGAACTTTCAGGTGTACTGTAATTCAGGAGTTAGAAAAGGTAAATAATCTTTTTTCCTTGAAACAATGTCCTTCACATTTGAGTATTTTACAATGAAACTGCCAGAAACAAGGATTACTACACAGATTATCAGAGAAACTGCATTGTGCACATCATACAGAATGAAACAGATTGCCCAAACTTTTTATTTTTTACACAGGTCGAAACTCTATGCCTTCGACTACAAATCCAGACTTTTCATGTGGACTGTTAATCTCAATCAACCAAGCCTCCACCTCTCCACCATCTCCCTTATCATTGTAAAACTTTCCAATCTCAATCTCCATCCATCCGTCGTTTCTCATGCTCGCCATTCTCCCAGTTCCTCGTGATCCAACACGATTGTTCTGCATGTAGTCGTTTGACTTGTCATCGACAAACTTTACAATCATAGTCGATGATTTAAGTCCATTCATTTTTTCAAGCCAGAATACTAGATATGCTCCATAAGTAGTGTCTTGGGACAGCATATTAGTGTTGATCTTGCCCTGTATGTGTATCCATCCTATTGATCTTAGCTTTGCCACCTCACAGAATCTGATAAATCCACAATTATTAAAGTATCCAATAGTTTATGTACTTGTCCCAATAAGAAACAAAATTAGTTGAATGGTTTAGAGACCTGGAGTTAGCGTGTGATACAAAGTCCCAACAACCTTTCCATGAAATTTGAAGCTCTCTTGCTCCAACCATATAACATTTCTTTCCATTTCTTTTATCCAAAGAGAAGCTCTGTTGAAAAAGTTGACAAATTTTGTCATACTTAATCCTAATTAGCAACAACTTTTCAAGAAAAGCTCACGCATGCTGGAGCGGATAAACAACATATTGTATAACAGTGACATGACTGTAACAATAAGTATTGAGAATTATATTATCACCAACAACCGTACGAAACGAATAATTATTTAAACAGAAGTGAAGAAAAAAGAGTGACTTGAACAAATCAGCTTGACTCTTGGGGCCAATTGTAATGAGGAAAATATGCTCAATGATTAAGAGCATCTACTTTTATGCAAAGTATGCCAAGAACATGAGAACATCAGAACGGAATATAAAATTAGAAAGAGCCTACTCATGTAGCTGCATTGATATCGTGTTGGTTACATTTCATTAATTTAGTTGTTACTTGTATGTGGAAGCAATTATCAACTGCTACTAAATATATAGTATTTGCACAAATGCAAAGGCAACAGTTCAACTGCTAAAAGAAGGATCTGTGGAAAGTTCTATGTAAGATCAACTTGAATATGGATAAACAAAAAACTTAATTCGTTCGTGAATTAGTAAATCATGAGTATGCGGGATTGTGAGTTGTGTTATTCTGTATATTTCTACACTGAGGGAGAGCCAAGAAATGGAATATGAAAGTAAAAGAAATGATGTTCCGAATAAACTTACCATTTTGGCTCCATGAATGAGTATAGGAGATTCACAAAGGCTGAAGAAAAGTTGTTTGCTGGTGACATATCTGACAAGAGAAACTGATTCTGAGATGATTTCTTGGTAATCATGTGGCAGAAAACTGTTCCATACTAGGTTTGATTCGGAGGCGGATTTGAAGCTTTTGGATACGGAAGATGATGCCGAGGCATCCGGTGGTGTCGTGAGTGACAGGATCTGAGCAATGCAATCCTCAGACAACTTTGCAAAAGTCTCCATATCTCTCTCTCTAACACACTTGGATTCTCAAGCTAGCAGAACTATTGGAGTATTGGCCATCATATGTATGTTATATAGTACTTCAGTATGTGTTTTTTTTTTTTTTTGTTTTAACTTTTACTGGTATCCACTTTGGCGATCCAGTCAAGCACTGTCAGGTCCTTTTTTTTTTGGTATATTTGCTTATATAGATTTAAAATAATATATTCTCAAAACAGAGAGAGAGAGAGTTGGTGTGGGTGTGGTTGGTAAGTACCATATGAACCTGGGAAAAATGCTGTACTTTATTGTGGCTTACTTATTTGCAAATAGTCAGTGTGCACATTTGATCACTTATTATGTTAAAGTGCATCCATTTACAATATAATTAATATATTAAAGTAAAACTAAAATATAGAAGGAAAATAAATACATTCTAATTAATATATTTTACTCCATCATCATCATCCTCTCATTTTGCGAATTTTCCATCCCTTATATATTAAAGAAATTTCATATATAAAAGGAAAAAAAATCACTAATATTTGATTTCATCTCTTTATTTTCATTTTACAAATTTTCTATCTTTGATATATTAAAGTGAAATTTAAAAAAGAAAGAAAAAAAATCCTAATATAATATATTTGACCCCATCTCCTTCTTCGTATTTTACAATTTCACATCTCTAATTATTAAATATTAAAGTAAAATTTTAAAATATAAACGGACAAAAAAAATTCCTAATATATTTGGCATCATATCCTTTTTTAATTTCACAGTTTTTTCATCACTAATCACTAATATATTAAATTAAAACTTATTAAAAAATCCCTAATATATTTGACTCCATTTTTTTCCATCCCTAATACATTAAAGTAAAATTTGAAATGTAAAATAAAAAAAAGATGCATCTCTTTGTTTCTTCTTCATCTTCTCTTCACCTCAATATATATATCCCCTTGTTAATTTGTTGTTAATGTCTTCAAATTCTAAAACAATTCTTCTATTGCCCCTTTTCCTTGATCCATCTTGGCCAAATTACTGTAAGTTTCTCAAAACATTTTAGTAGACCAACGAATATTATTACTGTAAAGGCGCATTATGTGACAAGAGATCTTATATTTAGGCCAATGAAGTATTAATATTTATGGTTGTTTCATGAGTTTATTAGTTTGAGCTTTATTATATCAATATTAATAATATTTCATGTGACAAGAGATCGTATATTTATTATACTAATCGGGTCCACTCTTTTAATTTGTAAGAAGTATTAATATCTTAAGTATATATTGCTTGCGAAGTGAGAATTCTTATAAGTTAATTCTTTTCTAATACGAGAGAAGCTAGCGTTACGCAAATTGAATATGCATCATTTGAAATACTTGGATTTGATCTTATGTCATCATTTGCAATGCCATTGTTTTATTTGAATTTAACTTGAAATAGATATTAAATTTTATATTAAAAAAGGTATGTATATATGTATGGTTACAATTCACCAATTAAAATGAACCGGCTAAAAGAAAACTAGAAGATCCTATATTTCATTTCGGCCATACTCGATCATTTATCATTTGGATGCTTTCATTATTCCTCATTAGATTTGTCAATTTATCAATTTGTCAGTTCATGCTCGATCATAAATTCCTCTGCCGAATCGAATCATCGGAATTTTTAAGGTAGAAATTTCGGTATAAATATGAAGTTACTTAGTTGAGTGCCTGCAGCAACTAAGATTGAATTATATATATATCGAGTAAACCAAGAAGATGAGCATCCTTAACACCACTGATCAGAGATGGAGTCTCCAAGGCCAGACAGCTCTTGTTACTGGTGGCACTAAAGGAATTGGGTATGTATTTCATATGTGTCACCAAATTTCGGAAAATTCTCATATTTATCAGTTTCGTAAACTTTGTGGTTATAAATGATCCACATATGATATGATACGATGCCAATAACTGTGGGATACTGGCATACTGCATAGTAATACTAACTCATGTCTCTCTTTGTTCCAAGTACAGGCAAGCGATCGTGGAAGAGCTAGCTAAATTTGGGGCGACTGTGTACACATGTTCAAGAAACCAGGTCGAAATCAATCAAAGGCTCAAGGAATGGGAAGCCAAAGGCTTCAAAGTCATGGGTTCAGCTTGTGACATGTCTTCTAAACAACAAAGACAGGACCTCATGGAAAAAGTCTCCTCAGCTTTTTCTGGCAAACTCAACATCTTGGTGAGTAGTACTACTACTTAAATTTTTCTTTCATAATATACAAACTGATCAATGATATATAGTTCAAGTAAAAAAAGTAAACCTGTGAACTCTTGGTAATGGGGTGTCTTGTTAACGAGTAAAAAAAATTCTGCAGGTTAACAATGCAGCAATAAGTATGCTAAGGAGAGCTTGTGATTATACAGAAGAAGATTACTCAGTTATAATGAAAACAAATCTTGAATCACCTTACCATCTCTGTCAAATGGCTCATCCTCTTTTAAAGGCATCTGGAAAAGGGAACATAGTTTTCATTTCTTCAATTGCTGGAGTGACTGCATTGCCTGCTTTATCTGTTTACTCAGCAACTAAAGGTGGTCTTTAACAACTTCATACGAAATGATTACTACGTACATTCATTCGACCTGCAAAATTTACAAGATTCGTTTCTCTACTTTTTTGCAGCTGCTATAAACCAACTGACAAAGAATCTGGCTTGTGAATGGGCCAAAGACTGTATTCGAGTCAACACAGTAGCGCCAGGGGGCGTTAGAACTAACATCCTCAAGATTGTACGGTTCCTAATCTAAAATTTTCTTCCATTTTTCAGTTTATAATGAAAAGAAAGTGCACAAAGAAAATATGTTACTTTTTAGTAGTCTTCCAGTTATTATTAGCTAGCCATTTCTTATCTTCTGAGCATTTTGCAGGAGGACATTGAGCCATCTATACTGCAAGAGCTCCTTGCGATGAATGGTCGTGTACCAGTTGGACGAATAGCAGAAACTGATGAAATATCTCCGTTGGTTGTGTTTCTTTGTCTTCCGGCGGCTTCATATATTACCGGCCAGGTTATCTGCGCTGATGGAGGACTTACAGCATCTGGCTTTTAGTATATATTTAAGTGATCACCTCAGAGTTTTACATGCTTTTCTTCGAACATTCTACTATCAATTTACAGAACATTGCATGAGTAAGAGGTTCAAGTTATGATTTAAAGACAGTCTTCTGCAAGAATTCAATTTACAGAACATGAACTAGTCTACATGGTAATCTTTAGCAGTTCTAGAATTTCTTTTTTCTTTTTCTTTTCAATACAATGTGTAACAGAGCAGTTTTATTAATATGCCAAAGAGTATTGGAACAAAATTCATCACTGTATTCAGCAGATATAATGTCATATGGGCCTGATTGGTTCAAAACCCAATTGTACATGTTTTAGTCAACTCTTCCGTTTGATCTCTCGAGCTGTCTGGATCATATCACATCTCCGTTTTGCTGTGATTTGACAAATTTTTGGCACATTTGTTTTGGAAACACACCGCTTGGTGTATTTTTCCTCAAATGCGCATCAGTGGAATGGTTTATAAAACACGTTTTGTCGCTTGGTCAAGGTTTATTATTCCCTTCAATATTAGATCCAACACTTAAATCTTTCTGTGATTCTGATTATGCAGCTTGTCCTGATTCTAGGGGATCTATTACTGGATTTTGTGTGTTTATAGGGAAATCTTTGGTTAGTTGGAAGAGCAAGAAACAAGCAGTGGTTAGTGGATCCACAGTTGAAGCAGAATATAGATCAATGGCTCAAGCCACTTGTGAAGTTACTTGGTTGCTAGCACTTTTACATGATGACTCTGGTATAGACCAAAAACAACCTGTCTCTTTATTTTGTGATAATCAATCCAGTATACATATGACAAAGAATTCAGTTCTACATGAAAGAACTAAACATATTGAACATATTGAAGTAGACTGTCATTTTGCCAGAGACAAAATAGCTGAAAAGAAAATACATATTTCTTATATTAAAAGTAAAGATCAGCAGGCAAACTTGTTCACAAAAGCTATGTGTGCAAGCGCGAATGTCAGGCTAGTTTGAACTAAATTGTAATCAAATCTGGCAGTTGTAACTAATACTTACACAATTAAACACAAGGAAGCTGTTACAACTTGGTTTCTCAACTATATAAAGGTCTTAGAATCAGTGAGAAAGAACACAGGAAATTTTATGGTTCTCATCTTCTCCTCACTACTGTTCTTCATCCGACCCTCATTTAGTGAATCGTTGTATCCTGAGACGCAAGCAATCGACGTCTCTAAACACCATAGGTGAGAGAGCGTAATTACTTTAAGTAAACTTGACAATCACATGCCTCGATTCTTGTTGTAAAAGGCGGTTTGTTTTTTATTTCATATTTGACTAATCTCTATTCTATTTTATGCATATTGTAATAGCTAATATCTTTTGATCAATTAATATTATTGGGTCTAACAAGTTATATACATACTCCCTCCGTCCCAGAACAGTTGCACCGTTTTGCCATTTTGGACGTCCCATTAGAGTTGCACCATTTCATTTCTTTGTCATATTTGGACATATTAATAATAATTTTATATTTCATCAACCAATTTGAGTGGACACAAATCACCAGTAAAGTAAAAGCAACCTCCACTATCAATATAACTCAATATTTAACTCTTCTTCTTATTTTCTGTGCCCAAAAGCAAATGGTGCAACTGCTCTGGGACGGATGAGTACATAATATATGGCCGCCATACAAAATAGTTTACTGATTGATAAGCCTCATGTTCATGATACAGGGAGATCATTGATTATTTATATTAGAAGCAAAAACAACTGATCCTGCTAGGCTCTCATGGCTGCATATTTCTAATTTTGTGATTGTTCTTGAATGATTTTTCTCTCGTTCTGTGGTGCAGATTCAAAAGCAGTACGCTTTATTGGAGGCCAATGAGGTATTGGGAATTGCGGCATCGGAGGGAAAGGGAATTGAGGCATTGGAGGGAAAGGAAAGTGAGGCATTGGAGGGAAAAAGAAAGGGAAAGGGGATGGAGGCGTTGTAATTGGTGGCCTAAAGATTGGCGGCTGAGCTGCATCTACGCCCGGTGCTTTCAATGGTGCAGGAGCTGGAGCTCGTGAATGAGCTGGTATGTGCAATTCTTGGCCAAGATGATCAGCTATACAAGGCATGACCAAGATCAATCCCATGAAGAGGACTAACAAACTTTTAGTATTGGCTGTAGACATGGTTTCTCTACTTCAGTCTCAGTAGTATTTGCTGTGAGAAACAAGCACGTTGGTTGCCTTTTTATAGGCCTGGTGCCTATGCCATTTAACTTTTTAGATCCGCCCATCAGTTTCACCCTTTCCACAGATAAAATGGAGCAAAATGGTTTAAATGTTAATGAATGGAGAATTCAAATGGTAATTTTCTTTAAATGAAATTTGCCTTCCGCCCAGTACATGTTCACAAAAATGATTGCTACTCGATCAGACTCTAGTTTTAACGGGTACCTGGCTCGAGCTCAACTTACATGTTAAGAACTCGAATCGAATTTGAGATCTTTTTTGTGCTCATTGACCCACGAGTCGCTGACTAGGTTTGGCTCGATTAGGCTTGTTATGCCTTGTTAAAAAGCAACAGCAGACATCGACGAGAGATGCAAGCATGGGCATATATAGCATATATACATACTTCCGATTGAACATTGTTTAGGGATGAACAAGGAATTAATTAAGAATTCAATTCACACGAGAATTGTAAAACCTCTTACACATATAAGTCCAAATAATACACAATTCTTCAGCAGTTCTGTAACTTAACCTGAAGAGCAACATCCATTCATCCAAACTACGGTCTACTTACACCTGAGAGGCTCCGCTCTCATCTTGGAACGCCCAGTATATTCTGATTTGTGTATCTGTTAATATCGATCATCACGCCATAGCTATCCTCGACATACATTGCTTCGAAAGAAGAGGAGCCTTGTTACACTTGATCATAGGCCTATACTCAACCCCTTCCACAATGAGACCGCCCTTCACCACGCCTCTACTAGTCTCAAACAACCGTACCTCCAAATCTCCACCATTCCCTAACCCCACATAGAAGTATCCGATTTCCAACTCCATCCAGCCATCATCCCTCCTATCCTCCACTAGTTGATCAGGATGCACAACTTTAGCTCGCTTTTCTGCATCTCTATCCGACTCATCGTTCACAAACCTAATCGCTGCTTTGGCTGATCCAAGGCCTTTGAATCTATCTGCTAGCTTGAATACTAGATACACTGCGTAACTAGTCCTTTTTGCAAGCATTTTTGCTCTGATCCTGCACCTAATGTCAAGCCACCATACAGACTGAAACTCTGCGACTTCCCTGAATCTGCTTACAATTAATTAGTCACAACAACAAATCAATACCAACTACTATATATGTTCAACCATATCATAATATAGAAGCTGTTACGTTTTCGAAAATTGGAAGGACCTGGAATCTGGGTGAGATGTGAATATCCAATTATGTGAGGAATCAGGCGAGAAAATAACGAGTCCTGATGATCCAACCATGTAACATTTCTGTCCACTTTTTTTGTCAAGAAAACAAACCTGTTCATATCATTAACAACTCCATTAAAACAGCATACTGCATAAAACATACTACTAGCTCGTGAGATTTTTTTACCTGATTATCGTCCTGTTCAGCATCGTTTGTTGTGGAGTCGTAAACGTTGGATTCTTGACGATTCATGGAAGTAGAGGTGTAACTGAAAGTGGATGATCTAGAGGAACTAATGGTGCTGGCAGTTCTGGAATGAGCCATGGCAAGTTGCTTAAGCTGCTCTCTTCGGACAACATTTGTAACCAATCTCTCCCAGTTGTCATAATTCTTACCCATTAGGCAGGCGTGCAGGAGTCCGGTAGGCTGGTTCAATCAGTCCAGCTAAGATATTGTTTTTCAACTGAATTGTTAATTTGTTAGTTACCAATCACAGTTGAGCAAGATGTTGCTCAAAGTGTAGTATACTATATAGACCATAAACTATAGTATACTATTTGTCAACTAGCTGGAGAAATAAAGGATTTTGAGGGCCGGCTTTTACGCGTTAACCAAATGTATGGTCATGGACCAAGTCAATCTGCGGATTATATATAGCAAATTAGCAATTCAGTGGATTTTTTCTGTGAAACTCTTGTCTAGCTATATTCCCTATTTTCTCAACATAGCATTAAAGTGTGTAACCAGTGGAATGCTGTGGCTATTAGATGCCACTTTTACTATGTCAAAACCATTACATTTTGCTTTTTGAAACATCACAATAATATGTTCCAAATGATTTCTGTTTTCAGCAGTCTGAGAAAAACTCTGTAAGCTTCGGTTTGAGCCCCGAAATGATCACCTATTCCACTTGACACGGAGTTGAAATCTAGTAGTTTCTTCGTTCATGTGTCGAGAGATATAACATGATCATACTTACACCACAAAAAACTTCTAGAGATTATCATAAGTCGAAATCTGAATATAGCTAATAATCGAGTCCTGCAGCAATTGAGAACTCACCTTAAGTACTTGGTAACGCTTGACTCCATTTATTGATAAACGATACTTGAATCACAGTTTGAGCTGTATCGACAATATTGATCTGACGTATCTGGAAAGATTCGCAACCTGAATCATAATTACGTTTACAGGTTTAAACCACATATATTGGAAAACAGAATACAGACATGATCTGGTGTAAAGGAGTTCTTCATAAAACCAAGTAGTACACAAACACAACAAACCAAGAAGCAACAGTAAACAGAAAAAAAAAATATTACTCTACTTCCCTGCAAGGAGATGGATAATACAGCAGCAAAAAACTTCTCTGTATTAAGAAGCTGGGATTATGATAGATATCACAAGGCATCTAATAAAACACGATGACCAGATATATAAATATATGACTAGCTAGGCTTTCTTGGTGATCACTTTTGGTCGAAATTCGATTCCTTCAACAATTAGGCCAGACTTCCGACCAAGGCCCCAAATCTCCATCAAACGCGCCTCCACCTCACCATCAACGCTTTCATCACTATAGAAGTCTCCCAGTTCAATCTCCAGCCACCCATCATTTCTCATCACTGCAACTCGGCCAGTTTGCCGTGGAATTCGACATTTAAACATACGGTTCCCTGGTAGGAGCTGGACATGGGTAGATCTTCCTTCAGCCTCACACTCTCCTTCCTGATTTACAATTCTGACAACTGCACCAGCAAAGTCAAGACCACGAACAACATCCCCAAGCTTATAAATCATATAAGCTCCGTAACAAGTATTCTTCGATAGCATTTGTGCCTTTAGTATTCCTCTGATGTCGAGCAAGTTAACTGAATTAAGCTGTGCTACATCTGCGAACCTGGAAATTAACAAGAACCATAAACGTGAAGCTGGTGTGGCATAAATCTTACAAGCAAGAAACTGATGACGACAAAAGTACTCAAGAAGGACCTTGAATTTGGACGAGAAGTCCATTCCCAATCCCCAGGGCTATCTCCCCATGATATCGTAAGTGCCCTTGCTCCGACTATGAAACGCTTCTTACCACTCTTCTTGTCAATGCAAAGGATCTGTTATCAATGAGCACCATATTCAGATTAGGATACTGAGCAATTAGCCTACTTCAATCAACTGAATGATTAAATAATCCAATAACAATCTGAACTTCTGATTGGCAAATAATAGATGGTGAACAAAATAAAATCACCTAAGTACCATATCCACAGAACACTGAGCATTTAGCCTACTTCAAAATCCAAATAACTGATTGAAATATCCAACAACAAAGCACGAAAATTCGACTTTATTTCTGATTACTAGCAATCTTTCATTTGCAAATAATTGCAGGTTAAAACCGAATATGTATCAAATGACATACTTAACATAATCAGGACATACCAAGTTGTCACCATCGAGACGAATAGGGGATTTGCAGATAGTAAAGAAGAGCTCTTTCTTGGTACGAAGAATCACCGGAGAATCGTATCTTGAGCCAATCTCCACTGGCAAAAATCTGTTCCAAACAGTGTCAGAATCAGCTGTAGATTTGTGGCCTTTTGATATCACTGCAAATCTTGAAACATCAAATGGCGATGTTCGACTCAAGATCTCGGTTAAAACATCCTCCGGTAAATCGGTGAAAGGGCTTCGCAGAGTTTCCCCTGTTATCCCTTGAGCATCCATTGTTGATTAGCTCAGTTCTTGGATACTCTGGAACCCATAAACATTTAGATTTTTTCCATTCAAGAATTTTATCTTTGGCTTTGCCTTAGGTGGATATATAATGATTAGTAGTACTAGAAAGATAGTAGTAGAATAGAATTTAATGGGTTGCTTTTTAATTTAGCCGGTGGACTTTTGGACCTAACTCTACCTTTTTTTTTTTTTCCTTCTTGTTGAATTTTCCCGCCACACGGAGAAGACTTTGACAATTTGTGGAACTTAACTATCACCAATTTGTACCCCAAAAATGTACTCTACTAACTAGAGTACTTCTTTACCGCTCGGCCATTCATGTGTTGAACAAGTAATTAATGGGACTGGAATATCCAGATATTATCTCAGCGTTAGTTAGATTTCAGTAAATGTTTTCATTATTAGACTTATTAATGGAACAAATTTTAAAGAAAAAGTAATATATTATTTGAATAGATAATAAATAAATTATTATGAGTGGAATAGTATTCAAGTAAAAATCGCAAAAAATATACTTCTTGGGTATTATACTATTATTAGAGTAAAGAAATAAAAATGAGTGGGTATTATGGAAAATGTAATTGGATTCCATTAATTAACCCTATTTTTTAGTGGGTCATGTAGTGAACCCAAAATATGGAAAACCTAAAGTCCAACGAGAGTTTGAAAGATTGCTTTTAAAACCATGCGTTGGAGATGACCTATTGAATATCAATATCATAGAGGAGGTGAAACAATAAAAGCAGTTTCTTCTTCTTCTTCTTTTGTTAAGTCCATATTTCATAGCAACGATTCTACTTTCGATTTCCAAGGTAAGAGCAGCTTCTTCTTTTTCCTGTTAATCTCTAGGAAGAGGTTAATTAGTAAATGGCCACCTCTTTCAGAACTTTACACCATGTCCCATAAGAGCTTCTTTGAGAAATTTGTTGCTCCTAATATATTAATAATAAATGAAGTTGGCCAAGATTTCATATCAAAGACTTCTCTCCGTGGAAAACTACAAGTGGCAGGCAACCAGCCTCAAAACAATTCGAGATGATATCTATTTCTCCATGAAATGAAGCCTGAAATGGTCGGGGTCACTATCTTGCCGAGTTCTCCATGTTGTGCAAGCGAGTGAAGCATGGTAAACCTGGTATTTGGAGTAACTATCACCTCCTATCAACTTTCGAGCACAAGAGGAATATGTTCTATTTTGCTGTTCTTGTCCTCTGTTGTTGATAAAAAAAATTTAATTACTTATTAGCTTCTGACTTTGTGAAAGTTACTATATTGAACTATGGTTTTAAATTTCTTTTTTTTTTTAAAATGTTTGAGTCATGTGATGATTTCTACTTGGTTCATTTCATTTTAACATTTAGCTAGTCTTGGCGGAATGGAAATTGTCAGCAGTGGCATTTACGCTCCATTTTATTCCGTCTATCAATTAATCTTCTCATCTTTCATTCTTCATTCATAAATTATCATATATGGCTGCTGTTCTTGTTGTAGCTGCAATTGCTCACAGATATAAACTGATGTGGCAGTTGGATTCTTCTACCGAATCACGATTAAACTACTTGGTCCCTGTACAGCTCATGTGTTCTTTCTTAATGTTGACCTGTCATTAGTAGATTATTCTGAACTAAATTCTCAAGCTCTTTAGTCCTTTTTGTTGTCGCTGCTGTTGTGTTTGTGACATGTGTGTGTGCAGGCCATAGGTTGAACAAGTGTATATTCATTCTTAGTACTTTTGACTTCTCTGGTTTTCCACATATGTTTGACAGTTCATGCATAGTTAATGTAGCTTTTTATGACAAAAACTGTTCCTGTCATGAATTCTCTTTAACCTTTCTTTATTAGTTGGATGCCTGCAGAGCCTCAATGAAAGAACTGGAATATTTAGCAACAAGATGAAGTCCATCTATGCAGATCCTATGCTTCTTGCCCAAAGAGTTGTTGCTATTAAGGTTAGCTTGGAGCCTGGGATTGTGGATAATTGTTTAGCTAGCCATGTTGGATACTGGAAGTATGGGTCTGTTGCTGCACTCTTTGACTTTTTCCTCAAAAAAGAAGCAATTTGACTGATTACACTGTTAGACCATCTCCAACCCTCAAACGCTATTTTACGCCACGTCAGATTCCACTCACATCAAACTTATCATTAACTCTTTTTTATTATTATTTTTATGTTGAGGCAATGCTGGCACTTATAAGTGCCATGGTAGGTACGACAGGTATTACCAGAGAACGCTGCTCTAAACCGCCACTTATAAAATTCATAGTTTGGCCACTACAACCCCAGACACAACCTTTCTTCGGTTTAACTAGAACGGGCATGTTGATGATGCTCAGGGGAGATGAGGCTGTCTACAAAGGTGGCTCCATCATGCATAGAGTTTTGGAGTCCATCAACAATGATATTCTCCGAAACTCCCTCTTTCACATCATAGACCAGCAATGTCCATTCATGAGTTAGAAACAAAATCTTGTCATCGCCAATGTTACACATGGGCTTATCTATTCTGCTATAGCCATAAATACTTGTTATCTTAGTCCAAGACTCTGCCAATCCATACTCTTTCATCATCCATACCTCATGAGCCTGATCAGCATCGATAACTCTTATAACACACAAGCACCCCCAAAGAACAAAAGGCCCTTCAAGAAACACATCATCAAACGGAACATGAATCTCATGACAGAAAACCTCATCACTCAAATCAAAAGCACCAATCACGCGCTGGTTATTTGGAGAAGTATTACAGAGCCAATGTATAGCACCGTTCATAAAAGCCCCATACGAAAAACCTTGGTAATAAGGAGAACATATTACCCTTTTCCAAGCACCGGTTCTTAAAGAATACACATCAACAAATTTGTCGCCATGCCTATACTGTGGGCAACACCTGATCACCATATGCATATCATATCGAAACTCCCCATAACTTAAAATCTTATAATCCTGAGTAGCAGTGTCATACCCGAACCCGTATGTTAGTATAGCACTAGACGGATCACTGGCGGAAGTTGAAAAACGTGGAACGGTTACCTTCTGCAAGGTAACAGGATTCAATAGCAACAATGATTGATCACCACCTGCACTAGTGTTGACCAATAAAACCAAGCCTCTGCAAGAACCAGCAACCCGAGACCATGATGGTGCTGCTTTCAAATGAATGGCTTTTGAAATGCTGTTGTTTTCTTGGATCAGTGGGAAAGGGATGGTATGGACCGTACCAGCATAAGAACGATCTTCCTGCTCTTGGTTTGTTATAAGAATGATACCAGTGCTAGTTCCTTCCTGTAGATGGGTTTTGTTTCGCGACTAGTCAGGTGTAAATCAACCAACTGTGAAGTCGAGAGACGACGATGCCAGGTGGTTGATAAACACCTGCACCTTCCTACTGATTTTGTTGGAAATCTGGAAAATATTTGGATCAAAATTTCTTCAGGAAGATCAGGATTTGCCATTTCGGTTGACTTTGGTTTTGAAGAGTATTGTGTTGCTTATCATATTTTCTATCCTTTGAGAGCCAGGAATATATATACAGGGGATTCCGGTATACAGTAGTTAATAAGCAGGTGGACTAGCTACGCGTGAAAGAAGTGTAGTACTCTTAGCTAAGTTACAACTTACAAGTATATCAAAATGGAAAGGATTACTTAATATCACAATCCAACATGAGTAAGTCATAGAATTTTTTTATTTTATTTTTCACAATAATACAGAAAATTCACAAAGATACTAGTACATATTTACAACGTTACTCCGAGGAGTAATTTATTCCTTCTATCTACTTGTTAGATACAAACTTCGCAAGAGACTGTCTATCATCATTCATCACATGTTTAGTTACAAATATCACATGTGTATCTTCAAACATCCTGTGTTCGATATACATGCCTTATTTAACGTTGATTTCGCGAGAATGAGAACCAGGCTCTTGCAAAAGCTGCTAGTTCATGCAATCTCCAAGGTTCTCATCTTATTTTCCAATGTTCAATATACCGAGCGGTTGTCTTATACCGAAACTCGATGCCTTGAACAATGAGACCGGACTTCCTGTGCAAGCGTATTATCTCCATGAGTCGCGCCTCCACCTCGCCATCTTCTCCACGGTCATTAAAGAAAGACCCCAATTCAATCTCCTTCCATCCATCGCTTCTCGTTATCGCATGTAGGCCAGGCTGTCGTGGTGCAGGTATTCTGTACCTAGCACGCCCCCGACACAAGTGAATAAGGATAGCTTTGTCTTCGACGTCAAGGTCTGTTTCACGGTTCACAAATCTAATACTTGCCTCAGCTAATTCGAGACCATTAGCTGTATCTGTTAGTTTGAACACTAGATAAGCTCCATAATAGGTCCCGGGAGATAGCAACCGTGTCTCTATCTTGCCTCTAATATCAAGCCAGCAGATGGATTTAAGCTTAGCCACTTCAGAGATTCTGTTAACAGTCACCAACAGTTCCAAAATGAACCATACATACCACACTCAATTCCATACTAGTATTTCATAAAATACATAAAAGAAGCAAAAAGGCCGGACAAACAACCTCGAGTCTGGATCACGAGTCCACTCCCAAGCGTCTGAGTTATCTCCCGCCCCGATTAGAAGCTTCCTGGCTCCTACCATGATGCATCTCTTCCCGGTCTTTTTCTCAGGATAAATGCTCTTTTTTTCCGAAGAAAGGTTACAATACATGTGAGACAAATGGCACACATTCAGCATTAAACTCAACAAAATCACTCAAAGACCAACTTCTCTTGTGACTCGTAAATTCACAAAAACCCCAGGCTGATTTCAGTTATTGGCTCAATATATATGTGATCACATTTGCAATTACCACATAGACTTATATTGGTTAACCTTTCACTTGAAAAGGTAATCAAAGGAATACACAAGCCTTAGATGTATGGCCATTTCATGCATAATTTGGATCAAGATTTCTGATCTTTAACTTGACTCCTATAAAATTCTTTAAGAGCATGTAAAAGGTCTAGCAGTGAGATATCAACAGTAATCAAGATTTTAATTTCGAAAAAAAAAACAGTAATCAAGATTTATACAGGAAAGGAGAACAGATAAATGTACTTCCTCCTTCCCAAACTTCTCATCATTTGTCTATTGACTTTTTTAGACTTCATTTGACCTCATAATACAGTAATATGGGTTCAAAGATTATTTGATAATTTTTAATGTGCAATTTAGAATTCATTCAGTTTAAAAGCTAACAGTTAACAGATAATTAATTAGTGATTAATGAATGAATGTAAAAGTAATCTATTAGTACTAACAAATTTGCAAACAATAAAACATGAGTCACTGAGAAAGAGAGAGGATTTGTAGGCATACATACCATTTTGCCTCCATCAAAGAGAATAGGGGAATCGCACAACTTGAAGTAAAGCTCTTTGATGGAGCTATAAACCAGATGAGAATCTGATCTTGCAAGAATATCCATTGGCACAAATCTTTTCCAAACAGTGTCAGAATCAGCAGAAGATTTGAACCCTTTTGAGATAACTGCAAATCTTGAAACATCGAATGGCGTCGTACGAGATATGATCTCGGATATGGTATCTTGTGGGAACATTGCAAAAGGGTTTTGGAGAGGTTCATCATCGTTATCATCAACTGCTATCCGTTTGCTATCCATTGTTGAGACTTGAGACAAATAGTGTGTGTGTGAGAGATAGAACTTAGAAGTGATGGTCTAAAAGTCAAGCTGCTGCGTATTTTATGTGCTCTTTGTTACTAGTAATGATGTTAACTCATCTAACAAGCCAAGAATATACCTACTCCGTTTCATTAATAACTTACTAAGGTGACTATTCATCGCGATCTTTGACCACGCATAACATCTAAATTAAACCGTATCAATATAAATCAAAAGTTGATTATGAAAATATATTCCATTTAATTTCATAATATAATTTTATTATATTTTTTTCTAATGTAATTTAGGAGTTATACGTGGTCAAAGTTCGGGATGAATAGTCCCCTTAGCAAGTTATTAATGAAATGGAGGTAGTATTTGATTCTTGACGTGGCTTGTTCCAGATCACTTTTCATTTCACGACATCTGGTGCTAAATTCGCGACTGTCTTTATTTATTCATCACGTTATTTACGTTTGCAGTGACAACTTCTTTTCCAATTCAAATCAAAATCAGTTTAGTTGGTTTCAAATTCATTATTTCATTAGTTCATATTTATATCAGTTTAAATTCATTAAATTTAATAGTAAAATTTTACAAATTGTGGTTGTGTTTCGGCCTTCGGGCGACTCAAAAGGACCAACGAATTAAAGAGCAACAACTATCCCTAGTTACGTTTCTCTGGTTAACATGAGTCATTTTATTACAATATCGTTTAATAAAATAAAAATAAACAAACTTAAATATAAATTAAGAGAACCATTTAAAAGAAGGTTAATTACAAATTAGTAATGATCCTAATAGTTTTTATCAAATTAGTGATACATACAAAAATTACTACAAATTAGTGATTATATATGTTCGGTCTAAATTAACCTTATCTAATTATAAAAATTCAATTAATATATAATACTAGATTCCTAATATTTAGTTAATTAGTTGCATTATTAGATTTTTTCATGCATCTAAATATTTAATTTTGTCTATAATTACTTAATTAGCCATTCCATTTTCTGTTCTTTTTTATTAGACATATGAATTTGTATGTATATTAAAAATGAAGCATCCCATGTCAAATCTAGTTTTAAGCATCGAAATCAATCTCAAGTCCTTATTCCACGTTTTACAATTGGTTTTTATATTCAAGCTTAAGCATCCCAAATCAATTTAAGCATCAAGAATGTGTAATTAGTCAATTCAAGCATCCCGTTACTCACAAATTTTCGAATACAGCATCCCCAATTTAATCTTACCAAGCATTTAGTCTATTCAACATCCTACTATTAACCCAACCATCATCAACACAGCAAGCACCAACATGAATCTATAGTACAAATCTACCACTAAAAACCGAAATGGCCAGAGGCAAAACAAAACAAGACTCGATAACACTCCCAAGACCAAAACCAAACGTAATTAACCTAAACATTTCTCAGACACCAGAAAGGCGTTCATACCTGGCCCAAACCAAAACCAACACCATGACCTTTTTCATAGGATTAAACACGAGACAATTTTGGTTTTACTTATTCTCCTCACAATAAAAAACCAGCACTTAATTCAATTGAGTTATTTCCTTTTCTTTTATTTCTAACGGCAAAGAAAATGGTGGGCTGACGATAGGAATTGACGATGATTGGTTTTTTTATAGGTGATGCTTGATATTTATTATGAAATTGACAGGTTAAGAGAACGTGTGTTTAGTTGGAGAAAATATAAGAATATATTAATTATTTAATTAACATTAAAATTAGTACCATTACTAATTTGAAAGAAAGTTTTCATTAATTTGAAAGAAAGAATTTTGGTCACACTAATTTGATATAAACTATCAAAAGTGTTACCGATTTGTAAACAATCATAATAAACACAACAATGATTCAACTATACAAGCAAACCATGTAATTTACATTATAAGCAACTAAAAGAAATAAAACTAAAAAAATTGTGTCTAATAACCATTCTGCCGCGCCAAATCCAACTTCTTCTGGCGCTCCGCCATAATGGATATTATTAGGCGCAGTGCCCGGATATTTTTATTTTTGTTGTCCTCAATAAAATTAAACAACAAGCGAAAAATAGCTAGAAAACAAAACCACAACGAATTGTTCTCCAAGAAATGATTTGCACCCGTCGATTTTCAATATGATGTCCATAAACCTAAAGTACTATAAAATTGTACACGGTTACTTTAATATTGCGTTGTTTTGCTGAAACGTTTAGCTAATGTTCACTGCATCTTTGCACGACTTGGCCCTACTTCTTCCTTAGTTTGTGTTTTATTAGTTTATGATCCGTGCCACGAGTTATGTTTTGATTGGTTGATGATTTTAACTTATTTTGTTTTACGTCCTTCATTCTTTTGGAGTTTATTTGTAACTCCTTGGGTTTATTGGTGCCTTTCATAACAACCCCAATACTTTTCAATTCTTTGCAACTAGGTCCATTTTTATTGACATTTTCAATCTTTCTTTCTTCTAATGTTTTCCTATACTCCCCTCAAGAGGAACATTTATATTTTTTCATGTTCATCTTGTCAAGGGCTTGCAGAAGGACTAGCTACAACTTTGGTAAAAAAATATGCTAGCTGCTTCTTTGTGGAGATGTGTTCAAGTTTGATTATTCCTTGATGCAACCTTCTTTATTATGAAGTGACGTTCCACTTCTATATGCTTTGTCAATTCATGGAATACATAATTTTCCGTGAGATAGATGGCGGACTAGTTATTACATTTGTCTATTGAAATGTTAAAATCTTTGAATAATGCCTTAATCCATATTATCTCACAACTCAGCATGTGAAATGGCTCTATATTCAACTTCATTTGTTTATCTACTAATGGTTATTTGTTTCTTGCGATTTCGAGCTGATTAAAGAGTTTCCAAGGAACATATAATAATCAGTATTGAATCTCCTGATCATTGGGTATGATACATGTAACGTCCCAGATTTTAAAGGTTTAAAAGGGTTGAGAACGCTACTCATACAAATAGTACACCTATCTTTTTGGGAATCCACCTAGAAGAACTTCAGAGTTAAGCGTGCTTTCTCTGGAGCAATTCTAGTATGGATGAGCAACTGGGAAGTTCCCGGTGCGCGCACGGATGAGGACAAAGTGCGCGGATTATAACCCATGTTGGTCTGTGAGGCCAGCATATTACTCCGAAGAGCACCCATGAGTAACCTTGTCGGCCCGTTGGGCTGGACCTCGACCTGTTAGTGGGTCGGGTCGTCACACTACAAAATCCAAATCACTAACTATATAGGTAGTGATTCTTTTCTTGATCTTTTTCACATGAGTAAAAAAGGCCTATTCACAAATATTATATTAAAAAAATAATTATTATGTAGTTTTAAAATATATTCTTTTGAACTTTTTTCATTTCATAATTAAAAAGTAATTTGCATTTAAAAATGATCAACAAAATTAAAAGCAAAATTTTAACAATAATTACAGAGTACTGCTATACTTACTTGGTCGATTGATCCTATTTTCCTTTTTTGAAAAGATATTGATGTACGTATTTAGTACTGGCCTAGTATTTTATTTCTCTGGTAGTAGTAGTACTTGATTTGGTTCGTGGAGAAGTGTCATCCTGACTTTAGTTTATTCCTCTATCCAATAAAATTTTATTTGCCTTTTTACTTTTTCTAAAAGAAAATAATATTATAATTCAGCCTATTTCGAAAGATGAGCTTCACACGTGAATTGTGATTATGAGCGGGTGCAACCATTGTTTATACGAGTATTCAATACTCGTAATACGTAGTCGTGTCGCTCATTTGTTAGTGCTGCTACACACATTCTAATTATATTCATGTCTACTTTTCAGTTTTCATGTCTACATTTCATGTCAAATAGAAACAAATTCTTGCACCGCAGAGATCTACTAGTACTACGCAATATAAATGCAGGTTGGTACGTATACTTTATACCTGAAACATATATATTTGTGGTAATGTACGTGATATATACTCATCTGTTTTTTTAAATGTTATAGGTTTGTTCTGTTAATTTTTTTTAGTCCTGTTTAACCTTCAATAAATATTAAATTAAACAGTAAATTATTTAATGATGTGGAGGACGTGGAGTGAAAAATTTTACACATTGGAGAACGATATACGATAACATACATACACATTAAAAGACAACATATGTATTTAATACATATTAAAGTATAATATCTGAAATTTGACCTCGCATTATTGTTGAAAGATTAAACAGGAAAAGTTTAGGACATTTTTATGGTCATACACATGCTTCCATATCTAACAAATGACACCTCGCGTACAAATCATGTTAATTATTTTTGAATATTTTTAATTATAAATAAATGACAAAATTAATATTATATTAAACTAATTTACCAATATAAAAAATCACAATTAATCAGATAATTAATTATTAATATCGGGTTCCGATGGATTTTACGAAGGTGCAATTTAGTACTAATTTAGTCGTACTTTGGTCATTTGATTTTCATTAAAAAAATAATAGGCAATGTGCCTGTAAAAATATCCATTAAATAAAATAGTCTTTTTTGTCACCTGGAGCAGTGTGACCTTTTATTATTTAAAAAAAAAAAAAATTGCTTGGAAGAAAGACTCCTCTAACAAATGAGTACTAGGATACTCACTCAAATTATCCATACAATTGCAATCTGGGCCTTTCTGACACAGGAAAAATGTGGCAGCATATGCATATGCAGCTCTTGTTTCTCTTATGAATGTTTTAAACCGAATCCAATACTCTTGCCCTGTTTCTTTTGATCAATCACAAATTCAATCTCTGTTCCATAAAGTTAATTCCTTGGTTGACTTTCTTGAGTCTTATTCACAAATACTACTACAGTAGTTAGTACTACTAGTAGTGATTTATTAGCTCAAAAAATGGTTGATGCTGCTTTTGCAGCTGAAGACACGATCGAATCCCATATGTTCGTCCAATGCAACAAACACATTTGAGAATTACAAGCAACAGTGATAGTCAAGGCAACAATGACCAAGGCTATGCCCTCATGTGTTATGATCTGGAGAACGCACGTCAAGAAATGGATCTCATCCTTCAAGAGGGCATGGAGCTCAAAGGGAGGAATGGCCAGCTGCTGCCCACAAGTGGTGTGCGTGTCAGTTCCTCTGTTGTGCCTTCATTGATAGAAACCTCATTAGAGTGAGTAAGCTGGATCAATTTGGACGCATGGAGAATTTGACTATGCATGATTTAGTATTAGAGAAGCTCAAAAAGGGGGATTTGTTCATGTCAATGGTGATTCTCTTGATACAATAGAAAATCAGCGTCGTTAGTTGATAGCCGTGGATTTTTTATACTTGGAAACGGATCTACTCGTTCTTTGATTCGCTTCAGATGCCGCTAATTGACATCTCATGTTCAAGATTGCTAAGAGTGATTTCTGGATATCAATTTCAATATGATTTTGTGAAATCAGTTAATTTACGATTCCTCAGAGTTACAATATATAGTGATTACAATTTGCAGGAGCTTTCTTCTTCAATATCCTTGTTGTGGAATCTGGAGACTTTGATTTTGTATCTTTTGACCTTTAGAGCAAGGGTCACTCTACCATGTGACTTCATCGGTGATATCTGGAAGTTGCGACACCTTAAGCATCTTATCGTTCGTTCTAGTGATGAGGTCATAATTCTGCTGCCGGATCCTCCCACTTCAGAGTTTGTGCTTGAAAAATTGGAGACACTTAATGTTGTAGTACAAGATTTGAGTGATAAGGTGCTTAACAACATTCCAAATATTAAGCATTTGGAAATTAGTAGTTGGAGAGAAGGAGATGAGCATGTTCCTATTCCTAGCATGGTCCAATGTCATAAACTCGAAATGTTAGATATTCGTGCAAGAACAATAAACATGAGGACTCAGATGTTTCCTGATTCCATCAGAGAGCTGACTCTATGGTATTGTAAGATCCCTTGGGGAAGTATGACATTCATTGGTTCATTGCCAAATCTTGAAATTCTTGTCATAGGTCCTATCTTAAGAAACGTGTCCCATTCTGATCAAATTAACGACCATAACCACCAAGAAGCTACGGGTATCAGGATATAATACTTGTCTTTCTATTATATATAATCAACCATTCAAATTTCAAGCTACATACATATAGATGGAAGCCTGTAAAACCATTTGGGTAAAGGTCAAAAAAATATCCACACAAGCGCCTTGGCAAAATAAATATCATTAGTACTCTTAAACTTCGGAGCTTAAGTCGTAAAAGCAACAATGTCGAAATTAGTAGCTAAAATGTTATCAGCAGTTCAGCACCACGAGAAGGGCATGGTGGTTAAAGAAAATAAACACCAACTCCAACCCTCAAACTCTAATATCATGTACCAATGCAATTCTTGGAGATAAACTTTCACCTTGTCGAAGTTTACTATCGGTACGCACATTGTACCAGTAACGACCTAAAATGTTTACTTTATAGCTGGCTGGAAAGGAGTCTTTCAGTACATGATATCATAGATCAATTTAGAATAAGAGACAAATATATTGTAAACTGTAACGTAACATCAAATTTCCAGATATATTATTGGCAAACGTCATAAATATTCAGTTTTCGTTCATTTGGTGCAAGTATAAACTCCAAATATACTGTTCCCCAGCTTGGGGCATCAACCTTGCTAATCCTCACCAGAGAGGTTACTTCTATCCCCCTATATATATATCTGTCGAAACGAAAGAGGCTAATTTGTTGTACTGATGGTGTCCAATAGTATATCCCTGTCTATATCTTTGATTTACCAGTACCAGTAACCCGCCTAGTCACTGACCGCATTGTCACAAATTCCTCAGCAGACGAAGGGTGAATTCCCACCTGAAAGAAAATTGTAATTGTGGCGTCTCAGATACAGGAAAATCTACTAGATACATATACTGTGATAAAATAAAGAGCAATGGTAAACAGGGCACTCGAAAATCTGAATGGAACTCACCGTGCTGTCAAATTGAGCCTTGGTTGCTCCACATTTGATGGCAACTGCAATGCCCTGTACAGATCAACAGATATATACAATAAGCATTGTTCATCAAAAAGTATATGAGCTGATCCTGAACCTATCTATATATATATATGGGGACATGTCACATAGATTGAATGGGGAACTTGCAGATGGTTTAGCTATTAATTTCAACTACTACTACTTAAAAAAAGGGCTTCACACTTTGCACTAGTTCATTTGAGAACAAGTACATTTGGAGGGTTGCAAGTAGACTAAGGCCTTTACAAATGATGTTATCGGTGCCAGCTGAAATTTGAGGAGTGCGGAGGTTTAAACATTAGTAAGTACTATTTGTAAAATTGTAATCGTAGTCTGTAGACTTGCGAACTATTCATGATTTAATTATTTACATGCAAAGAACAGATGAAGTCGTCAATGTATATACCTGCATGATCTCAGCTGAATCTGGACCACACATGGAAGCTCCAAGAACTTTATCGGTCCCAGCATCAACAATAAGTTTCATAATTGTTTTCTCCTGTCGACTGTATCACAGAAATAATACTGTGGAGTTAACAACTCAAAACAGTCAAGCGAAAAGGTACAGTCCTAGATCTTGAGCGATCCAGCTATAAAATATATAGCCAGTCTCACCACTAGAATTAAGTTATAATAGACATGCATAATTCACGTTTGCATTATAAATAAAAATAAACAAGGACATACCCGGAAATGGTATTCTTCATTGGGTTGAATGTTGATGTAAAAACCAAAATGTCACCTGTTGTGCTCTCTATAGCTTGTTCCTCACTCAGCCCAACAACTGAAAGAGGTGGTATGCTGTAAAGGTGAAATCATACAACTTGTCAACTTCATAGGCTTGTCAAACAATATAATGTATGACAAGAAGCATTAATCATTCAAGTAATTGCTGACAATCAACATGAACACATAGCGGACAACAACGGGTGTATGGCAAGTAAAACTAGGAAGCAATTTTATAGCTCACTTTAGATTCTGATGGATTATCATGCATATTGTGTATGATGATTGAGATGTGTTTAGGGCTTAACAAGTGGAATTGAAGTATTGAACCATATCAATATGAAATATACCATAACAAGCAGGATTAAGGTGACAAAAAACAAGAGGGAAATACCAGAAGACAGCACAAGGAATATGGCCATAGTCTGCTTTAGTAGGCTGCCCACCAAATACAGTTTTCTGCGAAAATATATCACACAGACATCATAAAATATGCCAATAAAAAACATATAACAAGGGCATAATTTTCCCTCAAATTGAAATGAGACAGAGAACTCACAGCAAAACAGGTTCCTTCCATTAAGGCAACCGGAGTAAGATTCATGCGGTTTGTAACATCACCTATAGCCCAAATGCTTGGTACTTTGGTCTGGGAGTAGTCATCAACCTGGCAGTTTTAGAGGATTAGCAAAGAGAACTATGAAATCAAGAGTAACATTACTAAACAGCAATGTAAGAAAGCTTGAAAAACTAAATGACAATATGAAACAGAATGTAATATGTCAAAATTTCCCTTCAAGAGAAAATGCATTCCAAAATCACTCAATCTATCCATGCTCTAGTTTCAAGAGCAAGTGATATTCATAACTAACACAAGAAATTACTTATGCCATTATCCAAATAGATGCTTTTCATACTTAGTATTCAAGGTATACTGAACTTTGACGGATCTTCCAACATAAAATAAAAAGGAAAAACACGATAAAATTAGAAGGGCGAACTAACCACCACAGCTCCGGAATTATCAAGTTCCACCCCTACAGATGCCAGATTTAATCTCTTGGTATTTGGGGCTCTACCTGCAACCAGCAAGAAAACAAATCGTCATTGGCCTCCCGTATCACATTAATAGTACAGTATCAATGTAAGCCTGAGAAAGGCACAGGTAAATGTGGTAGCACCTAGCAATGTCCATATTCTTAGCCATCAGAGCACAGATATAGTACCGTATAGTGTGTTTATGAACCACAAATATTGTAACCCGCTAAGAATTATAACACTATGCAAGCCCATTATGGAGAGATTTTAAGAAACCAAGTGAGGTCATTTTGATGCAATTAAAGTTGGAAGCACTACTGGGGAATCTAATACAGTGGGATAGGAGAAGTTCAGAGAGTTTGAGGCTTGCCGACCAAAAAATACAGAAGATATCATTACTCAAAAAATGGACTCAAGATCAATACCAAGAAAGGAAACAAAAAGGATAATTTCATGCAGAAGTAACAAACTGTTTCAGAGAGAAATCACCAGAAGTTCAGGCAGAGGAATGATTTTCACAATCTTAAGTAGTTCAAACCATTATAGTCAGTAAAGAACAAACATTGCAATTTATTAGTAGAACAAAAAAAAAAAGTGTTTGATCTTGAATTACCTGTAGCAAAGAGCACAGCATCGGCTATAATTTCTTCACCATGGTCAGTGCGAACTTTTATTCCATCTTCTGTTTTGACAAGCTGCATACCAACAAGTCATGGTCACAAATACAGTTGAGACAGATGCCATTATCCCGAAATGTAACAACTGGAAGAACCAGCATACCAACAAGGCAAGAGAATTTCCCATGATTTCTTTTTCTATAATCAAACCTTTTTCCCCTTTTCTGTGAATGTGAATTTTCAAGGGAGGGCAAAAGAATAAAGAAACAATAAGGAAAGAAGGAAACAGAGAGAGAGAGAGAGAGAGAGAGAGAGAGAGAGAGAGAACACTGAACCTCACTCAATGTTGTCTGCGCATGCACATTAATACCCCGTCCTTCCAGATTTCTTGCAACCACAGCTCGCATTTCATCATCAAACCCCCTGTAAATTGTTCAGGATAACTTGATAAGACACGACACATGAATTACTAAACTATATATTAACATCCTCTACCAGGCTGGTTGAAGGAAGAACAGAAATAATTGAAGAGAAAATTACAAATCAGTGGGAGATGATGTGAGACTGAGTTGGAGAAGATGCGTTCAATCTGATGCTTGATTTGGAAGACAAAAATAACAAGCCCATGCATTTAGGATTCTATTGATTCTCTAACTATTTAGTTTTCTAATTTAAATGAGGAAATTATAGTCACTACAAATTAAAATACTAAAATGTAGGAAGAATTATATGTATCACACTTATGTGTAAGAAAGATATGGGAATGACACTAATATGTAATTCTCCCGTAATTGAATTGGACAAAAGAAAAAACAATCTTGTCAAGCAAAGAGAACACCTAAGACTTGAAAATATAGTTCAGCACATAATGCATTACTCCTTCAGTTACAAGTAGCATTATTATTAGTGAACATACTGCAAATTAAGCTATAAGGGGAATAAATGCATGTGAATTCCAGTCATCCCAGAGAATACTGGTTTTTTTCTGAGAGATCAATTTAAAATAATATGAAGGTCCTAGGTTGGTATATGCACAATCATCTAACCCAAGAAATAATATAGTTTAACCCTTTCTGCCTACCCCAGCAACGTCTATTAACAATTATACTTTACACGCAGACACGAGCCAAATCTCTCTTCCAACAAAAAAGAAAAACCTTCCCCACAGAAAATGAAAGGATAAGCACTAAGCTATATTCAAGAACTTATGTCAAACAGCAAGGTAGTAATGATGATCAGATAATGAAGGTCAACAATAGTCATGATGACCAGATAATGGAAGTCAAGAGATAAATCACAACCTTAGAGGAAGTTCTCTTCTGAAGAAAAGATCTACTGTTGCACCCATCCCACGCCATATTGAAGCAAACTCAACCGCAATATACCTACATTCAAAGATAATCATCGACTTGACCATAAGCCATGATAACTGATGCTGTAGAAAATGAAATATTTTACTGCATACCCTCCGCCGAGAATAACAACTCGCTTCGGTAACTCCTCCAAGCTTAGTGCTTCATCTGATGTTATACCCAATTCCTATATGTAAACAAGAAATACATAAGTTTCTATAGACAGTAATTACTCAAAATTCAAACACCAAGATGCACCAGAAAGATGGAATGGAAAAGGAAAGGGGAGGTGTTGGGACAGATATGTGAAACCCAGTTATATACCCGGATTACATGTAACCCAAGACCCAACCATGAATTAAGGCATACAGTGCAAACTCATCAAAAGATTCAAATTATTACAGGGTCGCAAACTTTGCTGAAAGCTGTAGTATTGATTGAGAAATCTAAACTGCATGTACTACTCCAGACAGAGTTCCATGCACAACATGGATAAAAGAATCGATAGCTGTGAACAAACCTGCCCAGGGATATTTGGACGCTGAGCGCGGCTGCCAGTTGCAATCAGAATGTGTTTTGCTGTATAGCTGATCTTGGTTCCATCCAACTGAATCACCTCAACTTCATTAGGACCAACAATTCTTCCTTCTCCTTCAAATAGTTTGACTCCTGCATTTGCAAGCATCCTCTTGTAAATTCCATTTAGTCTCACAATTTCTTCTGTCTGCGAGTTGAGAAAAAAGAAGAAACATCATGACTTTAGGATTATATCAAAGTGGCTAGATATGCAATGTGGACCTCTGTGTATGTAAATATAAATATCTATGATTTTCTATTACCAGTCACTCAAGACTGGAACTCTCAACAGGTGACACTCATACTATTCAATCTAGATTTAACTCAAATTTTGGTTGTAATGTGAGGCTTCGCATGGTATCAATACACAGCCTAATTGGTTACAAAGAATTATCTACAACATACTCCACTGACCTTCTTTTGTAAGAGTTTCTTCCAATTGAAATCAACTCTATCATTGAGCTCCCAACCATAATTCCTAGCATCCTGCGAAAAACCCAATTACAACAAAGGTCAGTTATCACCAATAAGAAGTATTCTGCACTGGTGACATAATCAGATCATCATCTCACCTCCAATTCAGATCCGTAGGTAGCACCATAGACCAAGATCTTCTTAGGGACACAGCCGCGAATAACACACCTGAAATACCAAGATCTTATTAGTTCCTTCACTTCGTCTCAAAGATCACAGATTATGCTTTACATAGAATCATATAGATGAAGTTCTACACAATCACACAGAACGCTGCAACTTCAGAATTGAAATCTATAAAAGATGCTCGATGTACATTTGTTCACACCACGAAAACTGAAACTTCAGACCAGTAGCACAATGAAATAATTTAGTACAACGGTATACATCATCGAAAGACATCCTCTTACGATTATTGTTCTAAAAGTACAGAATAATTACAACATATTTATTCAACATGTCAATCAGAGATGAGTTGTGTGAAATCAACAACAAAGGTAGGTGTTTGTTGAGACAGTGTAAATTCGGAAATATGCCTTCAACACCTTCACTCTTCAGGACTAAGAATAGTAGAGGCTAGATTGCATTCTATCATAACAATAACTTGTACATTCAAACCGGAAAAACTGGCTTAAATGAAATATCATAGGGTTTGAAAATGACATAAGCGAAAAATTAAAAATATAGAGCCCAAACAAGACCTAATGGTGATATTAATTTAGACTTACGTTCCACCAACACCTCCAATGACTTCAGAGCTGACAGGATGAAATGGAAGCTCACACATCCCAACCTGACAATTAAACAAAAGTGTAGATAAATAACAGAAAATTGCTAACAACAGAAATTTAAGATTGCTTGCAGATGCATGGATCTCTGTGTGTGGTTAGCTTGTAAGCTTGCAAATGGGAAGTAGCACACAAATCCTGTATTTTGGCCTAATGCACTGTGATATCTGACTAAGCAAGGCATGCTGTTCATTAGCAGTATCGACGTAGTTTATGTAGACTAAACCTATAAACACATTATTTTAACTGGCCTTTGGTCTCATTCGTTAGTTTACAAGCGTAACTCGTAAGTAAGAAACTAAACTGATGAAGTTGCCAGGTCAAAAACAACAAACCAGACAATATTTGTGATGCGTTCTTTTAATGACAGACATACTGTATATAATAAGTATAGTAACATATGAGGCAATACCTTAGCACCACTCTGAGCTGAAAATCGCCCAGCACGAACACCACCACTTCCTGCTCCTATGACAAACAAATCAAAGTCATAGTGGTTATCATCAGCTTTGGCTAGCTCCGGCTCCCCATCAATAAGCATCTTTCTTGCCATTATTGCAATACTGCAAATGAAAACAACAAAGCTGTTAACACAACAAGACAAGCTATGCAGCAGCAGCAAGAAACTAAGCACTATAATAAAAACTAATTTCGTGATCAACAGCAATTTAAGATCTACATAATCCACACCACCATCAACCTAAATTTTGACAGATATCAACTTACAATAACAAACCAAAGTACCTATAGTTCCAAAATTTGCAAAAAAATAAATAAATAATGGATCACTTCTAAAGGTTAAGTAACAACAAGGCCATTTATAAGTTTATGCAAACAAACAAAAACACATGGAGGGAAAGCAAAATTACTTGGTGGGTTTTTGGTAAGAAGGTTTATTTGGTGATTGTGAGTCGTCGGCGTGGCTTTTGAAAGAAAGAGGCAAATATGATTGTTTGTTTTCAAGAAAAGAATGAAAAAGGGTTGTCGTAGTAATAGTAGTATATGTTACCAGAAGGTGGCTTGAACAGTAGGGTTTTGATTCTTTGACTAACAGCCTGCTGATCGGTGACAAGAATGGACACGAAGACGACGACGATTGAATTCGATTTCAACGAATCCGATTGATTCTTTCAAAGTTTGTTTCCGGATTTTGCGACTGGGTTTAGTATATATTGACTGTTAAGTAAGGAATGTGCAATTTCTTAACAACAACAACCATTATTTAATTATTTTTGGTCTCGAATTTGAATTTGGTCTCTTTTTTATTAATTGGGTGAACCCAATTAACCCAATTAATTAATAGAGACCAAATACGTCGTCATACTTTCCTCCCTTCTACTAATTCTACTACTTCATTTATTTTCTTAAGTAAATAACTTTAGAAGTTAGGAGTTAGGTGATTTTTATTTATTTTTTACATTTCAAAACTATTTATCGTTTGTAGTTTCATCATTGCACACTCGCCGTTGAATACCCCATATATCAAGGGGCAACTGCTCCCTTGTTTTTTATGAGAAATGAATAAAATGCCCATGGGTATTTCATAAATTAATAGTGTACCCCCATAAAAGCAAAAATTAATCATATTGGACAACTTAATATCTGAAAGTTAAAATTTACAATAATTTGGTAGTTTAAATTGAAAAAATATATTTCAAATTCTGTATTTTTAATGAAGTTGTAATTTATGAGTAGGTTCATCAAATGTGGGGGGCCAACTGTAGTAGTAGGCAAAAAAAGTTTCAAAGCGACTCCGCTTAATCTTTAAATCGGAAGGGAGTTAAATCGGAGACAAATATAGATCCAAAATAAACCGGTTTTCATTGCAAAAGGAGGCAATGATCAGATCTAGCTTTATCATTAAAATTTGGGTGACAAAACAGAATATTCTCATCTCTAGGAAACAAAATCTCACACGTTGTTGCACTGTCTACTCTGCACACACGCCAAAAGGCCTTTTCGATGCAATAATACATCAAATTGCCATTTTGTGCATCAATATGACAAACAAAACATTAAAAGACCAAAATGATTTACTATTTACTTTTTTGTGTTACAAGGTTCCCAATGTAAAAACAGAACTCCTCTTGCTTCAAAGTTTCGGAAGAAACTGAGATCCTATACAGTGTAGGAATTAACACAAGTTGGATACAATTTAGAGGTATTTATGCCATCAAGAATATGCAGATCATAGTCACGTAAGTACGTAGTAGTATAGACTGTACACGAATTAACAAGAACGGGTACAATGACAAGACTAAACGATTTCTTTTCTTACCAGTTACTACTACAAAACTGCGTTCCCGTTGTTACATTCAAGGAAAGACCACTTAACATGGTTTCTCCCTCTCAAGAAATCGGACAGCAATTGTCAGGTTAGCAAGCACAGTGGAATACGGGGTTATTAAAGCAGTTTGTCTTGTTTTTTGACTTTCTGACACCGGATTGTTTTCCAGAAGCATGTGATGTAAAGGCGTCTGCATGCGTTTTGTTCATGATATCTATTTTCGGGGCTTCAAGGACGGTCTTGTGAGTGGATAATGCCCACTGCATTGCCCATATAGAAAGTGGCCTCATGTATACCAGAGACCGGAAGTGACCATCAGTTGTCCAACCTTCTGGCGTTTGAAAACCGTATCTGCATATGCAAAGATCCACAATCCAGTTACAAGCTAATGTAGAGAAGCACCACGGCTTGAGGCTTCAACCAAGATTCGAAGAGAAAAAAAAATCCACACCCTCAAAGGCCTGTGTTTGCAAATATTTTATATAAAGCCAATATCCGCTTTTCCAACTCGGTTTTTTGCCCTTGGGTTTCCTTGCATTGGCTTCTTTAAAATCAAGCACGCAAGTTGCTGTAAATTAACATTATGAAATGAGGTGCTTTCGGCACCTACAAGGATAAAAAGTGGGAATTCTGAACCCCTTTTCAATTGCCCAAAATCTTTTATTTTTTGGCAACTGTAAACAAAAAGCAAGCCATAAATGTTTTCAAGCAACGTACAACACACCCAAAAGCTTATAGAAGAGTAATGTAGCATATTATTAATACGAGGACGTGAAAACTTATAACTGACATAGAAAACATGAAGAACATACCCGTATCCCTCCTCTGACCAGCCAGCGAGGAATATACCTTCAGCAGTAGTAAAGGCTTCCTGCTCCATTCCCGCATGAATCATGGTGGCAGCTACAGCATAAGTTACTCCAGTCCAAATTTCACGAGACTGCATGCATGTCTCGTCAACTTTACCATTAGGATGCATCCCGTTTACTGCACCCATCCTACCCCCACGAACTTTCATAACATTAAAGTCGTAGATTTTTTTAGTGCACTTTGGATCTTGGAGTCGTCGAAAAGGTCAGGTAAGCCTGATGAAGCTGTGTACCATTGCCCAGCCAGCTGATCAGCTTGGATTGATTTACTGTTGCTGCTAGACCCACTGTCATAATTAAAATAAGAACCGTTCCACAGTTTTTCTTCAAAAACAGCTTTGGCCTTTATAAACTTCCCTTTGCATTTCTCTGCAAATGGTTCGTCTCCTAGCTGGATGGCCATTGCTGCAGCTGCTTGAAGTGCACCAAGCCACAACGAACCACAATAGGCACTTATGCCATGAACAGTCCAAGCATCATATGTTTGATCTGGGAACCCATCGTTTTCAATCATACCATCATTATCCCGGTCAAACTGGTCCATGTACTCGATTGCAGCGCAAACAGAAGGCCAAACATCTGCCCCAAATGAATAATCTCGTGTCGCAGCGAAATCTCTGTAAACTTGAAGAACAAACTTCGGATTCAGGTCTTTCCATCTGCTTGTATCATGAATGTTATATGCATTCATTTCGTGCCAGGGATCGTGTGTTCCAAGATCATGGGGGACAGCGCCTTTAACCTTGCGGATGCCCCAATTACCCTCTGCTAGAAATTTCACTTTTCTTGTATCCTCGGACAATACTGCTTTCGCAAAATCACGTTGGATGCTGAGCTCAATTTTGGGGAACAGTTCCAGAAGTGCAAAAGACGCATAGAAATGCACATCATACGTGCACCACATTATGTATTCTACACCTTCCAGATATAGAAACCTACCTACATCCTCAATATCGTCAGTGGAGTCTATCAATTTACTAGAGGGAGTTAAATAGTTTGCTTCACCATCCCCAGAGACACTCAAGTCTTCTTCACCAATTCCTACCAAATGGGGATTGTATGCAGATGAATCAAGGCCATTTGTTGTAGCCTTCTCTACAGCTGCAGCTGTTTTATGAACTATCCTTTGTTCAGATTTTTTGGTTTTCTTCTTGTCCGTGATTACTGATTTAATACCGCTTGATTGCTCAGCCGGTATACTAGAGTCTGCATAGAAACATGGGATAGTGTGATCACTTATACTTAAAACCCGAAGAAAGAAAGAAAGAAAGAAAGAAAGAAAGAAAGAAAAAAAGACAGCTGGTGTACTGGCTTTCATAATTTTCAGTTGATACAAGACGAAGAAATGTAGGTTCACAAAAAGAGAACCTTTTGTTTTTAGTACAAAAGCTTCCATACATTATCTTACAGCTCTGCATAATTTTTTACTTTTTATTTTTTTTTATTTTTTTTTATTTTTTTTGCTTTATCAACCTAAAATTGCAATATAGCACAAGCAGACAAGCACACATTCCAAGAAAATGACACTTAAGAGAGATAAGTACCGATCCATACTGTCCCCCCAGCGACCAGAAAATAGAGCTCATTGAAAAGGGTAAATTTGTACCTGCAAAGCATTGTGTTCTCAAATTAAATGACAAGCAAATGATAACATAACTATACACCACTTTATGTGCAAGCATCCATAATCTGAGACGAGAAACAGTCAGGAAGTCTAGCATGTTTTCTTAAATGGATCGAAGCTAAACAATAATCTAACAATACAGTGTTGGGAGGGAAGAAAGAAGAAGAAGAAAAAGAACGTGGAGTTATCATGTGTTAACAGAGAGAATTAATAGACAGTAAATTTTTCATAGAAAGAAAATGAGGAAATTTTTTAAAATTGAAAATGAGGCCTTTCACTCTCAATAGAAATCAGAGACAGGGTATTCTCGAGTCTTGAACCAGAAATTTAGTCCACAGTTACGGAAGCAGGTCATTATTGAATCATATCCACACAAGCAAACAACTTTTACTGAATGCACATTTACGTGAGCACTAACCATTCAGGAAGTCGATCATCTTTAAGTATTGGGTTCTGCCATTTTTCAATTTCTTCCTCCCAAAGCCTATATTCTGTACAGATTCAGAACAAGCAATAAAATACGCTAGCAATATATAATAATTAGGATAATGAGAATTCATAAGCAGCTCCAATTTGCGACAAGGGAAAGTTCGAATGAGATACTCACTGGTAAGTGCATCATGAACCATGTCTTTGGCTGCTGTCTGAGAAGTGCCATAGAACTTGGTGTACCTCCTGGGAGCACAATGGAAAAAGAAAATAAGGGCAGTGTAAGAATGTTGTAGATTTAGCAAACAAGTGTATACTGAATACATAGCTGATCCAAACGAAGTTCAGAAAGTTGTTGGATGATCCCAATTGTGTAAACCTTTTCAAAAAAACGTACCGGCATGGCGGCATCCTAATAATAACACATTTCCACACACATTGAAGAAGTAAAAATATCATACTGAAACTATTTCCAATTTATTTTCATACATTCAAGTGAAGAAGTGAACCATGTGAACATGCTGATTTTCGTAACATACCTATGATATGACTTTCCCTTGCAAAATTTAACTTTAGGAGCTGTCCAAGCAACAGCAAACGCGATGGTGCACTTTCCATGAGGTTCAACCCACGTTGAAGCAGAAACTGCAGCACAAAGTGTTTCCCCTGGAGATGATGGCATGCTAGGCCCCTTACTGAAATTTTCTCGATCAAACTGCCCATCCTGAAGATTTAGAATAATAGAAAACGATTAGGAATTTATAATTACATCCGCCTGTCCAAGAGCAAGCCAAAGATATCTCCGTACAAGAAACATATTCATAGCATCAACTTGAGGTCTTAGCAAGATTATACTCCGCTAAATGATGCAGCTATTTCCAACATTACAATGCTGGAACAGCAAAATTAAATGGAAATCCAGTTCTATGACACACATCTACATGCATCCGAAGGCACTAATGATCTGAATATCGTTAGAAATTGATGTTATCACATGCCCAATTTCAAATAGGCTCCTGGAAATCATGGCCTGTTATTAGTTTCTCAGATGACAAGGTTAGTTGTTGAAAATACAAGTTTCGAAGAAAGTAATCAAATTAATCTCAATCTAAAAGGATGCAGATGTGAACTCCGACAAAATATAGCTAAGCCTCTTATTTCTAACAGTTGGGGTAGAGGATAAACACAGATCAAACCATGTCGACCCCAGCATACAAGTAAAAAAGATTACAGAAGAATAAAAAAACATAAAGATGACTCCTTTAAGAGATTCTGGACGAACAAGAGCAAAAGCAGGATGTTCACCTGCACCATTTTACCCCACATATCTTTTGCAGTTATGCTGCTTCCTTCAGTCAGGCCAAAGCAAGGCAAAACTGATACGTTCACATTCTGAGTTTCACAGGCAGCAACAGCATACGTCGCCGGAGGGTTACCTTTTGCTGTCCTGCAAGCAATAATTTCATGTTAAGAAACAGCAGTCTCTCTAGTTAACTGGCAATATTACTTCACCTATCCACTATTCTGCTGGATTCAATGATTTCTTCAAGGTGTAAACAAAACGATACAAGTTAATTTGAGTTTCTCCCTTACTCAAACATGAAGACAACCAAATTCAAATATGTAAATCAACTGTAATAATTAGCAATAGAGTTTAGTGACTTGCTTGTGATGTAGCAGTACTCCCGAAACTCCGTCTTCACCTCTGAGAAGCAAACGAAGAGAACAAGCAAAACAGTAATGTCAAAATCACATTACATGATAGTAAGAGAGTAAGAAACAATTCTGACATATAAAGAATTACATGAATGGTTCATTAACATGATCCCCGGACAGATGAGAAACACCTCCGATAGAATTCTGCATCAAGAAAAGAAAAGGAAAAAGAAAAAATTGTTACTACATGCCACTCATTGTCATTGGAAATGACAAATTAACTGCAACAATCACAAGTAAGAACTCACCGCCCATGTGAAAAGAAGGCTGACCTTTGCCCTCTCCTTTCCTGTGTTCATCAACTGCAATAGATTAAAAAGATGTCAAACCAAATAAAAAACATTGTCCCTTAGAAAATCAAAAGACAGAATATTTCAAGTAAACTCACACAAATAGTACACTGGTATTGAGCACAGAAAAACTATTATTGATAAGAGCATCCAAAAGCAGTATGCAGGTCATTTAAGACTAACGGACAATCAAGTATCAATGAACTACGAATTCAATCACTAAACTGTGATACAGAAATTTGAAAATAAAGTATTTACATGAAAACCTTGATAAAGCTGAGCAGTAGATATTAATATTGGTGCTATTAAATTGAAAAGTGAGACCATATAAACGGCCTCTTGAATGAATGTGAAGCAACTAACTATATTCGGTGTTCGATTCCAGAAGCAACTTTACTTACAGTGTAAACAAAAACAGTTGCTGGGAGACTGCTCTCTTGATAATTATGTGGTATGAATGGTGATATCTGCCTACAGGAGATCTTTAATTCTGGGTCTGGTTCACCTGCAGGGTTAAGAAGCATGGATAAGATCTAGACTAGTTGATACACTCATCAGATAAAACTGAACACAGTAGCTAGTTACCATCATATACGGTCCATGCTCTAGGAAATAGAGCATGATATGTTGAATGCTGACCACTCAAGTTCCATCCCCATGATGATATACCTTGATCGCTAGACTTCCTGTCGGCAAAAGATCCAAATAAGATATGGATGTACAAAAAGACACAGATGTCTGCATAATTGCAGCCACCATTTGTAAGCACACATCAAAACTTTGCTCCACACAGTGCAGGAAAAATACTATGAGATGGATAGTTGGATACATTCACATATGAATTCTACAATGCACTGAAAAGCCATGGCTAGAAAAGATAGTCAATTTGATTACCCTAAACCTTCATGTTGGCCGGGAGATAGAACAGATGCATACTTCTTGTTCCCACCATCTCGAGAAATGAATATCTGCATAACTTAAAGCAATCAAACAGCTGTAGTTTGTAAAATATGAACAATAGAGATGAGTTCAGTTTCAGTATGGATGCTGGATCATAAGTTACGAGTTCTCTTTTTCTTAAGATTGACATGCAGCTCACATTCCAGCTAAGGAATCTAACTGGGAATAAGGTCCCCAAAAGCCCGACCATCATAAGTCATCGGCCCTAGATTTGCTGGGCAAAGCAACTTGGTTTCAGGCAGAGAAATGTGGCTGTTGGCTTGGACCACGGCCTAACTAGGACCATTCAATACGAAGACCCACAACCATTTTGGGACATAGCCAATTGGTTATAGTTCAATATATACAAAAAAGAATAACATATTCATCGATATCTTGGTAAAGCAGAATACAGAAGACATGATGAATCAAGGGGACTCACCGAGAATTGATTGGCCATCATAGGAGAAGTCTCGCATGTACCAGGAAGTATTTGGAATTGCCTAAACTCCCCCCGAAAACCCCTTGTTATGCTACCACTCCTGTGATGTAAATGACAACAACAATAGATCAAACAAAATGAAGATGGAGAACACCTAGTAATTTCAGTAATAGTTAACTACCACTTACCCCATCCCACCAAGCGGAACTCCCAATGAAGCAGAAGGTTTGCAACTCATTCGAGTGAAAGGGTCTATTGGTGCTTTCTGTACAAAAGAGATGAATAAGTCCAATTTGAATTCTATAAAAAGCCGTAACGAAAATCTCCACCTAATTGCCTTTCTATATCTAGGATAATAACATCCACATGCGGCATGCCTGAAATCTGATAGTACCATACCACCATCCAAGTGTTGATAGTATTAGAACATGACTTGAAGATATCAAGCAAGCATATGAATTGGGTAGCAGCATTACAAAATTACTCTGTGATGCTTGACACTATGCAAACCGCAAACTGCACTTGTGACCAACTTTGTAAGAGTATATAAAACAGGTGCTTAATTCTCTAGTATGATTTAAACACAGTGGATGGCATTAGTGCTACATTTCCATAAAAGAGGAAAAAAACAAAAAAAGATCAAAAGCATAGGCACTTTACTCTTCCATGAGATGCCTCCTCCCGTACGTAATGCCAGAGACGCAATCCAAGTTGAATCTAAAATCAACAATCAACATGTCACAAAATTGATCAAAAACAAGCAATGTATACGTGTCTTAGTGGCGTAAATTACCATTTTGACAGCTTCCATGAATGTAATACTGAATTCTTTAAGTAAACTGGCCTGGCTATTCAACTTTCTCCTCCATGCTTGTTCAGGAGGTGCAGCACTGTCATAATCAAACTGCCCACCACAAAAACACAGAATTGCTTATGTTGATCATGTACTGATTCATTGGAAAAGAATTTACACACTGAAAATGCTTTATTCAAAAAAATCTCAATAACAGAGCAGATTCATTATGAGCCAAAAGCTAGAAAATAATCATCATCACACCAAATTCAAGAAATTGAAACAAAATCAGGTAAAATAATAATAACAACTCAAATCTTCAATCAAGATAGGAAAAAAGGTAAAAACATAACAGGTAAAATTCACCCTATAGATATGACAGAACTAATCTTAATTCTTACCAGCTGCAAAGTTGTTCGACTTATGTACTCTTGAGGCGGCCAAGAATTCTTTCTGCAGTGAAACAAATTGCCACTAACCATATTTACCTTCCCCGCAATCTTTGTGTAAGGAATCAAGATTGGATTTTTATGTGAAAAAGAAATAAAAGAAACAATGTGTCATCGGAATTGATATATACTACTATTACCGGCAAAACCCAAAAGCAAAACTAAAAAACCAAAACCAAAAACCCAAAAACTTAGCTTCGAATTATAACAAACTCGAGCTTTTAAGCTATTTTTTTGCTCAGCTAGAATGTTTTCAAGAATATTGACTCGAAGCTTAATCTTGAATTCTCTGTAACTCAAGAAAGAAAAAGTGAAGATTAGACAAAGTTGGGATCAAAATAAGGAACCTAAAATTGGGACTTGGCTTGGTCTGTAATACATACAATGATGACTCTGAGAATGAGATACTGGTCTTATGAACTTTGATGACGACTCTTATTGAGTGTAATTTAATTTTATTATCTATATTTATCTTTTCTTTTGTAACAATATCATATGGTTCTTTTGTATTTTATATTTATATTTATTTTTATTTCAGTTAAAATATGACAAAAGATCCACCACCTGGAAAAACAAGTTACTGACGAATTGCCAGGTGGTGGAATATAAGCATCATCATCATATATCTACGCAACTTTGCCCTCTCGCCCCCCAAGCTGCTCTATCTCGGTTAAGATCCACCACCTCGAAAAAAAAAATTTGGAAAAAAAGAAAGGTTATTTGTGTGAAATTCCAAGTTTCACATTAATCTTTAGTATAACGTTTTAGCCACTAATGGACTTGACTGGAATCCGACCCTTTGGACCCACTTACTTACTTCATGGATTATTTTTCAAGGTGATATGTTGTTCTCATAGACTAACACGACTTTATTGTCTACACTGTACACACACTAAAACTTCTCGATAGTCTCACATTTTAGGATTTGCTCCAAGATAAATATATGATTAACTTTGAAATTAGTAAAAATTTGATCAAACCCCAAACCTTTACTACAAGTACAAGTTAGACAGTAACCCCCAATCTATTAAGTTTGAAACTTAACTCCCTCACCTATTTAAAACGTTGCAACATACCTCATATATAATATTTTACCTTCAAGTAATATTTTTCATACAATATAATATTTTCTCTTTAATTAAATATTTTCGTTTGACTCCAAATTAATCCTAATTTATACCAAAAATGTAATTTTGAAGATTATATTATAAAAATATAAGATTTTCACTTCTATAATTTAACTCCAAATATTATTTTTTCGATACAATTTATATTATAAAAGTGGAAAAATAATATTTTCATAAATTGTATCGAAAACAATATGAATAATGGTTTTTTTTTCTTATTATACTACTTCTTTCGTCACTCTATAAGTTTCTCATTTGTTTTGTTGACTTTTTTTTAACTTCCATTTGACTCCAAATTAATCTTATTTCATACCGAAAAAAGTAATTTTGAAAATTCTATTCTGAAGCTATACGATTTTCACTTTTAATATAAGTTTAATATTATTTTTCCGGTACAATTTATGAAAATATTATTTTTCCACTTTTATAATATAAATTGTATCAGAAAAATAATATTTGAACTTATAATATAGAAGTGGAAATCTTATGTTTTTATAATATAATTTTAAAAATTATTTTTTGGGTATGAATTAGAATTAATTTGGAGTCAAACAGAAATATTTAATTGTAGGGAAAATATTAAATTGAAGGGAAAATATTAGATAGGGGGTATGTTGCAACACTTTAAATAGGTGAGCGGGTTAAGTCTCAAATTTAATAGATTGAGTGGTATTGTCTCACTTGTGTTAAAGGTTGGGGGGTTTGATCAATTTTTTACTTGAAATTATTACTAATGGATTTTTTAGGAAAAAAAATAAATGGTATTCAATCCGTCTCACAAAACTTTACCCACTTTTCATTTTTGGGTGTACCACAAAACTTTAATCATTTATTAAAATGGAAGCTACCCCACACATTAAAAACATTATTGCATACGTTTTATTACAACTTACAACTATTTTATACTTTAACAACTCCATTTCACTTTAAAAAATTAACATACTCCACTAACTTTATACTAACTTATTGTTTCTTTTAAACTACGCGCTAATCATACCGTCTAATTGTAACGTTTTTTATTCTCCACACTCTTTAAAATTTTGATGGATTACATTAGAGTGGTGGTAAAGGAAATGAAAAAGAAAATGGGAGAGGAGACAATTTTAGCTATGTGTTGGATAAAATTAAATTCACATAATTTGCTGAAATAGTCATTACGCTTAAATTGCTTTCCGTAAAGAAGCTCTATTTGGATTATGTAATGCAAAACGGTTAATTAATTCATGCCTTAAAGTTTGTTCGTTCACGTTTGGTATCCGTATTGTTGTACCGTAATATTCGTTTACACATGCTATCATCATATAATACCCGAATAATGGATCATGATGTTATCCTCAAAATTTATTAATTATTTAAATTCTTTCTATTTAGTAGTACTGTTCTGTTCAACTTTATTCAGTTTTACGTAATTATTTTTATATTACAAATCATTTCAGTTCAATTTTGTTCCGTTCAATAGTGTTTAGACGAACATAACACCTAACACATATTATGGTATTAAAAAAAAACACATAATGTTACTGTATTTGTAATGTTATGATGGAATTAATAAAGAGCAATCATGTTTAGTCTATAAGTGGAGTATAATAAATCTTAATTAGTTGTCTGTTTCAACGTGAAACCTTTTAAATGAATACTCCGTATGAAGATTCATCCTATTAATTCTACTTGGCCATTTAGGTTCATAAGAGGTTACTCTAGGTATAGCCGAGATGACTTTTGTTTCACCAATTTGACTTGTGATTCTAGTTTTGCTTTTTAGATTATGTGAACTTAATTTATTATTTCGTCACTTTTAAATTTCCAATTTAACATTTTGTATCCTTTAACTTCGTATCTTTGGTTGTCCTGCCCGTGTGAAAAACCATTAATACACTTTTAATTGGATGAATGTGTAAGATATTAAATTGTGGAGTAATTTCACGGCTTATGAGTGCTTTAGTTTTTCTTATTTTTACGATTGTCATTATAATTTAAAAATAATTTGTGGTTAAAGTCGAAAGTTGTTGACCGAAAAAAATCAATCTGGATAAATTATAATGGGGTAGGGAGTATACAAAAACTCATCTATATAATATATCTTAAAGAATATATTTTGATGGGAGGCGTTGCTGCTCAAGTCCAAACCTATATTCTAAAAATACGACTGGTTATGAACATGGCAAACTATCTTTCAAGTATCTTGGAGTCCTCCTCGTAACTAGGAACTTGAGTGTTCAGTTATGCCAACCACTGGTGGAGAAAGCTATAGCAGGGATAAAAGGCATTGGACAACAAGACTCTTGTGTTATGCTAGAAGGCTCCAAGCAATTCAGAGTGTTATCTTCTCCATTACAAATGATTAGTTACAACCTTACAGGTTTTTCCTCTGCCAAAAAAGGTCCTTACACATATTGAAGGCATGTGCCGAAGCTACCTTTGGAGTGGAAAAGAAGAAATTACCAGAAAAGCTTTGATCTCTTGGAATAATGTTTGCAACAACAAGAATACGGATGGACTGAATGTGATTGATATAGCTACATGGAAAAGGAAATATATGATGAAATTGATGTGGAATCTGAGCAAGAAAGCTCACAAACTTTGGGTCCGATGGGTGCACATGTATTACATCAAACAGACCCGATTTATGGAGTACAAGACCAACACATCCTACACCTGGATACTTAGGAGCATACTAAAAATGGGTGATTATGCTAGTACAAGCCAGGTGTGGAGTACTATACGGTCTGATATTAAATTCCCTACCTGGGGTTTTTATCAAGAGATGAGGGGAGAAAAACAAAAAGTAGCATGTCGCAAACTTTTATACACCAATAGAGCAAGGCCTCGTGCTTTATTTGTGACTTGGATGTGTGTGCAAGAACGTTTATACATAAAGGATAGGCTTACGAAGTTTGGACTGCCAATTGATGGAATATGCGTTTTCTATTCAGAAACTGAATCAGTCCAACATAATTCTTCGAATGTGAGCACATGGCGTCTATATGGAAGAATATACTACAATGGATCAACATTGATCATAGACCAGCTGGTTGGGGTGCAGAATTGAACTCGATACTACAGAAATACAAAGGGAAAGGGCTGGATGCACAGCTCCTTAAAATGGTTGTAACAGAGACCATATATGCACTCTGGATTTTGCGCAACCAGGTCGGTTTTAGCAAGGGTGATGTGGCGTCCCTGTGGAGAACCAAATCAAACATATTATCAAAGTTAGATGCTCCATGTATGATAGATTTTGGGAAGCAGGACAAAACCTGGAATAGTTTCGATAGTGAATAAGCGACCTGTTTTTTTAACAGTTTAGTAGGCTTGGGGGTCTGCTGTTTCAAGCAGCCTGACTAGAATAGTTTGCTGTGTAACTTTTTGATTTGCTTCAATCACTTGGATCGGCTTGTACGTTATTGGTTTTGGATAATAAAAATTACTCTACTAAAATTTACATCCAATGAACCTGATTGAATTAAAATTTCCAATGGTATATTGGATCGAACGATACGATCCGAGCTAAATCGTGCATGGAACCACAATTTGTAGCCGGCCCACTCGAAATCGACACTTAGATGTGGAGTGCGGAGTGGATGAGTTTGGCGGTTTGGGAGTTCATATTTGACTTTTTATTATGGAGCACTTTTATTTATCATTTTAATTTTTAAATTTAACACTATGTGTTTAATTATTTTGGGCGGTGTGAATGGAACTGATCTTGTCGGCTCAAAACAATTGAGATATTACTCATCATCAACATGTAGTAGTTTTGAACATTATATTACTGTACATAGTGTATGTTTTCTTAGCAGACATTTAAAACTAGCTAGATAGATACCTACCGTACCGTATGTTGAACATTATTGGCTCTATAGTCAGCATCAAGTCGTAGTGATTCTTGTTCAAACAATCCCTAGCTGATGTATAAGTTGAGCAATCCCCGACCAAACTTAGTTACAGAGTCACAATACTCTCTAAAAGGGCGTTACTATGCTCATTTTATAGTAGGGTATATTTATAAAACGACACCTCCACGTCTAAATTTAATATTACTCATAATAAATAAGATAGATTTTTTTGATGAACTCATAAGTGAAGATCGCCGTTTGAGTTATATTTTGTGAGTACATTTTAGGTAGAGTAAGTCATATGAAAATCGTAATTTGAGTAAAATAAATATTGTATTTTTCCATATTAAAAAGAATCATGGATTAAAAATTACTTTTCGGTGCTCGTTCTAATCGCTTTTAGAAATTTAAATTATTGGCTGAATGTGATAACTATATACAGTACTATACTATATATACGAGTATCATCTAAGAATGGTTAGGGTCTCTTGTGGTTGCAAAATGCCTATATATATCCTCGGTTGCAAAATTCTTCTACAATTTTTGTGGATGCCACAAAATTACAACCTATCCTTTATACAAAGCCGATAGACAATTCTTTTATCGAAACGGATAGACAAATTGATTGATGCACTTCACTTTTTTAATTGCTCTGCAAAATGCTGTCCACTAATAATTGGTGGACACTGGAAGAAAAGGCTAAGGAAATGTAACTAAATTCAGTGTCATTGTCACTAAAATTATCATGTCCAACTTCATTTGATTGCTATGATTTTTTTGTTTGTCATTTTCTTTATCATGAATTTTCAATTTACGATAATGACTAAAGTTCATGGGCTGGAAAGATACCCATGAGTTTGCAAAAGCTTTACATGTAATGCAATCCCAATAGAAAACAGAAAGTCACACATCAAGTTTATTTATTTATAAGTAGCTAATTAAGCACTTCGTACATAATTTGGACTTATTTACCACAACTATTAAAGTCGTCCAATTTCAAAGTTCGGTGCTACTAGTACTTTCACATATACAGCTCCATAATAAATCAAAGTTCATGGGTCATCAAGTCATTTTGCTCTAAATTGGAAAAGAAAAATTAATTTTGAATCGACTAAAAGTCCACTAGAAGTCTAGAACTAACAAATTTTCGTCACTGGGCTGGACCCACTGAAATTCTAAATTTATTTAAAAAAAAAAAAATGTATTTTAACTTTGACCCCCTAAACAATTAAAATTTTATATTGTAACCCCCTAAATATTTCTCCTAGATTCGCCACTGCTTTTGCCAAACAATAATGAAATCAAAACGAGATCAAATTGTACTAATAGTACAATCAAAGGCAAGATAGCTGCGGTGGCATAATCATAATATTTATGTTTTCAATGTTCACAAAATAAAAATAAAGGTTTACTTCGTTTTCTTCGTATGAAAATTTATTAATTTAAATTTTGTTCAGTTCAGTTCAATTCCATTCAGATTCATTCAGTTCAGTTCTGGTTTGCTTAGTTATATTTTATATTACAAATAAATTTTGTTAAGTCCAGTTCAGATTCATTAAATTATGTTCGGTTCAATTCAGTTCCGTTCAGAAAAGAACAGTTTATTACTACTAGTATTGGATTTGGGGGTTTTCTGAATCCACCCCTTCAACCTCCATCACAGAGTTGGAGCTTCAATCAATTAAGGTTGGACTGCACTATGCTTGGGAAAGACGAATTGAACGATTGAAGATCGAATCGGACTCACAAGAAGCTGTCGATCTACTGCTGGGCACGGGAACTGGTCCGCCCCAGATCGCCTATTTGATTCTCGACTGCAAGGCTCTTCTCCGACGACCATGGACGGTGGAACTCCGGTGGGTTTCGAGGGCTGCAAATAACGTTGCTGATGAGCTTGCTAAACTGGCCACTTGCAATGGAAATGGGGGTGTCGGCTTCTGTGAAGCACCACCACACGCTGTTTATGCTTCATTTGATTTTGATTTAGCCTAAGGGCTTGTTTGTCTTTCCTTATATAAAAAACAAGAAAAAGATAAATTTGCAATAAAAAAGAAAAGAGATCCGCGATGGGAACATTTGTGGAAAATTGAGAGATTCAATAATCTGTTACTTTACCATTCGTTTCAGGGCCAATAAGGTTGTTAATAGCCGTCCCTCAAAGACCAGACTTTTGGGAACACAAGAATTCATACTCATTGAAATAGCTCGAAAATTCAACTTTGATCTCTCCGTCTAATATTATTACTAAGCACCATTATTTCGACAAGCATCTAGATACTTCTAAGAGGTCAAGTATTGTGAACAGAGAAAACATAAAACTTGGAATAAAATGCCACTTTTTATGTCACAACAAGATTCATGTGTACAAAGCTTAAGTTACTACAAATAAATTAATGATCACATTGATTGGCAGATTCTACTAAAGCAATTAGTTCAACTCATCGAGTACATATGCATTCAAATTGCAGCATCCAAAGTTTCCAAACACTATAGTTGCAGCTTCATTTTGGCTGGTGAAGTCACAGTTCAAAACTTACATATCTGTGCATAAAAATAGAAACGAAGGCTAGAAAGGTGATTGCACATCTGCATGACTAACAACTGCATCCGTACCTTTTCTTTTCTATTTAGTCTAAGAATTACATGCGACAAAGCCAACTACTATGATCGTATAAATCATATTCTATCTTAGTTAAAAGTCTGTAACGAAAAGGAGCTACCTTCTGTCATGAGCTCTACGAGAAGAAGACATGTGTTTCGCAGGATCAGCAGAACTTCTACTTTTCCCTTCAACGGGTTTCTCTACTTCTTCAGCTGGTCTTAGCTTGCGCTGTATATCTTCAGCATGACGACGCCAAACAGATTCTCTATCCTTCCTTGGCATTTTGTTGTATCTAGGGTCACTCTTTAAGATATGTTTGGCGGTTGACCAAGAATTGATGACGGTTTTGCCATCTCTCTCTTGGGCTGCAGCTTCCGCAGTTATAACTTCGGTCAGTAGAACTCTATATTCCCCCACACATCTCTGCGAACATCAGATAATTTATCTTGTAAGGTTAAAGAAATAAGATGTTCTTTACAAGCGAATTTGAAGGCAGGCGACATTCATTTTCAAATAATCTATTGTTACTTTGCAGGGGAAAAAAACATTTCAATCATCCGGGGAAGAAAATACCTAGAGGATTACCTAGGTTGACTAGAGTTATGTGCATGTTTACAGTTTACCCAAAATATTACAATGGCAATTTATGGTTTGACACTCCCCAATTGAAATTGAAGAAGAATGGAATTACGCAAATTATAGAGAATAACACTAAAATGATGGTATTGAAAATTATTGACCAGTCTCTTCCTCGCTCACGCACAAAAACCTCATGTGTGCGCATCTCCTTTCTCTCTTTCACCGTGGATTTAACTTTTAAGATACCCTAAGAAGTGTAGGGTACCAAAGAAGTATCATGATGGATTTACAACAATCACAAGACTGATTCTACATAGGTCATCTGTTCATAACTAATTATACAAGGATCAGCTCATTTTGGTAATATAAAGATTATCATCTTGAGAAAAGATCATGCTTGAAGCTTAAGCTGCAGGAAACCTCGTATAATTGATTTTTCGAAGGTTCTTGTTTACAAAACATCGAGGATCATATTCTGTAATCGTGTCTAATATTCTCCTTAGCTTAAACAATTGTAAAATTAAGGGATCTCATCCCCAGTAACTCAGAGTAGACCCTAACAAGAAATTCTTATAATGTAATAGGCTGTTTCTGATGTACCCCATTTTGATTGATCACTAATATAGTACTAAGATCCACATTTGAGTTTTCAAAGGAGCAAGAGAATTAGCATCATACGAATCTATATGATTAACCGCAGGGACGTATCTTTATAAGGAATGAGGATATGCTTTATTCCTTCTGTTTAGATGACTTATATGAACTTCAAGGGAATTCAGTATCACACAGGTATCCATTTGGGAGCTCTGCTTATTTGTATTTCAGTATTTCTACTGTGGCTGAATAAAATATTTACTACCCCGATGCATACATAAGTTAGAAGAGTTAGCAAAAAATACTGGCGCATAGTTGAAAGAAAAGAGGGGATGCAATATGTAAGAATAGTTGGTGTTACTGATATCGCTAGATGGTACCATAAAAAGGCAATATAATGTAAGCAGTGGCAATGATGGATGGCTGACCTCGTGCAAAGACTTGATATGCTCTCGGAAAAGTTTCTCCAAGTCAAATTTATCTAAGTTGGGGTTGGCTGCACGGCCTTGAGGATCCTTGTCCAACTTGGGCTTCGACTCTGTCCATGATGCCTAGATACACATGAGCAAAAACTGATGTGAGAAACTTACAGTTAAGAGTAAAAATGCTATCAGTCTCTCATGTATAGACACTAATGTTAATACTGCCAAGCCGGCTCACCTATAGGGTAACAATGTTACTATAAATGCACCACAGAAGCATAGAATATTATACCTTAGCATCTTTTATTGTTTCCACCAATAAAGCCTGATATGACTCAATAGCCTCCTTTCTACGAGCTTTAACCCTCACCCTTTCAACTTCTTGTTCTTCTCTTTCCTTCCGCTTGCGTAAGGCCCTTTCCCTTTCCTTCAGTTTCTCCTATAAGCATGACTATATGTTCAAATACAAAACTCAACCAGGCAAGTCTAGAAAAAACTAGATACACATTGACATAGAGACAGGTGCAAAGGATTCAAGGGAATAAATTGTGAATGAGAGACTGATAGCATTTTTAAATAAGACTATATGAGCAGAGTTAAATAAGAAAATAAATTGTGAATGAAGCAAAAAGGGAGGTGCAAAGACACTGTGCAACAAGAAAGATAGAAGTAAGTCATTATATTACCTCCTCTTCCTCTTTCGCCTTTGACTTTTGTTCTACCACTTCTTTAGCAGCCTTAAGTTCAGCTACATATTCATCGAATAACTTTTCCCGATCTTCATGCTTGACAGATTTGTATCTGGGATCACCTTTCAGACTTTCTTTAACCTGCCAGAAAGAATATTATATTAAAATTTTTACATCTTTCTAATAAGAGAGGTGAATTCACGCCTGTACGGCCATTGAGAAATTATTTGTAAGTCAGCTAACGAAGATTTCATGTCAGACACACTCAATTGCTATTTGCTTAATTTTCTTCTCTAACTTATGACACTAGAAGAAACATCTGAATAAGTGTATTATGCTTATGATCCAGAAAAGAAAGCTGGGGAAGCCTTCACATTTTGATGGGAACCTGTTTGATACTCCTACTCCCTTCTATTTTTAATCTTTGATGTTTTAGCAAATTCCATTATCTGAAATTTGGAAAATAGTTGGTGTTTTAGCTATCTCTGGTCATACATATGGCATATCCATTTTCCGAATTATTAGTGTAATGATTAGGGGTATGTTTGGAAAAAGAAAAAAAAAAGCCACATCAATATGTTTAAAAACTTCAAAAACATAGGTCTTTTATTCAGCATACATTGGCATATTACATCCAAAAAATGTATGTTTCCGGAAAAAAATTAAAAAATATATGCTCCTATATAAATAACTTAAAAGAAAGTTTGAAGAACCAAATACAGAAGAGTGCATGATTTATTGCAGCCTATATATGATCCACAAATATCCGAAGAGTGGGGATCACCAACAATAATGTCTTGTTGATCCACTAGGATCAAATATCCAATGAAGTGGATTTTCAGTTGGTTCGTAATGTCATGCACTCATTTAAAATTTTAAATGATGTAGCATGCAGAAGAATGCTACAAAAAGGTATATCATCAGTTATAACTTACAACCAGCTCGCCCCACTTAACAAGCAAGTTGGCTTAATGGAAAAAATTGCCCTCAAATTATTGTTGCAAAAATTCTTGGCTTGGTTACGAATGATTATGTAAAAGATAATATATATTTAAGCCACACATGAGTACAAACTTACCTTGGACCAACGGGATAAAGAAGTAATATCTCCTTTATCCTGAAGCAGTGACTTAAAACTGGAAACAGCAGCAGCGCGCTCTGCTTGAGCCTTTTCCTGAGCTGCCCTTTTCAGAGGGAAAACTCTGCATTTACACCAAATCTCCTACTCAGAATCTATCACTGAACATTAATACATACTGGCCACATTATACCAAATAATTTGAAGATCAAATAAGATTTAAAAAAATGATAAACATTATCAAACTTATGGTGGTAATGAAACATATGCTTGCATGCCTAGTTCCAAATCAGACAAATAAGGACATAACCCCATCTCAGACACCAAACATAATATGCTGAGCTGAGTGATAGGGCTACACCAAATCATACCTTTCGTTCAATAAAGACTCCCTTTCTTTCCGATCTAATGCCTGAAACCGAGTATCATCTCCCCATCTCTTCTTAAATGATTGATAATCTGTGTTGTGATCAATCTCCTGGGAAAGAAAATAAAAAAAAAATTCTCTTAGCCCCCTGACTTGATATATTCCGAGTAATATTCATTCAAATTCCAGAAGAAACAGAGAATACTTTAATAGGAGACAATTGCATCAAACCTCCTTTGCTTCTTCCAGTAACTGCTTGAAACCCTCCAGAGCAGCCTTCTGAGCCGCCCTTTTTTCCTTCCTCTCCTCTTCAGCACGTGTACGCACATAATGCTCAAAAAGCGCTCTGCGTGCACTGTGGCTCGAAATAGCCTGTGACAAATAGATTTCATGTAAATACAACAAAAGCACAAGTAATAGTTAATATTGTTAATAACATTCAGTCTGCACAATAACACTACATAAAAATATCACAAAAACACAAAGATAACAGAAGATAATTCAGAGTTGATGGATTCAAAAGACCTTGAAGCGCAGATCAAATACAATTTTAGGAAGTTCTTTCTCCCATTTTGAGAATGGGGCCACTCCTCTTTCCTTAAGCATCTCCTACAAATTCCAAAAGCACAAAGATAACAGAAGATTACTAGGTAAAAAATACGAAAGTACAATTTGGATCATGTGAACACACCTAACAAAAGTATGGACTTTTGATTAGCATAGCTTGGTGAAAAAGTAAGCAACTAAATGTTGTGGGCAAGTTAATTAAAGATTGATGAATTGCTGATAGTCTGATACAAAATAATTCAGTAAGTAAAGAATATAACTAGAATACTAGATATTCCAGAGCCATATGGTAAGAGTTATCGATCCCGGATAGTGGGGTGGGGCAATTTGAAGATTTTTATAAGTTTTTCATTCAAATTAAATAGTAGTTCAAGTCTTCATAAATATGCAAATAAATAATCAAAATCCAAGAAAATTTCTAATGTTTAAAGTCATGACACATAGTACCTCCTATCTTTTTTTTATTTGAGGGAGTAATAAATAAGTATATATAAGTGATAACATAATAAAAAGTGAGAAGTATTGAAGCAACGAAGCAAATTTCACATATGCTAAGTAACAAATAACCAAATTGTTCACGACAAGTATTACATAAATAAGACGTGAACATCAAACATCACTAATTATCTTCGAGATGCACTAAACATCACTGGAAAGAGGCGCTGGAGAGGTGGGCCGCAACAGGGAGAGGAAGAAGAGAAAGTAAGAAGAAATAAAGAAAGGAGTGTTTGGCGGCTACTAGGAGGAAGGAAAGAAGTTTCTATATTTAAGTGGGGGGCGAAAATGCCCCAAAAATCAATAAGGCCAGAATGTATATAGCCCCAGCTCACTGACGCAGATAGCGCCATAGTGCGGCCACTCTTATGGTTGCTCATGAGAAGAATAACTCCTAGCTGAACAACGCTAGTAAATGACAATTGGAGGAGAACTCAAAAGATTTTTAAGTAAAATTCAGAGCAGGTAGATAACTCCATATCGGGATCAGCAAGGCAGAACTTGATGAGATAATAAAGGTTCTAAAACTATTGCGGAGGAATCACTGAATGAGAATTCAATAATCGTACAATAAAGCTAAATTATTTTGTACTAGTATTTATGTAAAAGAATAAAGCATATGCCTAATTATAGGTTACTGATACACCTGAACTATGAATCTTAAATCGAAGGAATGCTATAATCCTAATAAAATATTAAATTATTAAGTAACAAATGTAGTTCAACTGAACCATGAAAGCTACATAAAATTCAATAATATTGTCTGCTGAACTATTTGTTACGGCATTTAACAGAGTACATGATTTGTAAGAGTAAATATCGAAAGGGCAAAATAGCAGACATGGAAAAGACGGGAGTACCTTAAATTGGAATATACTTTTGTCTTTCGCAGGACCGCTGTCATCATCTTCTGAATCAGATGAGGAATCAGACATATCATCATCAACATTAGGATCCTTGATTTTGGTGCTATCAGTTTGGGTATCAACCTCAATAGGTTTTGATCCATTTACATCTAAATCTGCAACACCTCCGAAACTTGGGCCTGCAGAAGTAGCAGGAATTCCAGAATCCTGCAACTTCTTTTTTATAAGATCCAATGCAGAAGATGACCCGACATCAATTGTCGGTCTCAACGGTGCGGCATCACGACCACCAGTGTTAGCAGCAGGTGTGCTTATGGTAGTAGCAGAAATGGGCCCTACATCTGTTGCCATGTTAGTGCTTGACACTGACTGAGCTTTTAAAGCATCTTCCTCCTGCTTCTTTCTTAACTCGGTCACCTCACCTGGTATCTGCCAGCTACTTGACTGATTTTAAAACAAACAACAAGATTAGCATTAGCTAACAAGCCAGGATCATGAGAATTACAAATTGACAGTAACCTGAGTTCTTATTAGTTTATTATCTTCAAGACCTTGTTAAATGGAGCTCATAACCCCTTATGAATTGAGCCACCAACTATTGGTATTTAGTACCATAAGTAACATTAATCATGAAGAGAAAAAAGATAGAAAGCCGATCATAGAATTAAAGAAGTCGAAGATAAATTTCTAAGATAATGTAACCTCTCAGTTCTCAGAATATTAATCAATTGCAGGGTGTAACAAGTTTATTGGTGATAGGGAGAATACAGTTTGATGTATCTCATGAAAGGTCGGTCTCATCAAGTTATTCTTTCACAGTCAGATGAACAAATAAATATACTGCGAACTAGAACCATCTCAAGGCACAAGCCCACACAGTTGCTTTGTTTTTTCAGACCTTAATAAAGGCTAAGAACTGGTTTAGGTCAGATTTCATTTAGTTTTTCCCTTTTTCATTTGTTAAGAAATGTCAGATGAACAAATGACGGAAACCATCTCAAGGCACAAGCCTGGACATTAACTCTATTTCTTAACCTTAGGTCAGATTTCGTCAATTTTTGTTTTCTTTTTTCAATGATTAAGATAATAATAGCTTGATGTTCTATAACAAAACAAGATATTTTAATATTGTAGTAGCTAAGACTAGTTCATGGCTGGCACATCAATGTATTCTCTTATTCAGGGAATTACAACGTGTCAAATGTTAATGTAATAAACATTGCATTGGCAAATGCATTTCAGGCCCGTGAAATTGAAGGCTCAACAAATTTGGTAGAATGAAAAGTGGAACTCAAAAAAACAGATCCTGGAATTATCAAAGCTTAAATTCATAATCCAAGCAGATTGTGGGTTTGAAAAACAAATAATAATATTAAAAGAGATGTTGGCAAGGTAAGGAGAAAAGTAGGGATGCAGATGTTAAATCATGATTCTAGCAAAAATAGTAAGTATCAGATTACAAATCACATAAGGCAAGTCTAATCTGATCTCAACCGGTGCAGCACAATAAACGGTGTGAAAGAACTCAAAAAGCAGAAAACAACTATTAAAGTTATTGAAAAGAACAACTTTATGACTCAATGCAATAACATAAAATACTAAGTATACTTTACCTGAGTTGTAGAGTTGTAATAATATTTCTTGCCATCATTAGTAGTGACCTCTGTCCAATCAGTACCAGCCAATTTCTGCCTGAATATATAGCAATATGGTAAGACATTCAACTATCCAGGAACTGCCCATGGTGTTGAAAAAGACTTCGATTTTAATCAGAAAAATGAGAAAAGAGAATTTTTCTCTTTGTAATTTAAAAAGTATCTACTAGTTTCAGCCAGACAGAAACGGAACGACCAATCAAACGCAGACCCATGGGACTAGGATAACAACAGAACCCATGAAGCCATCTGATTACCTTATTGAATATCAACTTTTCCATTAGGTCCCTCTCTTCTCAGAAATTCAATGGACATAAATTTAAATTTTTGTTGACTTTCTACAAATTGTGTCCGTTGCCCTTATACATTTTAAACTAAAACTAAAATAAAAATCCAATAAATGCGAACCTAGTGTAAATTATGCCATTATTTTTTGTGGGTAATAAAATACATCTAAAATATCAAGAGTAAACATTGGATTATAATCCGGGTTTTACAGTGACAACAACGATTATGCTGACTTTTGTCTTTCTTCGCAATTATCAAAAAAAAAAAAAAAAAAAAAGAAGACCACTCGCAGACCACGTTTTGTCCTTCTATGTAATATTTTAAAATGAAGGGACAAAACAGTACTATCCGAATTGAAAAAGGTAGTCATATGTAAAAGCCCCTATGAATCATTATCGTTCAACAGGAGTACCCTGGCGCAGCTGGATCAAATCCTCAATGTGACCAGCTTATATTAGTAGCAACATTATTACATTAAGGTCTATGTTGAAAACCATTGCCAGCTCCAACGCTATATTGATGTTCAACTCAGTTATATGTTCAAGCTATAGAAATATTGTCTCATTGCAACACCAGCATGTATTAATAAGAAAAATGTTGGATTGACAGGACGAAATTTTTTCATGCTATGCTAAAATATGAATGTCACAGTAAAATATCATATTCCGCCATCTTAGTGGAGAACTTACCACGAGATAGGACTTGGTTTAACAGCTGCTTTGTCAGACTGCATCCAGAAACAAAAAAAATCATATCAAACAGGCACCCGGAAAAAAAAACATAAAACTAATATTGCTCAAAACATGTCACAGTAAGAATGTAAAACATGTGCATAGGGATATCAACTTGGAAATTGCTCTGATAGTTTCATTAAAAGCACAGCATAAATAATATATTACCAGGAAACAATTGTTCCAGATAACAATAATTCTTGCAGTACCTCGCCTTCAAACCCAGAAGGTTTCTCATACGTAGACTCCCCTGTTATAGCATTATAGTAGTAGACAATCCCAGCTTCAGTCCTGTGAGCTGTCCAGGACTGAAGTTGATCTCTTTTGGAAGTGTCACGGTTGGTTTCATCATTGTTAACATGTTTACCATTATCTGCAAAATACACTCCATCTATCATATTACACAACACAACACACATAACTATTATTACTTAAACTGAGTTTTGAGCATACCAACGCCTGGTGGAAAGTCTCCATGCCCTGAACTAACAAGCGACTGGGTACCAGAAACAGAAGCTCCAAGTGAAGATATAGTCGAAACTCCAGGAGGTTGAATATCAGTAATTGAAATTGATTGTGGTGGCACATTGCGATGAGGCACAGGATAAGGGCCAGGAACAATGCCAGGATATGGAGACATAGGTGCTCTGGAGAATCCAGTGACTGGTTGATGCTGCAACCATGCCCCGGGAGCAGGATGAGGATATGGGGAAGGGTAAGGTGTGACTGTTTGATACTGAATGGTAGCATTTAAGTGTGAAGGCGTAGATGAAGGGATTCCAGGAGGACCAGGTGTGACAGGAGTTCTAGGCATTCCAGTAGGCACCTGAAATGGTGTGGGAGGCATCCATGTATTGGGATTACTAACATTATTGGAAGCAAAAGAAGTTGCTGAAGAACATGAATTTGTATGAACAGGCTGAGGAATGGGCTGAGTGAGAGTCGGCGTAAAACCAATTGATCCCGTTTGTTGAGTGACATCAGCTCTAACAGTCTACAGCACAAAAAAGGAACTATTAGGTTTACTATTGCTGTGTTTCCAGAATAGAACTGATAATCCTAATTGACAACTCAGATAACATAACAATATCATTAAGGTGTGGAAACGACCAAGAATGTAAACTCGCCATTGCCAAAAGTAAGAAGAAAATAAACAAAATTAACTTATTTCCTAATATATAATCTTAGTCCTCCATAGGTACTTTGGTGAAACTAATTTTCTCATTTTTCTTCACAACATTCTAACATACTACATCTGAAGAATTTAGTTTAACCTGACATATTAAGTTCAGTCTTCAGTAAGTTCTTACATGAACAAAGTTTTCTCTGAGTCTGATTTTACATCTTGTGCAGGCAGCACCATTCCTATTTGAGCTTTCACAGCATATTTTTCAAAGAATTACAAATGAAGTTCCTTCAGATTCTTAAACATGCTAGAAACATCTGAAATGGGAAAACCTATCACAATCAGCTAGCAACTTAACTCCTGGTACTACATCACTAATGATGGAAACAGTAAGCATTTCAAAACAGGCACTGCAAGATTGTATACATGTTGTATATTAATATAATGATACTAGAGATGGTACACTGTGCTAAGTGTTTGTGCAGTGCCCATTATGCTAATAACATTCTGTAACATGGTCTTGTTTTTTTATGAGAATGAAATGATTTAGAAGTGTATATTAATTGCCACCCGTTACCGTTTTTTATAGCCAGAAAATACCAGTTCATGAAAATATATTTCAGTACAGCTTCTAACTGTTTTGTTAACTCATAAAAGAACAGAATAAAATGTGAGAAGAGATGCCCCTTTGGAATGAGCGGGTGTCTTCGTAAGAGAGATACCATTAGATAGGAAAGGAAGAGACAAGAAAAAGAGGTGTCAGTCAATAATCAAATCATGTTCAGTCGAACTGAAATAATTTGATCAACCAACATTAACTAACTTTATTCCATTGAAAATACTTATAGCGAGTGTTTGACATTCTAACCTCAAGTAATTATGACAGGACCATCGCGTAACATTTTATCAGACTTATTATATTGTTCTAATGTGGAATGAATCATAATGCATAGTTCTACAAATAAGTAACAGCCGGTTAGATGGTCATAAGTAATTCCCGAGGCAACTAAATATAATGGTATGTCGAAAGTCGAAACACTCACTTAAATCTCCTATAATACATTGGTTAAAAAAAAAGGTAAATGATCACAAAAATAATATAAAGCCATCATGTGTTACCATATTCGCGGATGACGTCTGAGCAGCTGGAAAACCAGAAGTAGAATGTGAGACATTATACGAAAAGGATGGACTCATGCCAGGAGCAACTGGTCGGAAGGATCCAAATGAACCTGCAGTGTTCAGCTGCGCCACCTGCAATAAAAAACAACCGAGTAAAACAAACTGCTGTAACCAACGACTCAACACGTGCAGAAATATTCCTTAGTTTCACTAACAGGAGCAGATGACGAATGCTGAGGGCTTTCGGATGGCAAACTGCTCGCATTCAAGTAAGAGAATGATGGCTGCATCGATCCATATCCAATCGCATTACTTTGAGTCGATTCAGATGAATTCACAACTGGCACAGAGCTCTGCTCAGCCATTTATTCTCCACAACAACCTCAAAACTGTAATCACCTAAAATGCAAATAGCGACAGTGAGGTCATCTTCACTAATAGAAAACTTCACTCTTAATTAAAACTAAAACCGAGCTAATTTCAAACAAGTTTCAAGGCCTAATTTCTCCAGCCGAGATATAGATAAGGTAAAATTACAAAAAGGAAAAAAAGTCCATAGATACTTGCAGAGTAGTACCTACATGAAAACACCTATTCAATCACAGCAGTAAACATAAAACGAATAGCGAGAAAGAGAAATTTGCGGCAGTACGTTACCAGAAGAATAAACGGATGAATGTGCGTAAATCAACGGAATGAACGAATCGACGAGGATAACCCCTCCGGTAGATATGGAATATGGATATCGTCTGAACCGAAAATTTGGGGAGGGAAGGAGCAGAGAAGGGAGGGTTTTTGAGAGAACAATCGCGACTGTAGAAAATTTAAGTGACACAAGATTTAACTTCATTTAACATAATAGTGTTTTGACACATAGAATTTTATGTTATTTCAATTTAGTCAACAAAAGTTTCGATTTGTATCAATTTCGTCTCACGACTCATGCCTTTTTCGATGATAATCTAGTAATAGTGGGCTTATTTGGGGCTTAAACCCTTTTATTTTTCATTTTTTGTTTGGGGTACCATACAATATTTATCCTATATTTTATCGTCTCATATAATTTCCTCTTGGCGACAACTCTTAAAAATTCAATTATCTGTGTCTGTGTGCCACAAATTGATTACATTGAAATAGTATGATATATTTTGCTCGACTTCGCAGAATTCTAATAAGATTCCTATATTGGAGCTCGGATATCAGTTGGAATTCATTCGCCAAATCTTGAAATATTTCACATTTTCTCTACAGGTTTTATCTGATGCCATTCTACTATCAGCAATTCATTACATTGTACTGCAACAACTTATATTAAGCACAACAGTTTTATGCTGATATCTCAGTTTTGCATCTTTAACAAGCATCCCAAGAAACCAGCCCGGCTCTTTAGTAAACTCCATTACTACTGAAGTTCAATTCAGTGGACAAAGAAATAAGGAACATATACACTTCCACATCGGAAACAAGAGATTGAATATACATCTCAACAGAAAACAAGATGTTTACCGAATGACCACGAAAGCTGAATTTCATCATTCCTATCTAGACCTCGCTCTAAACTATAATATACGCCTATGCATCTGTTGCACAAACGAAGGTGGTAATGTACGCAGTTATGAGAAAAACAACAGTGAGTAAAAGGAATAGTAAGGTAACACTCACAGTGGGAGCAAAAACGATCAACGGGCTAATTGATCTCTATCTATGATATGGAAAACCTAAATCATGTCAACATGCTAATTGATCTCTATGTGATATGATCTCTTCGAAAATGGGGAGTCTTCTTGATCTAACTGTAGGGGTCCAATGGTTCATCAACTGGTCAAGACCACCCATAAAGGCATCTTCAAGATTTAAACTCGAAGATGGTACCTCAATTGCAGATTTATACGACTCAATCTCCTTTAGAAGCTCTTGTGAACGGATCCTTGACTTGGCATCTTCGGAACCTGGAACTCTGCCTTGCAGTACCTCTTCGAGAACACATCTTGCTTCGTCATATCTTTCCAGTCTTATAAGGCATACACACAAATTGCAGGCTCTGTTTGAGTCGGGGTCTATCTGCAGTGCTTTCCGATACACAGCCTCAGCAGCCATGTAATTTCTTTGTTGCATATAAGTCCAACCCAGATTCCCCTGCAACATTGTAGTGCACGAAAGGTATCAAATACCATCCATATAGTTAGGTTATTCAATATGAACTGTCCTTATTGATTGTTCAAGAAGCCTAAACTGATGTGAAGGCTAACAAATTAACAATTAGGCCCAAGTAGTCACTAGTCAGATAGAAATTATGAATATACCAATAATCTGGATGTCTCCTGCTTAATTGTAACTTGGAACTTCTTTCCATGTGAACGAGCTGTTTTAGTACGTTTTCCATTAAACGCTTCTCCTTGACCAATCATCTTCAGCTTCTGCTTTAGCAGTTCGATCTGTTCGTCTAGTTTACCACATTTCTGCCAAATCCAATTGATCAAATTAGAATAGATGGCAAAAAAGATGCGTAGCCTTACATAACTATAGTGTTTTGATACATTCGCATGCTCATGCTGTTACAAGACTGGCTTATAAAAATGATTTTAAATGCAAAGGACTGCAGAAAGTTCATTTCATTATCCAAGCAATGCTAGTTATGGTACGGTATTCTACCTTATATAAATCAATAAGGAGGTTATCAAGTGATTCTTGAGCTTGCTTGGAGCATCGATCCCTGAAGGACTTTATGGCTTCGATTGCTTCTTCAGCCCTATCTTCTTGTTTCATGACCACCGCCATGTCTTTAAGTGCACTGTCAACTCTATCTCCGGCATTTATAGCCGTCCAGAACAGGGCTATTGCAGCTTCATGGTCTTTCTGAACCATCTGTTTGTACCATGCAAAATGGAGACATTAGCTCAGAAGTCAGAACTATAAGTTTCACTTGAAGAACAAGAGGCGCAATTGTTTATAAATTAAACTGCCAGGAACAGATTCAATTCAACCCAGGCAATTCATAATACTCAAACACTAAAAGTTCAATATTGCAAGTTTGCAACATATATAATAGAAGGACATATTACTAAGTTGCAAGAATCACTATCATGCTGTTACTCTTTCATATACCAGTTCTGCCTACCAGGCGCAATAGCCCTACCTTAAGTCAACCTTAATGAATGTATTGCTAGAGCTATTAATCTATACTACTGTAACTTAACAAAATCTATCTTAGTTAGCACAAGGACTAAATTTCATTCAGTGTTCACCATAAAGATTAGCCCTTACACTAGCAATACAAGAAACTGAAGAAAGCCTTAAAAAACATTCACTTTGACATTTTAATTGGAATTTTAATTTACTACTGCATGGCTCCTCATAAGTCTCAAAGGATACTCTCAATGGCCCAGTCAAGAGCTTTGTAATTTAAACTTTGACTATGGTAATTTAACAATTACTTTAATTAACATAAGTCCCAGATTAGTACTCTGGGAACAACTTACTTAACTAAATTAAGACCATCTTAATTTTATGATTTAGAGTTAATGTAATTCACATCACAAGATATACAGAAATAGAACAAGAAGAAAATGCTATGTACAGTGGCGAAAAGGAAACTTACTTGACAATATTTAGCTCTGACATAAGGAGAATCACCAGGTGGAAGCTTATTAAGGGCATGGAGATTGGTTCCTTGTTTCTCTGACATCATAGTAGGCATCATTTGCAATTTGAAAGCTGAAAGCTGGATTCTTTGTTGAAGAACAACAGAACTGAAAATGGGTTGATTGGTTGGTTATCAAGAAATTGACAAGCTATGTTTTGGTTTTCAGATTTTACCTAAAAGGTCAAGAAAATGGCGGATCATGGAAGTAAATGAACCTGGATGTAATCACGTCTACGTTCCGTTTTTTCATTTCATAGACAAAAAGCTAGTTCCACCTGCCACGTCTATGTCAGGCCACGTCTTTTGTATTTTCGCACCGGGATTTCATTTAAGAAGGAATATTTTCAATTTAGTCCTTCTTTTTATGTAAAGTTGTATTATGGTCCACTGACACCAGTTCACTTCTCTTATCCAGGTCACAGGTTAAAACCTGGAAGGCGCGATTTTTTTAATAACGGCGTTTTTTCCACCTTTTCTTTTGCTGGAAACCATTGTAAAACATGGATTGACTAATTCAAATTGTGTAACTTTATATTAATTTCTCATTAACTTTGAGCAATTAATTATAATTCAACACAAATGAATGACATTCCATTTATGCATTTTGGATATATATTGCAAATCTCATTTGATTTTCAGTGTAGTTGAATGACTTAACTCATTCATGTATCGACACACTATATGCATAAATCAACTTTTATCACACGAGATTTTAGTGACTTAATGATTCAGTGACATCCATTTCAGCAAACGAAAATAACGGTCTTAGAAATATTATTTCCACGTGTTGGGTCCAAACGATCAATACATCGAACGAATAATCGAAGAAGATCGCATTCCTCTCCTGCACTGTCAAATCATGGTCGTCCTCCTCAATAGCCAGCCGCAACCTCTCTATGTACTCCGCATGTTATCATGGAAAATAAACATAAATATGTATATATTTCATTATATCTAAACTTACATATAGTTTAAATAAAATTAAAAAGAAAGTGTAAATTTAAAGAACTATCGTACCGATATGTCCTTGGCCTTATCACCATTCCAGACTGTAACGCCCCAGAATTTTAGAGTCTTAAAGGGGTTGAGAACGCTACTCATGTCAATAAGGTGCACCTTTCTTTTCGGGGATCCATCTAGAAGAACTTCAGGGTTGAGCGTGCTTGCTCTGGAGCAATTCTAAGATGGGTGACCTGCTGGGAAGTTCCCGGTGCGCGCACGAGTGTGGACGAAGTCCGTGGATTAGAACACGTGTTGGTCTGTGGGTCCAACATATCACCTCGGAGAGCAGCCCAGGAGTAATCTCGCCGCCTCGTTGGGCCGGGTCTCGGCCCATTAGTGGTCGGGTCGTTTACAAGTGGTATCAGAGTCGTTGTTCTTGAACTTGATCTCAAGTGCATGTCGTGGCATGTGAGCTCCTTCCCAACTTCGACCTACAAATGTAACACCATAAAATTCAACTAGTAAATCTATATTTAAACTTTAATCCGTACAATAGAACATGATTAACATGTATATATAAATGAACGTAACAAACGGCGGTGCAGCTCCAAACATGAGATAGACCCAAGGAAATATCGTGAAGTCCCGACTGTAGCACCGCACCAGGAAACACCTTGTTCCCTAGCGTAGCGCCCCCCTCCTATAGACTTTCTTCCAGAGCCATCTCGGCTATGTCAGAAAGTTACAGGAACGGACTAAAATAAAAACCAACAATTTAAAAGCCATGCAATGTAAATAAAATGGAGTAGAAATCTTTTAACATGGATGTGGGCCCCATTTTGAATCATGAATTAATAACTTAATTTCCGAAAGATGGGCTTCAAACAATCATCCTGAGCTCCTCCTAACAAGGATGTGGATCGCCTAAAAGACTGCACCTGAGGAAATATGGACAGAACAAAGGAAAGGAGTAAGTCTTCAATGACTTAGTAAGGTATGACAGGATAACAATATCAAAGCATTGAACATGAAATGAATGGCAAGGCATGGTATAACAATATAGAACTTTCAAAGTGACAGGTGATGATACAAACTTGATTATCAGATACCAACCATAAAACTCCCAAACAGGTACACAACCTTATAACTCCATTGAGGACCGACCCCGAAACTGGACTGGAGCATGCCAAGGTCATGCTGAACCAGATCACTGAACACACCAACCACCAGTTGTATTCAGAGTATGGGAAAGGATCTGCAAGAGATGACCTTAACCGTCGATCCATTATGCTCGGTAGCCACCCACTTACAGTCCAGGGCCCGATTCACAGACAGATAACTGATAGTTTTTATAATTTAGAATACTATTTATCATCCTTGACATGAGAACAATATCAAAATGTGACGTGCAATGATTTCATGCAAACATGACTGGAAACCGAATTAGGTAAATCAAGCGGATTATAAATATAGAAAAATAGATGGTTGCTTAACAATTACTGGCAGAAGAGTGTCGATAAGAATATGTAGAAGCAAGCTATTGCAAGAAAGGCTGGACAAGACAAGGGGGTAAACGAAAATTGGAAGAGAAGTGAGAAAACAATCAATGTAAAGGACAGGAAAGGAAATGAATGAAGAGAAGAGTCAAAGGCGAGTACTGATGAGGGATTTCTTGAAACTAGTGTACTTGCTTTAGAGATCAATGGGTAAGAGGTTGCGATGAATAACTGGGGAGGTAATTACAAAATGGGGAGATTCTTGATAGAAATATTAAAAGGCATTGAGATGATCTCGAATTGTAAGAAAAGTTGGTCAACAAGAGCAACAAGAGGCTAAACAAGATCAAGAGCAAATGAGGGTAAGTACCAAGAGAACATACAAATTAATGATAAACAAGAGGTCAAGAGAGAATTAATATTCGATAAGAATTCTCTAAGCTATTAAAGAAATGGGTCGGCTGGTCTAAGTCTTAAATCCATAAGTGGTGTTAAGAGACGGATTAACAATATTCTGAACAAGTGGAGATAGTAAACAGAAATGATGGGTATTAAACGGTAAACAACGTTCAGGATAACTTGACAATTGATCTAGAGACACATGAATATGATCAATAACTGGCGGTACAGAAGGTCAATTGATCTTGTACATGAAAAACGAGAGCATAGACCTGGACACGAAACGTACTAAAAAACATATGGCATATAACCAATGGATTGCAAGTATGGGTATATGATACAATGATGATAGATGTCCATTTTCCAGGGCCGGATGCCCAAGTGATATAAGAAAGAAGGCTATAATACTTACGTATAAATGACGATCAATTATCAATTGGTCCAACCTATTTTCGCATCCATCTCTTTACATGCCCATATCATACACACATGTACGTTGCTTCGGTGATTCATAGACGAATATAGTGTTGGAATATGGAGTTATGAACCCTAGGTTCAAAGCAGCGGAAGTTAAAATTTAACTCCAACCAAGATTCTCTGATAACGAATGAATACATGATAAACAAATCGCACGTTAAGTATTAATGTATTATACAATTTGTACAAGAAAACTTGCCAGAATTCATATGTAAAATGAAAGTTCAAACCCTCTACTATGGTATCCACATACCCAGGCCTCACGATTCAGCAAGCTACTTGCCAATTCATTCAAATGCTAGAAATTCTCTTTAGATTGAAGGTGGTGTATAACTCTCGTTTTCCTTTCGGACGTTAAGGTTATACAGTACCTAAAACATGTCTATCATTAAAAAAATTAGATGATAAGAATGTAAATCTACTTTGCTACTATCAGTCCCTGTCTTATACTAATAATTGATTTAGTTCCTTAATCTCGTGGGCAGTATCAACACTTCAGTGTGTTACAGTGCATCAGGAGGCTCATTCCATCGTTGGTTGCTACAACAGGATATTTGGGGCATTTTTATTTGAGTTGTTTATACTGTAGACAGAGGGCTCGGGTCAAGAGTGAGGTTTTCTACCTCATTCATCATGCAGTTAGGCATGATATTTATATGTTCAATGATGTGCCTCACGAGGAAACGATTCAACATTGCAGTTCGTTTATCTTTACATAGTGTTGAAAGTAAGTAAATTTTATGAACTTTTTGTTGAATATATAATAACCACCTCCATCTTTATCCACTTCATTGTAGTTTTATTGCATAGTTACATAATTTAAAACGCTAATATACCAAATACCACACACACACCAGTTTTAACAACGGATATCCCTATTCGTCAATAAAATTATTTTATTATTCATTTTTTAATTAATTATGTCTACCGACGAGTAAGTTTTATCTTTCGGCAAACTGACAGACAGATCTCCAAGGTTAAAAGTCCGGACTTGGTCCCTCATCGTTGATTTTCTTTTTAAATCTTTTTATTTTTTTAAATATAAATTTTGTTGGGGGTTTATTTTGTAATAAAATTTGAGGTTTTTTTTTTATTTTTAAAAAGTTTAAGAAATTGATGTGTGTTATGTTTATTTAGTTCATGTAAATTTGGTAATATTGAAAATATTTAAGGTAAATGTGTAGTAAAGGAAACTTGAAGTTGTTTGGTTATGGTTAAAATCAAATAATTCTAAAGGGACAAAATAGAGAGTTCCAAGCTTTAATTTGTTTTATGTGTGGGTCTATATATAATTAAAAACATACGTTCTCGTACTTCAACATAATTATTAATGTAAGATGAAATTAACCCACTTTTTTAATATCTCGTTTGACCTCGTAATTTATAAAGTTATATTATCAAATAAACATTTGCAGTATGATTCATCATTAATACGACGTCAAAAGAAATATTAAAAATGTTACTATAACAATTTTGAAATGAGAAGCTAATAGAGATTAAGAAATAATAAATTAATTAGGACACCATAATAATTTGACATAAAGAATTGAAAAGATCACTAATTTATAATTATTCATATAAAATTAATATTTAATATCTTATTAAATAAATATTTAATATCTTTCAAGTCCAATCAGACTACTTGTAGAAAGTTTTTTTTTAAAGTTGGACTACTTTAATAGTATAAATTATTGGAAAAAAAAATTAATTTGTAGTTTTTCCAATTATAATTGGGGATTACCAAAATCAAGCACCAGACTCAATTCAATTAGACTACACACAGACTACTACTTTCTGTCAATTACCAAAAATCAAGCACCGACCTGAAGGAGAAAAGTGGGGATTCAGCAGAGCTCTAGTATGAGGTACAAAATTCGTTCATGATTCTCCTTGTTGTTTTGTCTATTAATTTGTTGATTAATTAATTGCAAACAAACAGAGAGATGTGATATTTTGTTCGTTGCTTGTTGCTGCTAAATTTCATTATTGTGTTGTTAATTGAAGAATCATGTTATACATACTTCGTTCTGATAGAGTGTGGACTGATTAGCACTATATATATATAGATTATGTAAACTAAAAGAGCACACATGAGCCATGCATGTAACTTCATCTTACAACTGTTTGTGTATTTATCAGAATTGAGCTGGTCCTGGTTATGTTATTGAACTACTTGCATTAATTCACGTCCTATATGATTCGCGAGTGACTCAAGATTATTTGGCCAAGAATCCTTCCCGGAACAAGAGCTGAACCTGTACATTTTGTATTATAAACGCTAATAGGGTACTAAAAAAACCTAAGATGGACCCTTTTGCTATTAGAAACTCTAATAGGGTACTAAAAAAATCGGACCCTTAAAATTATACTTCGTATAATATTCCAACGTGTCAGTGTTATATATTAATTAAGTTATTCTTCTAACTTGAAATTTTCATGGTAAATAATGACAACGAGGTACATTATATATATATTCATTGACTTTTGGTGAACATTAAATCATAATTTAGTCAATTTTAAAGTTTTGAGCGAAAATTCTACTTTATGTGTAAACGTGAGAATTTATTGGATTGTAACATATACTATCCAACAACCAATATCTGTCTAGGTCTTCATGACAAATTGCTTATTTCGATGTGGACATAAAAGAAATATGAGATCATGGACAAATCTTGAATTGACCTTATTAAAAAAAAAAAAAAGATAATCAAGACTTTCGCATTAAGATCATACTTATTTATTGTTGAATTTCTAGGTTTAATCATATTATTATTATTAAACCACACATCACTATTACTTTATAACCATGTCACCATGTGCGATATCACCTATATATAATACTATTATGTTGTAACTTGCATTTTTATTAATTATTTTATGAAATAAATAGAATATGATAGTATATTGTGAAAAAAAGCAATATAAATTAAAAAGTGCATGCATATTCTAACGGTGTTTATTAATTAAGTTATTCTTTTGACTTAACATTTTCGTAGTAAATAATGACAACGACGACAATGAAGTACATTATATGCTCATTGACTCGTGGTAAATATTAAATTATGAATTAGTAAATCTTAAAGTTATGAGCAAACATCAACAAAATACAAAAGTTTTATTTTATAGGTTTCAACTTTCAACCATGAGTTTAAAAAACATTATGGTGTTTACTCCAATCACAATCTGTGTTTTGATGAATCAAGTATAGTTATAACCATATAATTATAAAATTAATTAATCTAGTTATTACAAATAACTAGGAATTGCGTCACACGCTACGCGTATGAAACGTATTTTCTTTAACATTCATGGGTATTCTTTTTTAATGACAAGTGGTGTATTGAAATTTCATTGCACACTTAAGTTTTCTTTGCTACTAATTAGAATAATATAATAACATGATTGATTGACACACCAAATCAATTTAATTTTGATCTAATCCGTCGATCTTACTGATTCAGTTTCAATCTGTTGCGTACATGTGTCATTATTTAATTAAAAGATGTAGGATTCGAATTGTTGGCATGCTTTTTATCCATTATTTTTATTATTTTTCTTGAAGGTGTTGGGTTCGAATGTTGTTGGCGTAATCTTTTCTCCATTATTTATATCATTATTTTAGTTGAAGGTGTTGGGTTCGAATCTTATTGACGTAATTTTTTTCTCTTTTTTATTTATTATCTTTTTGTATCTTTATTTTTTAATACAAAATTTTATGGTCGTACTATGCTTAATTTTAAAAAAATCATGATATATTCTTATGAAAAAAGACATATTTTATTAACTAAAAACGCCAATCATGTTAATAAAATGTATTTTTTTATCGACAAAATACTTATATTCTTAAAAATACTCTATGTTTTCACTAAAAACTCGTATGTGTACGAGTCTAATATTATTTTTAGGGGTAGACCTTCTCCCGATAAATTTAATATTTTTTAATTATATATTTCTTTAATTATGTAATACACGTTTAGTACGCGTAGTGTACTTCATAAATACTTTTTTCCTCACTATTGATTTTTCTATCACTTCCTTATCATGTCCATCAAATGTAGCCAATAGATAACATCACACAGGAAATTGAAAAAATAAGAAGAAAATCAAGAACCCACAATGGAGAAGTTTGAATTAATGAGTTGAAGTAACACAACTGAATGAGTTGAAGCATATACCTAATTTTGAGCAGCAGACGAGAGAGTGATGATGAATACTGAAGAGGTATACTCACTCTTCTCCGTACACCGCCACACGATCAAAAGCTTCAAACAAGCTAATCTGCACAAAGATATAAACCAAAATTGCTCAGCCAGTACTTACATATTGTCAAAATGGAAAAGATAGAAAGAAAGAGGAATGAATTCCGATTCTGATTCCAAGTTTTCAGGCGAGGTCACCTCGCAGACGACAACAATGGTAGATTCTCCGGCGGCCGGAAAAATATGAAGGCTATTGGGACGATTTTGATGGCATATATATCCGTTATTTTTGGGGAAAAAAAAGTGCCCCCATGTACTCCATATAAACTTATTTCAGGGGTTTGGGGGCCAAATTCTTGAAAATCGATAATATTCCATGTAGAAAATTTCTTTTTGAAATTCCAGGTGTGGGGGGGGGGGGGGGGGAGCACACCACAATGCCCACCCCTAGCTCCTCCCCTGTGTATATATGTTTTCATAAATTTTTAAAATTTCAAGTGACACAATGAAATTCCGCCCCCTAAATTTTTTCTGATTGTGCAATTTATCTCCCAAATTTTGATGGTTAGATTTGCCATTTGACCTTTTGTATGGTTGTGATTTTCCCCCTAAACATTTGTATGGATGCAATACTTTGAACTCATGGGTGATGGTCAATCTATTGCGTTGAATAGAACAATTTTACTTGAGTTGTGCACAAATTTTGCTATCATCTAAATAATTCTTAAATGTTTTAAATGTTGAAAGAACAACAAAAATTTCAGGAGAAGCAGGGTTTATGATTTATCTGTCATGTGTGCATTGTGCAACATGAATACATGATGGACCATCTTGCTACCTTCACAAATAAGATGGACAAATCTTTCGATAGCTGATGTGCCTTCTAAAATCACTGATTGTTCCATACTTGTCCCCAAAAAAAGGTTAAAATGCAAAAAAAAATAAAAAATAAATATATATATATTTCAAGGGAACAACATTGTTGATAGGTAAAATATTATAAGTTCTCTCTAATTCGTGCTAATCCGTGAGCGTCCCTTGTACTTCAAGTTCCTTCCATGAGCTTTTGAGACCTAGCTTGTGAGACCTAAAAGTTCTTGGACCTGAAATAAAACTTGGAGAGAGGGGGGGAGGTTAGTAATGACTACCCGATTTGTCTTAGATCAAATCGGGAGAACGACTTTACGTGTAGGGAGTTGTAGGCTTCCCTAGTAAATAAGGTAGAGAGTGGATTTATAGCTTGATTGATTGTAGATTCATTACCTTCAAATGATGGAGTGAGGAGGCTATTTATAGCTCTCATACTCAAGTAGTCTTCTCCAAGATCGTGCCAAGTGTTCAGCTAGGATGAAGCCACATGTGTGTAAAAGACTTTTTAGCATTTGATGGGCTTTGGGCCAATATGCAAGGATTTGTTCCTCTTGGGCTTGCTCTATTTTTCTTAGTGGATCATTTGGCACGAGATAGTTGTGGAACTATAAGTATAGTCCGGCTCTCTTAGATGTGACAGACTCTTTTTTGTCGAAAAAATTCCCGAATTTTATGCCCTTATATCCTCCTTCAATCCCTCTTCCCCCCTCTCCTTTTTATAGTCCGAGTAACTTAATACTCAGAGTATAAAAAAGAGATATTTGTAAAGATACTGAATCCGGATTGGGAATTTTTAAAGTCCGGGTATTTTTCTTCGTGAAAGCCTTTCCTTGACCTAAGGATTGTTAGGTTCGGCCTAGGTGGTCGGCCTTAAGGGGATTTGCATAACTCTCTCGACATGCTACTGGGGACGACCCATATAACTGGAGACTTTAGAGAGCCTGAGTGACGGACTCTGGGCCGAGTTGCCTTCCTTCGGCCTTAAGGGGATTGACATAACTCTTTCGACATGCTACTGTGGACGGTCCATATAACTGGAGACTTTAGAGAGCCTGAGTGACGGACTCTGGGCCGAGTTGCCTTCCTTCAGCCTTAAGGGGATTGGCATAACTCTCTCGACATGCTACTGGGGACGGCCCATATAACTGGAGGCATTAGAGAGCCTGAGTGTCGGACTCTGGGCCGAGTTGCCCCTTGGTCATGAATTCCTCTGACTAGTGTCTAGTCGGGATTTACATTGGGTAGCCCTTTTCTTTTGAAGAGCTGGCTTGTACATAACACTTGGTGTCGGACCTCAGTGGTAGGACTTAGGATGACCCTTTAAGGGTTCTCCTAGTTTTAAAGATCTTTGGTCTAAGAACTTTATACCGAGACGGTCGGTATTAAGGAATTTCAAAGATGTCGGATCCCAAATAAATGTCCTGAGGACTTTATACCGACACGGCCGACCTTATGAAATTTCAAGGATGTCGGATCCCAGGTAAATATCCTGAGGACTTTATGCCGAGGCGGTCGGGTTTATGAAATTTCAAGGATGTCAGATCCCTGATTAATATCCTGAGGACTTTATACCGAGACGGTCAGCCTTATAAAATATCAAGGATATCGGATTCCAGGTAAATATCTTGAGGACTTTATACCGAGACGGTCGGCCTTATGAAATTTCAAGGATGTCGGATCCTAAATAAATATCCTGAGGACTTTATGCCGAGATGGTCGGGCTTATGAAATTTCAAGGATGTCGGATCCCTGATTAATATCCTGAGGATTTTATACCGAGATGGTCGGCCTTATAAAATTTCAAGGATATCGGATCCCAGGTAAATATCCTGAGTAGCATGTCGAGAGAGTTATGCCAATCCCCTTAAGGCCAAAGGAAGGCAACTCGGCCCAGAGTCCGTCACTCGGGCTCTCTAAAGTCTCCAGTTATATGGGCCGTCCCCAGTAGCATGTCGAGAGAGTTATGCCAATCCCCTTAAGGCCGACCACCTAGGCCGAACCTAACAATCCTTACGTCAAGGAAAGACTTTCACGAAGAAAAATACCCGGACTTTAAAAAGCCTCAATCCGGATTCAGTCTCTTTACAAAAAAAATTTTTAATACTCCGAGTACTAAATTACTCGGACTATAAAAAGGAGAGGGGGAAGAGGGATTGAAGGAGGATATAAGGGCATAAAGTCCTTCAGGGATCGATGCTCCAAGCAAGCTCAAGAATCACTTGATAACCTCCTTACTGATTTATATAAGGTATAAGCTCAATAAGGTAGTCCTCCTTATTGATCCAATGATCTGTGATTAGATCATTGGATTAGACATAAAGGGAACTTCCCTTTATCTGAGAAAATGACATATTATCTACTGTCTACCTGGATTAGACATTGGAGTAGTATGTAATGAAAACTCTAACTACAGACTAGAAATCTTGACTTGTAGTGAATAGATGAGTACAATTGCTGAAAACTTGGAAATGTTGACTGTAGTTGAACATTAGTAGTAGTTTCTGCTCATGAAGGGTTTACGCGTTTTCCGTAGATCTTGTGGCTAGAACTTGTCCACATATTTCCAAGAGGATGTTGCTAGCACATCTCCATATCACCCGATAAATCCTTCTCATTTGCTTGGAACAGAACCTGTTGTTCCATGAAAGTAGACTTGAATCTGGGCATTGGGTTTGATTCTTGCATATCTTCATCATTGAATTGTGCATCTACATGCTTTTCCTGCACCTTCTAGTTCCCCTTCTTCACTGTTGAATTTCATGAACAAGGAATTTACTAAAGTTAAAACCTTATGAGTAAAAAACGGAGTATATATGTCATGTTTAGCAGAACATGACTGATATGTACAGCAGAGACTTGACACAAATGTGAAAGAGAGGGAAACGTGTATACCTTGGTTCGAATTCTTGAACATGAGCAATATCCTTGCCATAGGAATCAGACCAGCTAACTTTCCTCATTCCTGTACTCATAAAATGGTGACTCAATGTGTTATTCTTGAGATTGCTCTTGATTGGAATGTCAATAGATTCTACTTCAATTCCACTCATGAGTGTGCCTCTTGTTTCGACACTTCTGCAGCCTCTACCATTGATTCCGACCTTTCCTTGCTTGATTGTAAATCCTTCGTTGTTACTTACCATTCGCTCCAGTCGGTTCACTTTCGTCTTCTTTGCTATCTGAATCTTCTGATGCCACATAGCATTAGCAAATAAGGAGGTGCACCTTTTTCTTTCTTTTTCTGTGTAAAATGAGAATATAATGACTAGGTAATCCTTCACTAAGAGTGGAATGTGAAGCTGAAGGAGGTGTTATTATGAATCATCTTTTTAACCTTGGCATGCATATATGAGACATGATTGATATTTTGCTTCACTTTTAAGATAGTAGGTTTCATCCTTTTAGGGGGGGTATAGATGATTGATGGTATATCCTTTATCTGACAGTTTATAATGTTTCATAATATATGGAGCATTTTCGATTAAGCATAAAATTGTTTTTTTTAAGTGTTATTAATACTGATGATAACTGACAAGCATGCAATTTTTTTTTCCTTTACTAATTATTCAGAATGTTTTCTTCACATTGACCTTTCATACTTCGGCCAAATCTTTTATTAATAAAACGAAGCATAATTATTGCTTGTTCAAGTTACAAATACAAGGAGAGCATTCCCAAAACAACGGGGAAGAACGAAAACGACATCTAGACCAATAGTATAATCAATATTACATCACCATCAAAAGTCAAAACCTCAAGAATGCAACAATAGCCCAAGTCTTTTTTTTTAGGATTTGAAACTGCTACTTTAACACTCTTACTAGTTACTATTAGACCACCTTATTCATTTCGTTCTTTCATTTTTACGAATGAGAGTCCGACCATATGTATATCAATATGTCATGTAAAGTTAGAAATCAATTGATTTTCAACCTAGGTCAGATTTTAACTACTATAGTACTCATGCATGTCTTCCACTAGGGCTTGTTTTCATTTTCTTGCACCTTTTACAATCATTATGAAAGGTGAAATTGAAAAAAAGCATGAGAATTTTTTGGTGCATGCGAGAAATGTTGTCTTGATTATGCAATTTTCTTTTGATATTTTCATTTTTATTAATCTTTGGTTTTATTTGATTCTCATTCTTTCTGTCCCAATTCTTTACGTACCTCGGTACCTATATTATATGTTTCTAGTTAGCAAAGCTTACCAACGTTACATTTACCTTCGTTTGTGCAACATATGCATCGGGCTATATTAGAATTTAGAGCGAGGTCTAGACATATAGGAATGCGTTGAAATTCAGCTTTCATGGCTATTCTGTAAACAACTTGTTTTCTGTTGAGATGTTTGGATATAAATCTCTTGTTTCCGATGTATATACTTCTTATTTCTTGTCCATTGAATATGAGTAGTTATATATGGAGTTGTACTAAAGAGACGGGATTGTATTATATATAGAACTTAGCTGCTCAGAGTTCTCAAAACTGTCGGGCATGGCTCCTGAACAGCAAGATCTTCAATATCATCTACTTCAAGTATAAACACTAATAAGATTCCAGAAGATGCACTCAACCCAAAACCAAACTGTACATTGATATATTGATGTGAATAAATCAAAAGTGAAAGCACCCCCTCCCACCGTAGCAATGGGGCCCTACACGCGGGCGCTGATGCTACATTGAGGAGGGGTCTAATAGGGGTGGGTTTAGTGCTGAAGTCACCTTCACTATTCACTAGACCAACAAGGTCACAACTATTGTGAGGGGCATTCAGCCACCCCAGGATCGGGAATTCCCTTACTGATAGCAGTGCAATGAAAACAGAATTACTGAGTCACAGCATAAATCAGAATGTCACCAGAATCATCAATGCTTAATGTCCCAGAAAACTAAAATAGCTTGTTAAGAAATACTAGTACTCCACTAGTGATCAATTATCCAGGAGACAGCTAGATCAGACCTAACAATTATGAGAAAATTGAACACAAGCAAGCAAACAACACATGACAAAATCGCTCCAAACAATTTAAATGGTGCTTATCAGAGAACGCAACAAAGATGAAGTGAAATGGTTGCATTGATGAAAAACTTCAGTGAAAACATTGTCATATATAAAGTGAACTGGAGAAACTATTAATAAGCTAACAGAGATGTTGGTCTAATGCTAATCCAGGGCCGCTTGATATGTGTTACTGTTTCCCTCCTTTTGCCATACCTGCAGCTTCTTTAGTTTCTTCATCTTTACTCCATTTTGCAAAATTCCCTCCTTCAATTCCGAGAATGCTTCACAAAATCACGCATGCACCTATGGCGAAATCAAACTCTCAATGTAGGTGAAAGGCTTGGATTTGGTCTTTGCCATGTCTGGATAAGTGAAAGAAGAATCCTTGTTGTTGAAAATCGCAAATCTGGATCCACACGAGAACAATACTTGTGGGCCGTCGCCCCACACATATAGTAGTTTTTTTTGGCCAACATCACGATGAATTTCAAGAGGAATCCGAACAACTCTAGTCCAAGAAGTCTCGTATTGACCATAGCCAGGCTCTATCATCCACACATCTGCATAACCATAACATTGTTGTTGACAGAAAACATAAATTGATCCTTGGGAAGATACCAAGTTTACGTATCCACACCTACGGGGCACAAATTCTAACTTGTCCACGATCCCATACTCCTCTGTATTCAAATCAAGATAAGCAATTTGCCATGAGGGACTGGGCACAAATTGGTTGTTGGGTAGTATAGGTTGCACAATCCAATGAATTTTCCCATTTGCACATAAAGTAGAATTGCTAGTCTGGTTATGATTACGATATAGTATGAAACCATTATGATTCTTAATCTTTCTCCATGTACCTTTATCCTCTAGACCATAGATTTTCACCACGACATTATACAGGTCCGGCGGATTATACACGAAAACAATAACCTTAAACTGATGGGAGGATTCATCAAAGCCTAGACCATAATCACAGTCAACACCAGAAGCATCATTATGCGAGAGGAATTTGGGCAGCTGTCTGAATTTTCCTGTGGATGGGTTCAACAACATCAACTTTATTTTATCCAAAGCAAACAAGAGCAGCCCATCCCCAGAAGCAACGCAGGTTAATGAGGGAGATTTTCTTCTTGTATCCGGTGCCGCCGGCGAATCTAGCATCACCATGGCTGCTGCAGCATCATCCAGCAAAGCATAATGTTTCCTCTCACGGGTATACTTATCTCTAAACATAAGTCTCCAATTCAACAAGTTTCTTGATTTTGAAACCACCCGATACTTTTTACGGAATTCGTCGCTGGATAACAACAAATTCCACGACTTTGAAACACAGTTAAATCTCAAGATAGATTTAACTGGGAGTCTTAAAAGAATCTCTATAACTAGATCGTCTGGAAGCATGTGGGAAATAATAATACTGGATGACGATGAATTGTTGTGATAACAATTCAGCGTTGCGATACCAGATTTACTTTCTGACATCAATATATCGCTCGCAAGAAAATTTCTCTATATCCGAACAACTGATGCTGATGGTATATATAAACGAACTGAAAAAAAAAAAAAAAAAAAAAAGAGAGAGAGAGAGAAATATCTGACCTCCGAATCCGAGGAGTGCTTTCAGGTCTGTCTGAGTGTCTGTCTCAAATTTACTTTCTTCTTGAGACGGTGAAACGGTCCAAAAGGGTTTCAAAGAAGGGAAAATAAAAGTCAGAATAGGGTTTCGCTTTCGCCCCTGATAGTTTGCATATTTGTGCAATTTACTCATTGCACTTTCTTAAGTAGCAACTTCCCCCTAAATTCTTTTTATGGGTTGCGATGTTGTTCCCTTCAAATATAATTTTTTTTTTTTTTGCATTTTAACGTTTTTTGGGGACAAGTATGGAACAATCAGTGATTTTAGAAGGCACATCAGCTATCGAAAGATTTGTCCATCTTATTTGTGAAGGTAGCAAGATGGTCCATCATGTATTCATGTGTGCATCATACATGACAAGATAAATCATAAACCTTGCAGTTCTCCTGAAATGTTTGTTGTTCTTTCGACATTTAAAACATTTAAGAATTATTTAGATGATAGCAAAATTTGTGCACAACTCAAGAAAAATTGTTCTATTCAACGCAATAGATTGACCATCACTTATGAGTCCAAAGTATTGCATCCATACAAATGTTTAGGGGCAAATCACAACCATACAAAAGGTCAAATGGCAAATCGTAACCATCAAAATTTGGGAGATAAATTGCACAATCAGAAAAAATTTAGGGGGCGGAATTTCATTGTGTCACTTGAAATTTTAAAAATTTATGAAAACATATATACACGGGGGAGAAGCTAGGGGTGGGCAGTGTGCTTTGTTGTTCTTTTGTTCTGTTTAGTCATTTGTGTTATGAGGTTCTCAATCTCAAACATGATTGAATGCTAAATAATTGAGTTGTTTAGTTCTGCAACCACAAAGGATGATTAGTTGTTGGAGTGTTCATGACTGCCACCGTGTATAATTTGATGATTCCGGTGTAGGTGAGTGTTTATGGAAAAAAAAAAAAAGAAACTGTGGAACTGTATGAGTTTCTTAGATTATTTTGTTTTTGTTTTATTTTTTATTTTTAAAGAATTATTAGGAAGACATATCCCTTTCAAACAAAACAAAAACAAAATTGAGCTTCAATGGTGATCTAGCATTTTTCATATGTTTCAGATTCTCATTAATGTGTATTTTAAGATTCTGTTGATCGGATGGTTTTCACATATTAGGGAAGCTCATTCCAGGATTGGATCTTAGAATTGGGCTTAAGTTTCTATCTTCATAATATTTTTCTTTTATGTTTGCTGGAAACCGGAAACTCAAACATTCAAAGCTCTATCAGTCATATTCCATCGTTCTTTCTTTGATAGTGCGAGGTTGGATGATTTTTAGACATTGTACCTTTATTAACTTTTCTTTGTTTTGTTGGTGGAGCTTTAAGAACAAATCACTGATACTTTTGCTTTGGCAGTGTATGGAGATCACCAGTAAGAATCAAGGGTGCCTCAAGCAATCTCAGGATTTTGTAAATTTCAGTTTTCCAAAACATGCAGAGAACTAATTGAGTGCCGCTAGAGTTGTTTGTTAATGCATTGAAATAGTATGTAAGACTTTCGCCAAACATTATATTGCTTAGCTCAATGAGATATCTGACTGAAAAGATGATTGTCAAATATGTCACTTGCTTTTAGAGGGTGTGTTGCACAAGGAGTTCAATCTTTTGTGGTTTTATCTGGAACCAATCATGATGGTGAATTACTAAAGTTGAAGGTAAAGTATAGATGGACAAGAATAATCTCTCTGTTATCGTTGTAGCATGTTGGTGTTTGTAGAGCCGAAGGAATAAAATTATTCATCAGCGCGTGTGTAATTTTCACTTCTGCTAACGTAGTCCGTCCGTTTCCATACTAACCCACGATCAATCTCCATTCACCATAACCGCCATTCATTCATCATAACCTCTGGAATCAATTCAATACCACATAGAGATTCGCCGGAATCGATTCTTCAATACCACATTACGAAGCACGTAGATGAGGTGCGTGAAGGGGCTATTAGCTGTTCATGGAGGAGCGATAAGTGAAGGCCTGTAGGGGCTATTGGATGTTCATGGAGGAGCGATAGCTCACACAGCAGGTACATATTTTATTAATTACTTTCCTGTTTTAACTGATAAATATGGATGCCCATGGTGAATTAGGGGTGATCGTGAAGAGGACTGGAGTTCTCACATTTATGACTTACTACCATATACTGCACTCCATATGCTTGATGAATTGCTTACTTATGTATCTTCCTCTTCAATTGCCGATGTATATGTTACTGCTCCATTGAGTTTGTATTTCGTTTAACTGTTTTTAACCTCGTGTTGGAAATCAATCCGGCATAAGTGCATAACCAATTCAGCATGGCATTTTTACTTGCATAACCAAAGAAGAATGTCTCGATGAGGAGCACTGTAATAACCTGCTCGAATGTAAATATTTCAGGACACATCATGGGACTTTGCTAAGATGGAAGAGAGTTCTGGTTTCTTGTGTTGGCAGCCCAGAAATAGCTGAAGCTTTGGTAGCCCGGTGTGCGTTGCTGTTAGCAGCAGAACTCCAGCTACCACGCGTTCTGCTTGAAGGGGATTGTTTGGGAGTAGTTCGAGCGTTGCAAGACGCACAGCTGCCTTTGTCTTCTGCATGTTTGATTATTTGTGAAATCAAGGTGGCCAGTGCTGCTTTTGTTTCTGTTACTTATTGTTTTGTTAGGCGTAGTGGGAATGTGTTAGCCTTTGCTTTATCAAACGGTGTAGTAGGAACTGAGGAAGGCAGTCTGTTGCCTGTTGCTTTCCATGAAATTCTGTAATTCTCTTGTTTATCATTGAATGAAAAGTGATCTGGTTTCAAAAACAAACTAGTTGAATTCTACCAGTACTAGACTACTACCGTTTTTAGATGATGTGATTATTATATGAAATATGATAAAAGGAAGGAAGGAATATTTTATTTGAAGTAATTAAAGAGATACGTTTTACCTTAATAATGGAATTGGAATTGGAATTGGAATTCGAACAGGAAAAGGAATTAGTACTACTTATTTTGTAATTTGTACATATATAAAATATCACATCACAGTATATTATTAGTATAAATAGAGATTGAGTTGTCTGGAGCGCTGGCCATCTCATAATCATACCATTCAATCATCATCATCATATATATATATATATATATATATATATATATATATATATATATATATATCACAGAGAAGAAGAATCCTCCGAGAAGAGAATGGCATTCTTAACGGAAACAGCAGCAGCAGCGGTGAAGCTTCCTCGACCTACGCGTGTGAAGAACAAATCCCCAGCTCCAATTCAGGTTACCGCGGAGCAAATCGTGCGTGAAGCTCGAGAGCATGATCAGGAATCCCATATTCTTCTTCGTCCCCTGAAGAAGCAGAAAATCACGGATTCCGCTGAGCTAGAAGAGTACCATCTCAGCAAGCGCAAGAGATTCGAGGACGAGGTCAGGCTATCTAAGTCCAACAAGAGTATTTGGGTGAATTATGCCATCTGGGAAGAATCTCAGAAAGATTTTGCCCGTGCACGCTCTGTTTGGGAGCGTGCTCTCGAGGTACATTACAGGGATCACACATTGTGGCTCAAGTATGCTAATTTTGAAATGAAGAATAGGTTTGTTAACCATGCTAGGAATGTATGGGATCGTGCGGTTGAGTATCTACCCAGGGTTGATCAATTATGGTACAAATACATTCATATGGAGGAGATGCTGGGTAATGTTGTTGGTGCTCGCCAGATTTTCGACAGGTGGATGTCCTGGGTGCCGGATCAACAATGCTGGCTCTCCTATGTTCAGTTTGAACAGAGATACAACGAGGTTGATAGGGCAAGGGCTATTTTTGAAAGGTTTGTGGAGTTGTACCCGACAGCGAGTGTTTGGTGTAGTTTTGCCAAGTTTGACATCGAGTGTGGAGCTGTAGACCGTGCTAGGGCTTGTTATGAGAGGGCGGCGGCAGTGCTCAAGTTACAAGATGATGATCTGGAAGAGTTGTTGATTGCTTTTGCAGAGTTTGAGGAGAGATGTAAGGAGATACAAAGGGCCAGGTGTATTTATCGGTTTGGCTTGGATAATTTACGCCCTAAAGGAAGAGGAGGGGATGAGCTTTACAACAAGTTTGTTGCTTTTCAAATGCGGTATGGTGGTGGTGATCATGATGATAGGGAAGTCATTGAGGATTCAATCTTCAATAATAAGAGGAGGTTTGAGTACGAGGATGCCATTAAGAAGAATCCTCTCAATTATGATGTCTGGTTTGACTACATTAAGTTGGAGGAGAATGGTGGTCATCGAGTTAGAATTGAAGAGCTTTATCGGAGGGCTATTGCCAATTTTCCTCCTGCACACGAGAAGAAGTATTGGCAAAGGTATATCTACCTCTGGATCAATTACGCCTTGTACTCCGAGATGGATGCACAAGATGTAGATCGTGCTAGGGAAGTATATAGCTTGTGTTTGCACAAGATTCCGCATGCTAAGTTTTCCTTTGCAAAGATTTGGCTAATGGCTGCACGATTTGAGATTCGTCAGCTAAACATTGACAAAGCAAGGAAGATTCTGGGCTCAGCGATTGGAATGGCTCCCAAAGATAAAATTTTCAAAGAATATATTGAGATGGAGTTGCTTCTTGGCAATATCAACCGTTGCAGGAAGATATACGACAAGTATTTAGAATTGTCACCACAACGGTGCTATGCCAAATATGCGGTTCGATTCGCATCAATACTCCAAATGTAACCTATAGTTGTTTCTTGATTATTATCTATATATATATATATATATATATATTATATCTCTATGATTTCTTGAACAAATTTTCCCTTTAGAATCGTACTTTCATACAAGAGAAGCTTAGATTTGAATTGATAACGCAAAAGAGTATAATATTATAAAGCAAAAACATCATCTTTTTACGTACTCTTCTTATTCAGTGTTTACTTTAGTTTTAGGTAAGTTTATCCATGTAAATAGTACGAGTACTACTTCAAAATGACTCATTTTCTAGCTCTTCTGATTATTGTTCTCCATATTATCTATCAGTATCAGAAACATCAACACTAAAATCTCTAAAAACCTTTAAAAATCATCCTAGAAGAAAGCAAGTTCAGAGAAATTAACGATACCTTGATGATCACAGCAGAACCCATTTCAAGACATATAAACCGGAACAAATAAAAAAAAGGCCACCTGACTTGAAATTTGACCAGAAATAGAGAAGGAAAAGATACTTCTTCCGCCACAGGTAGGGCCGGGCATAATAACCGAAAACCGAAAACCGATCCAAAAAACCGAACCGAACCAATCCGATCCAGCATCTTCGGTTCGGTTCGCGGTTCATTACTTTGACAGATTTCGTTTTTCGGTTCGGTTAAAAAACCGCGGTTTATCGGATTAAACCGAACCGAATCAATATTATTATTATTATTATTTTTTTAACAAATTATATCCGTATCGTATGAACTTTGAATTTTGAATAGACTAATCGTAATAGACTAATCGTAATCGTTTCCGTATCCGTATCGTATGAACTTTGAATTTGGTGAACTTCTTCCATTTGGTAGAAAATTGTCAAACTTGTGTTTTGACTTTTGATTTGATTTAAAGTACTACTGTTTGATTTGGATATTTGTGGCAAAAACCTGTTTGATTTGGATATTTGTTGCATGCCTATTTGATGGAAAATTAAAAAAAAAAAAAAAAAAATCAGAAAGTTCGGATTATTCGGATTAATCCGAAACCGAACCGATAATTTTCGGATCAAACCGAAACCGATCCGAAATTTCAGTTCGGTTTTCGGTTTGAATAAATTTTACTGTTCGGTTCGGTTCAAACCGAAGTTCGGTTCGGTTTTGAACCGAACCGAACCATGCCCAGCCCTAGCCACAGGTATATAAAAAAAAACTAATCTAACATGAAATTCAAGGTAGAAAAAAATAATACTCCCTCCATTTTTATTTATAAGTAGTTTTAGCATTTTGAACTTTTCCTTAAATATAAGTAGTTTTAGATTTTATTAGATTATTTTACTCTTTTTCATGTAATTTCTCTTTACTTTTAGTAGTATTAAAAGTGCATCGTTTATTTTTTGTCTCTCTCTTTCTTATTAAAACAATAAAAGCTATATAGATTTTATAACATTAATTAGTGAAAGAATAAAATAAAGGAAATCAATCATTTCCTTAATATGTGTGAAAACACCTAAAACTAATTATAATTAAAAATGGAGGGAGTACTACTTTCTGGAACGAATGTAAACAAAATATATTGCTGCAAGGAAAAATGAAAGATTTTCATGAGCTTTAAAGTTATCAAACTCCCCGCTAGTTATTACTATAGTTTAAGGGGGGTTATTAAACGTAGTAGCAATTTTACTAAACATTGGAAATTTATTTGTAATTTACAAAATGATTCTTATTTTACAAGTATTACAAATAAATCCCAAACTTACTAAATTCATACAAATTATCATAAACAATTGCAAGTATAATAAATTCATCAATTCTACTTTACCACAAACACTCCCTAAAACAAATACACTCATAAATATAAATTATTAACATGAAATGATCACTTTAACAAAAAATGATCAAATGATACTTCCGAACTTCCAAAATTGATAAATTTGATACTAAATTCAAGTGTTCCAAAAATTAACATTTAAATTCAAACTCAAAAAAATAAAATAATAATAATAAAAATAAAAAAAAAATCTGGTGATTAGAAGCAGGGCTGGGCTAACCACTAGCAGCAGCCCGCTGGCGGTAAGCAACGTGCTGCTAGCAGCAGCCCAATGGGCTGCTTCTAATCACAAGCAGCAGCCCAATGGGGCTGCTTCTTTTTTTAAATAAAAAAAAAATTCTTTTTTTTCAACCTTCTTTTCTTCTTTTTTTTTATTACATAAATTTTATTTAATTATGCACAATACCTTAAAATATATACATATATATATATATATATATATATATATATATATATATATATATATATATATATATATATATATATATATATATATATATATATATATATATATATATATATATATATATATATATATATATATATATATATATATATAAAGAAAATTAAAAAAAATAAAAAATTTTGTAAATTTATAAATTTATAGATACTTTATTATAAATTTATAAAATTTTTTTTGGTAGATTTATAAATTTATAGATACTTTATTACAAATTTACAAATCAAGGTGTGAAATGAGTTTGATGATACTTTATTGCAAATTTACAAATCAAGGTGTGAAATGAGTTTTATAAAGCCCCTAAATTTACAAGAGATTTATAAATTTATAGATACTTTATTATAAATTTACAAATCAAGGTGTGAAATGAGTTTGATGATATCTCTTGGTGTGTTCTTCAAATTGAATTGAAATATGTTGATTAGGTTATTGATTTAGGGACTTGATTTATTTAAGGTGGAATTGTGATGATTTTAAAAGTATTGAGTTAATTTGTAAAATTATAAATTTATAGATACTTTATGTAATTTACAATAAATTTCCAACATTTAGTAAAGAGATTTTTACGCCTGGACCCCCTCTTATGGACGTGCTTTTCAAATCTTTCCTCGTTAATAAAAGAATTACATATAGGCCCATTTTAAGCAGTTAGCGTTGACCTGCTTATAAGCTACTGTTCAATATTGATTCTCCAAACGCGGCCTTACAGAATTTAGCCTTATTCCTTTAATCTTATTTGCAATTTAATCCTTTTTCTTTTTTTTTCTTTTCTTTTCTCTTTTTTTCTTTTCTTTTCTTTCTTTAATTCTATTACCGGATTCCGACAATGGGTTGACCGGAATCCGACGGGAGCTCTGTAATAGAGCTCCATTAGAGCTCTGTAACAGAGCTCCGACGAGCTCTGTAAAGAGCTCCGACGAGCTCTATTACAGAGCTCCGTCGGAGCTCTTACAGGGCTCCGGTGGAGCTCTGTAAAGAGCTCCGACGAGCTCTATTACTGAGCTCCGTCGGAGCTCTTATTGCAGCTCCAGATCTGGAGCTGCCAACTCCAGATCTGGAGCTGTAACAGCTCCGATCTGGAGCTGTTTCACGGCTCCAGATCGGAGCTGATGGTGGCTACCGGATTTCGGCACCGGAATCCGGTAAATTAGAAAGAAGAAGAAATAAAAAAAATTTGGGGGAATTTATAATTTAGATAAGATATGTGGGTTTATTTTGTAATAACTTAAAGTTGAGATTGTTTGGTAAAATTTAAAATCTGATAATTGTTCAGGGACAATTATGTATTTTCCATGATTAAGAGCGGCAAAAGTCAAGATCGTGGGTTTATTTGTAATTGTTTTGCATAAAGAGGGTTTATACGTAATTCTTTTACTAACGAGGAAACATATGTAATTACCGAGCATAAGAGGGGGTCCACATGTAAATCGCCCTTTAGTAAATTTATGTTCCGACGTTTAATATTTGCCTATGATTTTTGTTGGTCAACGCATTATATATGATTTGTGAAAACCAATCAGACCCTAACTACTCATCAGTATGTTCTAACTTCTCATTTTACACCGAAATAAAAAGAAAAAAGTGCACCTCCGTATTTGCTCATGCTATATGGTTCCTTCCTCTCCTATCTTTCAGTGAAACTTTGAAGGGGGGCGACTCGTCATACTTATTTTCGCTCCTGGATTAATCACTTGGAAAAAACTCCAGTTTTTCCGGAAGACGATGGTAGTACTCCGGTTAACCAGTCCATGCCTTTGTAAAATTCTCTTCTAATGAAATGCAAAAATTTAGCAAGGATTTGGTTAAGTCGGTTATAATAAATACGGTGGGTATTAAGCGCTCAATCCCAGAAATTACCAAACATCTTAAAGGTATTTGGCGTGCTAAAAATCAGTTTGAGGTAATTGATCTGGGAGAGGGATTTTATGTTGTGTCCTTTCATAGTATGGATGATTATATTATGGCTTTAGCCGGGGGGACCTGGTTCATGTTTGATCATTTTCTTGCTGTTCAACCATGGAAGGCAGGGTTCAAACCTTCTGATAATCTTTTGTCTTCGATGCCTATCTGGATTCAATTGCATAAACTACCTCTGGAGTTTTATCACCAAGATGCTTTGTTAGCTATTGGTAGGGCGATTGCCGATTGGAGAGTGTTGGAGAATTAATATAAATGACTAGATTTCGTTCCTCCCCAACAGCTTAAGCTTTTGGGAGAGTTGGAATTCTCTCATGGTATCAGAGCCATCTGGCTCACGCCCACCTGGGTTCGAATCTCCCCGGTGACAAACTCCGCCCCATATTAAATTTCCACTCGACTGGCCTCCCAAAGAGGTTGAAATCGGCCACGAGTGCGGGGGAGTGTTGGAGAATTAATATAAATGACTAGATTTCGTTCCTCCCCAACAGCTTAAGCTTTTGGGAGAGTTGGAATTCTCTCAGAGAGCCTATTAAGATCGACACTCATACGGTGGACAGATCTAGGGGTCGTTTTGCTCGCATATGTGTGCAGATGAATACGGAGACTCCTCTGCCCAAATGTATTCTGATTGGTCATCTAATGCAGCCTCTTACTTATGAACTCAAGGTTTCGTTCTGCCAAACTTGTGGTTGTGTAGGACATTTCAAAGATATCTGCAAAGTGGGTGCTATGAACAATCCAAGTCCTATGGACACAAGACTTAATGGAGATGCAGGTTCTACATCAATCCCACCACCACAACAACCAATGTCTCAAAATGAAACGAGGTCACAGAGTGGTGCTTATAATGATTCAGGGAACCAGAAAGACAACTCAACGTCCTTCCTGGTTTCCTCAAGCCAGGATAAGGATTGGACTGTGGTGGAAAGGAAAATCCCCCACGGAGAAACAGAGGTGGACCGAGACAGGGGAGTCAATTCCGGAACAATCCTTCCCGCGGGAAGGAGCATAGTACAAATTTCAAAAGGCAAGGTCCACAAAATGAGGCGGCAAAAAGCTCAGGGACTAACTCACAAAATACTAATCGGTTTCAGTCGCTTCAACACGTGGAAACATCTTTGGAGAACAGTGATGAGCCATTTTCACCGGTCGGCCACAATACTAACAATGGATCTCAAATGGAAGCTTCCATGGCTAAGGTGTCAAGTACCCAGGCCATTCCTTTGGGCTCAAGTCTGCTGCCACTAACAAGCCCATCCAGCCTTGGGCTTGGTAAAAAAGGTAAAACGGCAGGTGAGTCTACTAATGGTAAAATTAGTAATGGAAAATCTTCTAAGTCAAATAATTCTGTTATAAGTTCTAAAAATATAAATATAAATGTAGAAGATATTGCGTATAATATATCTGGTACTTCTGAGTTTATTTAATAATAAAAAGGATAATAATTATGTAAAGAAAAATACAGTTCGAAAATATAAGGCTAAAAATACCAGTGTATTAGTTCTCAAAATACAGTATGGAGGTAACTTCAGTCTTAGAAGATGGTAATTCTGGTTTAACTAAAGTTAATATGGTTAACCCCTCTGATAACTCTAGTTTAGAACATTCCTTATGGTTGGGCTTAATTAGGGGTTTTTTAACATATAAGCCAAAAAAAAAACTCATTCCAAATGAAGTCTTCAATGGTTAGGGGACTTAATTTGATCTTTTTATTTGTGGGACCCACATTAATCCTCCTAATGTAGTTGTTTTTCCTTGTGGATCCCATATTTGGGGCTTAAATTGGATCTACTAATTAGTAGTAGGTCATTTTCATGGCTACTAACTAGTAGCCCCCATTGAAGACATTTTTAGGTTTAATTGGGACTTTAAGTCTCAATTAAGCCAAAAAAAAAACGTCTATATAAGAAATGATCTTAGATAGAAAATGAGGATCTTAATAAACAAATAATTATTTACTCTCCACCTGTTTTTCCCTTTTCTTTAAATCCCAATGTCACTATTAGTGTCTCCCCACCTTCTTCCCCCAAAAACCTTTCTCCTTCTACGGCTAATTTTGCAGAACAAACAAATTCTCATCAACATCATTCATGATTCCAGACCAAAATCAACAGCTAAATTCCGATCACATGCTTGTGCGACTCAATCGCTCCATGCAACTCACCCACAGGCTCCTCAGACGACTATCAATCAGCGACCTCGGAACGTTCATCAGACTCAGGGAATGAATGGGCAGGTCTGGAGAGAGCATCGGAGGATGATAGAGTATCGGAACGTCAGAAATCTGGAGTGGAGGCGTATGAGAAGAGCCAGGCTTCGTCTTCGTCGCAGATTTACACCATCCCAAATCCTCTGCAGCCAAATCCATTCGACATAGCATCCTCAGCACTGGAATCCTATTCAGAGGAACGCGTTCTTTCTGAACAGGAGCTTGACAATCTTTACAGGATACAGCCCTACTTTCAGCTGCCAACAGTGTTCCAATTTCCACCCCGCCTAAGGACAAATTTGATCTCTCTCAGGTGCTTCAGCACCCGTACTCCTTTGGTAACGGGAATGGAACTCCGTCATCTACTGTCAGTGTTACCATGGGGAAACGGGGGTGATTCCAACTCCAATTGGAAACGCCGACGGGTTCCTCTCCCTCGCAGGGAGCCAGGAGTGTGATATCCGGTCATTACGCCTTTATCAATGAATGGAATGCTAGGGGAGCGGGTCGTATTCCTTTCCAGGAGGCCTTGAGGCAGTATATGGAGCAGCATCACCCTGTCATAACTATCATCCTTGATACCCGTCTTAGCTTTGAGAGATCAGTTGACTTTGTAGCTCTGTTGCCAGCTCCGAATAGGATGATATTTCCACCTTCTACTGATCATCATAGAGTTGGAGGGTACTGGGTTCTCTGGGATGCTCAGCGTGTGCAGTTGCAGGATGCTAATGAGCGCATACTTCATTTCAGGGTTGTAGTTCCTCGCCAGCCACTCCCTATTGAGCTCACTGCAGTCTATAATAACCCCAATCCAATGGTCCTTGGCTCGTACTAGGTGACTTTAATTCCATCCTTGCTATGCATGACAAGTGTGGTGGTAGGAGACCTAGTATTGCTAGAATAAATAAGTTTAGTGATTGCATTTGGGACTGTCAGTTGACTGACCTTGGGTTCTGTGGAGCCTCTTACACATGGAACAATAGACAATTCTTGTCTAATTTCATATGTGAGAGACTGGACAGAGCTTAGGCAATAACAATCGGATGAAATTATGTCCTAATACCAATGTTAAGCACCTCCCTTGCTCGACTTCGGATCATAGACCTTTGTTACTTGATTCTCATATGTTTTCTGTTAAGTATGTCAAGGTTTTGAGATATGAAAATTTCTGGAACACTTGTCAATTAAGTTTTTAAAGATAATCTTTTAAAAATTTAGCCTCAAATTGTCAGACAGCATGGGGTTGCTGCTGCTGGTCAAGTTCTCTTAAATCATGCTTCAACTTGGAAACTCAACCAGCTTTCTGATTTAAATAAGTCCATTAAAGATAATTATGAGAAAATTGATTTCTTAGATAGTATAGTTCACCATAACCCTGCTGTCTTAGGACTAGAAGAGGTCAGAACCGGAAAACTCATAAATTCTCTTTTATTACAAAGAAGGCAATTTTGGGCTCAGAGGGCCAAACAAAACTGGACAAAGCATATGGATGTTAATTCCAAATTTTTTCATGCTGCTGCCACTACTAATAAAAGAAGAAACATCATACATGGGGTTAGAGATGGCTCTGAAAATAGAATAACTGAACCTAAGGACAATTGTCTCCAGTTTTACTACTTTTTTCAAATCAGAGTCAATCACAATGCACCTCAACTGAAATTTTTCACTCTGTCACCACCCCTTCTTTATCTCCTGATCAGCAGGAACACCTAATGCAACCTGTCACAGATCAAGAGATAAAAGAAGCCATTTTCTGTATTGGCAGAGACAAGTCCCCTGGACCTGATGGTCTAGGGTCTGGTTTCTACCAAGATAATTGGGATGTGGTGAGTTTTGATGTTTGCAAAATGGTTAAGAATTTTTTCCTTACTGGTGAAATGGAACCTCAGTTAAATGATACTCAAATAATTTTAATTCCTAAAAGAGAAAACCCACCGTAATTTTCTCATTACAGGCCTATAAGCCTTTGTAATGTAACTTACAAGGTTTTAACAAAGATTTTGGAAGACAGATAAGTGATAGCATACTAGCTGCTCATGAAATTATTCATTCAATGAATGGGAAAAAGAATAAACATGGGCACTTTGCTCTCAAATTAGATATTGCCAAGGCCTATGACAAGCTAGAATGGCAATTTAAATGATACTCAAATAATTTTAATTCCTAAAAGAGAAAACCCACTGGAAGTTTCTCATTACAGGTCTATAAGCCTTTGTAATGTAACTTACAAGGTTTTAACAAAGATTTTAATTTTGGAAGGCAGATAAGTGATAGCATACTAGCTGCTCATGAAATTATTCATTCAATGAATAGGAAAAAGAATAAACATGGGCACTTTGCTCTCAAATTAGATATTGCCAAGGCCTATGACAAGCTAGAATGGCAATTTATTGATCTGGCACTTCATAAATTTGGTTTTCCTCCTTTTTTAATAACCTTAATTCAGAAGGGCATTCAGTCTACTAGTCAATAATGAAATCTCTAATAGTTGGAAGCCTACTAGAGGTTTAAGGCTCCTCTTTCTCCTTATGTGTTTATTTTGTGTCAAGATCTTTTAGTGCATAAACTTATAAATTTTGCAGAAAATAGAATTTTTGATCCAGTCAAGTCTTCAGTTCATGGACCTACTGTTCCTGTGTTATGCTTTGCGGATGACTGTATGGTCTTTGGCAAAGCTAACAGAAGAACAGTTGACACTTTGTTTGATCTTCTTGTTTCTTATGCAGAAGCATCTGGGCAAGCTGTTTGCTGGGAGAAATCAAGAATTCTCTTCTCTCCCAGTACACCCATGCATCTGAGACAAGAAATTACTGCTAAGCTACATGTTGTTAGAAACAAGAGGAAGGACAAGTATCTTGGCCTTCCTTTTTTACTTGGGAAGAAAAACATGACCTTTTTGATAATGTTCTTGAGAAAGTTATAAATAGAATCAACAACTGGTACAATAAGTACCTTTCTCAAGCTGGTAGGAATGTTTTAATCCAGTCGGTCACTACTAGTGTTCCAAGTTTGGCTATGTCAGTAGCTAAGTTACCAGTTTCTACTGTAGGAAAATTAAATAGCCTTAATAGATCCTTTTTATGGAATGCACATAGAATTGCTCAGTCCATACCCAAAGTTAAATTAAATGGGATATTGTAACTTCTCCTAAAAACTGGGGTGGTCTTGGCATTAGGGATATTAACATGCTAAATAAAGTTTATCACATGAAGCAGCTGTGGAGACTACTTTCTTTCCCTCACTCCTTATGGTCTTCTATTATTACTCATAAATATCTCACTAATCATACTCTCTGGACTTGTCCTAAGAAGCCATCTGGTAGTTGGCTGTGGAATAACTTTTTGAATGTTAGGGATTTAATTAGACAACTAGGAAGGTGGGAAATTGGGGATGGAAGATCAGTCAAGTTTTGGCATGATAACTGGGCCTTTAATTTTCCTCTGTCAATGTGTGGTCTCTGATTGCAATAATCAAGTAGTAGCAGATTTCATAGATAATACTTGGAATTTAGATGCTTTGTTTAGAGTCTTGCCTGCTGAGCTAGTCTTGTCTATAATTACTATTCCTTTATCTATAGATTATGCCACACAGGTTTATTTGGCCTTACACTAGCTCAGGGGAATTTTCAATTAAATCTGCTTACTTAAACTCGGGGATATTAAAGGGGTTAGACCCCAATTACCTTGGAACAGGATATGGAAACTACAGGTGTTGCCAAGAATCGAACTTTTTCTGTGGGTTGCTGTCCATGGCCGGCTACCTACTGCTGCTAGACTTTTCAAGTTTAATATTATTGATAATAATATGTGTAGTCGGTGTAATCAATGTGAAGAGTCTCTACATCATATTCTTTTTGTTTGTGATGCTTTAAAGGAGTTTAGGTCCCATTTCTGGCCGGGTGAATTATTCCAGGCCTTATCTCTTGATGCTTGCTCCTTGAATGTCTTTGATATTTTTCACTTTAAGTTGAATGATTCTGCTCAGACTTCCATAATCAGTACTTGGTGGATCATGTGGCTGGCTAGGAATGATAAGATCTTTAATCATAATCCAATTAATCAATATGCCTTGCGTGTTAAGTACATGAACTTGTTGAAACAACATGCAATTTTGAAAAACATTCAACCCCAGGTTCAAAAACAGGTGTTCTGCAAATGGGGAGCCAAAACTGCCCTTCCTTATGTTATGAACTGTGATGGATCCTCTTTGGGGTCACCTGGACATTCAGGTTATGGAGTTATTATTAGGCGATCTGATGGTTGTTTTATAAGAGCTGCGGCTGCTTATGTAGGCATCACTGAAAATAATATGGCAGAATTACTAGGCCTTAAAAATGGTTTAATATTTGCGCTTCAATTACAGCTTGAAATCCAAACTGATTCGCTGCTTGTCTATAATTATGTTTGCAGGAAGCAGGCAACGATGTGGATGCACAGGAAGGTCCTTCAGGAAATTAGGCAGTTGCTTCAACGGTTTAACAAATGCAGTATAGTTTTCCAGTTTTTCCAGTTCCGCGAATGCAATCAAGTAGCAGACATTATCGAAAGTAGGCAGTGGTCACCCAGAAAATCCAGCAAAATCCGTTGTTCGACTTCGACCAACAGATGTAGTTTCTAGCTTAGTTGTTTGGGAATCTTTGCCCTACGTGGCTTCAATCTTATGTAATTAATGACTTGCTAATAACTTCGGTTCGTCTACGTCTAACAAATCCAGAAGCATGTATGTATGAACTCCTATGTAGTAGCTGTTGTAGTAGTAATATATGATCTTTTTTCCAAAAAAAAAGATTCAGATAGCAAAGAAGACGAAAGTCAACCGACTGGACCGTAAGTAACCAAGTTCTTCAAGTCGACGGATTTACAGCCAAGCAAGGAAAGTCCGGAATCAATGGTAGAGGCTGCAGAAGTGTCGAAACAAGAGGCACACTCATGAGTGGAATTGAAGTAGAATCTATTGACATTCCCATCAAGAGCAATCTCAAGAATAACACATTGAGTCAACATTTTATGGGTACAGAAATGAGGAAAGTTAGCTGGTCTGATTCCTATGTCAAGACTCAAGGATATTGCTCATGTTCAAGAATTCGAACCAAGGTACACACATTTCCCTCTCTTTCACATTTGTGTCAAGTCTCTGCTGTACATATCAGTCATGTTCTGCTAAACATGACATATATACTCCGTTTTTTACTCATAAGGTTTTAACTTTAGTAAATTCCTTGTTCATGAAATTCAACAGTGAAGAAGGGGAACTAGAAGGTGCAGGAAAAGCATGTAGATGCACAATTCAATGATGAAGATATGCAAGAATCAAACCCAATGCCCAGATTCAAGTCTACTTTCATGGAACAACAGGTTCTGTTCCAAGCAAATGAGAAGGATTTATCAGATGATATGGAGATGTGCTAGCAACATCCTCAAGTTCTACGGAAAACACGTAAACCCTTAATGAGCAGCAGAAACTACTACTAATGTTCAACTACAGTCAACATTTCCAAGTTTTCAGCAATTGTACTCATCTATTCACTACAAGTCAAGATTTCTAGTCTGTAGTTAGATTTTTCATTACATACTACTCCAATGTCTAATTCAGGTAGGCAGTAGATGATATGTCATTTTCTCAGATAAAGGGAAGTTCCCTTTATGTCTAATCCAATGATCTAACCACAGAACCAAACTACAAGTAGCTTAGATAGCAACATCAAAATTGAGTGAAAAATGATGAAACAGGGTGCAGGAAATTCAGAAAACCCCTATTAGCCACTGCCAGAAATAAATAAACAAGCTGACAAAGCTGAAATTCTTGATAAACAAGTCATAATGCCGATGATGAAATGGCAGGTTGTCTTTCGAAAAGTGAAACAATAGTCACAAATGGTTCTACGAATCACAATTTTGAAATTTCTATAACCCAACCAAACAATTATATGACATAGCCGATTCAACTATTGTACCCCCCCCCCCCCCCACACAATTACGCTCTTGTCGCATTCACATCAGTTTCTGTATTGAAATCAGTCAATCAAACAAATGACTGCATAAAAGTATGTATAGTTTCTGCTTTACCCCAATGTATAACACTTAACTACTTCTGACTCTTGCCTTTTTTGGACTTGTTCTTCTCCTGCATTTTCTTTTTCTTTTCTTCAGTACTGATCCAATTATAATCAGGAGGAATTGCGAAGGGATCTTGAATGTTATCGATTCTGCTGCTAGAACTACCTCCAGAGCTATTGGACCGTTGATAAGGAGTTTTGATCCATTGGAACCATGATGATGAACTTGATGACTGAAGCGCGGCAGGGCTGCCAACTGGACTTGAAGGGGGTGTTGAGAACTCGTCTAAAGGCTGTAATTCTTCGAACTTTGTGAATGTAACCATTACTCGAATAGTAGGCACTACTGGAATAGCAACCTGCAGCATTATCAAAGAGAAATTACGACTACTGATCCACCTACCAAGCCATCTTTAATATAGATGCAAACATTCTCCTCTAACATATCAGCTTACAAACATAATGCATTCAGATTTTGCAACTCCTGACTGACTAGAGCCGTCTGAACTGAACCAAAAATTAATCATGATCCTCGCATTCACATGCATTGCTCAATACGAGCAGCAAACAATCATATCATATGCGTCATAATCTGATGCACAGAATTCTGTGAAAAAATATGATAACGTTTTAATGAGAAAATGGGGGAAAAAACTTCTCCAGCAGTCTGAATGATCTAAAAACTATGAAATCCGAAAGAAAAATAGATATATGACAGATGTTATAAAGTAGGATTAGCAATTGCAAGATGTGCCTATATGCAGATATATTCAGTATAAATTGATGAGTTCAAGGGAAACGGATGTAAGGCAGACCTGACATAACCCCTGTCCTATAAGACAGTCACAGACAATGAGCAGAATATTATATACCACCAGGCTAAGAAATTATTTTAGTGTCTCTAAAAAACCCTGAAAGCAACCTAATATTGAGAAGATGATAATCAAATTCTACTTCAGTTCGATGTATCCAGTTACTAAATAAGTAATATATGAACATTGCTAGTACAACTCTTCACTCTTCAGGCATTTTGGTTGCTGAAGAGTGGAGACTTCCAGTGTGTGCATAATCAAATTTAGCTTAGTCTGTGGTCTGTACACAGCTAAATAACCTACCTAAAAAATGCATTTGGATGAATGGCTATCCAAAAAAGAATGTACATCAATGACACATTTGCAAAATTAATTAGAGAAATCTCAAGCTCAATAACTATTTTGATGTAAATGAGCATGTATTCTATGAGCTTGGTTATGTTACTTATGGTCTTGGTCGTCAGTGTGTTATCACTTGGGTTTTAGAAAAAATAATAAAGAGAGGCTTCCTGCCGATTTTCTTTTGTCCAGTTTACATTACACTCTTTTATCTTGGTGAGCTGATGGATGAATTATTAGTATGGGTCATCAACAGAAGGGGAAAGTTCAATCATCAAAGAATGCCATCAGTTTTTTCTCGCACTAATTTCCCCAATTGAAACATAATAGTTACTTATGTATTAGATTGAACTTTAAGCATTTCAACACGACCAGGACTATCAAACAGTTAACAATATATGTTGCTAAAATATTATAGTACTACTTAATGAACATTTAGAATACCAAAAGTATATTTATGATACTTTTAGCACAAGGTAAATCAGTGTATTCAACAAAATATTAAGAAGTAGCCCCTATTCTACCAACGGGATTTAGTCCGAATATATTTTGGACTTTATTATAAGCTTAATTTTAGTTTAGTTCATCACTTCATCCCTTCCCAACTGTATGGGTTCTGGGTTTTTTTTCCCTTCCTTTTTTTAAATATTTTTTTATGAACTGTATGAATTTAGTTGTGTAGCACTGTAGCCTCACAAATTTGAAAAGGCTGCAGAGTAACTTTGCAGAGGCCATTGCAAGAAACTACAGTGGACTAGAGCTAGCTTCCAGTAAAAATCAACTTTCTAGTAGAATCATAGAGTTTAAGAAAAATATTAACAATATAGCATCATATAAACTGAAGGTTCCCAGTACATAGACAGTCTCCTTACTTCTGTGTGAGATTTAGATGAGGCTTTAGTTCCTTTGCTTAGCTTTCTTTCTGATTTTCTGTTTTGTCAGTCTGTAAGGTTGGCGTAGAGTTTATCTGTGTATTACTAAGTTGAGATTTTGTACTCATTTGACATCCTAAAATGAATGGAAAAGCTTATTTATTCAAAAAAAAAAAAAAAAAAAAAGCTGAAGGTTCACTTTATTTAAAGAGAAAAAAAAAAGATTGATTATTCCCAATAAACATAAGTGGGCAAAAACATGAATTCAGATGAGAGAAATAAAAGTGAAACCAGAAAAGGATTAATATAAGGCCGATGTAGATACTAGATACAATGCACCTTTAACTTCCCAATTAATAGTGAGACTACAAGAATAGTCCTAAATTAAATTACTAAAAGAAATAACTTCTTATTTAAGAGCTTCACTTTCCTGAACTATTTATCTGCAGCCCAGAACAAAGGGGCAATATAGTAGTGCATTATTAGTATAATATGCCTTCAACGAATATTTATTGCTATGCTCAAATATATATAGTTGCACAGGAAATACATATTGCTACAGTTGCATAAAAGCATGATAAGTTAATCCTTCCAAATCCTACCAGACTAGTACTTCGTTAACAGTTTCAATCTAGATTATACAAACCTGTAACAAGTAAGAGGAAACCTATCTGCACACCCTTTCGGAAAAAGGCAATAATGTCCTATCCTAACTTTGATAGCATGTACATGGTAACCTAAGTATAGCATTGTAGCATAACTCATAAATGCATAAAGAGATCACCAGTAGATCAAACACTGTACTATACCACCTCCTATAATAACATGCAAAGCTCAGGGGCAGAACAATATGCAAGTAAGAAAGAAGTATATCAACAATCAACTCAGATGAATAAAACATGATGAAGCAATCATACAATTCGGTAAAGAGCCAATGCAAGACTAAGAGACATACCTTGACAGGAAAGGTCCCTTTTGGAAGTTTTGTCGTAAGTAATTCTCTTAATCGCCGTACAGCTTTAACTTTGTTAGCCAAAATATCAAGCAACGGTAGGAGTTCTTCTGTTCGTAACGGAAAATCTGGAGAAAGCCAGAGAATAGGCCTCAGGCCTTTCTTGTATTCATTCTCACGTGCTACATCCTTGCTACGATTAGCACTCTCGCTACTCGTCGATGTAGAAACTTTAGTATCTCTTCCTCTCCTGTGTTCATCCCTCTTCACAATCACATCCACAGAATGCCTAGCTGGTCCATCCTGAGCAGTAGAAGGAGAGTCCTCCAAAAGATTGACCTTATCACTTACACAAATAGAATTTCTTGGAGGGGCAGGTAATTTGTCGAAATCTTCTTTACTTTCCCGTCTCCTCCAGCTACTAAACCAACCTTTCTTATCCTGCTTAGTTTCTCCATTTTTACAACTATTTACGTCCTCAATTGGAATATCCCTTTGATCAAAACAGCTATGCCTGTGCGGTATAACATCATCACCATTATCATATCCTGTTTCTGAAGCATCCATCTTAAGTGCAATCTCCAGCTGCCTTCTCTCTTCCTCGGTCAAAACATCACCATACTCGCTCTCTGTTTCATTTTCACTACGGGAGTTAAATAATTCATCGTCAGTCATAGCACCAGGGACCCTCCTTGACTTGATGCTCACAACCACATTGTGCATATCATAAACTTTGGCTTTCCAATGACCCACAGTCTCTGTTTTCTCATTTTTCCTCCATGAAGTTTGGGGTATGAGCACTGCTTCAGTGACATCTATTCCCGGCCTGAATATATTTGTCTGAGACATAGCTTTAACTTCCTCTTGCACTTCAGTCTCACTTGCAGGTGCACCTGCACCATCCAGGGCATTCATAATCTCCTTATCTTTATGTGTTACCATGCACAGCGATCCCGGAGGAACTTTTCCATCCTCTGAACCATCTCCTAGAAACAACACGCTTTGATCAGAGCGTTGGATTTTGAAACCATCAAATCCCGCTAGAGTCATATCCGCTCTCAAATTCGCACCCCTCTTCCATATCTTGTAGGTATCAGAAGGAGCAATCCTAGAAATAAAAGGGATGACCGAGCTCTCGAAATGAAACGTAATCTCCATGTAAAAATCCCTCATCCTCCTCATAGTCCCAATCAACCGAGGCAACCTCCTACACCATTTCGCCCAAGCCAGAGGCTGATAATGCCTGACAATGATCTTCGCAATTCCTTCCTCCCTATTACATATCGCTTCCTGCAATGCACTCCAACCAAGTTCGTTCTGCAAGCTCCAATCCGCCCCAGCAAGCATAAGCATCTCAGTCGCGATCTCATCCCCATACTTGACAGCCAAATGCAGCGGAGTATCCCGGTTAGGTACATCTCTCCTGTCAATCACCGCAGATATGGCATCCGCCTTAGCTTCCTCCGCTAGTGAAACCGATTCATTGTGAATCTCAGACGGATCACTAAACCGAGGAAGACCAGCAATAATCCTCCTAAGGGCAGCATAGTCTTTCAAAACTACAGCCTTATGTACAGGACTATGAGCATACTTTGATACATCAACGCCCGCCATACTCAAACCAAAAGTCCAAAACCACTTATCAGAATCCAATTCAATCAATCATCCAGTAGTAAACCAGTACCAATGCAAAAAGATTTAGCCACTAAATTCAACAACTGTTCCAAAGAATTGCATAAATTTAGCCACTCAATTCAACAAATTGTATAGAGAGATTGCAGAAACAGAATCAATAGAGCATACATGCATACACATACAGTTCAAAAGAAAAGCACAGAAATGGAATCACCTTTGTTTCCAAGATACAAAAACTTTGTGACCTAGAAGCCTCAGCCCATTGAGAAAAATGAAACCCACAAACAGAATTAGACTCTCTTTTTTCTTTTGTACTTATAGGAAACCACGTGAGATCGATCCTTGCGATCCAATCCAGATCAGACAAAAGAAGCAAAATGGCATGTGGGTTTGGAGCAAAATATTATTAATTGGGTGGAAAAATAATCTTAATGATGATGATGATGATGATGATGATGATAAGGAATAACGTTGATTGAGAAGAAGGGAAACTGGGAAGACAAAGAATCGAAGCCAAGAATTTGTCTGTTACTCAAAACACAAAACAGAGACCGACCTGCAGCCATTTACATTACACAGAAAAAATCACAGTGGGCATGGAAGTAAATGGGGTGAGCGAAAGTCTCGTGCTTTACACTGGAAAATGGAAAAGTAATGAAAACCCAGTAATTATTTGCCTATAATAATAAATAAATAAAAACCCATAATTACGGAATCAAGATTCATAATTTCACTCCCAAATGCAGCAGGTGAATGGAGTTAAGGAGACATTATTAAGAAGGTTTTGTTTTATTTAGGGAAAACAAATTACTAGTCTGCTTCAATTGGCATCCATACGATGTCGTTTGGTGGTCCGAGAAATTTCACCCAATTTTTGGGTTAGGTACTTAGGTTCATTATTCGTTGACCACACCATGGTCAGTTTTTGGCTAATTAATTAATATATTTCCAATTTTATATTTCCTGAAATGGCAACAATGTAATGTAAAGGGTATGGTAAATTTACATGTGTCATTTATTTATGATGTGTTTTGAAAGTTTTAGTAACAAATTATAAATGTGATGTTGTGAAAATGGAATATAATGTAATTTAAGGGTATGGTAATTTTACATGTGTTATGATGTATTTTGAAAGTTTTAGTAAGAAATTTGGTAATTTTACATGTGTCATTTATGATGCATTTATTTGAAAGTTTTAGTAACAAATTATAAATGTGATGCTGTGAAAATGGAATATAATTATGTTGGGTCTCATTTTCCAATTAACAAATTAATAACGAATATACAATTTTGAAGTACCTTCAAGTCTTCAACAGTTAATCAAGGATATGACTTGGTATAAGTTATCTTCATACAACTTTGTTAACTTCTTATGCAAAAGACAACATCAATTCATCTCTTAATAAATTTATATGAGGATCTTGTTGGGCTAGCGGACATAATTATTTTTGGATTTGACATATGACAAAGAATGCAAATCCATGGGCTTTTGATAATGATTTTTGATTGAGCACTAAAATGGACTCATCACAAAATTGTGGATAGAATTTGTTCAACGTTGCAAAACATTCTCTTGAATTTTAGTACACCTTTTAGGTTCGATCTTCTGAGAATTCACAACGATGTTCACAAACGTTCCTTTAAGGGACACGTGGAATTATATTGAATTGAACAGGTATGATGTTTTGGCTTAAATTTGATTAAGAAGTTTTACGAACTTTGCTAAGAACTTTTTGGACAGAGATCTTTTCTTCGGGAGTTCGATCTTACATCAATGTTTCTTTTTAAGTGACGCAGGCAGTGGCGGACGCAGAAAAGTTGTGAGGAGCACAATTATTAGAAGTATGTCAATAAAAAACTGTGTAGCTTATATTTATTTTAAATCAATATTACTTATATCTCACATAATATATATGAAAAATAGTGAATAAACTTTTGGGATATAATGGAATATGACCAATTTTGTTTAGATTTTCGAGCATTAAATTCCAAAATAAAGGGGGGTGGATTGTTCGTTTGATTGTTGTATTTCGAGGATCATATAACAAGTACAAATAAATAGAAATTGATCTCTTTCGATATATATTTAATGTTTTATAATAGAAAAGACTCTACAAAATAATATGGAAAATAAGCTCTTTAAATATTAATGATAATGATTTTTTTTATTGTAAACAAGAAATTAAATGGCAAAATTGAAATAATGGGAAGGGATTGTTTTTGGTTAAAATGAATATTGTTGAGACTTACGAGAGCAAAAAGGTAATGTAGTACAATAAACTTGTGAACAAAATAAGAGAACAAAGGTTAATGAAAAAATGTTACCCAAGAGAAGAGAATCGAACGTGTGGGGAGAAACACTAGCCATGAAATCTACCGCTGCACCATACACTTAATTCGTTACATCAAATGTATGCAAAAACAATATATTATTCGTTATATTTTGTATAGAGGGCATAATAGTAATTTCAATTCAAAAATTGAGGAGGGCACTTGACCCCTTGACATACTGTAGATCCGCCCTTGGCCGCAGGGGTTTCCCCTTTAATCCACGTTAATCTTCTCTATCTAACTTCTTAAAGAACTCCTTCAATGCCTGCAAAGCGGGATATTAAGAGGAGGAGATAATTATAGTGTTCTGCTCTTGATCTTCAATTTTTGTGTGTCAAAATGAAGAGTTCATGTATTCATACTACTAGTAGGGGTGATTTCGTCGATTACTTGTCCTTGTGTTGTTATGGCAGACAGTGTTAGTGTAAATATTGTGTTGCAGTTGTGGATGTTTGAATGGTGCAAGATTCAGTGGCATTGGCTTAATCACATGCTAGTATGGGAAGCATCGACAAAATTGGAGCTATATATAATATATGTAAGATTTGGACTCTGGAAATTGATAAAATAAAATCTGGAAGAAATGTGAAGAACAGGATTTAACATTGAAAAGATTAATTTTCTTTCGGGCGAATTACATACAGTACCCCTCTTAGATGTCCTACTTACATGTAAAGGATCATCAGTTCATCAATTACATTCTGCCTCCAACTAGATGCATTTTAATTACATCTAAAGGCCAAAATTGTGGAAAAGACAATATTACCCCTGCCGGTATTTCTGATTATTCTCTCACCCAAACAACTTTATTTTCATTTTATTGCACAATAGACCCAAATATTTTCTATTTCATAAATTTGACACTAAATAATTCAAAATTTAAGTCACATAATTTATACAAATTTCAAATTCACCTTAACTCAAATAACAATTTTATTTTTTACTCCCCTTTCTTCTTCACAGCTCCGGTCACCGGAATTATTCCGATGACCAGAGCTGTGCTCCCACCGGAAAGCTCCCTGATCGATAGTTGACTGCAACTCCGGTCGGGAGTTGCAGAAACTCCCGATCGGGAGTGACTGCAACTCCGATCTGAGTTGCAGTCAAACAACTCCCGATCGGGAGTGACTGCAACTCCGATTGGAAGTTGACTGCAACAACGGTCGGGAGTTGCACGAACTCCCAATCTGGAGTTGACTCCCGATCGGGAGTTTGCTTGCAGCTCAGGGCTGCAAGCAACGTCATCGGATTCCGGTGACCCCGGTGACTTAATTTGAAGAAGATGAAAGAAAAAAAAAAAAAGGATAAGTAAACTATAAGGCCATGTTTGGTGTATGGAGACAAAATCTGAAAATCGTAGAAAAGACAATATTACCCCTTCCAAAACGGTCAAATGGACTTGGATGTAATTTTTTGCAAGATTGTCCTTTGGATGAAATGATGCCATCTAGTAGGGGGTGTAGAAGTAATAATCCATTTTCTTTATGATACAATGTTACAACTTACACTTCTATGATTGAACAAGTCTAATTAACAAATTATCAGATTTTTTGAAATCGATCCCATTTATCATAAAGAGCACCATGTAGTATAGTGGGCAGTGCAAACTGTACAGTGGCACTTATCTAAAAGAAACAGGTTCTGTAGCTGAAACCTCCACCTGAATAAAGAAGCCTATTGTGAGTTCTATTGTCTCGCGTAAGTTAACTAGAAAATGAACTTCACCAAGCTTTGGTCACAATAAGAACTTTGTGTTGTGGGCTTATATATATGTTCTCTCCATTGTGGAAGTATTTTAAGAATAACTTGGAATGTCAAAAGAATTATTAAGTTTGCAGGGACTCACGATGTATGCTTTTGACTGTCATTGCAGGTGTATGATGCCTTAGCAACGGCGCATGCACTAGTCAAGAGGGGTGTTAACTAGTCAAACCAAGTCGAACGTGGGACTTAGCGAGCGCCTAATTGTCTAATACTAGAAGTCAAGTTTATCTCGAGCACAATTTTTACCGAGCTTTAAAATTATGTGATTGATCAAATACTTGTGAGTTTTGAACTTGCTCATGAGCTATTCACAACTGGCTGAAGTAACATATCAATTATTTTAAATTCACAAGTGGCTAAAGTAATATGTTCATAAATAAATATTTTTTCAATATAATATGTTATTTAGTTATTTAAATACATAATTATACCCATAAGAAATTATGTGTGTGCATGGAAGTATCTAGGCTTGTAAATGGGTGGCAACATTGCTAAAACCCAATCCCGCACACAAAATCAAGTACGGTGCGGGTGCGCTCGCACCCACACCCGTCCAACACCCTACCTGCAAAAAATCCAACCGGCACCACACCCGACACGGATCCCACCCGCCCGAACTCAAAAAAAAAACTGAGGGCTATTTCCACCCACGGAGTGGGGTACCCGAAAAAAAACTCAAAATATATAAAAGTTATGTTGATGAAAATAATTTTTTTTTTTTTTTTTGTAGGCTACCCTACCCACACCCCAACCCAACAGAAAATGCTAGTAACATTATTTTTGCACATGGCTCGCCTAGTCCATCAACACTAAGCCAGTCGTACCTAGGTCTAGTGTTATATTACTTGGTCACGAAGAGTTGAATTAATATATTATCTCCTAATTAATAGTAGAAGATATCTTCTTAAAATTGGTAATTATCTCTTAGCATTTATTATTTCTATCCTCTCTTTATCAGCTAGTATATTTACGAGTATTTATCTTTTTTCTTTATTATCTTCGTCTAGTTATTATAAATAGCCACCGTTGTACTTATTTTCTATTACGTTATGAATATACAAAGTTAGAGTCATCTTTCTCGCAAAGGTTCCTAACTGAAGCTATCAAGGCGGCTTGGTGTCGCGCGAATCGACTATATCCGACGTCCTCCAGCCGTGGAGATATCTAGAAAGTTAGTGTCGCACGGACCGCACGAATTATCGTCATAGTTCCATGCAACATTGTACACATCGTTGTACTTTTTTATCTAAGTTTGAATAAAACAGCTACTGTAGTTTGTCGAGTTTCACATAGAAAAACCAAGAATGCCGAGAGGTTGGTCCATAGGCCCATAGCCTATATGCACTAATTCGTAGGATGGTTCGATTTTCTTGATCTACCATACGAACAATGGTTAAACCATGTAGCCCATGATTTGGTGAGATTAAACTTTAGACTCGGTTATATTATTCTTCTCTAAATGGCTAAAAATATTTTAGATTAAAAATAGGAACATAAGTGATACGCTCAACGAAATTTACAAATGTCCCGGTCCAACTTGGTCGGGTGCGGTCGGTGCCAAAACTCTACCCACTCGGTCTCCTTTAATCCCTAGATAATAAGTTGGCCCAGACTTCCTTGGGAGAGAAGGAATAGAGATAGAGAAGATAGAAAAAAAAGAGGTCCCTATCTTTCTCCCTTGCATGATAGATCTATATCTTTCCTTTGCACGCAGTCAATCTCTTGAAGAGGGATTCCCCTCTCTGCCCTCTGCCATCAAGGTCTCTCTTTGATTCTTTTGAATAATGTTGGTCGGTCTAGCTTAGCGCTCTTCAACCACTTCGTTTTTACTCTTTTTTGACCAAATCTTTCTTCCACAATATCAAATAAATCAAGAATGTAAGAAAGGCTTGGCATTCTTCCATATTCAAGCACATGCGTGGTTCCAACAAACCTACCAAATCATACTCCTTCATCTTATCTCTCCCTTTTAACCAATACCAACAACATCTTTTAACTTTCTCGACTACTTGCCATGGATTTAAACCCCCCCCCCCCCCTTGAAAATTATGTCATTCCTAGCTAGGTATAGGTTCCATATAGTACCATGCCAAAATAATTGTCACACCCTCCCCTCTCCTCTAGGGACGACATCTATAGACACTCAAGTAGCTAGGTTTGACTCTAGTGAATAATCCACCCATAACCAATCAAAGATAAGTATCCACATTTTCCTTGATAAATCACAACCATCTAAAATACACCAACAGATTTCAACCTCAATTCCACACCACTTGCACCGTAAGTTCGTCTCACTCACAAATACACCTGGCTTCCTTAAGTTATTGGCAAAGAAAATCACCGAAGGATACTACTAACATTCTTTTCTGGTTCTAGATCAAAATTGTACACTATCTAGCAGGGGCTGACCTAGGGCCTCCCCAAAATTTTGAGAGAGAGAGAGAGAGAGAGAGAGAGAGAGAGAGGTTATAGGTAATATTTATGATTTTTAAAGTTTTGCACACACATACCCCCCTCCCCCTCTCCGAACTTTTGAAAAATCAGATACCAAGATAAAATTCCAATTCTCTCCCCAAAAGCTCGAACCGTTGAGAAGATACGGCTTCTATACATTTATATTAATTCTCCAATAATAGAGTATGTAATTCCCCTCAATTTCTAGGTCCGCCCGGTTGTGTAAGGAGGATAATTTATTTACATGGTTGATTGTGTTGGTCTTAGTTTTCCATAAATTTGGTGGCGGTGTGACTAAAAATGATCGACTCTTTTGGGCAAAAATCTCATCAAAATATCTTGTGGAAGGACAGTTTGCCCGGGGCTGAAGGGTATCTTGTCTTGACAAAGTTGGAAACCATATCGGCATGTAATAAACAGTACTTCATGCGTCCCATAGGCACCCACAACAAATGTCCCATTTGCCTGTTTGATATGAGTAATTTTCAAAATTGAGGCTTGAACAGATTACTTTTAATTTTTTTTATATACTGAATAAATACTTAATAAATTTATATTTATATTTACGAGTAAATTGTAATTAAATCTGAATTCCAAAATTAAATCAAATATCAAATGAAATGGTAGCTAATTTGTTAATTATGCATGGATCAATGGAACTCGAAAGTAGTACGACAATTGATTTATGTCGAGATGTGAATGACTCTGATAGACTCGTCGGCTGTCTTGTTTCCAGTTGCTTTCAAATTCATTTCAGTCATAAATTAATTGCATGAGTAGTTGTTGAGATGCTAGATTATTGTTTCGACACGTAATACATGACCCATAGATGTTACAAGTTACAACTAATTAAAATACCACGTACAAGTTGGTACGTAGCATTGCCAAACATTTTTAACCATTCAAAAATTTCTCAAAATGCACCTAGAATTGGACATTTCGTGTGTGGATCGATATGTGGACTCACGAATCATCATGGGGTGATTATCTTGTTCGGGATTTAATATAAATAATTAAATTTTGTACATCTTCAACGGTTGAAAAGTTGTAAATTAAATAAGTATAACTTGTGGTGTGGGTTTAGAAATAGTGGGGTGGTCGATAAATCGTATGATGTTACATAGTGGACGTTGTATCCAGAACTAAAAGTGACATGAAGTATTAAAAGTTCAATTTTATTTTTATTAACATTAACTTGTGGTGCAATTGGGTATGCCTCAACACAGATGGATCATTTATTCAAGAAACTCATTAGAGCAGCTCATGCATATATTGGAAGAGCAAGCAACAACACAGCGGAACTGACAACTATCAGAATGGGACTAAGCATGTGTATCAAGTTGGATTTAAACAACATTATCATACAAACGGATTCTAAGTATGCTTTGGACAACATTCTTGGAGACATAACAATGGCTTGGCAACATCGACCTCTGCTAAATGAGACCAGATCACTAATGGAAGGAAGAACGATACAGATCACCTTTGTTTACCGTGAAGAGAACCAAATTGCAGATCATCTACCTAAGATGGGAAACTCATCAACAACAAGAGAATCATCACAACAGGAAGCACAAAGAGAAATAAATGATAATGATAGACTAGATACTTTATATACCAATGTTAGAACTTTGTACAATAGTATGAGTATATGTAACTTTGATCCTTACGTGAAATGTATGATATATGATATAGACTCTAGCCCTGCGTGGCTAAGAACTATGTTAAACAAGGATGGATCAATTCCAGTGTACCGGATTATTCGCCAAGATAGTCCCATGATGTAATATTTTCTGTATGAATAAATTGATTTTCCTAAAAAAAAAAAAAACATTAACTTGTGGTGTAAGTATAGCTTTGTCCGGATTGCAACTCTTTTGCATTGACGATTATGTATATATGTAATATCATTTCATCAAAGGAATTTTTGCCGTTTTTAAAAAAGAAAACCTGTTAAACCTATACTCTCCCTCTCTTCACCCCTGGATGTACAGTTATTTCGAAAACTCATCAAATTAGTAAGTTAGTGTTATATAAATTAATAGAGAGTTAGAATGATTAGGTAATGCATGTCCTAATCCTTACCCAACAAGATGAAGACAGTCTTTAGAACTATATGGTTATAATTATTAATTGCGTCGCGCCATAATAACGCCAAGCATATATAGTTGATCGATCATGTGAAATGTTTGGTGTGTTATTGGACGGTCCGGATGATCATGTTCTTTGTTCACTTCATTTTTCTTCTCTACCTAGCTAGGAGCTCGCACGAACTAATTTATTATACTTCGCTTTCAGAACGTAGTAGGTTATGGTAACATAAACCTTAAACAAAGGGAGTACATTCATGATTTATATTTAAAGTAATAAGTCGGTTGATTTACCCAATTGAATTTTTTTTTTAATATAATAAACCGGTTGATTTACCCAATTGATTGACCTACCAATCAAATTTAATCCGTTGATCTTGCTTATCCAATTTCAATCTGGTGCGTACATGTGTCATTAGTTAATTAAAAGATGTAGGGTTCGAATCATGTTGGCGTGATTTTTCTCCATTATTTTTATTATTATTTTTATTGAAGGTAGTTGGTTCGAATCTTGTTGGCGTGATTTTTCTCTATTATTTGTATCATTATTTTAGTTGAAGGTGTTGGGTTCGAATCTTATTGATGTAATTTTTTTCTTTTTTATTTATTCTCTTCTTAAATTTTTATTTTTTAACATAAAGTTGTATTACGTATTATACTTAATTTTAAAAATAATCATGATATGTTCTTATAAAAACGTACTTCCTCCGTCCAATAATAAATGTAACACTTCATTTTGTTGATTTTTTCGATGGTCATTTTGACTTTAAATTATTCTTAAATCATACGATAAAAATAACTAAAAATATCATATTATGAAACTAGAATGTTTATATGAAGCACTTGACAATATATTCAACCAATGAAGAATACCAATTAACATGCGAAAAAGATGCATTGCAGATTTTGAAGTTGAATGTTTCCAAAGTATAGAGATGTATCTTATGGTTCTTAACTCATCGGAAGAATACTTTTCGTATGTCTGATATAGTTCAATTCAAAACTATTAATTGCATAACTACAAAAACTATATACATTTATAGCACACCATTTATATAAGTTTAAATTCTCAATTAGTTTTTTTTAATTACGTTTGAAGTCATAATGTGAAGATTATATATTTACTCAATTTATTTTATTATTTAAATAATAATATTTTACAAGATTACACTTCACACGCGTAGCGTGTGACGCGGTTCCTAATATATATATATAGATAGATAGATAGATAGATATATAGATAGATAGATATATATATATATATAAAACATCTAAGTAATTTTGAGTTGAACTAAATAAATTTAAAAAGAACTGAAATGAAATTGAAATGAAATTAATGAATTTTCAACAAAGCTATTAGTAAACTTAATAACATAAGATAACCTGGAATTAACCACTTACTTCCATTATATATGAAAGTCACAAATCCATTATTCTCTTCATTTAAATAAATTTAATCTAAAAAGAACATACATAAGCACACACGAACCCATAATTATAAGGAACGCATAAAGTTTGCGTCCCTTAATTTGTACATCAACAAACTGCCAACCATTTTTCTCTCCAACATATAATTAATTGAAATAAACAACAGAACATAAATTACGTAAAATAGAGGAAATGAAGAATGTCCAAACCGCACAGTCGATCACAAGCTTAATTGCATCTTAGGTAGGTAATATATCCGACTTCGAATCAACCCGAATACTCTTCACTCCACAGGCATGCTGTGAATCACAACAGTCTCGACGGTGAGCCCTGGTCCAAACCCGAACAAGACCCCCCATTCAAGCCCTTCACCGGTCGTGTTCATCCCCTCCTTTGCCGAAGCCTTCCTCATCTCATCCAGTATAAACAACACACACGCGCTCGACATGTTTCCATACTCGCTCAACACATGGCGTGTAGCTCGCATCTTCTCAGGCTTCAATGCCAACTTATCCTCGACCTGATCCAGGATCGCGGGGCCACCAGGGTGCGCGATCCAGAAAAGTGAGTTCCAGTCCGAGATGCCCAGAGGATCAAATGCTTCCTTCAGACTCTTCTCAATGTTCTTCGAGATCAACCCGGGAACATCTTTCAACAAATGGAACGTCAACCCGACTTCCCTCAAGTGACCATCGATAGCCCCGTGGCTGTCAGGGAGAAGCGTCTGGGCAGCAGAGACGAGCTGGAAAAGGGGGCGTTCCACACCGATAACAGGGTCTGACCCCACAATCACTGCAGCGGCCCCATCCCCAAAAAGCGCCTGGCCCACCAGACTATCCAAGTGAGTGTCTGCGGGCCCACGGAAGGTGACCGCGGTGATCTCAGAGCACACAACCAATACACGGGCCCCAGCATTATTCTCGGCGAGGTCCTTGGCCATACGGAGGACCGTTCCTCCAGCAAAGCAACCCTGTTGGTACATCATGAAACGCTTGACGGAAGGGCGGAGGCCAAGGAGCTTGGTGAGCTGGTAATCGGCACCGGGCATGTCCACGCCGCTAGTGGTGCAGAAGACAAGGTGGGTGATTTTGGACTTGGGCTGACCCCATTCCTTGATGGCCTTTTGGGCAGCTTCTTTGCCGAGTTTTGGGACCTCAACCACCACAATGTCCTGTCTGGCGTCCAGAGATGGTGCCATGTACTCACACATCTTTGGGTTCTCCTTCAGGATCTCTTCTGTTAAGTGCATGTACCGTTTCTTGATCGTTGATTTCTCGCCTGCAATGTTTAAACATGTTGAACAAAAACTTAATTAGTTTAGTCAAAATGCAAAGCAATTTTTTTTCCACCCAAAATCCGAACAAGAAAGTATTGATTATCAATTTTGACCTGGCAAAATAAATTTCTTTTAGTACAGCATTTGACAATTTGAGTTTTGTAGGCCCAAATACTAAATTGTAGAGTAATTAATTAATTTATTGTAAAAAGTCGTCTTTTCCAAAAATCCAAAAAATGAACTTTCTAATTCTGATTTTCATGTGGTCTTTATTGAACCAATAAATTAATAACCTACAATTCAAGATATATGGTGCATGGATGAGATTTGGGTGTAAGGAATAAGGATAATTCCTAAGAATTAAATCAATTTTAAGAAATTTTATTAGTTAGGTTTCATTAAATAAATGGAGGTAAATGATCTCATGAAGATGACATCATGCCATGAGGACAAATTAGACATTCTAAGCATGAAAAGCTGCCACTTGTATTGTCAGACCAGACACGTAAAGCCATGCACAACCACCGTCCACCGCTACCATTTAACTCCGCGGCTGCACCACTAGCACAGCGGAGCTATTTTAACCACTTCGACAAATTATTATGAAAATAATAAAATTCGTCGATCACAATGAAATATGTAATTGAACCAAGAAATTTTTCTAACTAAACCTACTACCTCAGATCAAAGCTTTCCGTTTCGTTTTGTTGACTTTTTTTCGATCGCAAACTACTTATAAATCATATAGGAGAAAAAAATTATATTAAAATAGTACAAATATCTAGTTTATAATAATTTTTCTAAATTTTTTATTCGATGTTATTTAGAAGTAATTTACGACCCAAAAATGGTCAACAAAACGAAATGGGAAACATTAGTACAAAATATGATTAGCACGATGATAAAGGTCTTGATCTTGTCTGTGTTTTTGTAATTGAGCATGCTTTTTCTTTTAATTAATAAAAAATAAAAAAAATTCAGCCGTTTCAAAAAAAAGTACCTTATCCGCGTATAGACGATTTAGAAATTGTAATTGAGTAAGATCACTGCAAATTTTTCCTAAATTCAATTATATCTTTAAATTTAGGTTAATTCAGAGTTAGGCCTAGAAGTTGTGTTAGATTAATCAATTCTATTTTATAAGACATGAAACATAATAACTCCCTAGTTGTCCCTAATTATCTAGAGTTGATATATGGATTGTAGACCACAAAAAATATAGAATTTTATTTTTTTAAAGTAAAATTGTATTTGAAAATCCTCAAAACTGAACCTTAATTACAAAGTCAAATCGTTTGTAGCGGAGTGGCAAGCTGAGACACCCCGTAACCAAGTGGTCACGGGTTCGATTCCCGAAATGGGTGATTATCTGCTCTGTATAGAGATTATTGAAATGAGGTTGATTAGTAATTTATTGATGCAAATTTGTAGGTAAAATATTGTAATTATAATAGTATTAAAAAAAAAAAACTTAATTACAAACATATTTAGCTTTTATTTGTAAAAGGAGTTGGGTAGTTTATGGTGAATATTCTAAAAATGGAAAATCCAGTACACATATCCAAAATAGGTTTTGATTTTAAATAACTAACTGATGATATATAAAAAAGTTGAAATGATGAGTGACTTACACATGCGCACAAATTTCTCTTTAAGATCCGTCATGTGTTCACTGTTAGTGATGCGGAAATAGTAATCCGGGTAGGTACTCTGGTCGACACAGTTAGCCGGTGTGGATGTCCCGATGGCGAGAACTGTAGCTGGTCCCTCGGCACGCTGAGCCCTGCGGATATCCTCGACGGTCATCATCTTGCCGGAGATGGATGGGAGAAATGTGGTTGCAAGGTAGGTAGTTGTGGTGTATGTGTTGTGTTGTGCTGTGCTGTGTTTGAAAAGTGAGCAGTGTAGTGAGGTTGTTATATAGGGGTGAGTAATAAGTCCGGTAGCTGAATTTCACGTGGTTTCAAGGCCATGCTGATAAGCATTAAGCAAGAGCGCAGCTAGCATTTTCACGGACTAGCTGCTGGCACGTGACGTGGGTTATTTTTGTAATTTCGTTCTACTAATATTTGTTGGTGCGTTACTTGGCCCCAAGACCATCCACATGATACAGTGTACTTGAGTGAATTACTACGGACATTCAATACGTGCTACCTAATTTTTCACCCTAGTTTAGCTACTTTACTGTTTCATGAAATGTAACACTTATAGTAACCCATACATACATACAAAGCTTGTGGCTTGCAGTTTATACGACTTTTACGCTGCTCTTGTTACCAGAAATTTTCAGACATCTATTACTACCGACAATGTTCCATAATAACCTTTTTAATGTTGATTTTTTTTTTTAACTTTGATCGCAAATTACTCATATATTACACATAAATTACTTGATTTTCTTTTATAATATAATTTTATTATACGTTTTGATTGTGTAATGTAGGAGTAATTTGCGGTCAATGTCAACCTTAGGAAGCTTATTATGGAACAGAGGGAGTGTATCATTTTGTTATGTTGTTTCCGGGAGTTAAATGGGTAGTTGACCAGTGGTATGGGTGCTGGAGTTGCGCGAGAGGTTGGAAGTTTGAACCCATATTTGGAGTTATAAGTTTGTAAATGAATAAGGTAGAACCGTAGAAGTAGAGTAGTTAGATTTCTCATATTTTTTGTATTTTTTAAATACACTTTGTTTGTTTAAATTATATGGTTAAAGTAGGAGTTATAAAGGTGGTTGAGTGGTAAAAGTGTTGTAGTAGGAAGGAGTTATATAAGGTGGCTGAGTGGTAAATTACTATATGGTTAAAGCTAGTTGCAATGCATGCGTCGGTAATTTTTCAACGGTTGGTAGTTGGTACCATTTATATAAATTCAGTAATTAACACGTTTATTTTTATGCAAGCGCGCGGTATGTTTATGGAGTTCAATGTTCATATACAGAAGTGGATTTGAAAATTAAATTCTGACCTGGTTAAATTAAAACAAAAGGAATTAAAACTGCGCTAATTGAGCCCTGCTGAACCATCTGTCCATCCACATGCTAGCCTCGGCTTAAAATTCATCTACTTATAACTCTTGCGGGACCCGTAAAAATTTCAGGGTGGACTCTCGTGGATGATTTTCGACTCTCGTCTCCCAAAATTAACTAATAGCTTTGGTATCGTATTTTTGTCCCAACATAAAAAATCTTTACTATTTCAAAATCACATTTTCACACAATATCCCTACTCAAAATTATTCATTATCCTCTCTTTAACTCTTCTATCTCACACAGTCACCTTATATCACCCATATACTTGAACCTATCAAAACTAAAAATCAAATACAAAAGGAGAAAATACAAGTTTCTACCCAACTTATATTTTCCGACTTAAATTATAAGATGTTACACTTTAATACTTAAACTATACTATGCAATATATAACCCATCATCGTTGTATTTTTGTTAATGAATAAAATTCATTTGGTGTTTAAAAAATATATAAATCAATTCTATCGGTCGAGATTCCTCACGTCTTTAATGTAAAAAAACTGCAATATTTGTGAAGGCGAAGTGGCTAGCACCACAGCTTCCAATTTTACCAACTACTACTACATGTAAATCGGAGACGTGGCGGGTCCAAGTTCAAACGATCAATCTACTTCTATGGACAAAGATAGAGCAAAGTGGGTCGATCGAGTGAATTGACACAATACAAGGACCTCCCAACAAATCTAACTAACTGCACAAGTACGATACACTATAGCGTTTCCAAATTTGATACTACTACAATTAATCCCCAAATCAGTAGACATTGTAGTAATAATGACAAAAAATTTATGAATTGTCAGCGTCACCTGTGCGCGCGGTTAACTTCATTTACATGATTTTTAAGCTATTAAGTTGAGCTCCCGGAGTTTACTCCTTGCGCACCGAAAAGGTAATGAAAATGATGAATCACGGGCACACCCACACAATATTCTCACTATGGAGAAAAGCAAGCAATAGGAAGAAGAAAGAAAAAGAAAAAAAGACTAAACTCCACCATATCAAGACCACCTTAGTAAAACTGTAAAAGGACTAAAATGAAAGAGTAGGAGGGAAAAAAAAAAAAAAAAAGAACAACCCACCTATTTTGTCCACGCCTAATGGCCAGAACCCAGAACCATACTCCACGACCCCCGCAACTAAACCATCATAATCTTTAACTGTTTGGGAGACTAATATTGAAACTATACTCCTTTTTTCCCAATTATAGTTACTTCTTTACCCGCATACACATCTATTACTCTTTCAGTACCAAACTTAACAAAAGATTACTACTCCAGATTATTGCATTTAAAACAAAACCATCCCCACTTGCCATGTTTGTTGAAAAATTGCAACTTCAAGTTTTAATGTAATCACTATATATGGTGATCTTTTATTCATAAAAATAAAAGTCCTCAATAAACCATCCTTCTACATTTCTACACCCAATAATATTCCTTGTTCTATCAATGTCTAAAAATGATGATTATCTAAACATTGGACGGTAGATATTTCCTTACTAAGCGCTGCCGCTGAAACAACAAGGGTCGATCTCTATAGTTTTTTTGTGAAAAAACTTTCAGCTCTTCTACTCATCAGTAACACATCCATTGGAGGCCGATTGCACATTCTTGATATACTGAGAAAAAGACAGCAAAAAGTGTGTTTATCAGACCATGCAAAACTTGGAAGTAAGGTCATGCATTTGAAATTAATAAAACATTAAATACCTTGTAAAGAACACCCCGATTAGCTTTATATGCTGGTGGAGTCCATTTACTTCTGCGCTCCCTCATTTCCTCGTCTGGCACGAGTACGTCTATTGTCTTCTTATTGATATCTATTTGAATAATATCGCCATTTTTAACAAGTCCAATGGGTCCGCCTTCCTGAAATTTATAATAATTGAATAGTAAACATCATTTTTTTTTCATACTAATCTGAATTTTTCAAAACAATACATGCAAGTAAAACAAACCTGTGCCTCAGGACATATGTGTCCCACGACATAACCATGCGAACCTCCAGAAAATCGCCCATCAGTCAACAATGCAACTTCCTGAAAATCGAAACATATGATGCATAGTCGGACTACCATTGACAAAAGAAAAAGAGAACCAAAACATGAAAAGGTCGTGGAAATTACAAACCTTGCCAAGCCCGGCACCCATTATTGCACTCGTAGGAGTCAGCATTTCTGGCATGCCTGGTCCACCTTTGGGCCCTTCTCCTCTAATAACTACTACTTTTCCCTAAAACAAGATATAGACAACAAAGAATACCATTATACTTGAACTTCAAGTTCCACAAGGCTATCAGGACTGCTTGAGAAATACCATGAGCAAACTAGTTTAATCCGATGGTTATTGGTGGGTAAGATTAGTGTTACCTTAAAGCTAGCTGGGTCTTCAGAGATAGCTGCAATCATAGATTCCTCTCCTTCAAAAACTAGTGCAGGGCCTATGATAAATAATTTTTTTTTTAAATGTCAACATTAGCTACCATTAAACATTTAAAAAAAAAAAACGAAAAAGTTATCATAAGACTTCATTCTGTATAGTTCAATAAAAAAACAATACCAGCGAAGTATAGCCCTTCTTTCCCTGTAATCTTGGCAACAGAACCATCTGGGGCAAGATTTCCATATAAAATCTGAATGTGACCTGTTTTCTTTATGGGGTTTGATAGTGGTCTGATTATTTGCTGAAACCAAAGAAAGTAGAGTGCACTTGTGTTATGCATATGAACTATAAATCATAATTCGGTATATAATGGCAGTGAGTTAAGTTTGTGAAGTATGATACCTGGCCTTCAGGCAGTGAAGGATATAACTTCGCGTTCTCAGCCAAAGTTTGTCCCGTAACTACCATACAGAAAAAGTAAAATAACTAATATAAGAAACAAAAACTTAACGCATCCTGGTTAGAGGGTTGAATTTGAGTCCTTGATGGTTTATAGACACATACCAGTTATACAATCACCATCTAGGAGTCCAAGTTCTAACAAATAGCGAGTGATTGCGGGTGTCCCTCCAATCTAGAAATAATTAAGAAAATAGTTGAGCAAAATGAGAAATTTAGTGAGACAGGACAGGAATACAGAAAATTTTGAGCATACCTTGTGCACATCCTCCATAACATATTTGCCACTAGGCTTGAGATCTGCAAGGAAAGGAACCCGATCACTGACCTTCTGGAAATCATCAAGTGTTAATTCCAGACCAACAGACCTGCATGAAATCGAGGCGTGAGATGCTTAAAAGACAACTGACATACACAATTTGTGTGGCTAGGCATCACTAACCTTGCAATAGCAATCAAATGTAACACAGCATTGGTAGATCCGCCAAGTGCCATGACCATGACCATTGCATTGCGCAATGATTTTGGAGTGATGATGTCTCGAGGTTTCAAGTCCATCTTGATCAGGTCCAGCAGATATTTCCCAGCGAGGCGACACTCATCCAATTTTATCGGGTCCTCTGCAGGGGTTGAAGAACTGTTGGGTAGAAAAGCACATAAAACATGAGCTTTCATTCTTTGGTTACAACAAAAAGGACTGCAGTGATATCACATGCTCCTACCTATAAGGCAGGGACATTCCCAAAGTTTCAATAGCTGAAGCCATTGTATTCGCAGTGTACATTCCACCGCATGCCCCAGCTCCAGGACAGGAATTACGAACCACGTCCATCCTGTCTGCATCACTTATTGAGCCATTCACATATTCTCCATAAACCTAAATTATGAATTACAGGGCATGATCTTTATGAAAGAAATGGAAGCTGAAAATTCGGTGGATAGAAAACATGTACATACCTGGAAAGCGCTCACTATGTCATATGTGTGACCTTGAAAATGACCTGGCTGCACATATCAAGGAAGATGTTAGAGACAGTCACTACTGAGGTATATCTCATAGACGCAAATTAATCCAGAACCTTTTCTTATGAGATCAGCAACATAGCAACTTAAAAGCTTTTATAATTTGCATAGTGTCATGGTTTTCAATAACCAATCAAATGTTTGGGAAATTGGGATTAGCTCGTCTTTGTCTACTCTTTCACTAGGTAGAAAAGCCAAGGGAACATAGTTATAATGAAGGCTGTAGCAGCTTCTGTAGCATTATTAAGAAGAATTGACCTTTAATGTTGCGGATAGCAGGTTAGAGCAGACACTTTAGCAAATTAGGCTAGGTTTTTTCTTTTCTTTTTTTATTTCCCTCTTCATTTAAGAGTTGCATTCCAAATTTTGATTTTACTAAACCTAGTAAAATAAACAAATCCAATTTCTTTTCTTTCTTCGACACACTCACAACGGCTACGTGGCAATTGGTCTCCTATCAAGTTTCACCTGCTCCTTTCCTACCACCATTACCTTCCCATCCCCGGTAAGATTCATGCCTTCAATTGGAGTTTATTGATTGTACATCAAGAGGAGTGATCGCCTATTATGAATCTTTACCTTGGGTTAAGTATTTATGATATTTAGAATAGCGTCTATCCAGATATCCTGCTTTTGGGATTGATACCCAAAATCATGATCTTGTCATTAACATCAAAACAGAAAATCCAATATGCATAAAAAAGAAGCTACTTTATCTTATCGTATATGCGGGTCAGTTTTATTTATTTATTTATTTATTGAAAATCACAGTAGCATTAAAAAAACTGACTCAAAGTCCAAGTTCTCAATCTCACCTTTATTGTTCCACCATAAACCATGATACTTGGCCTGTTCAGCCGTCCCATGGCCATAATTGTACCTGGCATCTGCAGTTTCAATTTAAAAAATAGAATGTAAGCATCTCAAAATAAATAAATAAATCCCAAACGCGCCCATCAAATTAACCAAATTTCCTACAACTCAAGTCTTGCTCAAATATTACTAAAGCCATTCCAATTATGCACCACCACGCTCAATTAAACCAAAGCCACAAACTAAAGCAAGATGGTCTATAACCTGAGTTATCGAGTCCTACTTCTACATGATACACAATCCTTTCCAAAACAGAATAGTCCAGCTACAATCATACGCGATTCACCAATGTACAAAAAGCAAAAAAAAAAAACAAAAAACAAAAACAAAAATAAAAAAAACAGGAATCAGCAGACGAAAATATTAGCCACGCACACGGTCCCAACACCAACCAACAAGAGAAGTATTCAAGTAACCCGCATTTCTTGTAATAAAATCATAAACTCAGCCTTCTCTGCTTTAACAATGATTGTCAAATCCTAATGAAACAACTCCATCTCAACTACAATCTTTTACTCAGTAATAGCAGCAAGACTACTTTTTTTTTTTTTTTGAAACAGCAAATCTAACCTACCCCTACTACTACACTACTACTTTACCACCTTATAATTTCAATTACTACTAAACCACCAGAAGAACTTATAATAGCAGCAAGACTAACAAATGCAGAAATTAATTAGTTCCATGGAACCCAACAATGAGAGCAAAAACTATAGAGTAATTGATAAGAAAGAGGGGAATGGAATGGAAATTAGGAATTTACATTCTTATCACAGCCAGGAATGGAGATGTTGCCATCATACCACTGAGCAGACATAACAGTCTCAATACTGTCAGCAATCAAATCCCTGGACTGCAAACTGAAACACATCCCTCTAGTCCCCATAGAGATAGCATCACTCACACCAATGGTGTTAAACCTGAAGCCAACCATGCCAGCTTCTTGAACCCCTTCTTTAACAGCCTCAGCCAGGTTCAGCAAGTGCATGTTGCAAGTGTTGCCTTCATACCACACAGATGATATCCCCACCTGGGGCTTCTGCATGTCCTCATCGGAGAGTCCCACGCCGTACAGAATCGCCTGAGATCCGCCTTGGGATTTTGGCTCCGTGATTCTTGAACTGTACTTGTTTAGCTTGGTGGCTGAGGATGGTGGGGCTGTGGAGGAAGAGGCGCGGATGGTGGTGGGTTTTTTAAGGTGGGTTTTGACGGCGGCGGCGAAGGGCGGCGGCGGAGAGAGGAGGAAAGAGGCCTGCATTATCGGCGGATGAGGGTTTTAGGAATTTGCACGGTTGGTGGCCTCACTGATTTGATGGATTATACTGAGTGAGTGAGTGTAATTACTGGAAAATATATACTCAAGTTAGAATAAGGAAATAGAAATAAAAAGGAGTAGTATTAGTTTAAAGATATTGGATTCTGACTCTGAAAGTACTTGTCTTGTGCCGGGAGAGTCCTCACCTTTCCAGGATTATTATTTGTTTGATGCTGGGGGCACTACTCCCAGACAAAATAGTAGGTCCATTAATAAGTTTAACTCTTTTAAATCAATAATTTCAGTTTAATTACCAATTGTTTTTAAAATTATAATAATAAGAGATTTAACGAAATTATATACCTTAAAACCAATAAGGAGGAGTGAGGACGAGTGGTCGCCTTGGTTGGATTACCGGGGGGAAAGAAGGATGCAGTAGAGGTTGCGGCCCAAAACCAAGAGAACATGCGGACTGAGCCATCTGATGGATCGAAGTGGCACGACACAATCTTTGGTCGTGGTCGCAGGCCAATGTGCACCTTGCTGTGGCCTATTGATATTTAATTTTATTTAAGTTCTATATTTATTAATTCTTTTGTTATGCTTATAGACGTACTGGTCCATTTCTTATGTATGAAAGAGGCAATATAGAGATTTCTTGTTGTCAATTTTATTTTTAGTCTCATTTTACCATTCACTAATTATCAATAGGCAAATGTTAAATGTTGGAACACAAATTTATTAAATGTTGAAAATTATTTGTAAATTAAAAAAACATCTTTTAGTTTCATAATTTAAAAGGTTAATCATAAACTTTTAAAATCAACAAAAACTCCTATTTAAATAACTCAATGTCCTAATTCCAATTTCTTAATGATTCTTTCATTAATTTAATTTCAAAAACACAACCACAAGCCACCGAGAATATTAGGAGATTATCCTATTGAGTCCTTATCACCATCATTTCCATCACCATAATCATTAAGGTGAACAATCAATAAATAAATTCATAACGCGACATATATATAAAATTTTTATTTTTTACTTTTTGTATATAATTATAAATTTTGTATAAATTTTCGACTAATAAACATAAATAAAGTACTATTACCGTATAATTATAATTCTCATAGTAATGTTTTTTATTTATCAGTTGAAAATCAAACATCCGTATTATAAATGAATAAATAAAATTTGTATATTCAAAAAATTAAAAGAAGAAGAAAAAAAAATAAAACTATGTGCGGCCTGCTGCTACTCTAGAGCAGCAGTCCATCAGGCTCCCGCTAATAGCTGCAAATTATTTACAGCAGCCCGTTGCAGTGCTGCTACTGCCTTTTTCTTTTTTTTTTTTTTTTTTTTTTTTACGTTCGGATTTTTAAAGTCAATTTTCGGCACACTTGAATTGGCTACCAAATTTATCAATTTTTGGAAGGTAGGGAACTATAATTCAACCATCTTTTGATCAAGTCGCAATTTCATGTTAATAAATTATAATTAGGACTTAGGAGAGTATTTTATTTAGAGAATGTTTGTTGTAAAGTAGAATTAATGAATTTATTATACTTGCAATTGTTTATGATCATTTATATGAACTTAATAAATTTCGGGATTCATTTGTAATATTTATAAAATAAGAATTCTTTTACAAATTGCAAATCAATTTCCAACGCTTAGTAAAATAGCTACGACGTTTAACAACCCCTTATCAATCAATAATACTTATTACATTACTTTACCTTATTTGCTATTCGCTAATTATTTTTACTGTAAAGAGTTGAAATCACTAGTCTTTTCAATAGGGTATTTGCCATCCCGCTATCCTATTTTCTTTATGTATGCACCTAATCTTTACCATGAACTAGTTCATCAAAATTGTAATATTGTTCATTGATTTTATTACTTTTATTTCAGCTAAAATACAAATATTAAACAGACGGACATCTCGAGTAACAAAAAAAACACCTTGTTTTGAGTAACATCATGATAAAATAATAAGTTTTTTTTTTAAAAAAAGAAAGGCCCGCAAGAGTGGCCCAGTTAGTTAAAATAGAGAAAAATATCATCTCGGTCACAAGTTCAATCTCCACGGAGAGCGAAGTTTTGGGATTTATACCTTCTTAATCGAGCTTGTTGCGGTTTTACTTTGCTTAGTTTGCAGGCTATTGTGTAGGCCCATGAGTTTTACCCATGCACGCAAAGTGTAGCGGGTGTTCCCGACGTCATTAAAAAACAATGATGACATTATATAAGTTTTATCGAAATTATATTAGCGTTATCTAAATTATTAAATCATTAAATCGTCAATTACTTTTATATAAATGTTTTACACTACCAATTAATTAATTTTTGTACATTAGCTATAAACGGTTCCGATTCTTCCTCCAAAATAAACTGCAAATAAAATAAAAATGTGAGACATTATTCCATCATCATAATAATACTGATGTTGTTGTTGTTGTTATTATTATTATTATTATTATTATTATTATTCTTTATTTTTTGGGCTTCTTACCTATACTACCCTTGTTAGTTCGTTTTATTACAGATAGACCCTCGTTAGCCAAACAATTACATCCAGCGTCCTTGTTAGATAAATTTAATTACATCTAAACCCACGAATTTGACTTTTGGCGAATTAAATCAATGTAAATACATTTTTACCCTTGGTCAAATATTGAATTCTGACTTTGATCAAACAACTCAAATTTTCATTAATTACACATTAGCCTCACATTGTTTTAATTTTACCAACTTGACACTTATAATTCAACGTAAAGCATATAACTTCTTTAAATTTCAAATTCATCCCAAATTTTATTGCAACTAAGCCCTAATAATTTTTTTATTTTAAAATATCACTCAAAAAATTTTAAAAAATATATTAAAAAAAGAAAGAAAAAACAACAAATCGGAGCTGCACAACTCCGATTTGCTCTGCCGCCACAGCTCCGATCAAATCGGAGTTGTGCAACTCCGATGTGATCGGAGTAGGTAACAACACCGATCAGATCAGAGTTGTGCAACTCTGATCTGATCGGAGCTAGTCACAGCTCCGATCGATCGGAGCTGTAAAGCTCCTATAAAATCGGAGTAGCACTGCTCCGATCGATCGGAGCAAGTCACAGCTCCGATCAATCGAAATTGTACAACTCCGACTGACCGGAGCTCCGGCCACTGTTCTGAATGAGGGAAGAGGAAAGGATAAAAAAAAGAAGGAAGAAGAAAGAACAATGAAGGAAGAGGGATGAAATTAAAAAGAAGAAACAAATGGCCTAGTTGCAATAAAAATGCTAAGGCCATATTTGGTCTAAATTTCCATTTAGTTTTGGTCAACAGAAAAAACTGATTTTGGATCATATGTAATAGATTGACTAAGAGGGGGTTAGACGTAATTAGAGTGTCTAGTAGGGGTAGTGGATGTAAAATTCCCTTATTTTTTAATCAAATAACATCGAATGTTTTACACAAACTTAGTGGGCAACCGAGAAATAAGTTGTGCTTCCACTCCCTTAGCAATACCAAAACTAACTCTAGAAAAAATAAAATGAGCAGCGCGCACCACAGCATCTTGAGCCAAAGCGAAACCCCGGATTCTAACAAGAAAATCAACAACATCAACATCCAACTACCCAAGTGTCGAGAAAGAGAGAGGAAGGAATTCATATCCCTTAGCTGCACACAAGTCCCGATACTTCGCACACTTGCGCTTGGCAACAACCGCATGTCCAGGCACAAAGTTCACCAACCTTTCCGAGTCAAGGGGGAAGACCCGGTCAGATCCACACAAACATCACGTCCCCTACCCCAAGCATAAAGGAGCAAGTCTGCAGGACGGAGGGACCTGTCACTCCCGTGGCTCAAACCAATATCACGTAAAGTTATATGGAAGTATAACAACAAGTTGTGCTCCCACCCCGGCCATTTTGAATACAAAAACTCATTTTATGAAAAAGAAAACCGCCACTCTTAGCTTTATTGGAGTGACTAACAGAAAAATACTTGAGGCGCAAAAGTGTATCAAAAACCTCCTGGCCAAGTTCCGCAAACGTAGAGAAAGCAAATGGAATTAACAAGTAACTGTTCTCTGTACATTTTGACAAATACTTCTGTTTCTTCTATACGACATTGTGCAATGCCATCCCACGGGCCCTATAACTCACCCCACCACCAGCAAATCGAGAGACACCCGTCACATCCACACATTTATCTTTGCATTGGGACTAGTTGAATAACAATAGGTTTGCAGGCCTTAGTTCATGCCCGTCCTCAAATAGAAACCCCACATTGCAACACCATCTTTGGATCAGACATCAACCAAGGTATCACGCACGAGGTTATGCCTGATCTTCACACCCACCTCACTAGAACAATGAACAACGTGATCACCCCAGTGGTCCATCTGATGCACATTACATCTAAAACAAAGGGTGTTTCCAGAGAACAAGGGGACCGTAAGAGGATAATCCATTACAACACGGAATTGTCGTTGGTTCATCCTCTGCCCTAACCGGACGGTGAATAAAAAGTTTTGTGCGTGTAGACTGTGGAGCACGAATTCATCAGAGTAAAGCAACGGGACGTAGGCTAAGCACGTACCTGAACACAAAATGAGCATCAATGACACAAAAATAACACTTTGTCAAAGTTTTCATCAACTGGAGAAGGAGAGCTAGTGGTAGCAGAGAGAACATCAAAATCACATAAACCCGTGAAATCATCAAGAGCATGCCGAAAAGAAGGACCAGAGGAGACAATACCAGTCTTCGACATAATCTTATTATATTATTATTTTATTATTATTATTATCATTATTATTATTTCAAAACTATACAAACTTTTTTTTGTTGGGAATAAACGCCACCAATCGTCTTGAAGTCGTACTGCTCTGCTCGACGAGTCCACGACACGACACGCACTTTTAATTTTTAAATTGGGCTTCCAGCTCACGCCTCATGGGGGCCTTAAATTCACTGGTCAGCACTGCAGATTCACCCGTCCGTCCGTAATTACTATTTTGACCACCCCCCTGCACAAATCTAACTGAAGGTAAAAAAAACAACTTCATTACGCCTCTTCTTCTTCTTATTAGCTGTATGAATTAGAGGTGGTTTCAAACAATCTGAACAAAAATATAAAGTTATTTTATTTTTTCAATTCGAGTTCAATTTCATATTCCCGTTCAGTACCTGAGATTCGTTGAATCGATTTTCTTTTCTCCGCTCTGATTCATGACTTCAATTTTCTTGGAACCCTAAAAAAAAAAAGGTTGAATCTTCTATCCAATTTTCTTATCCCTGTTGTGTTATTAAGTTCAAGTGTTTGAATTGATTGGTGATGTTTCTAGGTCTAGTTTTTCTGATTTCGTTACTTGTTAATTCTCGAATTAGTTCTCTGGATCTTCTTGATGTTCAATTCTGAATTACTCTAGTGCTTACATAGAAATTGTCCCAATTGTTGACACTTTTGTTTATTTTATCCTAAATATTTACTCTTATTAGTTTTGCATATGAAAATTCCGAGTTTTTGGAATTTGGGAATGTTGCCTATGTTATAAAGGTCAATCAGTACTCCAAGAGTACTTGCTGTTAACTTTTTTGCAATTCGAATTGCCCAGGGCTCATTTTTGCGATTGGTTTTGATTTGTATACGCATTGCATAACTTGCTTAGAGTCTTTTCAAACTTCAGTTCTCGTCTTGTCTATCTTCTTGTGAGTCATTTGCTAGGAAGTGTCAGGAAACTGTGGATTCACTTTGACCCTTTTTTATGCTAGTTGGTTGTTTGTGATTGGATTTCGGTTATCATTCATCTGGCTTTATAGAATGTTTTGTGTGAGTGTAATCTATGTGAGTGACAATGGTTGTTAACAATGTGAAGTGCTAAATTTGTTTCATTATTTTTGTTTGGTCTCTAGATATGGATAATATGGACGTCGATCAAATTGTGGATGTTCCTGACACTCCTGATCGATTAACCTCAAGAGTGCAATTTGATATGGGTGGTTTGAAAGAGGAAAACCACAGTGGATCGATTCACAGCCGTAACTTCTTTGAGGAGGTGTATCCAGGTCGTCCTAATGATGTTGAGAATCGAAGAAAAAGGACGATAATGCGTCGCGCGAACGGTACCAGCAGCTCTAGCAACCTTGTAAACCCCAAGAAAAACAAAGAGGCTATTGAGAGGCATTCAAGTCGCAATGATGTAATAGATCTGTCAGAAAGGAGTATGCGTAGACCTGTTGTTATAGACAATCAGAGTGAGATTAGGAAAAAGCCAGTATTAGCAAATGGGGCTTCTGGTTCACGGAGCACAAATGTGATCCCGGATCTCCTGGGAAGGGGCAATGAAGGAGCCAGTAGCGAGAGTGGAGTTGGTTCAGCTGTTGGTAATGGTGAAGGACTCTTATCTTTTGGTCGTTTCCAAGCTAAACCTGCTAATAATAATGTTGTTCATCTTGATTCTACACCCTCACCTATTTTGAATAGGCAAAAGAGATTGGTTCGAAATGGATGTATATCTCCCAATAACATAGCTAAGGCCAAACAGCTGCCTCTGAAGGAAGAAAATGCTTCTGTAGCTGTGGTTCAAAATACTAATGCTTCTACCGGATCTAGGGCTCCATCAGTGTCAATTGATGTCATGGATTTGGTTGCTGAAGGCGATAATTCTCGCAAAGGAAAAGGAAAAGCAGTTCTATGTCAACCTTCCCCTCCAAAAGAGTTGAATGCAAAAAATAAGCATTCAGTTAGCAGGTAATTCTATATTATTGTTAATTAACTAATTTATCGATTTGTTCTTTCTGGTTTGCATGCTATTTAGTCTATGTTAAGTTTTAAAGCTTTGTTGTCATTAAATACAAAATACGAAAGTACATATTTGCAGGAGTTCTAAAAGTTGGCTTGGTGTAACCAGTGATTGTGCCAGGGATGTCAGCAGAGTCATGGAAGAATCAAGCGGATGGAGAAGTACAAGAAACCGGCATAGACAAACAAATTTATCTATATCTGTTGAGGATGGCGTGGTTATAGAGGGGGCGAATGATCCCAATTGTGCTGGTCAACAGCTTCATGACGGTAAGGGGAGAAGTGATCAAGGTACTTCTTGTGATCCACCTAGTCAATCTTCAAGACAATCATCTAGTCCTTCGGCTCGTTTGAGGCAACTTATTAGCCATCAGACAACAAGCACTCATCCTGTGAGGCCGAAGCTGAGATATGCCTCTAGTAGTTTTAACGAGTGTTCTACATCAGCCCATAATGATCCAGAAGTAGTATTAATAGCCTCACCGGTAGAACCATCAACCTCAAGATTAACTTCTAGAAGGGCAAACATTTCAAAACGGGTTATTGAGGTCGAAAGATCCACTCCTGAACTAAGACATAATGGTGTCGCGGAAGAGGTTAGGATGAGACAGCTTGAAGCAGATGAGCGTCTGGCTCGTGAACTCCAAGAACAACTTTACAATGAAGCACCTGCATTTGAAGCCAGAGAGGTATTTTTTTCATTTATACATTTAAACATTCTACATTACCTTAAATCCCTTTACCAATTATATACACTTTTCTGATGATAGTATGATGAACATATTGGAATGACATTGCAACAACAGGGCGATTTAGCTCGTCGCTCTTCTAGGTCAACTCGTCAGGTACCTGTTGCTGATGTTTCTTTACTTGATCTGTAACAACAATTTATTAGTAAAAGCATTTTAGAACCCTGCCCACCAATACTCTTGTATGGGTTATTTTCTTTTATGCCAATTACTTCACATGTTTTATTTCAAATCATGAGTTATAAGTTCCTGGATTTCCTGTTGAATATCATTGCACTTGGAGTTTATTGAGTATTTCATCTTGGATGTTGCCGGTAGTGTTGTTTGTTACTAAATATTGATTTATCTGGCATGTTTTATATTGTTATTTTTTCTGTGTTGTTTTTATCCTAGCCTCTAGTGGATAGAGGACCATCTATGGGATTTTTTTTTGACACATTTGAATTATGTGATGGCATGTTCCTTTATTCCTCAGTTTATGAGCTTGTCTGATTTTGTGAGTGTGTATTGTATATGCCTCTATGTTTCATGTATATATTAACGTGGTTTCATGTATTTGTAGTGTCAAAAATCTAGTTTATGAATTCACACATGTGTACGTTGATCTTCAATATGCATATATGAGTCTGTCCAGATCATATTGTATAAATGCGGTGCAATAATTTTGAAACTCTTGTACTATTCTAAAAGTTTTCCGCAATGATTGTCGTTACGTTTATGAACTACTGGTTTGTTTCTTGTGCTTGGAAGTTTTCTGATCAATTTTCTGTGATTTTGTGCAGGGAGGCAGCTCACTGATATCCGATTTACGCAGAGAGTCCCAGTTGCGCCGTCCAAACTCTATTCATAGAGCATTTCAAAGCCGTGCTTCTAACGCCGGAAGAACAGCTAGGACGAGGAGTCGATTTCCAGGTGTCGCCCGAGCTCTAATGTCATCTACAGGAAGAGCACCAGTTTTCCCTGCAGACATGGATATTGACACGGTAACGAGTTCTATTATTATTTTTTGAAGTCTCCAAATCTGGTCATCATTTATTGACGTGATGTCTTAAAATGATTTGTGAATTTTCTGTGTGCAAAGATGTTCTTCTTTTATTCTATCTAGTTGCATTCTTCTTTTGCTTGATCTAGTTTTTAATGGTTATGTAATTTCTTCTACATGTTAAGCTTGCATCTTTTATCTCTAAGTTCTTACCAGAGCACTGTTGATAAGCTTTAATTGTGATTCCATCTTGGGAACTAGTACAACCAGTCCCTTTGAAAGAGATACAATGTGAAGTACAACAGTATCATTTATCATCATTTATCAGTTATCACCCATTGAAATATGGTGAACCTACTTGGACACATCAATTTAATAGACTTATAGTCTGTCCGTTAATGGAAGGCAAAGTGTAGACTCCTCCCTTGAAGTTTAATAAGTTGTCCCCATTCATAGTGATGGGATTCGTACTCTCTACCTAGCTTAATTGAAGAGATCCCTTTCACACACTCCCCGCCCTTAATTACGCCATTCATAACGTTAATGCTCTATGATTTCGAGCCAATGTCCTTTTTTGGTATAATCTGCATTAACTAATTAACTTCCTTATCTGAGTTTGCATGCAAATATGGCCATTACTCTTTTTTTTTTTTTTCCATCTTGCAGAGAATGCAAATACTAGGAACAATGGAGGCCTTTAGTGATATGGGAGTGGATCCCGGTATCCTTCAAATCCAGCGCGATTTTAATGAGTAAGAATTTATTACACATTCACCTATCTTATTAATCTTGATAAACTGAAAGCAGACCTGATAAAGTTTATGTTGATCAACTTGTAAATTACAAGTCAGGACCGTCTATGCTAGAAGCTACATAAGAAAATTTACGTATGTTTTTCTTCAAATTTGATAAGCATCAGTCTTTGAAGTTACCCTCCATACTGCTGATTCATATGACTTCTCTCTGTCAAATGTAAAAAACAAAGAACTCAAAGACGAATTTAATTGTTAAACACATGTTCTATCCTTTGCAGTTATTTTAAATCTCTGTTTCACACAGTTTTCCTTCTTACTAAGAGAATATAATTTTAAATTAGAGAAAGGTAAGATACGGACAACTATGTTAGGCTATAATTCAATTTTCCTATTTGGTTAGGAATGATTACGAGATGTTATTGGCTCTCGATGATAGAAATGATCGGCATGGTGGTGCATCTTTCCATGTGATTAATGGCCTTCCTGAATCCACTGTGCAGGTACCTAGCCTTACCTGTCATCACAAATCTTCCTGGTCACTTTTGTGTATCATTTGACAACACTGTTCCTTCTTTGTTTTTTGGCAGAGCGATAGTTATGATGAAGCTTGTGCAGTTTGTCTTGAAACTCCAACCATTGGTGATACTATCCGTCATCTTCCTTGTCTACACAAGTTTCACAAAGATGTATGACCTATCATCTCATTAGCTATTCTCCACATTTCTGTATGCATGTGTTGTTTAAGTTTTTGGCTTAAAAGTGGTACTATCTGATACATATCATCTTATTGCAGTGCATTGATCCATGGCTGAGAAGGAAACCGTCTTGTCCTGTTTGCAAGTCATCAATAACTTAATACAGTAAGTTGTAGCACAGGCAATATACCGTTTGCTCATTGCGATTGAAAATCATCTTTTGTTATTTGGTGAAAGCCGTATTTCTGTCTTGGAAGATGTAGACTGTTCAAATTACAATTAGAAGATTAAATATACTTGCCAGTTCAACATACTTTTGTTAGATTTCTGCTCATTTAAAAGTCAATATGTGTTGTATGAATTTCCTTTTTCTGTTTAGCTCTCTCATGGGTCACACTGGTTTTTCCCCGTGTTGTCATACCTCAGTTTTCTTCAGTAACCTAAATGCAGGTGCTATTGCCTATTATAGACATTTCTTTATATTTACACAGAGAGGTGAATAAGAACATAAGCTTGCAAAGATGTAAGCTAGCTTAACAAGTAGGATGGCGATAATACCTTGTGATCTGAAAAATGCAAGTAAATCCTCCTTAGCATTGAGATAATGCTGAAATGCTTTGTCTCAATTTAGATATATGCTTGTTAAATGTTAACTGGGTAGTGACTTGTTTAATCAACTTCTCAAGATTTAGATACGACGAACCCGTAGGACTAGACTGCCTAGTCATGGCTTGTTAAGATTTAGTCTTCTATTCGTGCTCTCTTCTTCACCTGCTTGCCTTTTTCCTCTTCCATCAGCTTCCTTACAGCCCTAGCTGTCTCACTCCTGGAGCTTTACAAAACTTCATTTCCAACACCCTAGACCCTATTCTTTGCAAATAAATTTTGCTATTCGTAAACTGCTCAGAAATGAGTAAGTCTTGTAAAAAAAATCCTGATTTTCCCTACCAATAGTAGGAAAATCAACACTTCATTGGTATATATTAGGGGAGTGTGCCTAACAATTTGATAGAAGAGGTATTGATTTTTCTCATATTTAAGAAAATCTTGATTTTTACAAGAATCTTACGTTCAGGAATCCAGGGCATGCAGAGCATGCCCAACAATGGCAGGCCTGCTGTTGTTCCTTGAATTGTTGAATTCCAGCTGCAGTGTGTCAAGAATCCGCCAACTGAAGGGTGGTTTAGGACTTTTTCTTGAGGGCACCAGCTCGCGAAAAGTCCCGTCTCTTTAGTTTGAGACGGGAAATCAGGGGATAAAATTTCTGAATCTCCTTTTAATCGAATCAGGCCTGATTATCCAAAAGTTCTTGCTATTTGCTACTAGACGGACCCATGCAAGTTCAAGAACTTCATAAGGTGTCAGTACCACAATGGTGTTGTAGTTGATCAGCGGACTGATGGGCGAAACATATGTTCCCATGCACCTGCAACAATGCAAGTAACCGGAGGAATCGGTGAATCCAGAGATTGATTGAGCTCAGCAACAAGTTTTTGAAATGGGAGGGAACAGAACTTGCTTGTGAAAGCGACACAAACTTGGAATATCTTGTGGGGGGTTGTCAAGGTGACCATCTTGCATGGTTTCAAAGTTAAATTCAGGCAGCTGATTTTCGACATTGTGGCCTTTGGACTTGAGCACGCGGCTGTGGTTGTGATCTGTGTTAACGAATGTAATGTGAAAACCTGTGTGATTGAACAGTTTTGCCAGCTTAAACAAGGGAATTAGGTAGCCTTGTGTTGGAAAGGGAACGAAAACTGCATGAGGTTCTTTGGATTTGTTTGCTAAAGATTTCATAATTTTACTTGGCTTCCTTTGATCTAATTGCTACTGTACGTGCTTAACTTAGTGATGTGATAAAATGGGGAAGATTAATGGAGAATTATTTCAGTATTTCGTGTAGAGTAGCTACAAACCAAGGCTTGCATTTTCCCATTGGGGTTAAAAAATAAATAAATTATCACATATTCTTCATTTACACAATATTTACTAAATGAGTAAGTATCGTGAAAGCTAGGCTGTAATACCATTCCGGTAGTGGACCATACGAGCTAGTGGAATGACACTGGGCTACCTCCTATTTGAGAACTTTGTGCCTATTTGTTGAACGTTTATATGTGTTTATTGCATTTTATCGTCGGAGAGGGTAGACTTATGACTTTTGATATATTCATTATTTTGATTACTCTGGAAACTACAGATGCCACATATGGTCTTAGAAAATTTAGTAGGAACATTTGAACTATAGTTACACTTACATGGCATATTCTAGTAAAAAACCAGCCCATCTAATCCCATCATCATTTCATAGGTGGTGGAACATCTGGCTGAGTCGGATTGGGTTGCTCATGCTCCGGCTGTTTACTAGGAAACAACCTCATTCGGGAATGCAAATATTATTTATATAACACCACAAGTAACATTAACATGGACTCTACTCCTCATTATTGAAACTGCAAAAGCCTCACAACACTACTAGTGTCCATTTGAGGAGTTCCTTCCATGTTCACGATCCCTCTTCCTACCCCAAGCATGGACGCAAAGATGAAGCTTTTTTGATGTAGCAAGAAATTCCACGCCTTGAATCGGGGTTAAGATCGCCATCAGCTCCTTCATCGTACTTAACCTCAGACCATCCGCTACGTCCAGCAATTTCTTCATGGACACGTAGAGAGCATCCAGCGCTTCCTCAACTTCACGACTTGCCTCTTGGGGTGTCCGCAGCTGTTTTGCAATGATGGCAATCGGTTGATCGGCAATCTCCTCTTGCAAACTTGCCAACTTTTTGGATATTTCGTCTTCTTCGTGAATTGTCTTGATCTGCAAGTCGTTAATCGAACTCATTTGACGAGCTGAGAGGTCGCAAGTGCCGAAAAAGGACCTACCTCCCTGAAGATACTCATCAAGGTGAGATGAAATGGCGTTTCCGCAGAGTGTGTACACAAGCCGGACATATATAGATGGCCTGCAGCCCCCGGCCCATAACATGGAACCTTCTAGAGACGTGCACCAGGTGGGTGAGAAGTAGGGGGAGATGTCTTCTTGAGCCAGGTTGGATCGCTTGTTGATGTAATCTTGAAAGTGCCTAGTGCCCTTCTGAATAAGTTCATTTAGCTGGGTCTCACGGTCATGCTCATTTGAATTACTGAGGCTAAGTGCTTGGACAAGTTCCGAGAGGTCTTGCTCTTGGAGATTCATCCATTCACGGAAGCAGCTTTCTCGAGAACCCTGACCGTGATCTTCCATTGCGGAATCTCCCATTTCAAGCGTGCCAAAGTTTTAGTAGTAGTATATATACATATAATAGCGTGTACTCTTATATAGCCAGTGTAACAAGTATGGACAAATATGATTTAATGGAAAGCAAATCCTGTGTGTCAACTGTCAACAAGATATTCTGGACATATCTGACAATCACGCGTACTTTCTGACTTCCTTCACGCACTAGATGATAAAATCAGCAATCAAAATGACTTTCTTATTGCATTTTAACCTTCTACTACATGTTTTCTTGAGTGCGATTTAGTAGCTTAATATTTACGATCCTTGATGACAGAAAATGTAGTTTAAATATGCAAACGCAAGTCATCAATGGAAATCAATCAATAACTGATACTACTACCATAACAATAGCAGTTGGCAAACCAAAAGAAAAGATGCGATATGCGCACAGCTTAACAGCAGAGAACCCTATGTGTGTAATAAACTAATACTAATACTAAGTCTAAGAAAAACAACCATTAAGCTTCCGAACTCATTGACATATTAGAGCATTCTATTATCGACTGGATAACATCTTAGAAGAGGTGCAAGTAGCATTATAGTACGTATATATCTATTCCTTGATTGAAGCTAAAAACTCGTCAGATGAATGAAGGGGTGTCAAAATGGTTATCGAGTAGGATATTCGGCCTTATTATTAAATGGATAACCTTTTTTTTAAGTTAGGATGATTATTTATCCAATCGATTAGTCTGAAATTCGTATTGTATTGTGAGAGGAGCAGTACTAATTTAACAAGTATTCCAAGCCAAAACACAGAAATTTTCTGTATCGTCCCGCGAGGCACTAATTAATGCAGGACTCTGCTGCCAACCCACAAGGCCATCCACGAGACGGAAGCGAGGTGCATATGGAAAGCCACGTGACAATCTCGCTGATCCTGCATGGCGTGCAACATTTTGCTCAGATTACTGGTGACGGCGCACCACGCAGATGGATACTATCGAATAGAAGATTCTTTCGAGCACCGGGAAAAATTTCAGTGTGAACGGCATTTCGACAAACAGGTGATGTGCTGTGAAATAAATATATATGAAATCATACCGTTAAAGCAGCAGTAAATGTGAGTTGCCTGAAGAAGAATTCAAGTTTGATCTGGGCGATGTTCTAATATGTTGAATTAAAGCTCCATCAATGGAAATCGAGATCTTCTAAAACCTCTCCACACTCCAATTTACACAGGTTTCGTGTGTGAATGTTATTATTATTATTATTATAGTAGTAATAATAATAATAATAATAATAATAATAATAATAATAATAATAATAATAATAATAATAATAATAATAAAAACATTGGTTGCTTTTTGTGTAAAACATTATTATTATTATTATTTAATTAAAAAGTGAAAATAAATAAATCAAAAACAACAAAAGTTTAAACAAAATTAGTGGTCAGCCGAGAAACAAGCTGTGCTCTCATTCCCTTAGCAATAGCAAACTAAACATAGGGAAAATATGATGAACAACGCACTCCAGCATCCTGAGCCAAGGTGAAACCCCGGACTCTGACAAGCAAATCAACAACATCAACACCCAACTCCCCAAGTGTCGAGAAAGAGAAAGGAATGAAGCAATATCCCTTAGCCGCACACAAGTCCTGATACTTCGCACACTTGCACTTGGCAGCATCAGCAACCGCATGCCCAAGCACAAAGTCCACCATCCCACACCAGGTAAAGGGGGAAGACCCGGTCAGATCCACTCATACATCTCGCCCCCTATCCCAAGCATAAAGGAGCCTGCAGGACGAAGGTACCTGTCACTCCCGCCGCTCAAACCAATATCCACTTCCTTACCAGCAGAAATGCCAGATCGGAAACAAACATCTAAGAGAGTGTCACGAACAAGGTTATGTCGGCGCATGATACCCACCATCCCAACACATGACACTGCATGATCACCAAACACATCCCCATAAAAAATTCGAGAGCAAGTAGAGCAGGGCGAGGACACCGAAAACAAAGCAACACCAAGCCGATAACCCAGAACACCTGTAAGTCCTCCCGTTCATAGTCTGCACCAAATCAAAAATAGGAACGACACGCAACCAATCAAAAGAATTATTATTATTATTTTTTAATTGTTTTATCATAACTAGACTTTTATTAAATCACGCAAAATTGAAAGGGAGTGGAGGGACAAAGGCACAAAGCTCTGCTCCCATCCCTTTCTGGATACAAAAACTAAGTATAGAAAAAAGAAAAAGTCCACTCCTAACATCATTTGAATGACTAATAGACAGATGTTTGAGGTGCGAAAAAGTAGTCAACGCCTCCTGGTCAAGTTCCCCAAAAGTAGAGAAGACAAAAAGGGATGAAAGAGTAGCCGTGCTTTGCACACTTGGAAGAGTACTTACTCTTCTTCTTCTGTACGGCAATTTGTAAAGCAGCTCTGGGAGCCCAGGAATCCACCCCACCCCAGCAAAAGGAGAGACATCAGTGACATCCAAACAAGCGTCTTTGACTTGGAACCAATTGTACTACAACAGGTCCGCTGGACGTAGGTCCCGCTCATCGTGTTTGTCAAATTTTATATTAGCTACGTCCAGCGGACCAATTGTTTAGCTAATATTATGGTAAAATAAACCATATTTAAATTCAAATAAGTCCCAATATTTCTTTTAATTTTTACTTCTTCACACCAAACCTACCGGATTTCCAGATCGGAGCTGCTAAGTACCGGATTCCACCTTTGAACAAGATGGAGAAAAAAAGAAGGAAAAATGAGGTGGATTAATTTGAAAATTGACTAAGGGCATGTTTGAAAAGAGAATAAGCTACGGTGCATGAAAAGATGGTAAACGGAAAATTAATTATTTTGCGGTTATATGTAAGTATTTTACTAAGAATATAAAATACGTAAAGAGGCCTTGTAACAAGGGGTGTGTATGTAATTTTCCCCTAAATTTTTTATTTCAATTTGGTTCAAAATTAATTTCAGACCAAAATTTATTTCAGGCAAACCTTCTTTCCGAAAGTTAGTTTTAATCAAGAAGATAATTTCAGACCAAAGTAGTTGGTTGATCACCCAATGCTCCACCTCTTAGCATCAATAATGTTCGATTCAGTAGTTTCATCATCACCCAATATGCTAGTTTTAACACCAACTATTTGGTAAAAGTTACAGCAAAATTAAGGCAAAAAAATAAAAAATAAAAAAATAGAGTGAACTTTATTTTAAGAGTTTTTGAGAGCTGGTTGTTGTAATGAGTTGTAGACTTGCTCTTATACGTAATATCCGGTTTTCTTATTGTGACACGACACTCCCCTCAATAAATCTACAGTCAATTTTTTACTGTATATCGCCATATGAAAGTAAGAAATTCGCAATCATAGAAAGGAAGAAAAAAAGGTTCCTGGTTGATCAACCCTGTCTGATCTTAACTTATTGATAACCAACGACCCGATCTTAACTTATTACATGCTACTAGTATTAATGAACACACAGCTTGTGAATCCAAGTAACTCATTTGGCATCCTTTGATAGGAAATTGTGTGCTCCGACTGTGCGCACATTGAGAAGATCATCACACGCATCACCTCTCTCAAAAACGGCAGCAGCCCCCATCCCTGTGCCTGCAATTGCACATATGAAAAAATGTAAATCAGACTTGAAAATGCCTCGACAGACAATGAGACGAGTGTGAACAGAAAGTGACATACCTATACACATGGATACAACACCAAAGCGACAATCCCTGCCACGACGCTTCATCTCATGCAACAAAGTAGCAACACAACGAGCCCCTGCAATAATAAGCCCATATTGTAAGGATTATAATCTACAGCACTACACATCATGCTAAGCATAAATGTTACTATCAATAGGAAGGTTTCCTACAGTAACGCTTTGGTTTTAACACAGTTCAAATCTATACAATCTGAACTTTCTATGCTCCGCTGTTTCTTGGAATAAAAATCAAAAGAAGAAAAATGTTTCTTGCAGCAACTCAGGACAATTGTTGCCAATATTTACAGCAGTAGATCTCATGTACAAACCAACTCCCAAGTTACAAAGTACAGTAAATGTTGGTGAATGTGCAAACTGATCACAAAATAGAATTACACAGTTATGAATAATTTAAGTACCTGTGGCACCCAGAGGATGCCCAATGGCCATTGCACCCCCATTAACATTGATCTTTGCCGGATCAAGTTCTAGCTTTTTACGGCAGTACACATATTGGGAAGCAAATGCCTGCTCAATGACATCAGAAATAATGAATACTGTGCAAGATCAGAGACATCGTTCTAATTTCACTTTGTATAAAAAAAACTTACCTCATTTATCTCAAAAAGGTCAACGTCATCGAGTTCAAGACCAGCAGATTTGACTGCAGCAGGGATTGCAACAGCTGGACCAATACCCATGACTGCAGGATCTACACCAACAGCAGCAAAGCTCCTGAAGAAGCAGCAAATTCGACATGAAATTAGTGTCCTAGACATAATAGTCCTCCGTAACCATAAATGACATGATGGCTATCAATTATATGAATATTACGAGTTTATGTCAATTATTTCATGCAGTAAAGAGACTACTATTGAGAAGCTATTTCATGCAGTAAAGAGACTACTATGAGAAGCCTTGCATCTATCAGCTAATTTCATTCAAGTCCACATAAACTATACAGGTAGATAGAAGGTTCCCCATCATACATCAGAAAATTCAGATATCAGCATAGTACAAACCTAAATACACCGAGGATCGGAAGTCCTTTCTGCATTGCAACACTTCTCTTCATCAGCAGCACTGCTCCAGCACCATCACTCACTTGGCTTGAGTTCCCTGAAGAACACATCAGCGTAAGTAGCAAGTACAGAAGCATTTCTAATTAAGATCACAAAGCACAGTATCCTATTTACCAGCGGTGGTAGTGCCATCTTTCTTGAAAACAGCTCTCAACTTTCCCAGGTCAGCCACTGTTGTGCTTGCTCTTATACCGTCATCAACAGATATTGTAACTGGTTTCTCATCACCCGTCTTCGGGTCTACAAGCTTCGTTATGATAATCGATGTCAATGCCAATTGGAGGATCGAGGAAGTGGGAATGAAACTCAAATGTGAAGACAACCAACTACCCTAGCATATTATAACCTTTGAACTGAAATTGTTACCTTAGTCTTTACTGGTATAATCTCATCCTTGAATTTGCCTGCAGCAGTAGCAGCAGCTGCCTTTCTGTGGGAATCAACCTGACAAGAAAGTTTTACAGATGTGAAACTACCATAAATAAGAAAATAACTTAACACGAAAACTAAACCTTATTCTCATTATTCTGGGGTTGTTTCAGAACAAACTCCTCTACAGCACCACAAGTGCAAGTGGATTGGGATGTATTTATAATCTAGTACTTCCTATGTTCCATTTTTATCTTCCTAAATTTCGTTTTTAGGCGTTCCATTACACTCTTTCTAACCTAAAAAAGGAATTTTTTTAATCCTATTCACCAATTCTTTATTGTATCTCTTTCCTACTTTATCACTAATTTATACGATCTATCTCATACTTTATCATCCAGCTTTATCAATACAATACCTACTACAAACTGATATGTTGTTAATATAAGTATTTCTTAATCCTAGATAAAGCAACCACCTAGGAAGCTTTAACTAAGGAGCTTTGCACATCTCTGTGAACCATTGTGAACTTCTTCTGAAAACACCCTAACAGGAGGAGTGATTGGAATTATTCAACTTACTGCAGCTTGATCTTGCTCTTGTCTTGTCACACCAAAACGTCCAGCAACATTTTCTGAAGTAATACCCATTGGCAAAAGACAATCCTGTGCTTGTGCCATTTGTTTTACCTGCAATTGTACAGGTCTACAAAAGTCAGCAATTGAAATTGTCAAAAGAACAAAAGTTACTATAAGACCATATGAAAGAAGGGATTTACTCGTGGATTGACTGATCCTTCCCAGGCCATAGGATTCACCGTCATTGATTCCAATCCAGCACCAATTCCTATTTTGGAATCATCAATCAGCTAACACGAAAACAAAAATTCGAAGGAAAATTTCTCTGAAGAATGTGCAATCCTTACCTAGACGTGGTTATGAGAATATAGACCTTGAGGCTAAATATGCTCCACATACTCATGTGAATGAGAGTCGAGCATTTTTTCAACCATAAGGCCTATAAAATCCCATAAACTATCTTTAAGTAGGAATGAACCAGTAAATAGGTGCTTACCAATATCATAAAATCCAGCCTTGATAGCTGCAGCCACATCAGCAACAGCTTGGAGTCCAGATGAACATTGCCTATTGACGGTTCTAACAGGAACGGTTTCTGCATTTGATAAGTCACCAATTGCAGAATATGTTTATCTATACAGTGAAAAAGGAAGGGAAACGGGTGCGAAAGGACACAATTATTACCAGGGAAACCGGCATAAAATGCAGCCATCCTGCATTCGCTTGCTCTTTGAGAGCCTGGTGCCAACACTGTACCCACAACGATATCCCCAACTTCATTTGGATTCACGTTTGTTTTTTCAATTACCGCCTAATAACATTTACACGAAACATATCAGAATTCAGCATTTCAGGCTTCAATGAACACAACAAAAAGAGATACTGGCAAAACATACCCTCAGAACAGGTGCCAACAAATCATCAGGATAAGTATCTTTGAAACCACCTCTCTTGGCCTTGCATAGAGCAGTTCGGTAGGCACTAAAACAAGATATAGAAGATGATTAGACAAAAAGGAAAATTTAATACAAAAATCATCTCAGAAAAAGTGAAAAACTTATGTAGTAAAACCAGTAAGACTAGATCACTTACGCCACAATAACTACATCATCACCGAAAACAGAAGACCGATGGTATGCTGCACTATCTCCAGCAGAACACGCAGATGCCTGATTGAAATACAAAAATTGATCACCAAGCTACATACACAAGAACCACAAACACAAACACAGACATACGCAGATTCCAGCATGACATGAGCAACATGACAGTAATCATGATTCGTGAAATGAAAAGTGGCACACCTTTGATCTCTTCTCTATTATACCATGTAGAACAAGACCATACCGACTTTTATCGCTGGTGGAGGTCTATAAGTCTATGACACATGATTTCTATAGGACAACCACACTCTAACACATGAAAGAGCTCCATAGCATAGAGTTCATCATAAACAATATTCATCAAAATCCTATATGTCATCAAACTTTTTACTTATCTCATTCATATGCTTGAATTAATGACGTGTAGTTGTGTACATACACGCAATTAAGCTAATAGCAATCAGAGCAGAGTTAACGAGTCGAGATCCGAAAGATATTGGGCAAAGTTAATCAAACGATTCATAATTAATTAATTCATATCTATCAAACAACAAACAATCAGGTGATCTGAATTGCGATGAATAACAGAGAAGTATCCAATAATAACGACACGATCAATATAAATCAATCAATCATAGAATCGTGAGAATTGAAAACTAACAGAAATCGTGGATTGAATATCTTCAAGGGAAGAGGCGGTAAAGGAAGGACGGATGTGCTGAAGCAAGACCCTCTGCCTTTCAGCTGCTTTCTCCATATCGATAGGATTGAATTGAATGGATTACGTGCACGTTTTATTCAGCTCACTGGAAATAAAAATCAGTGTTGAATTTGATCGATCAGATAGAAGAGAAAGCTTCTGGTTTGTTTGTGTGTATATATAGTTCAGCTGTGGCGTTCTATACTAAAAGTCTGAAACTAATAAAATTATAGAGAGAGAAAGAAAGTGTATTGAAAAACGTGAAGCGGATGAGATAAGGTTATTAATGACGACGATATTATTTGTTGTATCAACGATATTAGCCCATCTTTTTCTTTGCTTCACCGCCTAGTTTATTTGACAATCACATTGATTGATCTATACTTATTTAATTAATTATGAAGATAAACTATATGTTAATTAATCTCCGTCCCGTCCTAGTGAATATTGTTACCGCCCTTTAATTATTCACAGTTTTTCAGTCACTATCTGCCACAGGCTCGTACATGCAGGTGATAGCAACACAGCTATTTCAAAGAATCCTTTCAGTTCAGATGTCAATTAATTTTTTATTTTTTTATTTTTTTTTAAAACTTAATAGGTACTTTATACTAAATAATAGAGTTCGGGTTTACAAGCCGAATAGAAGCTAGATTGTCTTTACTACATATTACATTCAACCAAATAGGCAAACTATTCCAAACAAAATGTAGGGAGTCAAAAGTTAGAGATTTTCTTCCAAATGTTCTTTTACGGGCTTCGTTAGCTATATGATCAGCCACTCCGTTAGTCTCTCTATAGACAAAACAAATCTTGATTTCTTCAAACTCCCGAAGGAGTGCCAAGGCATCCTCCAGTATGGTCTGCTGTTTCCTGCAATCCGCTTTTTTCCTGTTTATACATGAAACGAGAGTTTGTGAGTCAGATTGGATAATAATCTTTTTATAATGAAGCGGTAAACATAATAAGATTCCAAGTTTAAATGCTTGGAATTCAGCAAGATTATGATCCATTTTTCCTAGATAGGAACCGCTTGCACGAATGAATTCTCCGTTTGAATTTCTGATGATGCAACCGGCTCCAGCATGTCCTGTAATTGGATCGACCGATCCATCAACATTAATACATACAAAGTCTTGAGGCGGTGGCATCCATTTACAAATGATTGGAATGGAATTCGTGTTACGATCTTTTTTGAAACGGGTGTTGTTGTCCTTAATAATTTCTAGAAGCTGAATATTAAATTTTAAAGGATTAAAATCCTCTTTTCTAAAAATCTTTTCGTTTCTACATCTCCAAACTTGCCAGCAAAATAGGATAGCTTGTAATTGTTTATCCGAATTTTGGAGGAGATGAAAGATGAGTTGAGAAAAAGTAGTGCAAAAAAGATTATTGTTGTCGTTTAATATCCAGCTTCTAATATTTTCAAAAATGGGACAATAAAAGAATAAATGATTGACTGATTCAGTTTCGGAATTGCATAAACAACACCTCTCTGTTGGGATAATTCCGAATTTGAAAAGTCTATCAGCTGTTGGTAACCTATCGTTTATTACCACCCAAATAAAAAATTTGACTTTTGGTGGTAAGTGAAGGTTCCACAGATTCTTCCATGGCCATTGAGCCGTATTTAGGCTGGGTGTGGAGATTAAGAGTGTGTAAGCACTTTTAATGGTGAAATTTCCAGATTTGTCTCCCCCCAAACTATGGTATCTTGTTTTTTATTTTTGGGGATAGGGATCCCTAAAATTTCTTTTGTTATTTCTGGAGATATCATTTGATGAAGAACATCTAGATTCCAGTTCAGATGTCAATTTGGTTTATAATGAAGAGCATATAATGAGGACTAAAATAAAGTCACACAAGACAACACCCTCTGCACCAACATAAACATCCAACATAACACAACATGATAAACAAAAATTCATAAGCCTTGCACTACAGCAGAGATGTTCATCAAATCGAGTATCAAGAAGAAAACAGGAGTCTAGAGAAAATGTGAAATCCGTTAATTGGAACCAGCAGGACCAACAAGGACTCCCTGCGCATTCCCTTCCTTCTTGCCACTCTCATCCTTCATTTCACCATCACCCTTTCTAATCCTAATCTTGTACTTGGCCTCAAACTCTGCCATCTCCATTTTCTTCTTCTCCAATGCTTCATTAAACCGGGCAATAACATCTTCGAGCCCCTCTTTGTTTCGCTGGACAGCAGGCAACACTTCCTTGACAGTTCTCTCAACAAGAACTCCTCCAATCATCCGGTAGCACCTACGTGATGGATCAAGTGGTTTTATGGCGTTGATCACAAGGGAATGCTCACTGGCCTCCATCTCTAGTTCAGTAATTTTGGAATGAATTTGGGTGATGTCATTCCTCATGGAGGTGTACATGTTGGCAACAGCTTGTTCATTAATTGGTTCCCTGGTGTCACTTTCAGCTCTAGCCATGATCTTAATCTGAAAATAATGCAAAAATTAGAATGCCATACCAACTCTAAAAGGCAAGGATGAAAATGTATATTATATGAACTAATATTAGAGATAATATTGGCAGATTATCATTTGAAAAGTCAATTCAGAAAGCGTGATGAGGAGGTGCAGATCACATAGTAACAAAAAGGATAGGTTTCTACTTTCTACACGCACAAATTATAACAGGAGTAAAAACAATTAACGCGTGGCTATAAAAAAGCATATAAAGAAGTCTCTTTCTCTCAAGGTTCAGGAAACTTGCTGCACTAGAAAGCAAGTTGGATGACAGCACTTGCTGCACTGAAATACAAATGCTCTTATTATTAAGTTTTAGGTCGGATGAGAGTACTTCTTTTGCTGCCATGTTCTATACAAAAATATCTTATCACATTTCACTAATCATGAACACACGCATCTAAAAGAATGAAAAAAAAAAAAAAATCTAAAATGCCTAGTCGATTTCTTGTACGTTAAGTGAAGGAAAGAACCAAAATACATATTACAGGGCTCGCAAAAGTCCCCCAACCTTGTGTCTCAACAGGTAAGGCGAGAATAGGAAACTGATATTACCTCTGTCCAATACCTTCCACAATGAACCAAAATACATAATACAAAGAACAGGAACATATGAAGGAGCACCCAACAACCCAGAGCTATGAAAGGTAGTGCTTTCATGCCATATATCTCTCAAGGAGGCAAAACAATATGAACAAACCAGAAAAACGTTTATTGCATACAACTTGACAGCTTTACCACTCACCAACAACTCTGGGGCCAAAGCCAAACATAATGACAACACAAAGTAACGTAAATAACAGGTTTCAGAAGCTTAAAGAGAGTGAATACCATTTTCTCTTCCCCTTTAAAAACAATATAGAATACACTTCACTCAATTTCATTTAGTACTTGGTACATTTCAGTGCAACCAGACACTTGCAAAACGTTATAGTAAATGCAATAAAAGGCGAGTTGGAGCAACTAGTGCCCGATTACCATTCGTCTCCCAAATCACTCATCTATGTTTCAACATTTGTTCATTTGGTTTACAAATTCAAAGTTCCATAACAATAAATAATCAATCTAGCTTCTGACCAATGGGAACTGAATCTCAATCCTAATTTCTACAAACTCAATTCCATCTGACAGCAGTCACACCTAAATCTTAAGCTCAAGTTTCATTAAATTCAATATTCGAGTACAATCATAAACCCTAGTTTACAGGAACAATGTTGTCAGCTAAATCAAATTGAGAAAACAGTAAACAAAAGAAGAGTGGTGCTAATTCATAAATCACAAGAATGAAGAAACAGTTGAAACAACAAGTAGAGCTTCAACCCTTGAGTTTCAGAAACTGAAAAAATTACGCTGTTATTACTAATATATAACACACCTGAAGCTGATCGAGCTTCTATTGGTTATCTCTCCGACTATGGTGGGCGATTGCACGGAGGGGAAAGTGGGCGAAAGTTGCGATTCGTCTTCTTCTTCTTCTTCTTCTACAGTAGGTCTCTTTTCTTTCTCTGAGATGTTTATTTAGGTCTTTAGAAAATTGGGTGGGCTTTTTCTTTTTTCTAAATAAAAGGGGAATTTTGTTTCCAGGAAAGTTTTTTCAAGAATATGTAACGCCGTAACGGAGTGTTTGGGAGAGGACCACGCTGCTGTAAGTAATCTTCATTTTTAAATTCGGGTACACACATTGACGACAGGTAAATAATTGATACGACTATACAATTTTTTTAGGAACGCGACTACCCCATTTACAAAAAAATAAATTTAAAAAAATTAAAGTATTTTTCAAGAAGATTTTTCTTTGTAAAATTTTATTTCGAATATCATTCCAAATTTATTCAAATTGACTAGTAAAGATTCTATAATTTTCGTAAATAAGAGAGAAATTCTCAGATTAAAAAGACTAGGGATGCAATATACAAACGGGTAGACGTTTTACTTTTTGTTATTGATTAATTAACCGGTCGACTCCCTGTAATCTAAGTAATTTTTTTAAGTGTGAGTTCTAGATCAAATCTATTTTTTAGTAATTTTGTTTCAATATTTAAAGATTGTAAAATTTTCATTTTTCATCATTACATGTCTTTAAATCCAAGTATAAATACCAAGAATGTTCTAGATAGGGTATCAACTCCATACTCGTTGTAGTGTGCTTTCTTTCATACGCAAGTTTTTACATTAGATTGATATTTCAATTCAGTCATCCAGTAAAACTCAAAAACCTTATATTGATTCTCATTTATATGAGAATTTACTTTTGTTTTAACTCTTGTTTTGGGATGCTGCAAATAAGCATCTACAGTATCTATTTACTTTTGACAAATATCAATCCATGTCTCTTATTCCTCCATCTTTTCCATATGAATACAAATAATAAATAATAAAGAGTATACAATATCATCAATTAAATATAATTTTCGAAAGACTTTCAAAATCGAAACTTTCACATGATTTTCATCATTACATGTATTTGGATCCAACTTTAGAGTGTCCGAATGACCGCGAAAGTATGTGCAACAGACTCGGAGTGTTATTCTTGTATGCATGAGACATAAATATCAAGAAAAGTTTCTAGTGCATGCGAACCATTCCAGTCCAATATTCGTGGACTAAATCCACTAAAATTGGACCCTTTTCCGACCATATCCTTATCCAAAATAAATTATTTTCCAAAATAAATTGCATTCGCATGTACATGGATATGCACAAAGGAAGCAAATGCATGTATCTCAAGTAATTAGAATTTCGGTACCCTCAGAATGGACTCACGATGTTGAAAATTTCACTTTGTTTTTTACGAAAAGTTTCCGCTATACTAGAACAAGGGAGATGTCTTTCGTGGAGAAAAGAGAGGACCGTTTACTTGGTTAGAGCCTAACCGCCATCCTCTAACCAATCTGGCTCGTAATAAAAACGAAAGAATACAGACTTTTTTTTCCTATTGGATAAATGTGTTAGATACTTTGATCACCTTATACTTTACATCTAGGACAACCTAAAAGATGAGAACTTTATGAATGTAATCTAAAAAAATAAAGATAGTCAAAACTCCGAATCATAAACAGAACCAATAAGCTGGTCGGCTTAGCGGCGGCAGATCGGGACAAGGAAGCAGAGCCAATGTTAGAGAGAGAGTGTTGGGGTTCTTGTCATACCCCCTTTAGATGTTTTTGTTCTTTTGGCCTTTGACTTGGCCTTAAGGGCCTTTGTTTTTCTATTATTACCAAAAAAAAAAAAAAAAAAACACGTAATTAGGAAAAGGTTTATTAATGAACTCCAAACATAGCAGAATAGAACTGAGGAAGAACGAAGTATCAAAGTACAACTCCGGGTGTTTCACAATCTCAAAGTGATTTCTATAAATTATGTTCATTCACGTCAGAAAACTAAGGGGTGAATTTCCCATTTATTTCACACACTCACGCAAGATGCTAAATCCATTCACATAATGAATTTGATCTCGATTTGGCATTAGGGATGTCATCGTGAAACTATAGAATCCGTTCATGGCTCAAATGTCATGCTCTCAGCCTCTTTTCTGACTGTATCAAAGAGCACTGATGAAAGGTACCTTTCTCCAAAGCTTGGGAAAATTACCTGCACCAAAGTATGCAATCAGTAGCAGCAGTTTTACATTCGGAAGGGAAATTAAAAAACGCAATTAAAAAACTTATAACAATGTACTATCTAGTACTCTATCTACTGAGTACTGGCCATCATCAACTAGTACTGGGAATGATTTTACAATTTTCTTTCTGGATAGATGTCTTGAATCTAATTTTTCACTACTTAACGATATAAAGCTCTGAAACACATGAATCCTGACGCTAATGCAAATGTATGAACATGATCCACAATGAGCTTCAACATGTACTGTTCATGATGCCTTTTCAAAAAGATACAGAGTGGAGAAACTTACAACAATGAGCTTTCCAACATTTTCTGGCCGCTTTGCGATCCTAACAGCAGCTGCTGCGGCAGCACCAGATGATATTTCAACCTGTAGTAAATATTGTGCATGTCGGAATTTTCATAAAGCAAGAAATTTATGGTAAGGACTCGAAAGGAAAAGGTGGTATTGTCAAAATCACCCTAGTTTTTTTTTTTTTTTTGTAAATGACAAAAACAAACATAACTCACCAGTAAACCCTCTTTCAGAGCAAGTTGCTTCGCAGTCTCTATGGCCTCATCACTTGAAACCTGAAGTATGCCCATGATGGTAAAAGGTTAATCACATTGAACAGTAAGGTCTCTCGTAACTCATGAGAGAAGCATTGACTAATTTTTTTCCAATTGAAAAGATGTAAATAGGGAACCAAGAGACTTACTTGAATTACTTCATCAATTAGATTCACCTCCAAGACACCAGGGATAAAACCAGCTCCAATTCCTTGTATCTTATGTGGACCTAGAGCATTTCAAAAGATAACTCATTAAACTGAAAGTAGGCCAACCATTTGTGCACAATACAAAAATGGAACCAGGCAACGGAACAATCTACAGAAAACCATTGGGTGAAAAGAAGACAGTTCACTTCTTTTGTGGATTAGTGAAACTTCGGTTCCAACTTCCTGGATTTGTTAAACTTAAATTCCAACTTCATGGATTATTTAAGTCTGAGTACCAATCCTCTCACTTAGTTATAGAATCATGTGATGCTAACTATTGTTAGTTCTCTTAGTATAGCCACCAAGCTGAGACTATATCATGCTTAAATAAGGATGAGCTTTAGACTTCAAATTGATGCTAAGTAGACAAGATCAAATAAATTCTCTTAAGTAGAGACTCTTTATTATCCCAAAGTGAATGATTTCCACACTGGAAAGAATATTTGTTTCTCCAGCATCAGAAAAGTATGCAACTGTGAATCACTATAGGAATTTTACTGGACTGGCACAAAGATAGGACGACACAGTACTCAACCGAACAGACAACAAATTATTTGGCTTCAAATGCATAGTTCAGAATGGATGGTGGTTTATAGATCACATAATTTACAGGTAGTAGGTAGGCAATGAAGTTGGCTGGTTTGTAAGAATAGATTGGGCACAAACAAATAACTAAGAACGAGCTGTGACAGTATTGAAAAACTAACCTGGCTTTCCACCAGAAAGAATAGGGCTCTCAACTGGTTCTACACCGTAGAGCTGGCAAAAGATATAGTAAAAAGACATCAGAAAAAAATCAATGCAAGTTATGAACAGAATGCAGTGAACACAACTTGGCTTGACCAAAAAAGTATCACCAGAATACTAATCAAAATGAACCACAAAAATATTGATAACTCAATCTACCTTGACATCTGGCTTTTGTTCTCTAAGGTACTTTCCTGTGCCCGTGATTGTGCCTCCAGTACCAATACCAGAGACAAATGCATCGATCTTTCCATCTGTTCCTTTCCAGACTTCAGGTCCAGTGGTCTCATAGTGTATCTACAAAAATGTCATATTTCCTTGATAAATTCCTTGACAAGCAAAGCTAAAATTCCAATTTTCATAATTAAACAATGTACCTTTGGGTTAGCAGGGTTTTCGAATTGTTGAAGGATGAAGGAATTGGGTGTCTTATCCCGTATCTCTTCAGCCTTCTGAACTGCACCTTTCATTCCCTTAGCGGGATATGTGAGCACCAACTCAGCACCAAAAGCACGGAGAATAATTCTGCGCTCAAGACTCATAGAAGCCGGCATTGTAATTATAAGCTTGTAACCCTTTGCAGCTGCCATGAATGCCAATCCTATGCCGGTGTTTCCACTTGTTGGTTCAATAAGGACACTCTTCATGACAAAAATGAAAATGTCAAAAACATACCAACACAGATGCAAACAAATTAAAAATCCAAATTACAGCCTCAAAATTTCAATCATAAGCTGCATAAAAAGAGTTTTACCTCTCCCGGTGTGATGTGGCCTTCTGCCTCGGCATCTGCTATCATACTATAACCAATCCTGCATAAAAGATGAAGGGATAATCATCAAAAACTCTCAGATCCACCAATTGACCAAAATGAGTATGTTAAGTGAATGGCTAACTAATACTTCACTAGCTTATAAGCTACTACAACAAGCGAGCATAACAGTTTTCGTATTCATGTTTCAAGAATAAGTCACCTTATCATCAACTAACACTGACTTATCACTTACAAGCTACCTTATCAACTACCAAGTCATATATGAGCTCGTTAAATATTCGAATCAACAAGAAAGAAGATAGAATAGCTATCCTTCACACTGGAGCATGGCTCCATGGATTCCAACTTGGCCGCAACGCGCCCAACACAGCCATCAGTAATGTTGTTCAAGTACACCAATGGAGTATTACCAATCAACTACAACACAGCAAAAAAGAATCAGTGTTAAAATCCCAATAGAAAAGTGTGAATACAGACAGCACCAACAAAAGCTAAATCAGTAAATTGAAGAAAAACACTGACTTGAGTAATATCCTTAGCAATTCCAGTGCTTGCCATCTTTCAGTATCAAAACTGTAACCAGATCAATCACCAATAAAAACAACATCAGACCTAAGGCAAAGAATTACATCACCTATATTAAAAATCAAGCAACATATTATTCGATTTAACCCTAAACAAAACAATAAAAATAATTATTTTATTGTTTCCATTTCGAACAAAGCTTTGACGTTTCCACCAACCAAAAGGAAAATATAAATAAATAAATAAAAAAATCTCCATACTAACGAGATCAATTGATCGAATTCCATCAATTATCGGGTAAAAATGGAAGTAATAAAAAAGATTTGTATGAAACTGAAAAATGGATAAATATAGAAGGAAGAAGATATCATCACCTTTGGTTGGTTTTGTGACGAGGAAATGTGAGAAATGATCTACTGATGAGACCTTAGAAATTCTGATTTTATAGTCCGAGCGACACAAGAGTCACAATTCAATCATTGACTTGACCGCTCAAATGGTATTTTTGGTACTCCCTCCCTAGATCACCTAAAAGTGTTACTTACGGGATTCAGGGGCACTCAAATCGCGCACTAAGAAATACTCATTACAGCGCCCCCAATTGATATATTCAGAAGAGACGGGGAGAGGACGAAGCTAGATTTGGGGCTTCGAGCTCCACACTAAATGAATCCGATCGAGCTCATCATATACTTTTTTAATTTTGTATAACTATTTATTCTTCAAAAATATTTTTAATTTGACACATAAAAAATATTTTTAAAATAACTAATGAGGGACGCTCTAAAACGCTCGCGTATTCTATATTTTTATAAAAGTGACGCTTTCGTGTTCGCGCTCTCGCCCGCGCTAACGCTCGCGGTGACTCCCTCTCCCTCCATTTTTGTAATGACCTAACGGTGATTTTGCATTTAGATTTATGAAATAAAATGAAATAAAATTGTAATCGATTAAAGAAGAGTTTTAATAATCGAAATTACAATCAGAGAAAGTAATGAACATGAGTTGGACAAGTAAATAGGCCAAGGTCTTCACAGATTCACCAAGTCACCTTAAGAATTAAGAAGGGATTAATGAATGTTTTCTTGAGTAAAAAGGCAAGAGATGATGTTTGAGAAATTTACCTCAACACACACATGACAATTCCAACTGCAATTTTCAGTATTTGTTGTTGCGGCAACGGCCTGATTGTGACTGGCATCTGTCTATCTATCGAGTCGACCGGCTATTACAAGTTGTAACTAATAAATAATCCAAGTAAACAGTAAAAGTTAAAACAGTAAAAAGTAACAATAAAAGGACTGATGAATTAATGAGTTGCTAATTCACCAAGTCGTCTCCAGTAATTCGTAGGACGACATTTTTATTTATAAGTAGTTTTAGTATTTTGCTCTTGTACTTACATATAAGTAAATTAAAATTTTAAATTAGTATTATATTAGATTTCCAAGATAATAATTATGACTGTCTAGTTTCAATATTTGACTTTTAATATATTCATTCTTTTTTCATATTTATAATTGGATGTTAGAAAAAGTTATATTTTTATTGGTAATAATAATTATGATGGAATATCATTTATATTTATTTCTACCACAATCATTACCTTAATAATATATGTGAAAACATCTAAAACTACTTATAAAAGAAATGGAGGGAGTATGTTTTAAAACCCGGCGGGTAGACTCGGGTCAACCCGGGTATCGGAGCCCTACGGGAGCCGATACATACAAAAATCGGTAAAATATCGAGAAATAAGTAACCGGGAGAAAAATACGCAAAGTCTCCGAAAAGACCGTCTATATTCTATTAGAGACCGTACCATTGTGCAATTTACCACTCCATGTCTAATTTTGTGGATCTAGAAATCGGACCCGACCCGGTTCAAAATTTCCGATAAAAACAAATACAAGCCGCTTTCCCTACTTTCTTCTTTCTCTATCTTCCTTCTCTATCTTCCTTCTCTCAGGCGGATAGATCAATTGATGGTGAGAGAGAGGTCTGAAATCACCACGCATCGCCGCCATACCACCAGAGGACGCCCAGAATAGACACCGAAATGGATGCGGATAGATCAATTGATGGTGAGAGAGAGGTCTGAAATCACCACGCATCGCCGCCATACCACCAGAGGACGCCCAGAATAGACACCGAAATGGATGTCGAGTGTGTAATTTCCCCAGATTCAGATGAAAAACCTAAATCATACGAGCCAGAAACAGTGGCAACGCCACGGTGGCGATGAAGGAGGTTCTGCCCAAAGACGGACCGTTTTTTGTGGCGGCGTTTCGGTTGATTCCAGCTGGATTCTTGCTTATAGGGGTTCGCAACTTCGCGTGGTGTGAGCTTTCCTTCTGGTGTTATGGCTTGGGTTGCTATTTCGGCATTTGATGATGTATTCTGTTGATTTGGAACAGGGGTTTCTCGTTGAAGGATTGGAGAGGATGACTGCGGGTTTGGGCAGTGTATTGTACTATTGTTTATGTATTGTGAGTTAGAATGTTTTGGAGTTCTAGTTGAAACTTGAAACTTGATCACCTGATATGAACAAAATCTATTTTACGATGCAAACAAATGGGCATTAATTGAATGTTTGAGGTTTCATTTGAATGATATATATATATATATGTGGTAGTATGTTTGTGCCATTGTTAGAGTTAGACTGTCGCCTTGCAAACTTTACAATTAACAAGATCCTCGAATGAAAGTTATGAAACGTTAGCCTTTGTTAGATTTTTTTCTTTTTTTATATTTTAACATAGAATATTTGGTTCAAATCATAGTATTTATCTTAAAATTATAGAATTTTGCATTTCATTGAAACATATGTGAATTTTGGGATTAGTTGTATCCTATGTTTTAAAAGCCGGAACCGGAAGTCGAGCCGGCCACCCCTTAAAAAAGGTTGGACCGGGTCGGACCGGTTCAGCAGTATCAAGCCGTATTGAGCCGGTATACATATATATACAAATATTATGGCTCATTACATATATGAACACATAAAGTAAATATATTCTTCTCATATAAATATAAACATTATCACCATATTATTGAATTAACTTATTTTTAATTTTTCAATCCGTAATCTTTTCATTAGGTCAATTAAGTCACCAAATTGTTCGATTATATTTTTGAAAAAAATATCTTACAAAATTACTAAAAATATCATAATTATTATTCTTTGTTTAAAAAGAAAAGGACAAAATTATACATTAATATTTTATATATTTTGATAATCATTATTTTTAATATTTCATTTACTATTTTAATGTGTGTCAAATATATTTATTTAATAAAAAATACAATAGAACAATGATTACTTTATATAAATTCATTTTCAAGAAATGTTGTATGTAGATTCTATATATATATATATATATATGAGTACTTGATATCACAAGGTACAATACAATCTTTAGTTCAAGTGGTTAGTATGATTGTATGTCATGTATTTGACCTGGGTTCAATCCTCACTATTGACAATTTTAACACAATTTTATCATTAAACCGTAAAAACCGCCGGCTCAGTCCGGCTCCGGCTTACCGGTTCAACCCGGTTTCGGGCGGCTTTGAACGGTTCTGGGCCCTCCGGCCTAACCCCGGTTTTATGTGCTACAACGAGCCGGACACACCCCGGTTCACGGTCTGACCGGTTCGACCGGCCGGTCGGACCCGGATTTTAAAACATAGGTTGTATCGAATTCTAACATATAGCATTATGGCATTGTGTATTCCGTAATGATTTGACTTCTATAGTTATACCGGTAGTGGTAGCAGCAGCAGGAGGATGTAGTAGTAGTGGTAAGTAGTCGCAGTAAGTAGGTAGTAGTAGTACTAGTAGTAGTAAGTAGGTAGTACTAATAAGTAGGTAGTCGTCCGTCCAAACTAAGATTTTACTAAAGTTGATTTTTTTTAACTTTGACCGCAAATTACTTCTACATTACACAATTAAAAAATATAATAAAATTATATTATAAAATAAAATCAAGTATATTTTTCTAATATAACTGATGTTACTAAAATATGTCCAGTCTCGTCCTAGTCCGTCAACATGCGAATTAGGGAGATCCGGACTCTCCGGAGTACTAAGAAACTGCGAGGATGCTTCCGATATGAGTGACGATATACCGAGTGGTCGCTCCCTCGAGTAAATTGGCACATCTGGAACCATGCACCTTCAGGTTCCTAATACGTCTGGGACCAAGAGTCTATGGGAATTGCCTATAAAGGTCCTAAGGGTCAGGGCCATAACGACACATGTCGGAGACCGCAGAGTCGCATGCTTCCGGCTTGCTATATCTGAGGTCTAATACTTATGTATACGGGGGACCACGATAAAGCATCTGGACTGCATAACATAAGTGGATAAGATCAAGTCAGATATTTATCCTTACACGATCATTGGGACACGTTCATGACTGTCAAGGTATAGCCTATCAACCACATATGTGTGTGGACACTTGGCGAATTGTTGTGATGGAACCGACATGCGCCCCTCTAAGGTCTATAAAAGGAGTGGTTCCCATAGAGAAAGCTAAGGTGGAAAACACATTAAGGCAACACTCTCAAGAACTTCGCTTCACAGGTACAATCTTGATTCTTCTTGGTGGGAAGCTCAAGGAAACAACTAGAGTTCATCTTGGAAAATATATCCTTCATCACTGTTATACTCACAAAACACACAACCACACTTCACGTACACGCACTCCATCATGTTCACAAGGTTGGCCCTCAACCACCTTCACGTAAAGTCTTTTCAACCGGTTTGACCACAGGGTAGACCGGGCAACACATGCACACACACCCCCCTAGACATGTAGATATCCCTTGAAGAAGGACGATCGGAGGCCAGGCTTGGCACATGGAGAGCGTGGAGTCAGACAAGAAGATTTGGTGGTCCGACAGCAGCAAGAAAGCTCACGTTCGGAGGCATAGATGAGACGGCACCCTACGGGAGGATCCTGCCTCCATCAGCTCCAACCACTAGGGTTGCGGAGGGCAAGTTATAGGCCATTATCTGTTTTATCTCCCAAAGGAAAATCACGTCCCATCAATAACTCTATTATATACTAATCATGTGTAATATAGGAGTAATTTGCGGTCAAAGTTTGAAAAAACGTCAACGTTAGAAAACTTGTTCAATACATTTTTAGCTTCCGTAGTATTTGATTTGCTTTGGAGGAATTTGAATTTATTTTTACAGTTTATTGGTGAGATCATGGGGTCATATTTCATGCCTTTCAGTGAATTATACATAACATACAAGTGAGATCATGGAACACATTGCTAAAATCATAGGAAACATTGGTGAGATCATGGAACATATTGGTGAAATCATAGAAACATTGGTGAGATCTGGGGACTTATTTCCGAGATCATGGGTAATATTGATGAGATCATGGGACTTATTCCTTATATCATGGGTAATATTGTTAAGATCATGAGACTTATTCATGAAATCTTGAGACTTATTCATGAGATCATGAGATTTATTAAGATCATATGTTGAACATAGATTTAAGACCATGAGACTTATTCTTGAGATCATGGTACTTATTCCTGAGATCATAAGACCTATTAAGATCATGTTGAACATAGATTTAAGTTCATGAGACTTATTCTTGAGATCATGTAACATTTTTTCCTAAGATCATTGGATTTATAATTCCTGAGATATTGGGAACTATTTTCTGAGATCATGAGAATTAATACTGAGATAGTGGGAACTATTACTGAGATCATGGGACTTTTTATTCCTGAGATCACTGTAAATATATGACATATATCTATGTAAGAACATAATGTAGTAATCAAAAGACAAACTAAAGATGAGATAATCAAAGACTTTCTCAAGTGAAAGAAAAATATTCTCCACAACATCAAAGTCTGACCAATTGCGTACAAATGCATGTAAGTTCTAAGATGAAATAACAAAAGAGTTCTACGATGATAGGAAAAAAAAAACTATCTATAACATCAAATGTATGATATAATCAAATCAAGTGTTTGTCACTTGGTACTTCAAATTGTGCTTTTTCTTCTTGTGCATTCTTCTTGCATCTATAAGACCTTTTATTGCCATAAAGTCTCGATTATATCCATCTTCTATTATCTTCATGGCTTCCTTTCTTCCTTCTCACTTATTAACAAGTTAAGTGTAGTTCATGTTCATTGAATCTCTCCATGTGATGCATTCATGTTCATATATATATATATATTTTTTTTATGAAATCATGTTTTAATTTTGAGATCATGGGATATATATATATAGGTGATATCATGGGATATATAGGTGATATCATGGGATATATAGGTGAGATCATGGGATACATCGAATTATTTACCCGTGCATTTTCATTTCTGTTTTTGTATGTAGAACACGGTCCCATACTTTCCCCTTCGATGTTTTTGTCCACTGTTGTAGTATGTACTGATCAGGTATCCTTTTTACGTTATTCTTATCCATCACACGGAGGCAGTGTTTGCATAGCCAACCAACCTCTTCAAAGTGTCTACATCCACAACTGACTTCAATTTCACCAGATGGGTGCCTTATAAAGAGCACACTTGAAATGTCTTTCGGATCGTCATCAGGGTTGACATCATACAACACTTTTTCGCCAATTGTGACGGATACAACAGTTGTAGTCTCTAGTGCTTTCCCGAACTCCCTCTGAAAGTACTTGAAAATTTTCATTGTATACCTGTAAAGAGGAATTGAATTTACATAATTGGTGAGATCATGAGATATATAGTTGGGATCATGGAAGTTTTAGTTGAAGAATCATAGAGGTTTTACATGTGCAGCATGTTTCACAAGACCATTAGGATAGGTTAAATGTGAGAACTCATAATGATTTTTGTAAGGCGAACTCATAAATCTATCTAGTACTTTGTTTATATCCTTGACAAAGGGTAGTGGAATAGTTGAAGGATTACACCACCTTCGGAGACCACTATAAAAGTTGCGTCATTTACTTTCAGTATTTTAATGTCATTTACTTTCTGAATGATGCTTATAGCTTTATGACAAACACGTTTATTATTAAAGTCTTCCGCGCTCTGAACGATTAAGTATCATATATCAGAACACCAAAAGTTCAAGGTTTCTTAAAAATAGATGTAGACAACAAAAGTTGCAAAAACGGTGAAAATACTATTCACCTCCCTCTAGTCTGTTCATCTTATTGTCTTATGGACCAACAATATAAATAGATGTTGTTAAGATTCATTGAATTATCCAATTCTAAATTGTGGCATGTATTCATAGCGACGAGAATCCACACAACAATTTCACCCCTAATATATCTCTACATAATACTTCTATAATTGGAATAACCATTAAAAATTTTATGGTGCAACTAAAATAACATTCATAGCCTCACATAATTTAGTTCGTAGATATGCACTTCCACATATAAATACACATGCTTTGTGAGTGGAACATCAAGTACTGCGGACATAAAATCTTTAAGGTGAATATTATAAAATCTTTAAGGTGAATATTAAAAATGAATAAATTATTCACCTTATTCGCCATTATGATGGTTGTATTGGTTAGTGTAGCAGCAGCATACTCAACAGAGTACATTCGTGTAAGAAATGATGTAGGTGAAAACATCCACGTCTACTGCTACGCTAACGATGCTCGCACTCAAGTTGGAATCATCAATAGAGACTTGACACCTGGCGAACAATACAGTCATACATTCAAACGGGAGGGGAGTCATGATATGCCAAAATTTTACTGCGATTTCAAGACAGCTTATGGGTCTGGTAACTATGGTGTTTTCACTAGACGTGTAAACAGAGAGTGGTGCGATTGGCAATGTAATTGGAGGGTAACGAAAGAGGGGCCATGCATTGACGGAAAAACAACTGCTTGCCAAGGCTGGAAGCAACCAAGGGCTCTATAAGAAACTTATTACAATTTCTTACTATATTGTTTTTTTATAATTTTTACAACCATACTATATATTAAAGACGAGTTGCTATGTGAGTCCAGATTAATCAAAATGAATGCACATCCTACATGGATATTTAGCAAATAATTTGTATTTGAGATTTAGTGGAACGATAATTTAAGGTAAGTTTTTATGTGTGTGGCATACACTTAACATTTAAAGCTACTTGAAAAATGTATATCTGTCTTCTATATCTTCTATTTTATCTATCTATCTATCTGTCTATCTATCTACCTATATTATTCATGAAATGAGAGTACTTCATTTCTACATCATCCATTCAATAGTCAATCATTCACCATAATGTATTTCATGAAAACCTAATCTAATCCTGTGTATCATTTTAATATATTTTTAACTTTCTTATAATTTTATTTCAAACCTAATTCCATACCTACATTTCCACACACCACAACTCTAGGCTCTTATTCTCAAAAGATCCATAACTTCATTTAATTATTATTAGGGCGAATTGCATCTAAACTCCCTTTTAGTTTTTCTTATTACGTTTTTATTCCTTTTATATTTGAATTTTCATCCACACCCCCTATTACCCCTATTAGATAAATCTAATTACATCTAACATCACGATTTTGACTTTATGCGAACTAAAACCTAGAAAGTACTATTTTTACCTCATTTAAGTTTCAGTTTTCAAAAAAAAAACAAAACCAATACACCTTCAATTATCCTTTATTACACATTTGACTCTAATTTTTTCTATTTTACAAAATTGACTATACATTATTTAACATCAACCCACATTACTTATCTAAATTTCAAAATAATCTTAAATATTATTGCAAAAAAGTTCCTACAAATTAATAATTAATTTTCCAGATTTAATATTTTTAGAAAAGGTATAAAAAATTAAAAGAATAAAATAACAAAAAGAGAACAGAGGCTCCGAACGGAGCTAACAGCTCCGATTAGGATATGTTTTGGACGATGGGTTGAAAAAGGGGAAAACGATGGGTTAATGGGTTGAGTCGGAATTTTTAGGAATTAGGATATGTTTTGGACGTTACATATTGTGAAGGGAGGGGAAACACCCTTGATTTAGCTGATACAATCACTACACGACTCTTAAAACAAGCAGGACGTCCACTATCTTCTTATGTAATAGTATGATATTTCCGTTTCATTGCAAAGTTCCTAGGGAACTATTCATCGCGACTTTTGACCACGTATAACTCCTAAATTACATTAGAGAAAAATATAATAAAATTATATTATGAAATTAAATGGAGTATGTATTTTTCATAATCAACTTTTAATTTATATAGATATAGTTTAATTTAAAAGCTATATGTGGTTAAAGGTCGCGATGAATAGTCCCCTTGGGAACTTTGTAATGAAAAGGAGGAAGTATATATCATTTTCCTATGGGTTTTGACAAAAATTAACCAATGAATCAAATGTGATAGTCTTTGGAGACATTTTGAATTCGAATTTGTTTGAATGCTGCTTAAAAAGATAAAGATGTATGTGGTAATTGTATGTTTGGTTCAAATTTCTCATTAGGGATTTGATTTTGAGGGATTTGAGCCAAAAATGTAAAATAGACTATTGAAGAGATTTGTGAAGGCCAAATCTCTCAAAGTGTTGTTCGGTAGTGATATAACTAAAAGCTATACCGCTACTTGTGATAGTACGAACTCTACCAGAACATCAAGGTCACCAACTCTACTTCATCGTCTTCCCGCTATAGTAAGCTCTCCTGACCTGCGCGTATGGGGAAGAAAGGGAGTTAATCCCTTTTGACCGGTTTGCATTGGACAAATCGGTGCGAGACTTTAGTTGAGCTATGATTTGAAATAGTTGTAGAGAGTAGTATATTGAGAGAGATGAATGAAATATAACTCACCCAAGGCCTTTTATATATAGAACTAGCCGTGAGGGTCCTTCTTCCGTCGTTTTCGACTTTATCTTGTACTCATGTACTTTCTGGTCTGTTGGGCGCGGACAAGTTATCCGCAGGGCAGAGTCTTTGATATTACTCCGTGTGCGTAGATCACGCGTGGTGTACCATACCCGAAGCCTTCTATTTGCGCACTAGGCTATGATTTATGCTCTAGCCTTAACAGGTCTTTTACCCGCACGCAGGGCCATGTCGTCGTCCCTTGGTTTAGCGGGCCTTCTTCCTGCGCGTTAAGCCGTGTTTTCGGTCATAGTCTTGCCAGGCCTTCTTACATGTCCCTAGGCCTCCATGTGGGACGTAGGGACACAGGAGGATATTCTATAGTATATCAGGTAGGTTATTTACAAATAGAGATATGTGAGGATTTTAAACTAAATACCTTGTTTGGTAGTAGATGGATTTTAAGCGTATTTCGATAATTGTGCAAGGGTTTCGTTCTCCGTGCAAGTTAGTTATAACTACCATTATAGAATTACGATACTACCTTTCGATTTTAAAATTGTTTGTTACTTAGAATGAGGACTTACATGTAAATTTACAAGTTTTTAAATTTACTCCACATGGATTTGAACTGTTGTCATTTACTAATGATTTGATCCTCTTTAATTAGTACATAATATATTTATTTCTTTGCGATAAATATAGTAATACGAATACGCGATCAATATTATAATTAATTGAATTTGAAATTCCAAACTCCACAGTGGTTAAAATACAATGCATGATTCCCAAATTGAAAATAGCATAATTATAATTCACATAATGCATCATTCTGTTTTACGTATAACCAATACAAACAAATTATTAAAAAGTTTGGAAAGTAACATAAAAAACGAGTATTAGAATTATTTAAACCGTTACCAAAAGTAGAATACCCCTCAAATGAACAGTACGAACAAAATAAGCAGAGTAGCATATGCTTGTTTAAATGAAAAAATTTTTTTTAATATTTTTTAATATTAAACAAATGATGATAATATGAAATGTAATATTGATATAAAATATATCTTATAGTAATTCTTTAAACGAAAATGACTCGGCTTGCTGGCAGGCAATCCTGAACCACTCGAGCAATCCATACTCTACCAACCTATTTTGTGCTTGATCAGTCATTGGTGGCCGGTGGGACAACATTTTGATCCTGTTTTGATGGATAGGATAACTTGGAGATAACGGATCAAACTCAAATAGATTGATTACCATGATGTATACCAAAAAATGTTGGACTTCGAATCAAAACCGGCGCATCAATTGTTACAAGTCGTCACATTATGTGGTCCATGAGTTTATATTCCGCAATTTGAACAGTGTTCTAGAGACTACTAGAGCCCATAATATCTCTCGTCTCGTCTCGTCTATATATATTGTCATCAGCAGCTAGCATAAAGTGAACACCTCACTGGCATAATAACTATGGCTGATACCTCTGCAACCATACTGAAATCACAAGCAAGCACCCTGTGCACGCCAGTTCAAGAATTGGTAGAGAATGACGAAAACCACATTCCCGATTCATATATTCTCAAACAAAATTCATCCATTTACGGACCCATAGACCTCACCGTTCCGTTAGCTACTGATGTCCCGTTTATCGATCTTAGCCAACTCATTTCTACTACATCACCACCTGCCACGGATGCAGAGCTCGTTAAGCTCCGGTCAGCTCTTACCTCCTGGGGTTGCTTTCAGGTTTATTGCATTACTTACATTCTCGATTATCATTCATGATATGATATTTCCATGTAAACGTTCTTCAAGCTAGACAATTTTTTGTTGGTGACTTGAACCCCGACCTATTAGTTGGAGGTGAATCAGCTTACCAACTGAGTTATGATTCGTTGTCTATTAGACAAATTTAATACTACTATAACTTGCTAAAACTGCTTGCTTTTGATCAGTTAGTAAACCATGGAATGGAGACTTCATTCTTGGATCAAATACGTCAAGTTTCCATTCAATTCTTTCACCTCACTATGGAGGAGAAGCTCAAGTATGCCAGGCCAGTCGATAGTATCCACGGTTACGGAAGTGACATGCTTCTTGTTAAGGATCGACCCCTTGATTGGGTTGATCGCTTATATCTAATAGTCGCCCCAGAACACAAGCAATTGCTCCAGTATTGGCCAGAAAATCCAGAGTCATTTAGGTATCTTCCTTCATTTCCATCTAGCAGTTCAACATACCGTAACCGATGAATTCACCTCAATTGGTTAATTAGGCCAGACACGACAGTAATAATTAAGTCTCATTTCTCTGCAGGGAGACATTACACAAGTATACAAGTCATATACTAGAGATCCAAAAGCAACTCCTCAGGTCCATTGCCAGGTCACTAAGCTTACCTGAGGACAGCTTTCTGAACCAATTGGACGAGGATTCAGTAATGTATGCAAGATTCAACTTCTACCCACGGTGTTCAAGGCCGAATCAAGTTAACGGCTTAAAACCACACTCAGATCGAAGTGGCCTAACTTTTCTTCTCCAGAGCAAAGATGTTCAAGGCCTGCAAGTGTATAAAGATAACCAATGGTTTCAACTACCTATAGTGCCAGAAGCTATTATAGTCAACCTTGGTGATATAATTGAGGTACCTACCTGCATATATGTATTTATATATCCTATCTCATTTCAAATTTTATCATGTATGCGTAAATGGCCCATGTTATATAATTTCGCAGATAATGAGTAATGGGATATTCAAGAGCTGCGTGCACAGAGCAGTAACAAATTCAGACAAGGAGAGAATGAGCTTAGCCATGTTTGGTGTCCCGGGTGATGAAAAAGAGATTGAACCGTTGGAGGAACTTGTAGACGAGAACAGACCGAGAGCGTTTCTGAAAATTAAAAACTACATGGACTTATTTTTCCGTTATTATCAGCTGGGAGAAAGAGCAATTGATGCAGTCAGAGTTTAGTTGAGTACTGAATCAGCAGAAAATTTAATTTAAGTCCTGATATCGCTCAAGACAAAAAAACAAACTATTAGTATTCATCATATTCATACTTGTGTGTCTTATATACTCCGTATATGCTGATGTTTTGATATGTAGAAAGTAGTATACAATAGTACTGAAATAAGGCCATTCCTAGCCTGGAGAGTTTCTGTTAGCTATATTGGACATGGTTGTAATACTTGTATAATCAGTACTTGATTGAAACATAGAAACTTTGTAAAGGTTTAATCAACTGCTAGTATATGTTAATTCTGTATGATGATCCATTTTGGTTATCATCAAGTGCACATTGGTTACTGGGGCAGATAAAGGTTTTGGTTCGAAATATGCAAGCGATTGGCTTAAAATGGGTTAAATGCAGTATTAACTGCAATGGACCAGAAAAAAGGTCTTGAAGATATATAACAAAGAGGTCATGAATAAAGAGAGTGAAAAGTTCAAAGACAATGGAAAAGGTCTTATGAAAAATTTGTTAATAGAGAGGCATCAAGTTCATATAAGATATTTGAAGGTGATAAATGAAAAAAACTGCACTAGCTTGGTAACCAAATATTTGAAAAAATCAGGTGACTCTGCCATGAAAGATTTTTCAAGAAAAAGGGTGAACATGAAACTTCAATTGAAATATATGAACTTTGTAAAGGTTTACTGAATAAGAATGCGCCTTCACATGTTTTGTAGTAGAAGTAATGAACCAATTTATAAAGAATGCTTCAAGAGCGAACAAAATAAAAAAATATTTTGTTGAACATATATGAATAATTCAAAAAAAAAAAAAATGAAAAAAGAAAAAGAAAGGGGAAAGAAATAGAAACCTGGCCATGTTGAAGAACTTAATGGTTAAAAACCCAACATTTGTAAGAACCTTTCTAGCAAGAAACCAATCCAATTTCTACAGAGGTTTAGAAAGAGAGTGAATTAATATTATCGTCTAAACTTTAAAAAATAACAAACATTTAATGCATAGTCGTATTGATAGATTGTAGAACATTAAGTTATGAAATTTCGTTAAAAAAAAAAAAAAGGTTACATTTAAGAGGACTGATACGGATGCCAAATTCTGTACACAAAGAGCATATTTCCAAGGATCCTTTTTGCCAAAATAGTAGATGGACTTGTGAAGATAACCTATTCCTGATGCCCATTCAAGGAAACAATTGAAAATTTTGCGAGGATGACCACCATAAAGAAATTCTTAGAAAAGAATTATCACTAGCATGAGGAAATTGAGAATTATTTTTCTCAGAAATAGAAATAGAGGGTGGTGAACTCACTACAATGTTACGACCAGCATGACCACCATGTAGGAATTATTAGAAAAGGATGAATTTACCTACCATACGACGGCCAAGTCATAAGGATAAATCATACAGAGTATGTGCTAAACAGATTGATAAAATGACATTGATAAAACACTGAAATGAGCAATAGTGTTCATAAAAGAGGTTTACCTACCATATGAGGGCTAGCAGAAACATTGCTCACATGTAAGGACATAGAATGAAAGAGGTTTTCTTAAAAATTTTGTTAACAAAGGCAGTAAATTTATAGTAGTTAAGATTTCTGAAGATGACAATTAAATTCAGTAGATCATCTGTGCTAAACAGATTCCAATATTAAGTAGCTAACTAGTTATTGAAAAAGTTGTTCAAAATAGGAGAGCCAATTTTGAAGATCTGATGTCATTAATTGGGGGGTCAGTTTGACAAAAGATTCAAACATTAAGTGGTTATTAATTGAAACAGTTGTTCAAAACTGGAGGGCCAATTTTGAAGGTCTGTTCTCAATCAATGGAGGGGAGTTATAGTTATTCTCATCAGTCATCAAGGCTCTTTGGGAAAGGAGGAGAGATATTTGAAAAACTTTTGAATGTTAAAACTTACTAGTAGTATTATATTACTTTGATGTATGTGAAGAAAATTTCAAAGAAGATAGAAAAAATTGATTCAAACATTAACTAAGTGGTTATTGAAAAAGTAGTTCAAAACTGGACGGCCACTTTTGAAGATATGTTCTTGATCAATTGAGGTGAGTTTGGCAGTGTGAAAATAGTACAGCTTTGATGTTAACAAAGATTGAACACTTGGAAATTTGTGGAATAAATCAATCAGCTGTGCAAAACAGATTCAAAATATCTCACTACAAATGATACAATCAATCAATCAAATACTACTAGTACAACAAGTAACAGAGATCGAAAATTATTAATCAGCATTACCCACCATGGATAGATATTTCATAGAATAAATATAGTAGTGACACATAAAAGCAATAGAATCATCTATCTATCTATCTCTTTATCTATCACTATCAGACAGAGAAGCAGAAATGGGATAATAATTTAAGTTAGTTACCACAAGTTTGTTTTCCAGCAAAAGCCCTATGCCCTACATCGGTGACGATAAGCAGAAGTAGAAGAAGAATAAGAATGTCCATATTGGAGAACTCTCCATGGAAGAAATTAGAGGAGGAGGGAGCAAGAATAAGTGAGAGAGAAAGATTGAACAAGAAGACAAGACTTGAAGAACAAAGAGAGGGTATTTAAATAGTGATGATGATGGTGAATCTCAGCAGATATTTCTCATTTTCCTTATTGCTCTTAGCCTAGCTCATAAGGGCGTGTTTGGCTAGAATGGAGAGAAAAATGAGCTTATAAGCTGGTCCACATTTTAACTTATTTTGGATTTATAGATGTAATAAAGAAATATATATATATATAGTCCCTTAAATGCAAATATGGTCTCTACCCTTCCCCTCAACAGGCTAGAAATGGAACCTGTCAGAAGAAAGGGACTGGCCGAAGCGAAATGAAGGAAGACAGTTGAAGTGAGAAAAAGAATCTGAGATGGAGTGAAGGTTCTGAGCCTCAATTTGACAGTCCCGTAGTCAAGAAGGCATGCATTTTTGTGGCTTCACCTTGGAATGCTAAGCTCAGTTGGACACTCCGAGTGGCAAACGAATGCGCGGATAAACTGGCAGATATGGGATACTCACTTCAAGCTCGTGGAAAGTTCTTGGATCATCCCCGAACGAGTTGATACTAGTTTTGGACCTTGATTTAGCTTAATTGATTTCATTTCGATGTATCAAAAAAAAATTAGGGATTTTTACGTCTGAACCCCCCCACACACACTAGATGCTCAATTTTCACCTAATGGACCATCGTATTTTTAATTACATCTGAGTCCATTTTTCTTTAGTTGGGTTGACCAAAAATATTGGCATTTTCTCTCTCTCTTCTCCCCAAACATGGCCTTAGGTTTTCTTTTTTAATTTTTTTTCTTCCTTTCCTCTTTCCCTTTTTTTTTTTTTTTTTTTCCTTATCTTCTTCCAATAATCCGGTACCGGAACGGAGCTGCAAATACAGCTCCGATCTGGGAGCTTACAAGCTCCCAGATCGGGAGCTACAAAGTTGCCAGATTGGGAGCTACAAAGCAAAATTCTGAATTTTGACCAGGGGCAAAAATGTATTTCCACACTTTAATTCGCCAAAAGTCAAATTCGTGGACCTGGATGTAATTAAAACTATCTAATGAGTCTTTCGACGTAATAGAAAATAGGACGATAACTTACATGTAATTTCGTGATCTAACAAGGGACCTAGAAATAATGGGCCCAAAAAATTAAAGGTTGTCGTTCTAATTTCCACTACTAGCATACACATATAATACATGGTATTTGCATACACCACTTCAAACAGAGTTTAAATTTTTATTTTTATTTTTTTAATCCGAAAAAGGAATTATGTGATAAATTTGTGGTTGGATTAATTCAGAACAGGTGGAATGTAATGAAAAAAGGAATTCAAATTGTTTAACTAGGATGACTGAAAGAGGTGGGCCAAAAGTTATGATAAAATTAGAAACAACATATTATGTAGTTATAAATGTTGTTAAGTTTCATCGAGTAATCTAATTCTAAATTGTGACATGTATTCATAGCAACGAGAATCCACACAACAATTTTACCCCTACTATGTGTCCACATAATACTCTATAATTGGAATAACCATTAAAAATTTATGGTGTCACTAAAATAGAATTCGTAGCCTCACATAATTTAGTTCGTAGATATGCACTTCTACATATAAATACGCATGCTTTGTGAGTGGATCTAGTACTCCAACACAAAATCTTTAAGGTGAATATTAAAAATGAATAAATTATTTATCTCATTCACCTTATTCACCATTATGATCGTTGTATTGGTCAGTGTAGCAGAAGCGGGACACTCAACAGAGCATATTCGTGTAAGAAATGATGTAGGTGATAAAATCCGAGTTCGCTGTTACAAACAGGATGGTGATCAACAAATTGAAATCGTAAATAAAGACTTCACACCTGGCGAACAATACAGTTATACGTTCAGGAGGAAGAAGTCTGATATGCCAAAATATTATTGCGATTTCTTGACATGGTTTGGTGTTGGTAACTATGGTGTTTTCACAAGACATGTAAACAGGGAGTGGTGCGATTGGCAATGTAATTGGAGGGTAACGAAAGAAGGACCGTGCATTGACGGGAAAAAAACTGCATGCCAACCCTGGAAGTATCCAAGGCTTCCACTTCCATAAAATACTTATTACAATTTCTTACTATATATTTATTGATTTTTATAATCATATTGTATATGAAAGGCGAGTTGCTAAGGTATTTCAGATTAATCGAAATGAACGCTCATACTACATGTATATTTAGAAAATATTTTTAATTTGAGAATTAGTGAAATAATAATTTAAGGTAAATTTTTATGTGTGTGGCATATGCCTGACATTTAATAAAAGCTGCCCAAAAGATATTCCATAATGAAGCAGAATTAAAACTAATTCATGCAGAAAGAGAGGCAAGTGACCTCCTTTACAGTTTCAACGCGACATCACTCAAATTTACATATTTGCCCGGGCTCAAAATTTATGAAAACATAATTAAAAATTTGGATGAGTAGGTCCAAGATTTTAATTAACTTCTTTCAGACCTAGATGTAATATAAAATTAAAAAATATAAAAGAGATGGTCCCTTAAATGCAAATTTATGTTTTAAATCTCGTCTCGGATGTCATCTCGGACGACCTTCTGGGATGGGTTAACCCAGGTCTTCTCGTAGGTTTGTCTCGGATAATATCATAAATGTTGGACCAACTCATCTTTCCTTATTTACTATCTGCCTATCATTTCCATTTTGGTCAAGACATGTGCATTATTTTAATTTAAAATAAAACTCATTATAAATAATGTGAGGATATAAAGCATGTTTGTAATTTCTCACCCATCCACCTCTCATGCTTTATTATTAAAATAATATGAGGTTATTTTTTTTACGAAGTCAAAATATAGATAAATAGAGGGAGTACAGTATAGTTTTGTAAACTTTAGGGGGTCCGTTTGTAATTTTTCATTATTTTTTTCTTTTTCGTTTTGTAAAATATCAATTTTTGTTATAGAATTAGTAAAATTTGGCCTTAAATTTAGCAATGTCCTTTCTCATTAGCTCGGAGTGGAAACATATTCTCGGACCCCTTGAATACATATATAATTGAAATGTAAGAAAGAATTGATGCAATTAGAAAGATTTTAGGATGTTAAGAAATCCTCGAAATGAAGAATGAAGGAATACAAGACTGGATATAACTTTAGTTTTGAGAATTTATGACCCAAGTTAGTAAATATACCTGTTTTTCTGATCAAAATGGAGTTTGAAATTTTGTACACTCATATGCATTTGGTCCCTTAAACATGACATGCTCATGTATAATTTTAGCATTATATACTTGTCTAGTCTAGTCTAGCCTAACCGTCTAGGTATAAAATTTTAAATGGTTAGTGCCATTTGCGAGATCAACGTTACAATCTCATTATTACTGTACTGCATTCAGGTAATAAATTTATTTTATTAAAACTACTTTATGTGTTACGTAATAATATAGTATTATTATGATAAGCTAATGCTTAAACATATTTTCATTTCCATATCTCAATTTCTTTGGAATCAATAATGAATGCAATCTTATTGTTTTTATATTTGGTGCACGTGGTTTAAGTTTTTTAATTATAGTGCTATGGCTTATCGTTAGCATTATTAATTTATTATTATTATTCTATTATATGCTGAAACTGAAATAAAGTACAAAATGCCGTCAAAAAGCAGAACTCACTTTCTGTTGAGCTTCTTCTTCCTTCTCCACTGAGTTGTTGTTTCTCGTCTCGGGTTAAAGTTAAAAATAAACAATGACCCATAAGCGCGCACTTGGGAAGCTTCTCAACAAGCAGCTAGCTATACTCTCTGGTTGACATTTGCATTTCAATCAAATCTATCACCACAAACCCTTGTTACTTTAACTTACTTCATTTTCTTGATGTGTTGTTGTTCTTACTCGCTGTAGATCTCAAATCCATGTTCAGATAATCCTGAAAAGAAGAAATTGCTTTTAAGGGACTCAAGGTAAAAACCTTTCTTCCTTGCTTTCATTGTTATTGGTTCACACAATGATTGAGTAGCCTGTTTTGTTTTCTGTGCTCTATTTGTTAGGTAGTGTTGTACTTTCAGATTGGGTCTTGGTTAATAGTACTAGTAGTATGTTAATTGTAGTACATTTTCTTGTTGCTATGAGCAGGTGTAGTAGGTGTAGCAGCTATTTGGGGCTGATTGTTGTTCAGCTCAGGTATATATATGCAACATATCTGCTGCTGCTGTCTGTAGGAGGCTGTAGCTATGAATCCCAGAGGGGAGAAACATGTCAGGTTAGTTGAACTAGTATTCCTTACGATTTCAGCGCCTATGTCGAAAAATGGATGGATTTTGTTGAAACAGTACTAATGAGTTGTTTCATGAGAATCATGATGTTCTTGTTTAATAACTTTGTTGTCAAGGAGACAAGGGCACTTTCAAGTTAGGCATTTAGTCCAGTAATGTTTTCGGGGAAAGAAAATCACATTTTTGGTTTTGCTTCTGGGAGCTATTGTATTATGTATACTCATGATCACTTCTCTTCCGTTTTCACAGCAGTGTATATTGTTCTGTATTTTTAATCACAAGCTTAATTTAGTTATCTTTTAGGCAAAAGAGAAGGCATTTGCACAACAAGATAGCAGCATAAACCTATAAAACTTGTCTCCTTTTGCTTATTTTCACGATATATAATACGTTTGTTGAATACATCCAACTTCCTTTCTTCAAACTTATTAGTCTAGATGTCAGGAAGGGTTACTTGTTGTGCCTTCCCTTGTTATATACTCATTGTACACGTTGGTTCAGGTTTCGGGATACTAGGTCTATGAGCTTTGAATCAAACTCAAATCGAAGGGTGTTCCCAGTAAAGAAACAGAATTTCAAATCAATGCCAGGCGGAACCAGGAGTAGAGGATTAGGCATGAGTTCCGAAAGGTTAAACTTCAGAAGGTTGCCTTCACATTGGCCTTCTCATGGTGATAAGAGCAAGGAAATTCTTGATCCCCATGGACCTTTCCTTGAGACATGTAATAAAGTGTTTATTTTCTCTTGTCTACTGGCTGCATTTGTGGATCCACTGTTCTTCTACATTCCTGTTCTTGATATGGAGAGATTTTATCTTTCTCTGGATAAGAAGCTAGAGATTATTGCGTGTGTTCTCCGATCGGTTAATGATCTCTTTTACGTTTTTCACATCATTCTGCAATTTCGTACTGGATTTATTGCCCCTTCTTCCCGCGTCTTTGGAAGGGGCGAATTAGTTGAGGATCGGAAAGCCATAGCCAGAAAGTACATCACCTCTTACTTCCTCATCGATATCTTGGCAATTCTTCCGGTACCGCAAGTAAGATAAGTCCATCAGTTGAAGTGAATTAAATCAACTTGTTCTTTCTTAACTTGTTCTATTTCTTTGTGTATCAGGCTGTGTTTTCTCTGGTAATACCAAAGGAGACGATCTCTGTCGCTATAAAAGATACATTTAAGTATATCATGTATTCGCAATACATTCCAAGACTTTGGAGGATGTATCCATTATACAAGGAAGTGGCCAGAACATCCGGAAAATTAACTGAATCGACATGGGTCGGAGCATTTAGTTATCTCTTGCTCTACATGCTAGCCAGTCACGTAAGATTCCATTCTATTCTTTCTATACGACAGACTCTTCCTCAACTGTGAGAGCAGTTCCTTATTGTTATCTGTTTTCCAGACAATTGGCGCCATGTGGTATCTGATCTCTGTAGAACGTATGGACAGATGTTGGCGCGATGTTGGCCGAGTAAAAAATTCTTTCTGTTCTCTTCGTGAGCCAAATGAAATTGTCGATAACTTCGATTTTGGCATATTCCTTGGAGCTCTAAAGTCTCATGTTGCTGAACGCAAACGATTCACAACTAAGCTATTGTATTGCTTTTGGTGGGGACTGAAACATATGAGGTCCGTGGTACTTGCCTTCCTCAAACATTGCTTGCGAGGTTTTGGTACAATCTGCTTCAATTTTTTCATTTTGTTTTTGCTTTCTCTATTGCAGCGCCTTGGGTCAGAACCTGGATACAAGCGATTTTGAAGGCGAGATTCTCTTTGCCGTTTTCATCTGTATCATTGGTCTGGTCCTGTTTGCTTTGCTCATTGGAAACATGCAGAAGTACCTTCAGTCTATGACTGTGAGGGAGGATGAGATGAGAGTGAAGCGACGTGATATCGAGCAGTGGATGCACCACCGTATGCTCCCTGAGAATTTGAGAGGACGGATTAGAAGATACGACCAATACAAATGGCAAGAAACCAGAGGAGTCGAGGAGGAAGCCCTGATTCGCAGCCTTCCAAAGGACTTGAGGAGAGATGTCAAACGACACCTTTGCTGGATGTTGCTTAAAAGAGTACCAATGTTTGGAAAAATGGACGAACAGCTATTGGATGCGTTATGTTCGTTCCTAAGGCCAGTTCTTTACACTGAGAACAGCATTATTGTCCGGGAAGGGGATCCAGTGGATGAGATGCTTTTCATCATGAGGGGTGATATATTAACTATGACAACAAACGGTGGCCGAACAGGTTTCTTGAACTCGGTGTACCTCAAGCCTGGAGACTTCTGCGGAGAAGAGCTTCTAACATGGGCTCTGGATCCCAACTCAACATCCAGCTTCCCCATCTCAACCAGGACGGTTCAAGCCAAGAAAGATGTTGAGGCATTTGCTCTCGTGGCTCAGGACCTCAAGTTTGTAGCATCCCAATTCAGGCGTCTCCATAGCAAGCAGCTTCGCCACACTTTTAGGTAAGTTCCAGTTATTTTAAAAGAGATAACTAAGGCTCATAATATATGCGGTTGATTTATCATATGTTTGCAGATTCTATTCGGAGCAATGGAGGACATGGGGTGCCTGTTTTATACAAGCAGCATGGCGACGCTATCGCAGGAGGAAGATTGAATGGTCAATGCAAGATGCTGAAGGTCACAGTCGCAGACTGCAAGACGCATTTGAACAAGAGGGTGGGGCATCACCAAGCCTTCGTTCCGTGGTTTATGCATCACGATTTGCTGCCAACATGCTGGGAACACTAAGGCGAAATTATGCAAAGAACACTAAAATGTCATCAGAGTTAGCTCCGCTACTGCTACAGAAGCCTAAGGATCTTGATTTCGATGCAGATAGATGTCCATAGTACAGACAACAGTGCTTTTTTTTTTTTTTGGTGCATGAATGTACATATATATATAATCCATAGGACCAGAGCCCAAACTCTTCACTTTGGCTTAATACAAGTTATTGGCTAAAAAACTATTCACTCTTTCATTCAAAAGTAAAAAGCTAACAATCTTACAGAAGTGATTCATTTGAACTCCATTCAAAATCTTGAATACAGTACAGCTTGAATCTGTTACTACAACATAAAACTAGTTTTTGGTGTTTGAATTGCGAAAACTCTCTCACCGTCTCACTACTTGCGCATTTCCTCGTCTGATTCGATCCAGTTCTGCTGCTATATACTTCATACACAGCCTTTTTCGAGAATTTAGCTTCAAACAAACGGTTTCCTTTCGATGCATTTTGAAAATGAAGAACAAGCCCTTCTTCATCTTCAGTGAAAAGAGATTTCTCAGTGCAAAAGATTGTTCTACAAGCTAGAGATGGTATAAATTCTTTGTTGGATAATAGCATGGTTTCTTAAACAAGCAATTGGTTAATTTGATCTAGTGTTGTTACGCGAATCGAGCCTTATCGAGTACTCGGCTTGGTTCGGCTCGGCTCGATAACCTTATCGAGTCGAGCTCGGGCCTAAACTTAGGCTCGTTCCACTAACGAGCCTCGGCTCGGCTCGCGAGTACTCGGTAAGGCTCGTTAAGGCTCGATATCATGTAGATTATGAGTAGTATTAGTATTATAAGTTATGATTTAAGTTTAGGGTTTTAGGGTTTAGGGTTTAGGTTATTATTGGCTTGAATTGCTTATATTTGCATTTTGTTAAACTTCAATAATTTCATCATTTGAGAGTTGATTGTAATGCATAATCTTGAATTTGTTTATATTTTATTTAATATTTTAACATATTTTTCATAGTATTTTAACAAATGAACCGAGCCAAACGAGCCGAGCTTGAGCCTGAAATTAAGCTCGCTTCGTTAAACGTTTGTTAACAAGCTCGAGCTCGAGCCTGATTTCAAGCTCGCTTCGTTAACGAGTCGAGCTTAGGCTCGGCTCGTTTCCGAACCTCAGCAATACTCGGCTCGGCTCGTTAAACGGCACTAATCTGATCCAAGGGCTCAAGATTACTCTACAGCTCAATGGTCCAGATCATCAAGCTTGCTGCTGCAAGCTGTTCTCTTAGCTGGCAGGTTTGTTAGTTAGTTAGAGTTTTGTTTGATACTCAAGCTACTACTACTAGATATTTTGCTAGGCTGGAATATAAGAGAGATCATGTGTATTTGCAGTGAGAGAGGGAGATTGATCAGTTATTCATAATTCACCAAAACTGAGAGGAAAAGTGAGGAAACAGAGAGCTTGAGAATAGAGCTTGTAATCTGTACACTTCTCGTTGATTAGTGAATTGCTTCTTCTTTCCCGTGGACGTAGATTCATCTTGAATCGAACCATGTAAACTTGTGTGCATTGTTCTTCGTTCAATTGCTTATTATCAGATTCAGTGTTTGATCAAATTAGGATTCATACGTTCCTTGGTTGGGAGTTTTGATCGGAGAACGGTGTAGTTTCTGAGCTATTGGCACAACATTCTTATATTGGAACATCCCCATGAATTCAAAATCTGGAATAATAATACAATCAGAGTCTAAAAATTTACTAAAACATAAAACTTATGACAATATCAGGTCATCATCTTCTTCTCCTTCAGTCAGAGTTTATGGTAACCTGACTGTAGCTTCTCTCACTTACTGAATTGTGAAAACTTTCTTCCTTTCTCACGGCTTGCTCATTGGCTCTTCTGATTCGTTCCAGTTCTGCTGCCACGTCCTTCATGCAAGGTCTTTTTCGAGAATTTAACTTCAAACATCTCTTGCAAAGCTCAGCAAATGCATAAATCTCCTCACCCTGGCCTTTATCGCTCACAATCTTGTCTAGAATTTCAAACCAGCAATTTCCTTTCACTGCATTTTGAAAACGAAGAACAAGCCCTTCATCATCTCCTACAGAGGAGACAGGCTTTCGCCCTGTCAGTAGTTCAGCAAGAACAACCCCGAAGGCATAAACATCTCTTTTTTCATTAAGTTGCCCTGTTCGGAAGTACCCAGGGTCTAGGTAACCGAACGTACCCCCAACAGTAGTTGTTAAATGTGTCTTGTCGATGGATATTGATCTTGAGAGTCCAAAATCTGACACTACCGCTCTGTAATGGTCATCCAGCAGTATGTTCCTCGACTTTATATCCCTATGGATAATCGTTGTGGAAGCATATGAGTGCAAGTAAGCAAGTGCACCTGCAACTTCAGCTGCAATACGAACACGATTCTCCCAAGAGAGGACTGAGTTGTTATTAGTCTCAGCTTCATGAAGATGTTGATGAAGTGTACCATTGCATATATACTCATACACAAGGCGCGGAACTTGTGTTTCCAAACAACATCCTAACAACTTGATAATATGCCTGTGATTTATCTCTGACAGAATAAAAACTTCGTTTATAAACTGACCAACCTGACTCTCATTAACTACGTTTGCTATCTTTATTGTCACCATGCTTCCATCTGAAAGCATTCCTTTGTAGACCGTGCCTAGTCCTCCTTTGCCAAGAACTCGACTTTCACTAAAATTGTTTGTGGCCTTTTCCAATTCTTCAATCTTGAAATTTTTTGATTCGAGCATATAGAATTTCAACTCTCCCAAAAGCTTAAGCTGTTGGGGAGGAACGAAATCTAATCATTTATATTAATTCTCCGATACATAACGCTTCCTGAACTTGTTGAGGAGATTTGTTGATGCAATAGCAAACCACCATTTCTCTTGAAGAACTCCAGCTTTAGCTTCCTCTTCTTTATCTTCGTAACCTTCCGGTAAATCCAAAAACAAGTAGCAAGTATAACGAGAATAGCAACAGCCAAACCATTTACTAAATTTTCATCAACCAATATCAGTTTACAACTAACAATAAGAGGTATACTATTTGCAGAAGCATATGCAAAAAACAATCTTCTATTCATCAGCTTAATTGAGGAACTAATTAAAGCACATCTGGAGATATGAATCTCATGATCACTTATATTTTAGCACTTTTAATAATAAGAATCCTTTGCAAATCTGCACTAAGAGATGGCGATTTAATGAGGGCATACCTAAAATAAGCAGCAGTGACAACACACGTCGTTTGTTAGGCAAGCAAATGTAGCTTCCTGATGTGTTAATGTAGTGGCTTCCTAGAGGGCACTTGTTACCTTCAAGGCTCTTACACTCATCAATGCCTGCAATAATTGAAAGTTAAAAACAACACACCAACTAAAACAAGGTATGCTTTGTTTTATAAAAGTGTAAGCATTTGATTAAGTGAAAAGGAAATGCATGGTATGGTTACCTTTGCATCCATGTGGTAGATATGGATTGCCTTTGTAGCCATGTAAGCATGGACATCGATATCCTATGCCACGACTGTAGTTAAGGCAATCGGTATTCTGTCCACGTGCGTAATCTTTCCTTCTTCGTGCATCAGGGCATCTGGTACTCCCAACACTCCATTCCAATATCAATGGTGTGAGATAAGTCATGTTACAATTAGAGAACTTGCTTGCATTGAAAGAATGGTAATCTCTGTCCATTAGACCGATGAATCCACATGTATCGTTATTACTCCATGATCTTGTCTCCGTATTCATAGTCTCAATCCACAGACTTGTGTTATCTATATTTTCTGGAAAATATATTTGACAGCAACCGAGGCCTAAACAAGATAACTTGGCCCCTTCTTGTATGTCAGTACGGTTGCAAAGAGATGCACAGCCTCCTACAAACTTCTTTATTTTTCTGTCAACGATATAAGCATAGAAATCGCATCCTACTGCAACGAACTTGTTTTTGCTGGTGGAGATGGTGAAATAATCGTCTTCCATACCATAAGTAAAGTTATGACCATATGGGCTTTCTCCAGATGGCTTGTTGAATTGTAAGGCTAGGAAAGTTTCTGTTATCACCCGTACTAAGTGATCAGAAACAGAAATGGTATCTGTCTCGGCTTCTAACCAGGGCACATAGGCGGAATGAGTTGATTCGTTGCATATGACTTGGAATGTTTGGTTGAGGTAGCAGCCTTTGTTCATTCTAAATGGATATGGAACTTCAACTTGGCCGCATTTGTCCTTGCAACCGGGCAATGCTATATGTGCTGTTGCTTGATCTGGGAATTGAAAGATTATAAAGATTGAGGAGCAATGGAGCATAAAAGATAAGCCAACAGAAATTGGCATGTTCCCATTTTCTTGATCACTGATGCTAAACTCAAGGGACTGATCATGATCAGCTTCAAATTATTATAAACGTGAAGAGAACGTTTCTTCTCTTTTAACTTTTTAAAATCTCTTTTCAACAAAGTAACAAGTGTGGTCGAAAATCTTGATTAGTGACTGTTAATGCTTCGTCTATACATAAGAAATTGATTCAAAAGCAAAAAAAAAAAAAGCTTGGTATTTTCACTCTCGGTTGCCCGTTAGGCAAGCGAAGCCGAGTCGAATAGAGGCGAGCCATTATCAATCCACTCTGCTCCTTTAGAGTCGAGCACGAGCTAGTTTGTTGAACAACTTAACTATGTGATTGAGCCCATCCTTGCAAACCTTTTACGGTATTACCTAATGTATAAAAATCCGAATTGGACGTATAACCCTATGTTCGAGAACTCGCCGGGTCAACCCGGGTTGACCCGGTTTAACCGCTTCTCGGAGGCACTAACGGGATTTTACCGAGTTTTTGGGCGGTTAAACCGGGTCAACCCGGTTTTGAATTTAAAAAAAAAAAAACGCACTGTAAAGTTTTCAAAATCCTGTAAAGTTCTCGTGACTAGTGGTAGATGGATCCAACTACTTTTCAAAATCATGTTGCAAGTTTAATGGACTCATATTTTCTTCAAATTTACTTTTTAAAATTTCTATTCCATATTATGTGGATGCCAGATATATATGATTTTTTCTTCAGATTTTGACATTCTAGAAAATTTCCCTCTCCGCTTGACTTTTAGGCAATTTACTGAACTTGGTAATGAATTAAATTTAAATTAATATGGTCAATGCACTATAAAGAAATTGGAGAAACAACTAGCAATAAGGCGATTTTATGATGCTTGTATTCCCCTGAATGTTGTTAATGTTTGGAGTTGTGATTGTACTTGTTTGAACCTTGAACTTGTTTGTTTGGACATTGTAATGTTTGAACCTTGAACTTGTTTGTTTGATTTGGATCATTGTAATGTTCTAATGATGTACTATTATGAGACTATGACTTTATTTTGGTTTATATGAGTTTATATGACATTTATGTTTGAATTTTCTATGTCATTTGTTGATAAATATGTATAGTATTTATTATATATAATTTTACATATTTTCTATCTATTCCGAGACAACTCCGAGACAAATGTCCGAGATGACCCGGGTTGACCCTTCTCAGGAGGCCGTCCGACGGCCTCCGAGACGAGATCTCAAACATAGGTATAACCTATTAAAATTAAATCATCATTCCTTTAAAAGGCTTTATTTTATTGAAAAGAGATGATTATCCAATTTATATAATTTATATGTTAATTAAAACAACTCATTTAAACACCTTATTTCAAACAATAATGTTGGATAACAAAACCAAACATAAGTATGAAATACTAGTTCAATTGTTTCACTCAGTCAAATTATTGGTTGACCTATCCTTGTTATAGTTAATAACTAATTATCTTTATATTGTAGGTTGTAGCCCACGATAAATAGCATTATCATTCAAATAATATCAAATGATCACAAAAATAGAATATTGATTGGAAAACCTTATAATTAAACAGCTAATAATAAGTCCATGTTATTTTCATTTGAAAATTTGTGAAAATAAATTCAGTTCAGTTTAGTTCAGATTTGACTAATAGTATTTTGTACTATAAATATTCAGTTAAAATTCGTTCAGTTCATATCAGTTTAGACTTTTTCAGACGAAGAGAACATAATCTAAATAAGTTATCTAATACCTTAATACCTATGTTGGATACTTGGATTATAATATCAATTACGAAAATGTCAGATATATTTATTTAATTCATAACGGTTCAAACATCAAAATTTAAAACATGTGGAGTTGTAACTTTTAACTTCTAAATGCAAAAATTAAGTTTTGTTTGTTTCTGTGTTTACAACACATTTTCTCATTTTTTGTTAAATTATTTTCTCCATTCCACGTTTATATCGGACTAAACCTCATGTACCGTATTACTAACAAAAATAAATATATGTCGTTGTAGTATAGTGGTAAGTATTCCCGCCTGTCACGCGGGTGACCCGGGTTCGATCCCCGGCAACGGCGCAAATTTTTTATTTTTTAATTCCTTTTGTTGGTTTATTAGTTTATTTACCCATTTCACCTTGATTGATGTGTTCACAATTTGTTACTTTTTTATTATGTTTGATGTGTTTATTGCAAATCTCACTTTTCTATAAACTTGAACATGATTCACTTATCAGTTGTATACCTTGATTGATGTGTTCATAATTTGTTACTTTTTTATTATGTTTGATGTGTTTATTGCAAATCTCACATTTCTATAAACTTGAACATGATTCACTTATCAGTTGTATACTTTTTCATCCCAAAATGAAAATTGATGTAGTTCAAGGAAAGTGGAAATGATAAAAGTATATCACGTTACATAATTATATTAACCAAAAATAGGTTGTGGCCGACTGGAATACATGACGGATATTCACCAACATGTGCCCTTTTCGGAGTACATTATTTAGAAGAAATATTGTATTTATTATTTTTGTTTATATGTCCACTACTACTTCAAAAGTAAATTCCGTTCAAAGTTTAAATATAAATGAAAATTACAACTTTTCAGGTATATATATATACGTACTTGAGGAACAACACTTGTTCCTTGATTTTAGCTCTTTTGAGATTTATTTTCGTGAAAATGTTATGTTTTTAGAAAATAAATGAGGAATCACATGGTATAATTAATAATGAAGCTAATAAGAGTCCACAAATTGACCAATTAAGGCACATTAATTTATTCAATTTCGTTGCTTTGGTGGTAAATAAACATCGTAACCCTTTGCTTTTTTCCAACTTCAATTCTGTTTCTGTTCCATTAGTTAACCGGGGCACATAGGCGAAATGAGTTGATTCGTTGCATATGATTTGGAATGTTTGGTTGAGGTAGCCGCCTTTGTTCATTTCAAATGGATATGGAACTTCAACTTGGCCGCATTTGTCCTTGCAACCCGGCAATGCTATTTGTGTTGTTGCTTCACCTGGGAATTGAATTGAAAGATTATAAAATTGAGGAGGAAAATAAAGGATAAGCCAACAGAAATTGGCATGTTTCCATTTTTTTTATCACTGATGTCTGATGCTACTAAACTCAAGGGTTCAAATTATTATCAAGGAGATTTGGAAACGATTTATCATTCATAAACATGACGAACGTTTCTTCCTTTAATTTTCTTTTCATGAAAGCAAGAAGTTGATCGAAAATGGTTGATCAATGATTATTGAATACTGTTGATGCGTCTTTACTCTTTAAAAAAGAAATTGATCATATAAGCAAAATAAGTACGACCACTCCACAATATGATCAATGGGGTGTTTAAAACAATTTTACTCATCACTTGGGCTTAGGTAGTGTCCGTAAATAATAATTAAAAGTGTTTACTACTTTTTTTAAATATACAAGTAATTTTTTAATTTTTTTTTGGTTTGGCTATGCAGTTTCTTTTCTACAATTAAGCATACTAACTGAATTAAGCATACTAACTGAATTAAGCATACTAACTGCAGTAAACTGAAAGTGTCGTGCTTTTGGTACTCAAATCATCATATAAATAAGAAAAGTAAATAAATGATTTACAAGAGGTTACATAGGACTAAAAGAAGTTACAAAAATAAACATAAAGAACTCAACGATATGGAGGGAGTATTAATTAAACATTCCCTAGTGCACGAGGTTGTTATGTTGTATCATTAGATGTTTCCAATTTTGGTCAATGTGAAATGAACTAGCAGAACATGAGAACTTCGCAGTTGAGTCTTCTTTGTGGAGCTGGAGCATTTCATTTTTGGAAGCATGTTGAAGTGGAGCATGATGAATACTAACTTGCCCACAAAACCTTCGGCAATAATCTTGTACCTGAGCGATGGAAATAAACGTTCACGTCTGAAATTAAACAGTTCAAATATACATCTACATGTTTTCACTTTTCACATTCCAGTTCATCAATTTCACTCGGAGATAAATTAACGAGCTCAACGAGGCCATGACTCAATAATAACCTCTATATTTATCTGTCAGTTTTAGTCTATTAATGGGCTGTTCACCTCATGCCGTTATTGCTTCCGCTTACCGTTTTAAGACATTCGCAAAATGCAAGTAAATTTTCCAGTCTAAATCCACCTTAAACTTAAAGCGTTCAGAATCCTGTAGTATTTATTTAGGTTCTTCAGATGGACAGGCTACCTCGTGCAGAGATCATACAGTATCAACGCCTTTGCTAGCTTTCTTTTACTTCTGTGTGAAAATAAAATAATAAACCTAAAAAATGAACCCTGATAGTATCATCTCAGTCGTACAGACACAAAAGATCATCGAGATAGTAATAGCATTTGAGTTGAGTCGAGGCAAATTTATGGAAATTACTTTTCACAACCACCTAATTACGACAAGTTTCAACAATCAGAAATACAGTCTGCCCTTGTCAAAGGTCAGCGATTAAGGATTAAACACACATAAGCTACCGTTAACGTTAGTGAATTACAGACCATTACAATGACATTTGGGATTGTGTCATAAACATCAGTAGTAGTGGTAGTAGTAGTAATAATAGTAGTAGTGTTACCTTCTCCAAAGACCCAGTTGTGATGTCATGTTTATCCATCAGTAGTAAGCTTGCTGGTAAGCTGGTCCCATCCCATTGCTGTATCCTCCATAAGGTGAAAAGCTTACCGGAGAGACAGTATATGATCCAACCATTGGTGGAGGGGCAGCTTCGGGGGAGTAGGGATATGGTGGACTTCTATTTCCAAATAGAACTGGGGGAGGAGCTGGATATGCTGGAACTGGGGAAGGGTACTGGTTATGCGATGGAGACCGCATGTATGTTGGAGATGGGAATGATGAGACGTAGGCGTTTGTGGAACGCCCTGCTTTGGCTGGGGGCATGGGCCCTCCATTGCTTGCTCGTGTTCTTTTGGTTGCTGGGCTCGCTGCAGGTTTCTTCTTCTCAATCTTGACCTTCTCTAATTGCTCCAGCCGCTTCTCGAGGTCCTGGGGAGGGAATTCATTCTCAAGTTTATACTCTTCAATACACTTGAGGACAGCTCGAATCGCCGATTGTTCCTTCTTTGCAGCCAAATGCTGTGTGAAAGTATCAAAGAGAAGCCACAACTTAATCAACCAGAAACAATATTTTCAGCATATAGGTTAGCTGTGTTAGCAGAAATTCAGAGAAAGCAAGTCAAGATGAATCATCAAGAAATCCATTTGCAAGAACTGCTGAAACGGAAGTTCACAAATGTAAAGTATGCAGAAATTCATTTTCATCAAAGCGAAGCTTAGGTTATCATTAAACTCCTCCTGTTGTAATAAGCTAGAAGTACTTTACTTCAAATATGAAAAACATTACTTCAAAAACCTGTGCACTGCATTAGTGTGATAAACCAGTTCAGCATCGTGCCAAGAGCATACAGCTTTACATTTTTTTAGTTACATTTGAAGTCCGACAAAGTACACCACACCCCCAAGAAAAAGAGACTCATAACTTACTACCATCAAAAGTAGTTGAGAGTTATGACACCTTGTATTTTGACAGACTTCATAAAACAAGCGATCAGCAAATACTTTATCAGTCAATGTAAGATGAAGTCTTACCGCAGCACGTCCAGAGTTGTTGGGATCTTCCATAAGTGATGTGGCTGCCTTTTTTGCATCCTTCAGAAAAGCTCTCAGCAAAGGCACAGGTGGGAACTTGTTGGCCAGGCCAACTTCATAAGTAAAATGTACAGCATCAACCTGTTGACCCCTTCCAATCAATTCTTCGATCATATCTGCAAAAGTGGCGTAAGAGAACCAAACAATTAATTAATATGAAATCATCCATAGCTTAGAAAACCTATTGATATGGTTACGCAGGTGCACATTTCAAAAAAGTTACGAGACCAGGAAGACACAAGCACAAAACAAGAACTTACACATTTGGTGTCCAAGTAAAACTGGCACCCATTTACAAACATATCCCATCAATACAACCCACAGTAGAGAATAATATGCCATAAACGCTTCTACTCCTTACCAGAAGATAAATGAATAATCATTAACTCGATCTAAAATAAACCATGCTGATATACTATGATCACACAACCACACATCTGTTTGAATTACTTTCGAATACAGATGAATTCCGTCATGCAGAAAACAGGAGAATATACTAGAAAAAACCAACTACAGCACCAAGCAAAAAGGAAAGTAACATCTAAAACTTGTAAGGTGCTTAAGTTTGAGATAGGGGCTAGCAGAGGATACCATTAGATTTAGAGAACCAGACACTTATGCCGCTCATCATTTCATAAAAGTAAAGATTGTGATTCTACAATTTGCCAAATAGATCCTCTGAGTAACTTCAGCTTCAGATAAGATAAAAGGATATTATTCACTACATGGATAAACCAGATAGGGCATGTCACAGCGTCTACACTCCATTTGCTTAGGCCATGTTTATCCGTGAGCGGGCAAATAACCCAATCACCAAACCTGTCCAATGAAGAAGACTAATTTCAATCTCCTTCACATTTCCAACCTTACACCCAAGTACCCCCCCCCCCCCCAACCCACCCACCCAAAAAAAAAAAAAAAAAAAAAAAAGGAAAGAAGAAATGAAAAGAAAAGGTCATTTATCCATGACCGCCCGACCAATCCATTATAGTATATGTTATATCATTAGTTTATGCGACCTTGAGGGATAGGAGAATGATGGAATAAGGAGAAAAATAAAATGAGGAAATTCAACTCTGGTTATAGATTTAGAGATTCTCGAGTGTGTTGGAAATTCCGAGGTTAGGATAAACTATACTATCAAATTTGGTTTCTAATTTTATAGAGAATAAAAACAATGTGAATTTTATTAGTACTCTTTCTTTTCATAAATTAAAGAACATCAGATACCATAAACAAAAAATGCAAAATGATATAAGAACCGTCCATGGGAGGGCCACTTGTCCTATTCCCATTTGTTGTTAGATTTTACTTTCTATCTTCTTTTATTTATTAAGAAAACATTCAAAAGTTCATATTTTATTATTTCTCGAATAGAGACCAAATTTGATATAGTTTACCCACATATAAAATCTCTATTTTATCTACTTATAATATTCAAATTCCAAACCAATATCCTCTCAATTATCTTATTTATTTATTACTATAACTCATTTTTCTCAAACTACCCAGATTACTCGATTTGCTTTATTAGTGCCCAGGACTTGGCAGGACCTTCGCTTCATTGTTAGGAAGAGATATTAGGGTACGTGTAACAGCGGCTCTGTAAAGGACCAAAGTATAAGGCTACTATTGTTAGCAGCAAAGTAGCTCTTAGTAAACCAGGGACTTAGGTTTGACTCTTCAACCAAAAGGTTGTTTTGCCACACCAATGGTTTAGATCATCCATTCATGAAATCATAGGAGTAAAAATATTCTTGAATCAAGAGCAGAGATAAATTATAGGCCAAAAGATAATAATGGATATATACTAGATTGATCTCTCTCTCTCTCTCTCTCTCTCTCCCTTTTTTTTTTTGGGTGATGGTTTCGGTGGAAGGTCGGATATGTAAAGAAGAGATAAATTAGCTTTTTTACTGTAAAGGTTGTGTGATTGGATTGTTTGGCAGAAAAAACACCGTCGAAAGGTTGTCTTACATGCTCCTGCCTTCACTTAAAGAGTACAGAGATGGTGTACAAACATGGAATACCAGTTATACCACTGTGTTTCTAAGATCAAAAGCAATGACACAGTGAAACTTATTAACAATGAACTAGAAAATCTCATGTTAGTTCAAACCATGAATACATATTATAGATCCAGACTTATAATAAAACCAATAAACCGACACCATTGGCCCGAGCTAAGCCACACATCCCACTTAAAGATGCGTTCACCAATTCGTTATTCAAACAGTAAGACAGAAACAACATAGTAGTAGAACAAGACACAATGTTCCAAAATTAGACCAACATACTCAAGTAAATTAGTAATATCTAAACTTAACCAAGGAACCACTCCAAATTTTCAGATATTATCTTCCAAGTAGCACCATCTAATTATAGAAATCAATTTTCCACCACAAGATGCACTTACATGCACTTACTCATTGTAGAAGCTCAGCTCCAACTAGAATCACTAAGAATATATGTTCAAACATAAACACTCCACTGATTTGACTATAACCATATTTAGTAGTAGTACTAGTAGTAGTAACTAGTAAAGGACTCATCAACACAGCAAGCAAGTGGATAAACAATGAAATTATACCGGGCATTTTATCTCCAAGACCAAGCGAAACAGCAAGCTTAGGCATCTGCTTCCTCCAGGCAGAAGCCACAACCAGCTTCATATACAAATCCACATCCTCCTTCTTGACAATACCAAATGTAACCAGATGCTGCAAAAAAGTATGCACATCAGGAGTCTTAACATTCTCAATTCCACCCCTTTCCTCCAAGCTCTTCTTCCACGTCTCGGCGATCTCCTCGGCTTTCCCCTTAACCTTAGGTGTCACAAGCATCCTCTCCTTCCCCAACACAGGATCCATCATCACAGGAATCAAGCTCTCCAACAGCAACACACACGCCCAACCTAAATCATGATTGTAGCAGCTCTTCTTACTGTCGGTCGCCTCTCTCTTATCCACCGGAAACACCTCCGAAATCGCCTCCAGCACGAATCTAGGCGGATCGACACAATTCGCGAGAGCTTTCGGCAGTTCGGCCCTGAAGGCTTCCAGTTCCTTCTTCCTAGAGGTAACGAAGATCCAGAACTCCCTCACAGCCATTTTGAGACAGAATCCTTTCAATTTGATCAACAGGCCTTCGGAATTGTCGACCTCAGGGTCCTCGGAGGGGGTGTCGGTGTAGGAGAGGGAGGATTTGGTGGTTTTGTCGAGCGAATCGAGTACGATAGACATGGATTTGGAAATGGAAGACTCGCGAGTCTGGAGAGCTTGGAGAGAGTGATCGGTGTCGTCGTTGAAGGCTTGGAGCTTGGCTTTAAGAGCATCAGATTTCTTAATGAGGTCCTGCTCCAGAGTGGAGAAGTGATCGGAGAGCTCCTTCCAGAGGAGAGTGCAGCTGGTCATGAGAGAGGTTTGCCGCTGGAAATCGTCGAAACTCGGCGGCGGGGGGTGAGTCAACTCGCCTGGATCGGGTAGCGAACCCATCTTTTTGGAGGGGGGGGTGAATGTGAGTCAGGACTCGGAAATTAAACCCTAGAGGGGAACTTTTGTTTTTCTTACTTGCTTGTTGTTAGAGAGAGAAAGTGATGGGAGGTGGTGGTGGTCACTGGCCAGTGGCGGAAGATAAAGCTAAAGTGGGAGAAGATGACGTGGATGGTCCTGAGTGTGACAGGTGGTCTCTTTTGTCCCCGGTTTAAATTTCACGACTTCGAAGAAAATTCCTCCGCCAAACTTCCCGGGTAAAATTCATTTTCGTGGATCATGCATGTAAAACCAACTGAAAATTACACAAATATACCCCAGGGACATAATGATTTACACACAACCGATAATTCCATTAAAATTTCAATTTTGAGTATCCGCGTTTAATATAATCTTATCTTCATCCCTTTCTTTATTAAGTACTTAAAATTATTATTATTATTTTCTTATAAATAAATGAGCAACTAATTTATTTCATTTTTAGTACTATGACATTTCGTTTTCATGGATTTATTTGCGACCTTGTCTAAGTTCAAACTAATTTTTTTATTATAGAATCTGAGCAAGGTAATAATAATACTATGTGTGAGTGGAAAAGTTGTAAGAAATTATATTGGTTAGTGCGGAGGCAGGGGAGAATAATTACTGTGACCAGGAGTAGTGACTATAGTAATAATTTGGTATGTTAAACTTTACTTTTAATCTTGTTTGATCTTTGTTTGTTTATTTAGATTTACGGTTAACAGTCCTATACTAATATGACTTTCCCGGAAAACGAAGTGAGCAAGTGAAGAAAAGTCGCAAAAGCTGTAGGATTAGGAGGAGAAAAAAGAAGAAAAGTTGGATTGGGTTGGGTGGTGGAGGCCCACTCTCACTGACCACCACATGGCTGCATCCACTTAATAATACTACTTGCCGCCCGACCTTAATACACACACTGTTACCATTAATATACTCCTAACTACATGATCATATTCCTCCCTCGGACTGAAGTAGCACGTTCTTAATATATAGAAACATTTAAGTTTGATTTTGATACGGTTTTTAACTTACAAGTATAGGAGTATGGGAATTTTGGTATCCAGTGTGTTTTCGTCAAAGTGTGTAATTCGAATGGATTGTGCGTCTAGTTATGGTTGGCTCAAAAAGAAATCCTAAATACTAGTCTAAACTAGACTATTCTCGATGTTTCCCACTGCCTGACCTATTGGGCAACGAATTAGCCACGGACCAAGCGTGTTTAAAATTTTGGAATCTCCACACTGCTCCCCTTCAAACGAACCTTCTATCCAAGGTTCACCAGCTCCGGTCGCATATCTGATATACATTCTTTCTCTGGTTATTACCATGCACGTAAGTTTCACCAACTACTTCTAATGACCCTCCTCCCTCCTGCACGTCGTGTTTACGTTCCACACAACCTTGTCTTCTGCAACATATAAGATATGAACTCATTGGGTTGCGAGTTTGGACATGCATTCCGAAAAGGGGCGTTGAATCGAGTTGAGCAAGAACACCGGAATATTCAGACTAGCCTTGTAACTTTTTTTTATATATAGAATAAAATGATAATTAGAATTAATTAAAAATGCTGAGTTTATAATGATCATTTCAACTCCCTTAAACTTTATTTGTTCTTTGTTATTCTTGTTAATACCCATATTCTTCTCCTTTTGTTAATAAATACACATTTTTGTCATGTTGACCATTGTATTAAAAGAAACATATTTAACGGGCGATTGATTGTTGACTCAAGTGATAAGGATCTGGAGTTCACTTAAATAAATTTTTAAATTTGAATTTTGTGGATATACAAAACACCGCTAAAAGAACCGCCCCTTAAAACAGTGCTCAGTTGAGTCACTACTCACTAGAGTAAATACCAACATTTTCTCAATACTTTATTCATTATGTATTTAATGACAAAACAAACATGTAAAATTTTTGAAATAATCACGTTTCTATGCAAAATGAGGAAAATCGTAATAACTCCCCATCTAAAATAATTTTGCACACATTACCCTATACACCAACATGATGCAGACATCATTATTGTTCAGGAAAGTTAATTTTTCATCATCATCAAACATCAAACGGATGACTGGGGAAGAGGGACTAATAATTTACTCAATACTACTATAGTAAATTGCAGAAATGAAAATTGGTCGAGGTATTAGGCTATTAGGTATAGATTTAATTAACCAGAAAAAGAGTACCCCTATATGGATTAGTTTATGTAGTACTCACATAAGATAGATATGATTTGGGGTATGGCAGAAAAAAGAATGTCATGCGCACCTGTGCAGTCAATAGTAAAGTGCACTCCAATCTAATCTACTTCAATCCACTGGACGGTATGTCCATTCATTCAGTTAGTGACTCAGTGAGGACCAGCCAAGATCACTCTGCTTGTTTGGAAACAAAACTATACTATTTTCATCCGACCAACCTATACCCAGCTATTATTCAAGGAAGCTTTTTCAAAAATTCGAACCAAAATGAGATGATCAGTGGTTGGAAGTGAAACGATGATATTTTAAGAGTATATCAATTGGTTTTTCGATCAACTCAAAAATCACAATGGGTGTTAATTTGGTGTATATTACCTGGAAGTTGGATCCATCTGCTTAATCTGTTTTGGTTTAATTCACGTCGGATAAAGAAACTATAAGTGGGTGTAATGATCATAATCTGAGCCTAGAACCTTGATTTTACACCAAACTAAGACTATAGTACTATATTTAATAATCAAAAGTAAAGTACATGCACAACTAAGTATCAATGACATTCACCAATGACCAAACTGCATAGTGTTCTCAAGTTCCACCTTCAAAGTTATCGGCTGATTCATCTTTTTGTCAAATCTAATGATACCAATAATTCATTATAGTGACTGCTACTGCTATCTTAATGTTGGATGTGACACACACATACTACTAATGTACATGTTTTGATGTCTATGTTCGATTCATATTTGATTCGTCAAAATCAAGTCTTTAGTTCAGTTCAGATCATAATCTTATAAATTATGCAAACCAGGTTCAATGAACCTTACTTCAGTATATGCTAGTGGTACTATCATACTCCGTACATCACAGTTACAGACAAAACCCACACTAAAAGATTCAGTAACAAATTCCAGGCAAATGCTTCTTAAAACTTATGTGCAAACAGCCAAACACTATGCAATACTAGGTTTCGGCTCCAAAAGGCAAAACATGCCGTAACAATCTGGAATGCAAGAGTAGGATTTTAACTATACTCTGGAATCGATGTGCCTTTTAAAGAGAGAATGTGTCAACTAGATCATCCGTCAAATGCACAATACAAATTTCAGCTACGAAACATACATTATCTTAAATGTGTAACCCAGCAGAAGGCCACTCTGTATGACTATACACGAAAACAGTATTAAAGAGTCGACAAAATTTGTTGCCTAACCAAATATATGCTACTTTCTTAACAAACATCTTTCTGTCTCATTTTTGTCAGTATCACGGAAGGGATAATATTACTGTTTGCAAATGTTCCTTCAACTTAACACATGCCCTTACAGAAGCTAAAATGTCCTTACCTATATAACATCAATAATCGGGCAAGAAAACTCATTCGCTGTCTGCAAATATCTCCACCAACTGAAGATTGATAATATAATATCAACACTTGAGGATTAAGATAGCGTACCCTACATATCAGCAGCACTCTGACTAGAGTGGTCCTTGTGACTCTCATTCGTTGTTTCACTCTGGTGCAAGGATTCAGTATGGTTAGGGGAAACAACTTTTCCATCAAAAGCAGAAGGCAACTTGATTTCTCCATCATGTATTTCAGTGTTGGCAGGAATACCAGTCTCCTCCTTGACAATATCAGGTTTCTCAGAGTTCGCGAGAGTATTAGACTCTTGGAGAGACCCAGAAACTTCAGGCTCATCTTTGACATCAAGTTTCTCAGAATCAGCAGGATTAGGAGACTCTTCAACCGCCCCAGAAGCTTCAAGCTCGTCTTTCACAGGCTCACTTACAAACCCAGAAACCACACGCTCATCTTTGACATCATCATCTATTCTAGCTCTGACGGCCATGATACATTCTCCATCAGAAACACTAGAAACTGGGACAGACTTCTCATTCTCATCAGATGTGTGCATATCATTTCCAGGAACTATACCAGTCTCCTCCTTGACAATATCAGGTTTCTCAGAGTTTGCGAGAGTATTGGACTCTTGGAGAGACCCAGAAACTTCAGGCTCATCCTTGACATCAAGTTTCTCAGAATCAGCAGGATTAGGAGACTCTTCAACCGCCCCAGGAGCTTCAAGCTCGTCTTTCACAGGCTCATTTACAAACCCAGAAACCACACGCTCATCTTTGACATCATCATCTATTCTAGCTCTGACGGCCATGATACATTCTCCATCAGAAACACTAGAAACTGGGACAGACTTCTCATTCTCATCAGATGTGTGCATATCATTTCCAGGAACTGTACGCAAAGAACCAGGAGATAGTTGTGTGCCACTAACTTCACCGTTTACCAGAGTGCAAGAGGCTGTGGCATTACATCTATCCTCATCTGGATAAAGGGAAGGTTCAACAGATGAATGGAGTTTACTTTCCCTTGCAGGCAATGTTGGTTGGTCCAATTCTGGCTTAAGCTGTACTAAAGCTTCAGCATTGACAACTTGCACAGGAGAAGATTCACTGTTTTCCCTGTTAACTTCATCTACAGTAATCATGGCACACGCTTCAGAAAGAGGACCAGACGAGGATTTAATAGAACTATTATCTACATTCAATTCCGAGGTAGTGCCCTCCGAGACCGTCACTAGGGAATCTACATTAGCCGGAACGCTTGCAATTACAGCATTGTCTAAAGCAGAAAGTTTCTGGTTCTCAATGGCCTCGGAAGCATCTCCAGTTTCACCTGAAGACATGGAGCAAGAATTTGGAGGAGACTCACCTTTGCATGCATCGCCTATCACAGCTTCCACAGAATTCTTGTCATCCTTCAAGCTAGCAGAGGGCTCCTTTGTATTGTTTTCAAACTCAGAATTTACCACAATAGTTTGCTTGCTGGCAAGAGAGAGATCTGATTCATAAATGGCATCTGAAGCATTGTCTACTCTACTATCATCTGAAGGCACGGCTGGAAACGCAGAACTTGAAACTGGAGCATCAGATTCGTCACCTGTCTTAGTGTCTGCTTCTACATGAAATACTGGTAACGCAGAACCGGGAACTGGAGCATCAGATTCATCATTAGCGACTGATTTACTATCATTGGAAGAAAAGGCTGGTATCTTGGAAGTGGAAGCTCGAGCATCAGATTCATCACATGTATTAGTGTTGTCTGCTTTGATAACATCTGAATGAAAGCCTCGAACCGCAAAACTAGAAACTGGGGCATCAGATTCACCATCATTCTTAGTGTCTGCTTTATCATTACCGGAAGGGAGGGCTGGTATCGCGGAAGAAACAGGAGCATCAGATTCATGATCTGTCTTGGTATCTGCTTTAATAACATCTGAATGAAACACTGGAACCGAGGAACCAAGAACTGGAGTATCAGATTCACCATTAGTCTTGGTGTTTGCTTTATCATCCCTGGAAGGAAGGGCAGGTATCGCGGAAGAAACAGGAGCATCAGCTTCGTCATTAGTCTTAAGGACTGGTATCACAGAACTAGAAGCTGGAGCATCAGATTCATGATTAAACTTAGTGTCTGCTTTATTGCCATCCAACGGGAAGGATGGTACTGCAGAACTAGAAACCGGAGCATCAGATTCATGATTAGCCTTAGTGTCTGGTTTATTGCCATCCAACGGGAAGGATGGAACTGCAGAACTAGAAACCGGAGCATCAGATTCACGATTAGTGTGAGTGCCTGCTTTGTTATCATCTGAACAGAAGGCTGGTATTGCTGCACTAGAACCCGGAGCATCAGATTCTTCATTATTTGTAGTGTCATGGCATCCTCCTGAATCACTACTCACTTGTCCATTGTGTACTGTGGGTGAATCAATATCAGACTTTCTGGGCAAATGCAATTGGTCCTTGCTTGATTCGGATTCCTTCATGCCCGCCACTGAAAAGCATAGGTTGAGCATAGGAAATACAACATAGTTTATATCAAATAGTAAAACAATGCAGCACCAATAGGCCCATTTCTACTTCGCAGAAATAGAGAACAGAAATAAACAAATAAATTAGTACATCAGAAGCTTGGGATATTAATTACCATCAGAGGCCTCTTGCTTTATTAGTGGCTTCTGCAACATATCAGTCCCAGGAAAAACCAACATATTCATGGATTTCCTTTCCTTCTTGAGCTCATTCTCAAGTTCATGAAATCCAAAAACTCCGGTCCATGTTTTCATATGTTCAGGTATGGCAGGAATGATCAGATGCCCAATTTTTAGAGAACATAGTTCCTGAAATCACGCGTAATTAACTTTTAAAAAGAGAATGACTGTGGAAAAGAGGGTAAATAGTTACATGCATACAAATTTACAAGGAAAAACAATTCAGCAGACGATGGTTCACGTAAAAATGAATCATCCATACGCAGAGAGAAAAATCTGATGCATGTTTACCGGGGGAAAAATATAGCAAACAAATAAATTCAATGATCTTATGTATACTCGGCCAGTGGAGAATATTAAAATAAAATAAAAGGAGAAAAAGAAAAAGAACATTCACTCTTCTTACCGCTTCAATTGCACACAAGAGACGTCGGCACATTCCTTGTCGCCTATAGATCTCACGAGTTCCAATAAAAGGCATCTCAGCGAGACGTGTTCCATGGATCCTAATGAAGACAAAAACGAATCTAGTCATCAGGCTTCTGCTGGTCAATACACGTAAAAAATGAGTGTTTATTTTGTTGGTGGTGTTTGCAAGTGACTGTTGAAAAGTGACTTTAGCTTTTCTTTTAGCAGGAGGAGAAAATGAGTGTTAGCAGAAAATAGCTTCTGCTACTAAGATCTTCGGATAATCAGGGAGGGAAAAAAAAGTTGTTCTAGATAAACACCTCCAGAGGGGATTCTCATAATCACATTGTTCAAAACACTTCCAGATTATCACAAACCGCAATATGAAACAGTGTTCCATTACCTAATACAAGCTGCGGCAATTATTTCATCTCCTCGTTCCAAGATTGCCGTGTAGAAACCCCGATAATTCAGCCTATTGAAATTTGATCTATAAGATAGAGAAAAGCAAATATTATTAATTAATGTTACAGGTCAACGTTAAGATGTCTGTATAAACACATATACTGTACATGTGCACATACAGAGGGGCAGTGGGTGAGGGAAGACAAAAAGAGCATTCTGGCAACTCTGGGAGATCTTGCATGAAATGTCTTCTCCAAATAGCCATTATAGAAATGGAAGGATGAAAAATAGCTTACCCACAGTTATAGACAATATTATGTATCATGTTTATCCCACTTCTCCGGTCAAAGATGGGCATAAAGCACTCATCCATGACAGATAACGCAACAGCAAGCTTGGAGTTGCATTCCACCCTCTGATTATGTAATCGATGAGATGTGTCGGACACATCAGTTCGTTGAATAAGAGACCATGAAAATCCTGCTTCCAATTCATGCTTGACTCCAAGAATCTTCTGTAAGTGATCATAGAGCTAGCACCAAAAAGAAAGACAGGTTTCTTACAAGGTGTAATCACAAATATTCGAACTTTCGCCAGCAAGGTCAGTACATATAGTTACTAAGGACTTGTTTGAACTCAGTGATGGTGTTGTTTACCGGTGAATTGTTCAGGGACCAAAAACAAGGTGAAAGAGACCACAACAGCATGTAGTTCTAAAATATTCAAAATGGAGATAAAAGCTGACTCCATGTACCAGCGAAGATCCAGAAGAATAAATAGAAAATCATCAAGGCCTGGAGTAACTGATATAGGTAGAACAATGGTCTTATTCAATAGTTCAACTGAGATTCTAAGAATTTAAGTATTAAGATTTATCAGCAATTAAAGAAGCTTGTGCAATAGCACAGTAAAACATATCTGTAGTGACTACACCAATTCAACCACAAACAACTCGAACCAAGTATTAATGGTTACATCCCCCAACAATAAGGCCTTTGAGAACAGAAAATAAATAAATAAATAAATAAATAAATAATAAAATATAACTCATAATATTGCCAAAATATTTACGTCTTGACATTAAAGGGGAAAAAACTAGTACCTCTTGGCACTTTGGACCACAAAAGGATGCACCATTTGATGTCCTAGGTAGAGCAGGAACCTCATCACTGCACGATATGTGAACTGCGATAGATGGAGAGAGAGAGAGAGAGAGAGAGAGAGAGAATTTTAGCTCAAGCAAACTAAAATTATATGCTACAGTTGGAAAACCTAGTGAAAACTTAAAACCGTAAAAAACAAGTACATTTGCTCTCGCAGACGCTGCATTTCACAAGTTGTTTAAGAGGATTCTCATTTTCTTCAGAAGTACTTCCAGCATCCCCACAGAACTTGCATGTACAATTCATACAGTGCCAATCACCAGAAGGAAGCATCTGCATATGTAAAAAGAACGGAAAATTCATGTTAACTACCACGAAAACAACTGCAAAACACACACACACACAGATACCAAGATATGATGCTATGTAGCCTCAGGAATCAATACCACATAATACAAAATCTATCTGGAAAAATCAGTTCATCGTGCTTGTAGTTTCCTCTAACCAGAACATTCACTATTCTTGCATGGAATGAGAAATTTTTAGCCAGGTGAATTTAGGTTGGGGGAGGAGGAAGGGGTGTGTGCTAGATAAAAGTGGGAACACACTCTGGGAACAAGATTGCACTATTTTGTCTTAAACAGTGTTGAACAGAACTGAAAATATGCATTGAGTTCGAGTTCACGAAAACATGTTCATATGGTATCAACACGCCAAACCCTTATAGAGAGCACCAAAATTGAAAATATTCTTGCATATAAGATTATGATGATCACTGCAAAATAAAATAAATTTACTTCAATAATGTAATAGGAATAAAACGGAGTATATAGTCTGAGCAATGGAGTGAACACCTGTATTTCTAAGCAGGTCTGATGGAAAGTTGATGGGCAACTATCACAGCAGATCAAATCCCCTCCATCACCGCAGATTCCACACGTATCGTCATCAGGATCATCACCGTCAACATCAACAGAATGGAAATCCTTACGGATAGGCTCATCTTGTTTATTCCAAGCATCAATTTGGCACTGTAAGAGGGATGCTCCAGACTCCAAAAATATGTTCTGGAAAGGCTGTCGCAACTTGCTACCAGCATGCAGCTCAAACTTTGAAACAGTAAGAATTTTACTGCAACAACCACAATGGATCCCTTCTCTAGTAATCCAACCTTCTAACATGACTCGAGTCCTTTTGCGGTTCATATATTGCAGTTTTTCACTTAACTGAGCAGCCCCAGAGTCAATCAACCAGCCCAAAACAGTTCTTTTTCCAGTATATGGAACATATCCATCGGACTCCATTTCCTTCCCTTTGTCAGAACCACGAACTAGAAGGGTGCATCTCCCACTTATTTTACTTGTTCTGCCCTGTACCATAGTATAATCGGAAACAGGCGACATCTTGACTTTCCTAACTTTCCTTTTGGGCTGATGATCATCACTCTCTCCATCCCCTTCATCTAAGTCTCGTCTGGGTGATTTATGGTCTTGTTGTCTTTTCAGATTTCGATCACTATCCGAGCTCTCTGATAACTCTCTTACATCAGATTTCTTGGTACTTTTTGCCAAGAAAGCTTCTTTTTTTTTCCTTTTTGTTTCCTCTTCAATCTTCTTTTTGGTTCGTCTTGTAAGCTTATGAATCAAACTATCAGGTAGAGAAGCAGGTGAGGAAGAGCTAACATCCGGTTTACTTTTAGCACCGTCTTCTTCCGACTGTTTCTTGAATGCCTCGTAAGCCTTAATAATTGACCAATAGGCTGTTCCACTAGTGTTGATGTAAACAGCATCTAAATAATCTCTGTTTCGTCTAGGTCTGTAATCTATAGTCCACCCTGCACCAACCAACATCTCTCTAATTTGCTCACGTAGCATTTGCTTCTCAGTGCTTCCACCATGCTTAGGTTTACCTTCTTTTACTCCCTTTTGTTTAGCTGGGGTAGCAATCTCAGGATTCGGTGTCATCTCTACCTTCATCTCTACCTCCCTCCTCACGTCTTTCCTTGAGCTGGAATCTACTTGACCTTCTGGTGCTGACTTAGTTACCACATCAGTAGTCCTCTCAATTTCCAGATCTTTCGCCCTGTGGACTTTGGTTGATGCTGGCTTTGTTTTTTCTAATTTTACCTCCTTCTCCTTCTCAACATTTTTCTTTTTGAAATTCAAACCCGAGTTCTCAGGGGGCCTTGGATCCCGATGAAGTGGCACACGGTCCGACGAATCCTTGATGGAAACACCTTGAGACCCGGAACCTCTTCTTTCTTCAATCCTGACATTCTTACTCTTGTTCTGAGCAATATAATCAGCATCCTTCTTCTTATTCACCATGACCTTCAATACCCCATTCTTCCCCTGCAACCTGATTGCCTGATTAGCCTTGTCCTGATACTTCAATTTCAACAGTGAAATTGGAATATGTGATTCGTCATCATCCAACTCATATCCTTTCTGCCGAGACCCACTGTTATCCGCCCCTTTAATCCTCCCACCACCCGAACCATCAAAACCAGAAGCCTGCTTCCGTTTATCCACCGCCAAATTCCTCCCAGACGAACCACCACTGCCACTGTGCCCCGCCATCCTAAATGCATCTTCCATATACCCACTCCTCATCTTTTTCCCATCGAACTCATCGTACTCATCAAACTCAAACAAATCCAACCTGCTCCTCTTTCTCTCACCACCACCAATCTCAACCCCAGCATTGTTCCTACGATACTCATTATTCTCAACATGCAGCCTCTTATCACTCACCTTCCTCCTCATAAACTCCAAAGACTCATTATCATCACTGGAGCCCGAAACACTCCCGACTAAATGAGCCGCCCTCTTCTTCTCCTTATTACCGACACTCACCCCACCAGAACCTCCTCCTGAATTACCAAAGTCCCCCTTCTTTTTAATAATCAAACAACCTGATGAATTTTTCTTCTTCAACACACCCCCTGATCCTACACTCCTCTCCATGCTCACACACACATAAGAATAATAATAAATAAAAAAAATGAAACCTCTAGAGTTCAAATCGAAACACTGAGAGCAAATTGAACCCTAATTGACCCTCAAAACATTGTTACCCAAACAAAACCCCTCAATCAAGCACAGTAGCCAGATCAGATCTAGCAGACGACAAAAGCCCAGCAAAAATCGCGAGTAATAAATAATGATGAAATTGAAGTAAAATCCTGGTGTTACCTCGCCCAATCTCTGCTTAATTGTGCAATCGGAGATCGAATCGCAATTCTCCGGTGAGTGATCGAGAGAATTGCGATTGGAATCCTGTTCGTCGCCAGTTATGTAGCAGAGAGTTCTGTTGATGTGTTTTTCTTCTTCTAAAATGCTAAACAAATAGCAGCAGCAGCAAAAAGAATAAGCGATAAAAATCATAAAAATATAATTTTAGACTAGACTAGAAAGAAAAAAGAGCTTTAAATATACATCATCAATTCATCATCATGTATGAACTGTTTAATGAATCTACAGTAAAGATGTTTGAAATTTTGAAATTTTACCAACTTGATAAAACTCCTCCTTTAAATCATCTTTTCTATTGTTTTTTCTATTGTTTGCATCACAATGTGAAATATTTCCTCATATGTAGTACTGTTTGTATATTTTATGGTACTAACTATTAGGGACTACTACTTTCTTTTAAGATCGCGTCAAAAATTGAAATATTCTCTCCTTAATCAAATGTAAAATGTTTTGGCAAAATCATAAAAATTAATAAATGTAATGATTACCCTATAAGAAACATAATTAATTCAAACAACTCATAAAAAAATTAAAAAAATAGACTCATGAAAAAAAGTAACAATAAAAAAAAATGATCAGATGAGTAAATCAATATTTGGTGGTGGAGTAGCCTATAGGGTCTAGACATCTTATATTTTGCAAATGTTCAAAAACAAAAAACATCTTACATTTAATTCAGGAGGGAGTATCTTTTTATATGTGTTGTGCATTTTACAATACAATACGTTAATGGTATTATGAGTTGAATAGGCACGTGCTCGCTTTACACGTTAATAGTAATATATTTATTTATCTCGAAAGAACGGTGTGAGGGTGGTTATTTATCTTGCAAATGGACTTAACTTATCTAGATTGTTTTGAACAAATCCCTAAAAACACACGCCTCGATCCTACATGTTCGCTTAACACGAATTTCAATCCCACCCTCTACACAATAAATATATAATGAGTAACACATCTAACATAATTTGTAAAAGTACATCGAGTCCTCTAAATCCTTGGTATATCTTGTAGAAATCAAGATTTTCCTATATTGTAGGAAATTCCAATTTTGTGGCCAAAATAACTGGTCAGGCGGTCAACCAACCAAAAGTCGTTCAACCGGTTCACTATATATAGCCACATACACCTCAAAATCAGAACACACACATAGTGAATGTGTAACAGTGTGTTTTTTCACACCGACATCTCATTTTCTCGCCACCGTCATCCTCCGCCACACCAGCTACATAAAACGAACTACAAATCAACAAAGTAGCACACCCACGAGGCTAAGGGGCGGTTGAAACTTGAAAGCTACGATTGAGAAGCATAAGCACCGCAACGTGGAGATCTCCTCCATTTGTTGTCTGATCGATTGATGTACGATGTCTATGACGTCTACTTTACGGGATCCGCATTCATTAGCCTCGACGACATTGTTGTTTGGTCCCGGTGAATGAAATTTGAACTTTTATTTTATTTTATTTTATTTTTGTACTATCTGTTTTTCCAAATCGTAAGGTACTTAGATTTATATATTGAAAATCAATTGTTTCGTAATCATGTTCTTTGGTGGTTTTAAACAGGATTATGAAGGTTTTGGAGTAACTAGCAACGTGAGGGTTTTAACGTGTATGTTTGATCTTACGAATCTGATAAAGACTCTTTTAAGGTTTTAAGCCTATGGTTTAGTTTATTTGCAAGTTAAGCATAGTTCATGTCATTAAAAGCATGTGTATAAATGTTATAAGCATTGTTGGTTACCAAGGGTTGGTTCATTTGCGAGCATGTTGTCTGATGTTTTCTAGCATGTTGCTCTTGTACGTTTTTACTTTGACCATTAGTGTTTTAAACCGCATCAAGTGATTATTTTAATCATCTATGTCGGACTATTGTCTAGTGATTTCTAACACATTGCTCCTGAATGTTTTTAGACTTCAACTAACCATTTTAAGACATTGTATTATTGTTTACGACTACCAATGATCTCATTTAGGATGATGCTAGTACATGATTGTATTTCGGTCATGGTTACCTGTTGTAAACTTATTACTATTTTTTTTTTCCAATTCCATGAGATATTTAATATATTGTTCGGCACACATGTTTTTGTATTCCGGAATGTTTTAAGTTTGCCATGAGTATTTTTAACGCCCCGTGTGATTGTTATAACTTTTTTATGATTGTTTTAAATCAGACATATTGCATATTATATCCGCAAATTAGACACTAAACCACCCGGAAATGATTTGTTTTTCATGCACTAAGACTTTTAGAACATGTATTAAAACTCCCATTTGTCCGGACCTACCTGTAAAAAACGAATGAACCTCCTAAAAATCAGATTTTTCATAAGGTAAGTAAGAAAAATCTTGAGTTTTCTGAGAATTTGGCCTTAAAACCTTGCGGGTAAGAAAGTGCTCTCGGCTATAATTTTCCCTTATACTAGTGGATATCAGTCCAACTTCATTGGGCTGAAAATGATGGAAACCACATGGAGTTTGTTCTCATCCTATCCCATTTCTTTCGAGCCCAAAAAGTGCTGATTCCAATGAGCCACTACAAATCATTGTCGAAATCCAAGGTATAGTTCCATTCTTCTTTTCAATTTCTTTATATTTAATCCTTTTATTTATTTTATTTATATATTTTCGTTTGTTTTTTTAAAATTGTTTAGGTTTTCTTTTTTGACATACCTTTGTCTTACAACTTTATTGTGGTATTGTTATTAAACCAAACACTAAACATATTATATCAACTTCCTAAAGAAACATTTTAAAATAATACGTAAAAATACTTTTTAAAAAATTGAGTATATTATATGATTTATATCTCAGATGATCTGTTCATTAAGGCATGTTATGATACATGATTGAAGGGAGCAACAAGTTGGGGTCACCAAATCCATTTCTTGGTGCAGTTTTTAAATGTCTTCGATCTGTTCTTATCTGTTCATAAATTATTGATTCTTTATTAATACATGTTTTTTCCCCAATGATCTCTAGATTCTAGCTAGCCCATTAGCAATTAGAGTGACAGTTTGAAATCTAATTAATAATACACATAGAAATATACTGTATAGTCTTTGCTATTCAGAATTGCAGCAGTAGTCCATTTTCAGGTATGTCCGTATGTACCTTTTGATTGTGTGAAGTTAAGGTACATTGAGTGACGTACTCAAGGAACTTGTGGATCCAGGTAACCTGGAATTGTAGGTCTGCATTTGCATTATCCTAACTAACATGCATGATTAGTGTTCAGATTAAGTGTAACTTCAATGAATGGCTTTAAATAGCTTACCTAAAAGTCGGCAAAGGAAACAAGAAACTCTGTATTTAGTCTTTGGATGTTAAACGTTCCAATGCTACATAGGGTTTTTATCCCAACCCTAATCCGATTAAGACCCGCTTCTCATTTATAAGTGACGGGTATGGGTTGGATTAAAACCCGAACCATATTATACCCGTAATTATAAGACTCGAACCCTAACTCAACCTGATAAATTGGCATGAACTCAACCCGACCCAACCCGGACAAAACCTTAGGCACGGTTGTACCCGTTTCCCGACCCGGCCCACCCGTCCGGACTATGACCCGACCCGGCCAGGAAACCGATCCAGGTGGGGTTTTTAACATGACCCGACCCGTGTGCACATGACCCATCCTTCTTCACCATGGTCAAATTTCAAAATGTCATTACGACTTCATTTCTTAACGAATTTGCATGATTCTAACGGCATTGGATTCATATTGACGTCTTCCACATGTTCCAACTTACCGTTCGAAGTTTCATCGCTTTTTTGAGAATCCGCCATTGATAACTTGAAACTTTTCGAAAGCTCTATACAACTCCGTTTCTCAACCAAATTCAACGACTCTCTTGTTATTGAGTCCGTCTTGACCTCCTCTATCACCTTTGGGCAACAAACCATCAATTTAGAATGAAAAATTCAAATTCAAGTTTGAATTTGAATTTTCGTTCTAAATTGATGGTTTGTTGCCCATGGATGATAGAGGAGGACAAGACGGACTCAACGGTGAAAGAATCGTCGAATTTGGTTGAGAGATGGATCCATACGGAGCTTTCGAAATGCTTCAAGTCATTAATGGTGAATTCTCGAAAAGGGGATGAAACTTCGAACGATAAGTTGGAACATGTAGAAGATGTCAATACGAATCCAATGCCGTTAGAATCATGCGATTTCATTAAGAAATGAAGTCGTAATAACATTTTGAAGTTTGGCCATGGTGAAGAAGGTGTGGAGAAGTCCGGGTTATTAGGGTTTTAGAAATCATAACCCGTACCCGTTGATTATTAACGGGTCGGATTTTAAACACTTTCGGATTGGGTTCGGGTTTCAACCCGTTTCTTAAATTTTCGGGTTGGGTTGGGCCCATTCAAAAGTCTAATGCTACATGCCTCCATGATTACATAAATCGAAGATTGAGACTCCTGGTCCCTGATGAGTAAGTCCTGTAAAAGTCGTGATTTTTCTATAAATAGGAAAATCACACCTCATATAAATTATGCTCAACAATTAAGTAGAAGATTTATTGATTTTACTATGTGTGTTCAATAAAATGTTACATTTAAGAATTACACATCCTGATATAAACAACATCACATCACCTTAATATCAACTCAACTAGGTCATGTTATTTTTGTCTAAATTTTTTAAAAATGATTTAAACTTGACTCAATTTCATGAATCTGAACCGAATTGAAAACAATTTATTCTTAGTATAAAAAACAATTAATAAATCTATACAAATATACAAAACTGAATTTAATCAACTTAGATTTTTTATGGAAGACCAAATTAGGAAATAGTGGTGACATGACAATATTTGTGTATGTAATACTGTAAATTGAGTTTGGTGGAAAAATGAATTGTAGCAGGCGTGTGTGTGTGGGGTGTTCAAACTTGCTGAGTTCTGAGAGTAGTGCAAGTCTGCAAGTATCTACTACTAAAAGCTTTTTCTTGGTTAGGTGATGTAACTACTTCAAGTGCCTGTAGCCTTCGTAGAGCAGCACCACAAGTAATTACCATTAGATTAGACTAATTAAAGCCTAAAGGCACTCTGTGTCTCTGTTTTGAATATCTACCTCAGAAAACAGATGATGATGATCATAAGATTAAAGTGCTACAAAATGGACCATACATGTATAAGATAAAGCTTAGGCCACCATATGACTTGGATAAATCTCATTTAGACTTGTTATTTCCTGCATTTTTAGGTGGCATTTTTTCTACAAACACTTTGCAATGTAAATCCAAATTTTGTTTGATGTACATTACTTAACACTGTTGAAAATCTACAAGCTGGATAATATCTGCAACAGAACAATATGAATTAAATAAAATTTACAATATCTTTGAGAACTTGGTATACAACTGTTTGAAAAAAAAGCCATAAGCCAGCCTCATAGCTTCTCTAATTTAGACACTCTAGCAGCCTCTAATTAAGAAGTCTCCAAAATCTGTACCATCATCGACAACGTTCCTTTCGAGTTGAAAGAGAGAGATTTAAGCCCAGATTCGTGTTGCTGTTCGTCATCATCATGATACAGATAAAAAATTCAATACAAGTCCAAGCCTTCCAAGTGATACGTTATCTCTTCAAAACGGCTTTTACTTCGTTTGTGGGAAGGTTTATATGGTATGGGAACTTCTGAGGAGCAGTCCTGAAAGTAGCTACTGCTATCAAATCTGGGGGTTTCTGTAATGGCGACTCCCTTTTTCCAGTCTGGTACTAATGATGCGATTTCTTCATCAATCATATCTGCTATACTAGTCACATCTTGATCTGTGATATCCAACTCCTCGACCATCTCAGTTGCCACACTCAGAGCTGTGTCTAGTTCAACGTCGAAAGGGAAGTAAATGTTCCTCACACGACCTGGAAAGACCAGTTTAGCATCACAGCAATCAGTATATAAGAAAATGGCAAAAGTCTCTACATGCTTAAAGTCACAGAACATATCAACATTAGACAAACTTCTCGTAAATAAATCACGTTTATTAGAACTTGCAAATCATCCCCATCTCTTCAGAATGTTGTCATAGATGCATCAGGACAAATTTGGGTAACAAGAACAGTGATTTATCAGAACTCCTAGAACACTTGTTTTTTTGCAAAATATTTGGAAATGATTTATTAGAACTCTCACAACATTTTTTTTTTTTTTTTTTTTTTTGCAAAACATTAGGAAAAACTGCACAATCTACCAATTCTGAACTTAAAACATCCAACATTCTAAAACTAAACTGATTGTTTGAACTAACAAACTATTGGTATTTTCAAATCATAAAATATATAAACAACAAAGCAATATTACCATATCAAGAAAGCAGCTGCATATGATCAGTTTGAATGAAAGGAACTTAAACTGACCTTCCTTATCTGCAATCCGGAGTTTCAAAAAGATACCGTCATCTTCACCTCTTCTGCCTTTAACTGTAATATCTACATTTTCCAAGTGACGATCCTCGCCACCCGCGAACAAATCAATTTCATTTCCGGTGTATTCTAGTACTGAGCTGCAATCTTCTTGTTCATAGCCAAGATATCCTGGATAGCCATTTACTAAAGAACTCCTTGTACTATGATAAGTACTCATAAGAGGTGGGGTTAAAATGGCATAATCTCTCTGGCCGTTCAGTGGAGTAAAATCATACATGTAATCATCAGTTTGGAGGAAGGGGTCATTGAGAAGATCCCATGCACATAGCCTATCGGACACAGTAGCTAAACATTTCTCCACAAATCTACGAACCTCAGGATCCTTAACTTTATAAAGAGCATCTGGTCTCTTCCCCTAAATGCAAATTAAGCAAATGTACTGTATTATAAAGCTGAACATTCAAATTGGAAACGAGAAGTTAAATGAACATTCTTACCGAGACTACTTTCTTATAAATTTGAGCCGGATGGGTGCATTCGCTATACGGGTAATCAAATGTCACCATTTCCAAAATGCACATCCCAAATGAATATATATCCACTAATTCATTGTATTCTTCCTCGTACACCTCGGGAGCCATGAACTCCGGTGTCCCTGATAAATGGCAAAAAATTACACACGAGGCCTAATTTGCAATGGAGTCCATAATGAATGCCAAAACGCTCACCTACTATACGAGCTGAATGGGATCTTCTATGGATCGCAGCGAGGCCAAGATCACCAATTTTGACCTCTCCTTGATTCCCATTAATGAAAATGTTGTCACATTTAAGGTCTCTATGAATGACAGGCGGATCGTGACCGTGGAGATACACTAGGCCTTGTAAAATTTGTCTGCACCAATGCTTAATTGCTCTAATGTTTATCCTCTTATGTCTCAGCCTATACCTAATTTTCAGAATCAAACACATAATGTAATTATTAAAACAAACTAGATTGGATTAAAGCAACACAAGATGAATATGGTGAATTAACTTACTGTCTGAGAGTACCAGAAGTGAACATTTCAGTCACAAAATTGATGTTCCTATTTGCAGTATCAACCCAAGAAGTGTAAAACTTCATAATATTGTTGTGTTTTAAAGTCTTGAGCAAATGAATCTCACAGTAAAGCCTCTCAAGATCTTCAGGACTTTGCAAAAAGTCATAAAGCTTCACCTGGTTCCATGCCACCTCAATGCCCTCATACTCATCAAAAGCTCTATAACTGAACACACAACAACAACAAAATGAAACCTTTTTCAGAAGGCACATTCAAACTGAATGATTCAACAGGCCTAATGGAGGATAGGATGATAAAACTGCAAGAAACAAACAAACACATACACTGTCTTTGAAGACCCCTTTCCAAGAATCTCATTATACTGCAAATTGGATACATAATAAGCTAAATTAGTCCCTAAATTGATAGGCAAACAAAACATCAAAAGTCCAATGGTAAAAACAAAACAAAAAGAAAAAACATACCCTTCCATATCTTCCAGTTGGATCAACTTCAACAAACTCAGAATCATCTGAATCAGGATCAATCACACCACCATTCATCCTTCAAATCCCCCAAAAGAAAAGGAAAAAGAAATTCCTTTACCCTCTACTTCTCAGTTTTTTGATAGAGGAAATAAGAGAGAAATGATGCGTCACAGTCACAACACCTCTAATTGTCAAGAACTAATACCAACCATGGTTTAATGGCATTAAAAGTCTCCCTTTATTTTCAAGAAAAGGGAATAAAAGAAAAAAATAAATTAGGCATGATGATTTTTAGTTAAGAAGAGTACAAAAGGAGACAACTCTACTACTACTACTCACATCACAACAACACCCCACAAGAGGCAAAAATCCAGACAAAACATCTCTCTCTCTCTTTCTGTGCTTCAATGTCCAATCCTTCTTGTGCATCTCATCAGAAGCTGTGTGTATTCTAGTTCTAGTAGTAGAAAGGGAGAGGAGAAAAGAAAACACATACTAGTGTGTGTATTATTGACATGTGATTGTGTTATGTATGTGCAAGTATTTTGAGGACAGAACAGGTCTGAAACAGCTTTCAAGAAAAAGGGACCAGCCTAGTTGTTTATCATTGTTATTATTATATTATTACTGCTGCTACTCTAATTTGATTCATGTTTAATTAAATAATTAATGATTTTTTTTATCCTGTTGTGTGCCATCTGGCAGTTAAGACAAGTGGGGGTTTGAGAGATTATTAGTTTTGCCTAAAATAATTAATTTGGGGAGAGAAGTTTAGCAGTCATGAGAATTGGTCTTTTTTTTTTTGGTTTTCTTTTCTTTTATAAAAAAGATAATGCGAATTGGTCTTTGGATGCCATTTATATTTTGTTTCGTAAGAAAAGAACAGTTCCTGATTGGATGAATTTGGATCTGACTTGGTGGGCATTCAATTCATTCTCACGGTCTATTTTTATTGAAGTTACATAGTACTTCATTCATGCTTTGTTCCATTAATTAACCTCACGTCCATAAGACCATAACAACTATAAATGACTAATCATAATAACTCCGTTCGGATAAAGTTTGAACTCTAATTAGAGAAAACAACTTGAAATCTACTACACGAATCTTTGGACTGTCAGAACTTTGGACTCAACTTCCCCACACACACACATACTACACGATACATCCAACTCCAATCTTTACCATCTAATTGCCTTATGAGTTACTGTATGTTATGACTCCGCTCACCATTATGTCCTTCCACCACTACTAAATGAATCTTTAGAGTTAGTTGTTAAACTCAAAGAGTAGTTATCCCCACTACGTCGGTCAATTTTTTAAACTAAAATTTATTAAATTAATCTAGTAGTTTAAATTTACTAATAATATACTATTCGGGCGGAGGATTAAGGTGGTAGGTGTTAACGGGTGACTAGGTGGTAGCTTGGTAGGGGTGTTGGAGTAGAATATGAGAGGTTGGTGGTTCGAACCCCGACAGAGGATTAAGGTGGTATGTATGTATTTTGAGTTATAAGATGGTATATAATTGGTGTAGGAATAGAAGTAGGGTAGCTGGTAGCATTTGGCATTTAAAAAAAAAACTACTCGTATAATTTTACTTTACTCATTCATTTTTTTTTATTTAACTTTGTAAAATTCATATATTAAAGAGCGAAAGAGCATAAGTCATGCTCGAAACAAATACAAAGTCTTACAAAGTTAAACTGGACACAACAAAAAAAAAAAAACCAACATCTCTAAAAAGAGACAACAACGTAAAAGCAATCCAAGCGCCAGGGAGGGAGGGATAAACATGGACTAAGCTCAAAGGTGAACAAGCAAGGTAATAGCAACATTTTAGCTTCCAGCCCAGGAATAGAGGGGTAAACATTGACCAAGCTCCAAGGTGGCCAAGAGTTAACAAATGCACCAAGACCCATATGAGAACAGTCCACCATTCCGAACCAAGGAACGCTAGGCCGAAAAGAAGTCGTCCAAACAAGCAACAAACGTGAAGATCGACCATAGAGCAAGTAGTTTAATATAATTTCCCTATATTCCATCCATATGACGGTTTCCTTATCGCGATGTAAAGTATAGTCTATTCCTCACTCTATGTTCGAAATCCTCCATTCAAGGTAAAAAATCGAGGGTAAGACAATTAGTTTAAAATAATTTTTCTATATTTCAACCCACGACGGTTTCCTTATCGCGGTAGAACTATAGTCTATTCCTTGTCATACCCACGAAGATCACCCACCGACACCGAAACACCCCACCATCACGCTTACTCTAAAGACCACATTCCTCCACCCTATACTAATAAATGAGCAAGTGATGATTTAACTAGAGTAGGATCACAAAATGCCTATCAAACGCCAAAGTCCATCATTTTTAATGCGGGGTGGCTTGTAATAGTTCCTACCTAACTTTCCTCCCTATGCTCATCTATCGGTAAGTGGCAATTAATTAATTACATTTCTTTCAATTTCAATTTTCAAGAGGAAAAATTCACCTGCACTATGTTACCAATTTATACAAATTTCGAGGTGAGACTGAAAGATAAAATAATTTGTCAATTGACCACGATAAATGATATTTTATCGAGTTTAAGTTGAGAGGTAAGTATATCACGCAGGTAGCAGCATGCCAATGCTACTACTAGTTGTTTGTTTATGTCTTTATGATAAAAAAAAATAATAAGAAACTTAAAAAGAGAAAAGAACATAAACTTTGATGGAGATTTCTATTCTCAGGTCGGCTTCGTACCGACCTAAACGTAGGTCTTTATTATATATTTCATTCTAATTATTAAATTTTGATAAAAATATATAAATGTGCAGTTATACCCCTACTTTCAAAAAATTCATTTAAATAATTTAAATCTTACTATTTTATAAGTATTAAATTAAAAATAAAAATTTACTTTAACTAAAATTAAAATTAATCAATATATATCAAATTAATTTCAACAACAATTCAATGGATATTCGTTTTCCATAATCTAATTGCACTAGCTATCAACATTCGTAGAGGACAAGCTTATTTTTTTAGCTACGAAGTATATTATTTAGAAGTGTACGATAGTTTATGTATCATTAAAATGGATAAATTAATTCTGATCAATTAACTTTGGTTTGTGATTAAAATTAATTAATAAGGTTTATGTGTATATGTAATCATATAAATTGAAATTAAGGGCATTATAGTTAATTTGTATTTTTGTGGTGATTTTTAATGTTAAAGAAAATTAATTATAGTCCATCGTACCAAAAATGACTTTGAACCAAAATGAATGGATGAGATTAAATTAAGCGTCACATGGCAACTATTGAATGAAGACCTGACTTTAGGAGCTGACCTGAGAATAGAAAGCCCCAACTTTGATTTACTATAAGTGGAAATTTGAGAGTTATAAGGTGGTCCAGTGCAAGGGGACTGAGTTGGTGAAAGGAGAGGTGGTATAGTATATTGTATAACAAGTTTGTAGTAGTTGTTGTAATATTTGTCGTTTAAAAAAAAAAAAAAAACTCTTAATGAAAATTTTAATTCCATTTGAAATTAAGACTTGTGAAGATGATTAAAATTTGCATGACCAGTGAGAAAAGTATTTCAAAAGTACAAATTTTACTCGTTAGGTTCACAAGTAAAAGTTTTCATTTGGAATCGATGATTTTTTAAATATTCGATTTGACCTCAAATTAATTATAAGCAGTAACGAAAAATAATTTTAATAAACAAAATTGCCATTTCAAAAAGAAAAAAAGAGAGAGTCTATATATTATAGTTTCATCGAATAATTTTTTAATCATTTTTTAGTTACAGTTATAATGAACTTGAGTTCAAACGAAAACTTAAAAAAAATTAATAATTTCAAATGAACCTTGATACTGTACTTGATAGTAGATGTCATGCGGGGATTAGTTGATTGCTACTATTGACAATTGAATTGGGTACTTATTTACTGTTTAAGCTGCGTTATTTTCTTGACTGTAGTGAATTAGACTTGTTAATTAAAAGGGCATGACACATGAATACATGATGCATTAAGCTTGCACAAGCTAAATATCAACCAGTTGAAAACTTTACATCATCATCAAGAATTATAAAAGAATGTCCTTTTGAACTAATGAAGCATGCAATTTTGACCAACAAAAAGTTGTATTCTTTATTCTTCATTTTCGTTGTACAATATTACAATAAGACTGAGTGCAACCTTTGAAGATGAATTCAATACTTTAAATTAAGAATTAATATGTGCAACTGTACAAACAGCAAATTGTCATGACATTGTTTGAAATCTTATTTTCTACAACTAAATTAACTTTAGTGTACGGTTCAATTAAAATTGACAACTCAAATATAAGAGGTTCGAGTTAATTGGAGCATTTATTTATGTAGGAGTATTTCATTATCTTAGATTGGTGGGAAGAAGAAATTCAAATAAGGGTGCAGATTAATTTTGCTTATTATTATTATTATTGGTGATAGATATCCTGCCCTGCCAGTCAAACAATCCATGAGATGAGATATGCGCTGCCGAATCGAATCGAACTTCATCAATATTCTGACGACCTGTCTTACCTGACCCACAAGAAATTGAAATTTAATGTTTAAACTTTAAACCCACTATATGAGTCATCAATCAATATTTTATACTAGTAGGAGTAAATACTGATTACTGAGGGTAGTACTATTTAATATTCCAAAAATAACAATTGTACCTTCACGTACAATGCCATAATCCACAAAACATCATTACCATAGTTCTGAGTACACACCTTTTCTTCAACAACAACCAACTTTAATTTAGAATAAGTTTACATTAGTGATAATAATCCCCTTTATGGTTTGTAATCTATGGACGCATTACCGATAGATTTATCGATTAGGGTATTTTATCTTCGTCTGAGAAAGTATGAACTGAAATGAACTGAACTGAACTGAACTGAATGGATCTGAACTGAACTGAACTGAACTTATTTGTAGTACAAAATACTACTTCCTCCATTTTCTATTATAAGTAGTTTTAGGTGTTTTCACACATATTAAGGAAATGATTAATTTTTATTACTTTATTCTTTCACTTATTAATGTTATAAAATCTATGTAACTTTTCTTAGTTTAATAATAAAGCGATAGAGAGAAAAAGGAATAGATGCATTTTTCATACTACTAAAAGTGAGAAAAAGTATATGGGAAAGAGTAAAATAATATAAGAAAAGCTAAAACTATTTATATTTAATGAAGACTTCAAAATGCTAAAACTACTTATAAATAAAAATGAAGGGAGTATTAGCCAAATCTGAATTGAACTGAACTGAACTGATCTGAACTGAATTTATTTTCATCAATTTTCAGATGAAAAGAACAAAGCCTTACTCGGTTCGATTTAATTCAGTAAGCTACAAATTCGCTCTATTCGATAGGGTATTTGCATTGAAATCGAGCCAAATTTTAAGTTCATTTTACTAATGAGCCGATCATAATTCGAACTCGCGAATACTCAATAAGGATTGACCCATATTAATACTTTAGCCCAATAAGATATACAATAGCCCAATGACTCAAGGATACACATTTTTTTTTTAGCCCATATTAGTAAAAACCCTAACCAAACTCACCTTCCTCATTGAGTAAAAACTTTTTGCCCAATAAGATACTCATTATGACCCATTATAAGTTAATCGGTTTGATTTTTTTTCAATATTTTTCAACTTTGACTTACAATTACTCTTAAATTATAATGATGAAATATTTAATAAAATTATATTATGAAAAAAATAGATTTTATATTTTCATAATATAATTTTGTTAAATACTTTATCATTATAGTTTAAGAGTCAAAGTTGAAAATTGTTGACCAGAAAAATTAAGATGAGTAAATTATAGTGGAACAGATGGAGTATATAACATCCCATATCGACCCATATTAATATTTAGCCCAATAAGATATACAATAGCCCATATCGAGTATAAATATTGGGGTTCGAGCATGAAATAAAGCTTGTTTTGTTAACAAGCCTAGACTCGACTCATTAAATATCACTATGCACACCTCGAGTTTATATCTGATTTCTTTATTATATCATAACTCTCTTTGTAACATTCCATAATTCGAGACACATTAAAGGGATTGGAAACGCTACTCGTACCAACAAATGGACTTTTATGTTCAAAAATTTATCTGTAAGAATTGCATAGATGAGCATGATTGCTTTAGAGGAAACCTAAGGGGCGGACCCAAGGCTGTAGCGATAATGAATTTTACTAAATAGTGGAATAGTGGAAGGATGTAATTTTCTTTCGAAGGAGATGTCAATTACATTCATTTATTTTGTTCGATTCATTATCTGCCTACGACATGATACTAAGGTCTAAAAACGAAGTAAGTGTATTGAAGAAAATAATGTTAAAAACAATAAAGATGATGAGAAGGAATCACAAGCGACAAGTGGCACCCTCCGTTAGAGCCCACCGTAGCCGTAAAGGTGGGTCGATCTACACTTGGGTGACCTATTGAAAAATTATGGATGCATATAAGAGTGAGAATAAAGTACGCATGAAAAAACATGTTGGTCTGTGGGATCAACATATCATTCCCGATAGCAGCCGATGAGTAATCGCGCCGACTCACAGGTTCAGACTTTCGACCTATTTTTTTCGATTTATATTGGCATCTGCTTTGGCGACTAACCCAACCAAGCATTATCGGGTCGTTTTTTAGGGGACGGCTCTCCCAACGATGTTTTTTACATCCACAATACTCAAATCCAACAACTTGCTTAAATGAACTCAAGTTCCTTACCACTTGAGCTAACAACCGTCGATGAACTTCAACCTATTAGAGTCGGGGCATTGCACATTTATTCCCTTTTTAAAATTTGTATATTTTATTTTTTTAAAACGCCATTGAACGAGTACTTCTTTCATATGTAGTATACTTCACGTTATTAAATCCGTACCCCGCGGCTGATTCTGTAATGAAAATTATTTTTAAAACTAAAATAATTTTAAAACATATATAATGAAAATATAAGAAGTGTACTTTCATAATATAATTGTAAAAATTATTTTTTTCACAAATGATTTATGATTAATTTGAGGTCAAATCGGACGTTGAAAACTTCAACAAAATCAATTGGGTTTCTTATAAGTTACCGGGGAAGTACTAATTAATTAATTTTTTTAACTTTATTATGATAGTAAAATTTTGCTATATTGTACCGTAGAAAACTTATATTAAAAGTACTATTTTAATTCAGCTTTTCAATTTTTTGTTCTATGTTACTTGAGATTACCTGTAAACGAATCAACAAAAGGTGGAGTAGTAATAACTGGTGGTTATAGTTTAATAATGCCTGTGGCACAAGAGTAATAATGTAGGAAAAAGAAACAAAAAATTTACACGTTATTTGATGATTACTTATTTGTAAGGTATAATAAATAATTAATCACTTAAATATAATTGTTAAGATGTCTAATAAGGAATATGATGGTGGTCTGAGACCATCTCCGACCCACAAACTCTAGTTTACACTATATACGTTAACATTTCACTCACATCTAACTCTATCACTCTTCATCTCCAACCCTCATACTCTATCTTACCCAAATTTTCTTTTTCTATTTTCATTTCTTTTTAAACTATTTTATTCTTTTTTCATTTCTTTTTAAACTACTTTATTCTTTTTCATTCCTTTTAAAACATTATACTTCATATTATTTAAATGTCATTAATAAATTAAAATAACATAAAACTTCATACTTCATATTATTTAAATGTCATTTTCTATTGATTTTAAATATTTTAAATTTAATACTGTAATTGATACTTCAATATAATTTTTCAATATTGAACTATATGAAATAATAAAAAAAGGAAAAGGAAATTAAATGATATGGAAATAAAAATATAAGGCAATTAAAATAAATTAATATAAGGATAAAACAATAAACAATAAAATGAAAAGTAAAAAGAAAAAAAATAATAAAAAAACACAACTAACGCGTTTGCTAAACGCGCTAGTTGTTCTAACGCAGGTTTGGATGAATGGAGGGATATGTATGGTTAGCTAACAGTTTTTACAAACCCTAGAAAACCTGGGATGCGGTCGGTCTAAGACCATCTCCAACCCACAAACTCTAGTTTACGCCACGTCAGCATTATACTCACATCTAACTCTATCATATTGTACTCTTCATCTTCAACCCTCAAACTATATCTTACCCAATATTTTTATTTCTTTTCCCATTTCTTTTTTAAACTACTTTATTTCTTACATTTCTTTCAAACCTTCACATTTTATATAATGCAAATATTGTTAATTAATTAAAATATCATGAAATAAAAAAAAATACTATACTCGATAATATAAAAATACAACACTTCTAATTTTAAAATTCATTACTTCATAAATGTGTTCAATAGTTTTCATTGTTTATAATTTTCAATTCTTTTTTCCATTTCATTTAAGTGTGTTTTTATTTCAATGCTAAAAGTATTTTTTTATATTGAATTTTGAATATTTTAAATTTTACAATTGGTATTTCAATATAATTTAGCAATAGTGAAATATATGAAAAATAAATAATAAAAAAATAAAAGAAGAAAGAAAATTAAAACATAAAAACATAAAAATATAATTCAATTAAAAACAAAAATAATAAAAGGATGTAGACAACAAAGTATAAAAATATCAAGTAGTGGATGGAGTAATTAAAAAGAAAAAGTAATAAGAAAAAAATAATAAAATAATTAGCAAACGAGTAAACCGGCCAAACCTTGTTATATCGGTTGGAGCGCCAGAGTTTTATGACCAAACGTTTTGTCAAACCTTAGCATCCTTGGGATGGAGCTAGTCTAAGGTTTGGTTTACTTCCACTCGTAGGAATGAGGTAGGAGATGGCAATAATGTTTTGGAAGAAAAGGTGGGGAGATATACCAAAATCATTGAAGGAGATCCCACGACTATTCTTGTTGGAAACAAACAAAGATTGTGTGTTAGGGGAAAGGATTAGGATTGTTGAAGGGACCTTTGGTTTTCTTGCACATTGGAGGAGAGAGTTTTTTGTTTGGGAGAAGGAGGAAGAGTTAAAGTTGAAATAAGAGGTGGAAAGGACAACAACTTGGGTCGGTGTCTTGGATGTTTGGAGTTGGGGAAATAATAAGGAGGGAGAGTATTTAACTAATGAAGGTTATCGGGAACTTGCTACCAATGAAGGGTTACTTGAGATAGCAAGACGATCAAAGGAAATTTGGTCCAAATGGGATCCATCCAAGGTGAATGCTTTCGGTGTGAAAGGCCTTGCAAAACCGTATACCATCAAAGGTGAATCTTAGGAGAAGGAGAATATTCATTAGTGAATCGGAGTTTCTTTGCAAGTGGTGTGGAAGGGAAGAAGAAATGATTTGGCATTTATTACGGGGGGTGTAGATTTTCAAAGAAGGTGTGGGGGCTTGTTTTTTGTTGGATTCAAGTTGATTGCCCTATCCACTCATATGTGGTTGAGAAGCTTGAATCTTTTGTAGGTAAGGCTCCTAGGGGTACAAAAGGTGTGTGTCAAATCTTTTGGCATGGGACCTTATGGAGCATCTGGCTAGCTAGGAACCTCTTACACTAGAAAAGTGTTTCGTTGTCTCCTTGGCAAGTTTTGGAAAAGGTCAAACTTCTTTGTTGGTGGTGGTTAAAATGAAAGGGGGAACTGAAGGATTATGTAGATGTGAATTCTTGGTTTACGAAACCAAGACGGTGCCTAAACCTCTAAAAGGTTGGGAAAACGGTCTAGGTGGGAAGGGTAGGTGGCGGATTGTGGGTTCGGAGGTCCTGTTCTATTGATTCGTTAACCTTTTGGTTTAAGTGGTTTTTGTCCTTGTATGTGCTTTTGGTTGAATATTGGAGTCTTATGGTGCACTTTGGGTGCCTCCAGTTGTTTTGATTGACATTTGTCTTTTTTGTAAGTGATTCTTGGGAGGCTCTTGGTATTAGGCCGGTTGCGTTGTCCCATGGTGTTGGTATATTTAGTTAATGGGGTGTTCTTCACTCGGGTAAGTGACTCGAGTAGAGGATCCGGTCGTGGTTGGGTCTTAAAATTCCTCTCGGGTTGTAATTCAAGTAGTCGAACTTTGTGTTTGGCTTTAATTAACTTGGAGGACTTCGAGTCAACTTGATTAGGGGATCCGGTCGTTGTCGGGTTTTAAACTTCCTTTTCCAAGTCTTAACCACACCCGAATACTTTATTGGTCATATTTTAAATTACTTGCCACTTGTCGGTAGACGAGCATAGGATGGAGAGTTAGGTAGGATCCAATACAAGCCATCCCGTTGATCAAGGAAGGAGCTTGGCGTTTAATGGACATATTGTCGATCCCACTCTAAATTTTTTGCCAAATGCTCGTGTATTGGCATATGGTGGACAAATGTGATCTCTAGGGTAAACATGACAGTTGGGTTCTTTTTTGGTTTCGTTGTTTTTGGCTCAGTTGACATTAGCTCTTTGTTACTTTGGTTGGTTGCGGTCTTTGGTCTCTCCCCGCTCTCGATTTTGAACTACGGGTTGAATTTGTTGTGAAGCGTCATGGAGTTCTTTCTGTGTACGTGTGGTGGTTCTCCGTTGTTTTTTACTCTTTTGAGGTTTGGGTTGTAAGTTGTTGTATTGGTTTAGACGTTTTCTCGGTGACTTTCCTGTTGTTTGGTGGAAGTACTTTTCTTTACTAGTTTTGTACTTTTCCAAGCATTAATTACTCTACTACGGTGTTTATTTTTATTAATAAAAAGTTTAGCCGTTTTAAGAAAAAAAAAATCTGAGTCCAACTTGTAACACTTTGGTTCATTTATTAGTTCGTCGAGTAGACTATGATAGTCGAGGTCCTTCAGTTTTGCCATTCTCCATTTGAAATGTAAGTTGATTTCAATTAATATATCATCTTTTTCTTTAAAAAAAAGGTTTAACGCGTTGCCATTTGAAATGTAAGTTGATTTCAATTAATATATCATCTTTTTCTTAAAAAAAAAGATTTAACGCGTTGTGTTGAAACAGGTAAATTTGAACCTCTTCTTCTCATAAACCACACAATTTGCGACATGCACATGCAAATATCACATGGGAACACATGGCCAAGAAAGTCCAATAGGCCATTTGATAATTTTTCCCCAAGTTGCTAAAACTTTATACATTAAGCTAATACACTTCTTAATTAATCTTCCGCTGATAATCTCCCTACTCATCGTAGACTGCAGGGCAATATGCAATTATTATGTGCTATTATTGCAATTTTTCGATAATGTGTATTTTTTTCTTCTTCTCCTTTTATGAATGCTGATGGTTAGGAAGAGTGAGAATGTTAGGTTAGAAGTTCTTATCCATACTTTTGCGGACTGTGATATGTGAATGTGACCTAAACGAGACAATGATGGTCTCGAATCGATAGGCAATGGGTAATCCAGTCTGATCGGGGAACAGGGTTACTATCGTGACATAACTTTGAGGGTGTCTACGGGCCGGTAGGAACATCCCATGCGATGGAAATGGCTAATCAAGGTTGGTTCCTTATGCCTGTGGGGGTTTAATTAGTGTGATATTTTAATGTATCGATCATTTACTACCATACATCGAAAAGTTAACCTTTCGTAACTCTTCTCTTTTTGTTGGATTTATTAATCAACCATGTAAGTCTGACACAAACACCACTCACATATGATGTACTCAAATTTAAAAATCTCTAAACTGAATTGAAATTAACTTAACTTAATGAACACATTTGAAGTATGAATATCAACTAAACAAACATAAACTAAATTGATTAAACTTGAAGGAATTGAATTAAAGGTGAAATTAAGATAGCCGTAGTATGAAAATTTTGGAATTTCAAGATAACTTGTGATTCACTGGTGATGTCATTAAAATGTGGGGAAATCCGAATAGTTTCCACACAATGATATAAGCAACCTTGGACTTTATTAATCTCTGCCCAAGTCCATATGTTGAAACGAGCCAACGATGAAGCCTGAACTGGGCCAATAAATAGTTTGAACTGGAGTCCAAGTAATACAGGCTGACCTTAGTCAGGTTTTAGCCATTTGGGCTAGATATCCAATACTTGGGGAAATATATACGACTGGTACTGACTACTGATAAATATATTTAGTCCGCACCATTTTTTTTATTTTTTAATATCTATAATCTACATGTTCAATTCAATGGTACTTTACTACAATATCAAACTTTTTTTTTTTTTTTTAAGACGCACTACAATATCAAACTTGGATCAACCAAGTTCTATCTCAATTATTTTCAACCAAACTAAATTAATTTGAATTAAACTAAAATTATATGTAGAATCTTAACTAAACAAATATATATAGTAAATAGTAAATTGAATACTTGATTTTTTCAACGAATCAACCATAATCTAAGACACCAAGCATCATTTCCAGGCTTTTGAGAGAAAGGGAAAAAAAAAAAAAAAGAAAGAAAGAAGAGATAATAACTAAATGTTGGAAAATCGATATTCATACGTATATGTGAGAGTAAGAAGATGAAACAAAGAGATAATAAATGAAACTTGTACATTAACAAATGATACAATATAACAATAAAGAAATTTACAAAGTAAACTTCTCTGTGTTTCTTCACGCCTCAAAGAATCATGTCTTCAAAGCAACTCCAACATGGTAACAAACAATAAGTAATGGCAAGTAGAGTCGATGGTTTGACCATATCTCCTTAAGACAATATTTGCACCGCTCATAGTGCTAACGGAGTAACGACAAATGGTATCCCAGGATAAAACTACTCCGAGACGACTAAGGAGCACTCCAATAGTCGAATCTGGCTAACTTACTTTGAGTATGATTAAATGCAAAGAGAAAGCAAATGAGAAGAGAAGTATCAAATGACTTTGATGTATGTTGGATAAATGAATATTCATTTCTATTTATACTTCTCAAGAGGTTTCATTGAAATTGTGCAAAACCCTAAAAAAATGTTTCAAAAAATAGTTACGAAATTATTCATTAAGAGTCATACACTTTCGGAAAATAACCATTTCACCAAAAGTCACGAAAAATTTCGCCAGCTTTAATTCCGAATAGTTTCCAATTTACACGCAACGCTTACCAACAGACGTGTCTATCCCCGTCGCACAACCTCAAGGTGGCTCTCCGGAAGGTTATGTATTTGAACCCTAGCAACCTCAAAATTTAATTTTGAACTTTTTTGACCTTTTTTCTTTATGGAAACATCGTGAAATCATCACGGATTGTGCGACCCCACAAATTCAAATGGTTTATTTGTGTAATAATTTCTCATTTAACTTGAGTAATTATTTACACTAAACACAAAGGAATTAACACACTCCAACAATGCTACGCATTTTTGGTTGCATATTCAAACCTCATTGTCTTTTCCCCATGAATTTTAGCACAGTGGATCCAATTGTATTTGAATGACTTAATTTATTAATGTATTGATCAACACACTATGTGCATTATCACCTTTCACCACAAGGGATTTTAGTGATTTAATGTTTTAGTGACATCCATTTCAACAAACGGAAAATACACGAGCATGAAAAGCTTGTTTACAACGTGTTGGGCCCAAATGACCAATACATCGAACGAATTGAAATCTCATTCGTTTCACTAAAATTTCCAACACGAAATGTAGAAGAATACCCCGCGAGGGTTGACTCAGTTTGTTAAAAATAAGAGTATCTTCATCTTGGTCACATGTTTGAAACTCACGGGAGTATAATTTGTCATTATTCCATTTTGGGCTAGAGCATGTCACACTTGGTTCACGGGATTTACAAGCTATTACCCATTGCGCACCCAAATTAAAGGTAGCGGATACGGGTTTCATGTTATTAAATTTTGTTTTTTTTGAAAATTCAAGTAAACAGTAGCAAATTTCCCTTGAATGTGTGGGACAATAATCGGACGTGATGATATATAAAAGTTTGATGGGTAAAAAACTTAAAAACGAATTGGGGCGGAAAAGTATATAATGACAAAGTTTGCCTACAATTAATATTTCTTCTACCTACTGTTGTTTCACAGGAACCTTTTATTTTTCTTTTTTCTTACCCCTAGTTTTCATGTAGATTCACATGTCGAAAAGAAAAGAGAAAGCACTAAATCAGTTGTAGTTTCATTTCATACACTCTCTTACAATCAAATATCGAATATATTGGATATAGACGTTGTAAAAATAATATTCAAGAATCATATTTTGCTTTTCATTTTTTTTTCCTTTCTTTTACCGTGTTATTCTTCCAATCTTGGAATGGAAACTCTCCCAAAAGTTTAAACTATTGGGGAAGAACAAAATTTAGTCATTTATATTAGGGTAATTTTCATACAGACCCCCTGTTAGTTTCATCAATTACGAATCTTCCCCTGCTAGTTCAACAATCACATATTTTTCCTCGTTAGTGAAAAACAATTACATCTAGCCCCACGACTTTGACTTTCGGCGAATTAAGGCCTGGAAATGACAAATTTGCCCTCATTTAAAATTCAGATTTCAGAAACACCCAAACACAATCAACTTTTCTTTATTGCACATTTGACTCCAAAATTTCTAATTTTACAAAATTAACCTACATAATTTTTTAAAATTTCAACATCATCCAAAATATTTTTGTAAACAACTCCCTACACATTTTATATCTCAATATCAACCCCATAATATTAAAATAAATAAATAAATAATAACAAGAATTCCAAAAAATAATTTAAAATTAAATACAAAATAAAAAAAAAAGAAAAAGAAGGAGCTCCGATTGGACCTCCGACCGGAGCTGGAAGCTCTGGCCGGAGCTTTAAATAGCTCCGACCGGAGCTGGCAGCTCTGGTCGGAGCTTTAAATAGCTCCGGTCGGAGCTATTTACAGCTCCGATTGGGGCTGTTTCAGCCCCAATCGAAGCTAGCTCCGATCGGAGCTGTAAACAGCTCCGATTGGGGCTGAAAACAGCCCCGATCGAAGCTGATTTACAGCTCCGTCGGAGCTGCAAATAGCTCCGATCGGGGAGCTATTTACAGCTCCGGTTGGGGCTGCAAATAGCTCCGATCGGAGCTATTTACAGCTCCGGTCGACGGAGTTGTGGGGACAACTCCGGTACCGGAAAAATTCCGGTACCGGAGTTTAGAGATCAAAGAAGAAGATGATTAATGAAAAAAAAAAAGGAAAAGAAAATATTGAGAAAACAAAGGAAAAGATAAATGAAAAAATAAAAATATTGGTAAGGGCATGTTTGGGGAGAGAATATACCATGATAAAAATCTAATTCCTCCAAAAGTTTAAACTATTTGGGGGAACAAAGTCTAATCATTTATATTAATTTTTCAAGTTTAAATGCAACATACGTCTCTTGATCAATTCATCCAAATTATTTCACAGTATAAATTAAATATAAAATGAATTGTTCGTTATTATATATTCTGGAATAAATTGCTATTATATATTCTGGAATAAAGTGAGCAGTGAGACTCACTTTGGTTTGTATGTAACATAACGTTAATCATCATTTCTGATTTCCCACATTTTAACCAAACAATAATGATTCTTATTTTGTCTCTCGCATGGGACTATACGTCTAGGAGACAAGTAATTACTTTTGTTTTGTTTTCATATTTAATTTCATTCAGTCTAATTTAATATTGTAAACAATAATTACTTGCTGTTTGAATTCCTTCATTTTTGGTTGCACCCAGTTCATAGATACTCATCAATCATCACCATATAGTCTCTAACTGCTACCATCTCAGGTCAATCGGAGTTCTTAGAATTAGAATTTGAATTTGAACAGATTAATTGAGTAGGTTTCAACTTTCAATTCATTGCATGACTAATTAGTCCATCGAGCGTAGATAATAATTTTGAAATCATTATTAATATTACAATTCATTCTATTTCAACTCCACGTAGGATTTTTTTTAATTGGCTTTTTATATAATGGAAGTAGAGCAGGATCAGTTCTCGAACAACTTGCATAAGTCTGAAGCAACCGAATACGTCCTGAACCAAAATACATAAAGTGAAAGCTAAAAAAGAAAGACATGCAAATAGGAGTAGTTCCATTTGCTATAAAGTGCATGCCTAACTTATAATTACGATTTACGTGCTAACTTGGTTATAACGGTAATCATCTTAATATTCAAACCTTTTTTTTTTCCATCTAATTTGAACAAAAGTCAAACCAAACACTTTAGTTCACCGGATTGATTTGACTTGTATTTGTTAGTTTGTTTAGTTAACTATAATTAATTATTAAAGTTAATAACGACAGTCGACAAATCATGCTACATAATCTTAATCTGCATCAAGGTCCAAAACCACTACAAAATTCAAAATTTCTTAGTGTAATACATATATATCGTGATCTTATTGGATAGGGTATAGTCCTAAGTCAAACGTTAGGAGAATATTTCCAGATTTCCTACCAAGATTTATCATTCGTAGTTGCACTTGTACATTTTTTTTTGTACGTTTTTGAATTTTAAACTCGGTGGAGAGAACTCCCACATTGTTTATCTACGTCATAGTTTCGTGTATAAAAAATCCAATATTTAATTCATCTTTATTAAAATTTTTTATTTTTATATTATAAATTAGTACAGTTAATTCATGAGTATTTCATTAGAGGAATCGAACAGACACTTATTATACTTATTATTCGGTAATTGTAAATTTGTAATGGTACTAATGTTATTTTTTTTTTCCCGAGCATCTAATATCAGTACATCTCTTAGTGCCGATCACAACAGTGTGTGTAAATATTCATGTCATGATCATGAATTCATGATATAGAGTCTTGGACCCTTACTGAAATTCTGTGCCTATCTCAGCATAGGAATCAAAATGAACATCAAATTTCAAACAGGACTCAATTATTTTGAGAAGCTATTCACACGTACGTAAATGCTTTCTTGTAACACACTGCAAATTTACAACTATTAGTATACTGTTAAGTTTTATTTGAATGAACTTCACTTAATTGGAGATGTTGGTTTTGATACAGGAGATATTAACTGTCATACTTTATATTTTCAGGTTTTTGATACATCTGTTTTTCAGGGCGGAACCACAAGGTTGAGGGAGGGGGAAGTGTGTGTGGGGGGGGGGGAGTTTAGAAAACGTAAAGATTACCTTTCAAATTTTTGAAAAATCAAAAATTCTATATTTATTAAAAATCGTAAAAGTTTATGTGTATGCGGAGTTGATTTTGACTTTGTAAGGAATACATATTATAGTTTTCATACTCTTCTTATTTTACATCTTAATAAAACTTTGGGAAAATTACTTTGACTCCCCTGTTAGAGGCCGACTTTACGTTTTTCTCCCTACTAGTTCAACAATTACATCTAGCCCCATTCGTGTTGACCAAATTTAGAAAATTCTGATTTTTTCTCTCTCCAAACACAGCTTATGCTATTTTCAGATTTTTTTTTTCCTTTTCTTTTTCTCCCTTTTCTTTAATTTTATGTTTTCTTTTCTTTTTTTTCTTTTTTCTTTTATTTTTTTATTTTCTCTTTCTTCAACCTCCGGTGCCGGAATTTAGATTCCATAAACCCAGCTCCTATTCGGAGTTGTTTAAAGCTTCGATAGGGGTTGGGTTACGTCCCCAGCTCCGATTTGGAGCTGGTCGGGGAGTTGTTGAGCTCTGATCGGAGCTCAACAGCTCCGATTGGATTCTTTTCATTTTTTAAATTTTTTTATATTTTATTATTATTTTCTTTTCTAGACAATATTAGTGGTTATTAATTTTGTAGGGACTTTTATGCAATAATAATTAAGATCATTTTGACATTTTAATAAGTTATGTGGGTTAATTTTAAATGATTTATAGTCAATTTTGTAAATTACAAAAAATTGAAGTTGTTTGGGCTTTTTTGAAAACTGAAACTTAAATGAGGCCAAAATTGTATTTTTCAGGTATTAGTTCGCGAAAAGTGAAAGTCGCTGGGCTGGATGTAATTAAATTGTACTAACAAGGGGTCGATAAAAGAAAAAATCTCACAGGAAGATATTCGTAATTGATTTTTTATATCACAGGGGGTTCATTGATTTTTTATACCCTCTTAGCGTCCATAATAACGAAATGAACCACCTTAGTTTATCAATTACATTTGAGTCCAAAGTCAACAAAAATTCACAATTTCAAAATTGAATTTTGATGAAACCAAACAAAACTTAGTGTTTTCAAATAAAAAAGATAAAGAATTAAAAGAAAAACTAAGTAAAATACTAAAATAAATTTTAAAGAAAAAAAACTTAACTAAAATTAAAAAAAAAAAATTATCTTCATCATCCCCAAAGCTTCGGTACCGTAATTGTTTCCGGTACCGGAGCTCCAGCGCCGAAAACGGTGGAGCAAGCTGCTCCACCACCATTAACGGTGCAGCAAGCAGCTTGCTCCACCACCAGATCGGTGGAGCTGATACCGTTACCGGCACCGGAATTTTCCAGTACCGAAGTTTTAGCGAAGAAGAAGATGGATGAATCTTGTTAAATATTTAATTTTTATTTTATTTTATAATTCTATTTAGATTTTTTAAATCTTTAAATTAATTTTTTGATTGAAAATATTTATTTTTCTTATGTCATGTTTGGTTGGAAGGTGTTTAAAGTGTTGCTCAACTCAAATGGACTAAAATATAATTGAGTTTGGACTAAAATGTAATTGATAACACAAGATGATCCTTTATGAGAAAGATCTTCATAGTGAACCCTTATAATCAATTTTCTCTTGATAAATTTAACAAGGGTACTAATTTACCCTAAAACTTACTTTTGTACGTTGAAAAAAACCATTAGATCATCTCTTTGACAAGGGTCTACAGGGTAACTTTTTTAAAGATCATTGTTAAAGATGGTTTTCGGCCCTGTTTTGGACCCTTGTTACAGATAATACTAATGTTACCTTAAAAACCTAGTACAGCAACATCTAAAGTCAAAGTTTAGTTAAAAAAAAAAAACATCTAAAGTCAAAGTTTTTACAAATATTTTCTCTCCTCAAGTGTTAACATCTTTTGGATGTTTATTAAGTGGAAACAACACTTAACCTGACTGGAATTGTATATCCATTCTTTTGTTTATAATATATTTTCAAAAAACGAAGGAAAGAAACTGACTTGGTAAAAAGTATTGTAAAGAGAGGTTCATGATTCATCATCATATTCTAGAAAGAACCTAGTTGTGGAATTGGACTTGGGTTTTGGCCCACTAAACCATATAACAACATGTACTTCTACCCCACAAGCCCACAAAGTAAAAGCGTGGTTGGTTGTTGTTAATATTGATTTTTTTTTTAATGAAAAAGAATGATTAGCGATGGAATGATTATGCAGCTGATTAGTGCTGGGTGTGGGTATATATAAATGTAAGTGGGATTTGAGTATGATGTGATGCAGCAGCTATTTAAATTTTGAACTCATCTTATACAATAGTAGTATTATTACAATTGTAACTGTCATTTTAGAGCAGATATACAACCCGACTGATAATCATATACTAGAAGGAATGGTTCGGTTGAATGATTATGTTTCACCAAAATCTGGAACTCATCATAATCATCAATCAATTGGTCTATTAGATCACAAGTATATTTAGATCATAGTGGTGCATATATCCTATGATATTGTGTTATGTGTGTTTCACATATTATATTGTGCATATAGCCTATGATATTACACTACATATTTATCACTGTTTGATTCGCCTCAAACTTCCTAAACTGAATTTAATTTAACTTTACCGAACGAACTTGAATTTAACTTGTTTGAAGTATAAACTTTTAACTAAACAAATCCAAACTAAATTGAACTGAACTTAATAAATTAATTTGAATTGAGCTTTACTGAATTCATCTGGCACGGAAGAAATTTGGCGGTGGTGTACGCAAGATTATTTGCAATAATTATGTGGATTTATAGAAAGGAGTCTTGTATTAATTTATTTTAAATGGGAGGAAATACATTATACTCCCCCCCTTTTTTTAAAAAAATTATAGTTTTGAATTTTTTTTGGGTCTTTTACTAGGATGGAGTAGTATAATATACCATCACACGTGTAAAATGTCTTGACTTATTGGTCAACTAATGCATAAATAGTCGGTCTACTATTTTACGGAGTAAGTGTTTGTGGAGTCTTCTTTATCACAGTGTAAGAAAAAAGATTGAACGACATTTTATTTCCTACTATCGTTAGTCTTCGCCGTAATGAGAACGATGTCGAACTTAAAATAAAATAAGGCTGATCAAGTACCAACAGTACTTCCCATTATTTTTTATTATTGTTTTGTTGTACTAGAAATACAAATATATAACTACTTTTTGTTACCCTTCTTTATTAGAAATTGTTATTTTAGTTTGAACAGAATTTAGCTGAACATAATTGAATGAAACTAAACTGAAATGAATTTATTTATAATATAAAATACAACTAGTCAAATTTGAAAAGAATTGAACAGAACAAACCTGAACAGAATTGAACTGAATTTAAAATAATGAGTTTTGATACGAAGATTATAGTTATACTCATTATTAAATAATCCATATAAATGACCTAACCTCACAATCTTTGGTTCCCACTTCCTAAAACACCCCTCAAAACAAGGTTCAACTTCTTGATGTAAGGGATATGCTTAGATAAAACATAAACATGTTTATTCTATGCTTAGTCTGATGTTGGATCATAAGATTTCATGCGTTGTAATGTAGACATGTGTGATATCACGTTTTAATTCATGTTATACAATAATATGCTCTAGTAGAGAGTCTTTTAGATGCTAGGGCAGGAGGGTGTTGTGGCAATGCGACATCCTCTTAATGAAAGGATATACGTAGTAGCTTGAGAATATTAAATCCACACTAGATAAGATCCAAGAGAAAAAAAATTATAAAATACAAAATGGTAAAGTTTTTTTTTTTTTTTTTCTCTTTTAGAGGCAAACCGATTTGTTTATTTATGCTAAATTAGGTGGTTACATCATCTGTTTCCAAGCTTGTTATAGTTATAGTTCTTACTTCTAGGAAGTCAAGCTAATAACCAAACTGGACAGTCCCCAATTTGGTAAGGCTTGGTTCAAACATACTACTACTATAAATGTCGAAGAAATTAGATTCTTAATCGAACTTTTGAATTTTTGAATGATGTGTAATGAATTCAAGTTCAAAATCAAATCCATTAATTACCATGTACTGAATGTATTAGTTAAGTAAATTGAAAAATATTATAAGTGTATATACTTGTATATATAAATGTACGTACATAACGAATCATAATTTGACCAATTAAATTAAATTGAACTCGAACTCGAACTCAGCTCATTAGATAAATAAATAAGCATAATACTGAAGTCGAACTAGATTGAATTACCCATCAATGGAGCCGAATTCAAAGGCTATAACATGATTAGTACTACACGTACCGCATCCCAGTCAAAGAAGTATCGCTAAAGATCAATATGGTCGCGAGATGGGGGGGGGGGGGGGTGTTCTGCATGTAAATCTAATTATGTAGCGAACATGGCACATATAGAAATTAATACTTCATACTTGTTGTCCATCACAGATCCAACATGTACAATAAGGAAAAATTGATGTGTCACGGGTCCCCGTATTTTTGTATTGATTCTAAAATTCCTAAAATTCATGATTGTACGTCGAACATAGACCTGCATTATGAGCATGCAAACTATTCCAGGCTACTATTACCTAATAGTGTAGACTGTAGTGTTATCATCATCATCATTACCCTTTTGATTATAATGGCTGGAATTCTACTCTGTTCACTCTCAGTTATAGGGTAGTAACCACCGCCAGTTTGCTCACTGTTGAGTGCCCTAAAATTGTTGCACTAAAACGTTATTCGATTAATAATTAACACAAAAAGAATAAAAAATAAAAATAAAATTAAATGGTTTTACGCAATTGTCTTGTCACCTCAAAAGGTTAGCTAGCTACTTTTATTTTATTTTTTTCCTTCTGAAAATGAGTTTTTATTATCTTGTTGGATAAGGACCACCATCTTTTTTTTCCTATGGAGGGAGAAAAAAACAATCCGTTATTATTCAAACTAAAAGGAAAAAAATAATTTTAGTAATACCATAGTGGAAAATATGTTTACGTGTGACATTGTACATGAAGTATCAAGTTTCCGGCGGAATTATGGGTTAATACTGTTCAAAATTAACATTCAAACTTAAATATGCTGCATTCTTGCTACCTCAAGGTACTGACTCGTAATTTTGCATTTTGTAAGGCAAGGCAGAGTTCTGTTGCAAAGATTCCCCCAATTACTGTTTCCTGAAACAGTCCAATTACTATTTCCTGAAACATTAATAATTATCATATTAGATTGAATAAAGAAATAAAACCTTTTTTTTTTTTTTTTTTTTTTAACATTGTGAGACCATATTTTGAAACTTGTTTTACTAACAATCACATAATAATAGCAAAGGGATTAAATCGTCATTTTGAACTACTTCCGTGTAAGGAGTTGGAGCTGTGAAATGAGAAGTGCATGATTCGATTCATGACGGTACGGAGTTATAAGGTTGGTTTTGGTGTGGTGAAATAAGGTGGTTTAAAATGTTTATATAATAGTAGTGTAGGAGTAGTTGTTATATTTGATGTTTAAAAAAAAAAAGTTATTCGCTAACTGAAACTACTTCCGCAGTATAATAACGCACATTCCCCCCTCACCCGTCTCCTAGCGACCCTCCTGGATCCTCCATGACCTCTTGAGCTATATGACTGTCACTACCTTAGGTTGTACTTTATGGGACTCGTGGTACTTCCTGAGCCAATGTGAGCTTCATGCCTAGTCTCCTTCCAAATACCAAAAACTTGAGCCTTCGGACTCATAGACCCTCTTTGACCCCTCGTCACTGCTTGCAATAGGTAGTTGACGTCCCGCCTTCAACTTACGTCACTGTAACTCTTCTTCCTCTTTACTCCCTCCGTCTCAGAGCAGTTGCACCATTTGCTTTTGGACACAGAAAATAAGGAGAAGAGTTAAATATTGAGTTATATTGTTAGTGGGTGTTGATTTTACTTTATGGAGGATTTGTGGCCACAAAGATGTGTTGATGTAATATAAAATTATTATAATCATGTCCAAATATGGCAAAGAAATGAAATGGTGCAACTCTAACGGGATGCCCAAAATGGCAAAATGGTGCAACTGTTCTGGGACGGAGGGAGTATGTTATCAATCCTCCGATCACCATCGTACCCTAAAGCGTAAAACCTTGGTGGTGTACATGCGACCTTCACATTCTAACGTCATCAACTGATGATAAAACTAAAATAATAATTTACTGGAACAGAGAGACTTCAATATTATTTCTTTATTATGTGTACCACTACAAAACATTAGGCTATCTATTGGGCCAAATTGAAATGGTAAGTCTTATTTCGCCTTAAATTTGGAACGAACTTTTTGTTGCTCGGTTAAAATTACTGCTGGAACATGCATGGTGTCTTGTCTCTACTGGACTTTGAAGGAGGCTATAATTCACATCTTTTGGCTGGAGGTGGTGAACGATGGTCCATAGAATTAATTGAGTCAATGTCGACAAGCTGCTAGACTGCTAGAGACATTACATTCTGACCAAAAAGTAAGTAAAGATCGAGACATTGGTCATGATCAGATCACTTACAATTAATGGAACATCTCATCTATGCATATGGTCACCTATAGCAATTAAGCATTTCGATATTCTCCATGTAAAATCTCGACCTCAATTCCATAGCTATCAAATTATTAATATGAAGACATAGAGCTAGATGCAGGGGAAGAATCGGGTTCGGTATTGAGGTTCTTCCCTCTTTCAAAATTTTAAAAAGAACCTTTTTTATAACTAGGTAAAATTATTGATTTTTTCAGAATTTACCCCACCATTCCCGAAATTTCGAAATAATTCTATATACATACGTAATCCCACATACTCCAAATCCATGGTTCACCCCCGACTAGATGAACAGATCTTCATTCTATGTTTCCAATACAAACTTTTAAAACCTCGCATGGATTGACTCAAGAGTTTGTTTAACATAAAAATTTCTTTCTGTTAGTTACATATTCAATTTCATGAAAGACGAATGTATAATTATGTCATTCTAAATCAAATATTGTCATGGATGAAGGTTACCAAATGATATTAAAGAAAAAAATTCTTTAAAACCACGCGCCATGCTAGCTGCAGGTTTGTTAAACCTTGGTCTAAGATATTGGGACAACACTTGGTGATCAATTGGAACTGTCTCTCAACCTTTATATTTATGTACGGGTGTTGATACTGTCAGATCAATTATGTTACTGCCAGAGCAAAATTTATTTACGTTTGGTAAGTTATCAATCAAATGATATCATGTTTTTCATTACTTAAAATAAATACCATACAATCTCTAAAATAACAAAGAAGGATCTTTACTTTACATACCCTTCAATCTATACTAGGGTATATTATATAAAGGGCCTTTCTATAAATTTTAGTTATGTAACACTCCAATATATGTCACTTTCAAGTCTTAACAAAAGTTCAACATTTATTTTTATGGATCTTTATAATCCATTTTAATTGATCATAAATTTATATTAAATTGTAAAGAAAATTATATATTAAGAAAGAATAGTTATTATGATTTCATAATATAATTTATAAAATTAAATTTCCTACTAATTTAGAATTAATTTGTAGCGTAACGCACATATAAAAATACAAATAATGTGTGTAATTAATTAACTTGTTAAGGATGCAACAGAGTTCAGTTAAATTTATTGCCAACGTAAACCACCTTCGTTTAACCTTGACTAAATACTATTATTACTTAGCTTGAAGCTAGAGACATATATATATATTTTTTATTATTGTAACAATGAAAGTTTCTTATTAAATTATGAAAAATTTCAGGGTGAAACATAGTAATTGAGAAGTAAATAACATTTTCAAAAGGCCGTTTTCAAAATCCTATGGATTAGAATATAAAAATTTACTTATAAGTTGCCTTGCAAATGCAATTTACAATGAAAATTCGTACATATAGGCTGGAAGAGTATTAATTAAATGATGCAAGATTACCATATTTATTTTTCGCCGATAGTGTTAATTAAAGAATGATAATTGTAACAAAATTTAGTTAGTGAACTTGCCTAAAATATTGATAAATTGTTGTGGCAGTAACAAAACTGCTCTGGCATTATCAACACATTTATGTACCACGTGATTTTCATTGTACATTGAGTTATAGAAATATACTCCACTAGCTAAATAAAGGAATTGCAACTGGCCTTACATAGTCATAGTTTTTTGTTTTTGAAACGACTGGCCTTACATAGTTCATGTCCTTAATTGCATATACTTGCCAACTATATATATAGGGCAGGGTCCAAAATGTACATATACTGTTGCAAGAGGATAATGAATTAATTATCACTTCAGAAAGTAAATATTCGACGTTGACATGATATGAACCGCTTCCGTGTGCTAGCCTAAACATTGGCCACTTCACAGTTCCCAGTATGCGAAATTCATCTGCCGACTACCAATCCTCTATTTGCTTCAAAAGATTCATGATCATGTGTTCAAGCAAAACTCATCAATGCTACCAAGTTTTTGCTTTTCTCATGCAAATAGATAGCAACGTACTGCATAGTTAGTTCATTCGAATACGAATGTATTACAACGTGCATGAGAGATGTTCAATTAAGGATATGGCCAAAATCAGTCCCATGTGTAAGGGCAACTCGACCTTGCTATTACTAATTCTCACAACATACCTTATTAACATACTGGACGTATGCACTAAATTTTGGTAATGTTAATAATACATAAACCTAGCGAAGCATTTTGGTTGCAATCTGCTACTACTATCTTGACCGCTAAATTCAAATTTGAAGGGTCATTATTACAATTATAGAATGGTATGGCCGTATTGCCTGGTTTTGGACCATGGAGACACCATTGATTGTCACCTAGGCCCGCCCCTATATACACAGTGAAAGCATGCATATATATCAGCATATCCGATCCTTAAATGAACACTTATTTATATAAGACCACTCACATGCATCTTAGTACTAACCAAACATTCCTGTTGTGGCATCACTGCTAGCAAGCAAACTATATCTTCTTGCCTCAGCCTGCTGCAGCAACAGCACTACTAGTCTACTGCTCATTCGTTTTTTTATATGGTTTACGTTTAATTTTGAAATAGTATCTTATTAGATTAGAAGGTTGGTATAATGTGTGTGGTGTTTCATGTTTGGTACATTTGATAACATGACCCACGATAAAATTGTGGTATAAAAGTTTTCCAAAAAATGGAATGTAATTAATCTAAAAATGAAATGGAGCTATGAGGTGGTGTAGCGGAAGAGAGCTTGGGCTGGTGAAGATGTGCATGGTTCGATCTCCGACATAAACATAAGACGGTTTAAGTGTGGAGATATAAGGTGGTATAAAATATTTGTATAAAAAGTAGTGTAGAAGTAGTTGTAATATTGCCATTAAAAAAACAAAAAAACTAAAAAATGGACGAATAAATAACACGTAAACAATCTAAAACAGTTACCTAAATGTATTAATTACTCCCTCAAAGTTTTGTTATTTTACTAATACATGTCATTTTTTTTGAGAAAAAGATGAATTATATTAATCATCAATGAATCATAATGTCAGGATTGACAAAAGGGAAAGACAAGACCTCTACACAATCACACCTAGAGTCATGAGCCACCAAATGTGCGGCTTTATTACAAATGTGATTAACATGAAAAAAAGAAATAGAAATATCCGAAGTGATTGCTTGAATTTCCTCGACTATCCCTCCAATCCGCGAATAGCTAGCTCCCTGCTGCAGTTCATTAATAACAGAAACACAGTCCCCTTCCAAGTGCACATTAGAGAAATCAAACTGTATGGCTTGCTGGACAGCAAAAAGCGCTGCCTGAGCTTATGCTATTTCTGGTACGACCAGTAACGACCGTAAATTCTTGAATTTTGATCCCCAAGCCAAGATACATCTTTTAAAATCTCTGATTACAAATCCCAAGTTACTGCCATTCTCCGTCAACCGTATCATCGAAATTTACCTTGACAGCATTCCTTGGTCGAGGGGACCATTGTTGAGGTGTTGTGTTTGATCTCGGAGCCGCATAGACAGCCTTTGCTGCTGTGAATCTGTTGATATAATCTCGCACAAACAAGGCTGATTCCAACGGGTCATACGCTTCATCTTCATGGACTTTCTTGTTGCGACTGCCCCAGATGGTCCAACAAGAGCACAAGAAAGACAGTAAACTCCTGAACTGAGAGATGTGTTCTGGCCGCAGCCACCCAACTGGCAATGTCCTGCGTATCTGTATATAAAAACACATTAGGCAAGCTAGACAAAGCCCAAAAACAGCGAGCGAAATGACATTCCCTGAACACATGAAGCAATGACTCTGGGGCAGAATTACAAAGGGGACACCGAGAGGCAGAAACTAAGCCACGTCTTTGTAAGTTATCTAGAACAAGTAAAGCATCATGCAGTAATCGCCAAACAAAATTTTTAACTTTATTAGGAAGATCGATGCACCAAATCCAGTTCCAATTCTGCGTGTTGACGCCACTATTCCCCTCCAACCGTGCCTCCTTCTCTGTTGCTTTAGACCACGGGCTAGATAATAATCACTTTTAACCGAGTAGACAACGTAATTATTATAGTGCCAAAATCTCAAATCCTCAGCCGCAGGTGAAACTAAAGGAATCTGCAAGATGCTGGCCGCATCCTGTTCCCAGAATAACTCCTGAACCGTCTCAGCATCCCAAGAAAATTCATGTTCATTTATAAAATCAACAATTCTGGAGTAACAGGTTTGAGATTAAAGTCCCTAGGAAGCCAATTATCCTTCCACACACTCACATTTTTTCCCATTACCTATCCGCCATCTAATCCCCTCCTTAACCAAAGGTAGAGCAGCAAGAATACTTCTTCAGGTAAAGGAAGCATTATCCTTAAGAGTGGAATTAAGAACATTACAAGAAGAAAAATATTTAGCTTTAAAAACTCGACTTAAAAGAGAATTGGAAACTGAATAATTCTCCAAATCTGATTTCCAAGCATTGCCAAGTTAAAAGAATGTAAATCTCTAAACTATAATGATTAATATTAATAGTATTAATATAAAAACAATATTATGTTACTATTAATAGGCAATAGGCTTTTTAGACTAAATTTTGACTAAAAATCTATTAATAATTTTCTCTTTAATACTCCTGTGTGAAATTCCTATAAAGCGACAACTAAAAAACCTCGGATTGAGTAGATTATATTTTGACATCCACCTAATTAATTAAACAAAGAGAAGAGATTATGATGATGATGATGGATGATGAATTGATGAGTGATCAAGCAATAAAGAACAGGGGCAAAAGTGGAAACACATTAAATACCCAGTGGGCCTACGTTCTTGCCGTTAGAGGACTTCGCTTTTGGGGTTACTAATCCCACTATAAATATATGGCCTTGCCATTTTTTCCACTCTCACATTTTCACTCATCTGTATTTTATTTATTTTAAACACAAAGTGAAAACTCGTTAAAGATAAGAGAAAACAACAGCAGTATTGGAGTTGAGTTTGAAAATGGTGGTTGCGTAAAGTAAAGGACTACTACTACTACCAGTTAGATATAGAATCTTTGCTGTTTGGTTTTTTCTTGAGATATTCACACACTTCACTTCACCACCAATTAGTATACATAGTACTTACTTAGCTTGCTTGCTACTTCAAACACCTCTCCCTTTGTTCTTTTGCTGTCTCACTTCACTCACTCACAACAACATGGGAAAGAAAGAAGATCAGCAACTTCACCAAGCCCAGAAGGACAAGGAAAAGGTCCAATCTGTTCTTGCCCTTGTGAAGAAACAAGCTCCACTCACTCTCAAACAGGTTACTACTTACTTATTTTTTAGTACAGTATTTCACTTGCTCTGTTTTTCATTATTATTTAAGTTTGAAAAAAAACAGAGCATCCCTTAATGTAATTATGTAAATACAGGAGAAATTTTGTAACAATGGGAAATGTGTGGAGAGGTTTCTGAAATCAAAAGGAGACAATGTCAAGAAAGCAGCTAAGCATCTCAGAAATTGTCTTTCTTGGAGAGACTCCATTGGCACTGGTATATTTCTATTTTTCTTTTTGTTTTGTCCTGTTTTCAAAATGGAACTAGCTAGTAGCTAGATTCAACTTTTTGTTCACATATGCTCTGCTAATATGTAAAAGTGCATGCTGTTTTGAATTTTGAAGACCATTTGATTGCTGATGAGTTCTCTGCTGAGTTAGCTGAAGGAATCGCTTATGTTGCTGGCCATGATGATCAATCTAGGCCTGTCATGGTAGTTAATTAATAATATTCCTATTATTGCTAATTTTTTTTTCTAGTAATAATTCTTTTCAAGTATTGAATGTTTTATTGAGATAATGTTCATAATGAAAATGCAGATTTTCCGAATCAAGCAAGACTACCAGAAATTCCATTCGCAGAAAGTGTAAGTTCATAATATACAGTTCTGTTAATTTACAGAAGTGGGCCTCTTAATTAATTTTCCCTTTTTATTTACACTTCAATTACATTTAATAATAACTTTTCTTTAAAATGTGTAGGTTTATTCGGTTGTTAGTGTTTACTCTTGAGGTTGCGATTCAAACGATGGCAAGAAATGTCGAACAATTCGTTATCCTGTTTGATGCGAGTAAGTTTTCATTTCTTTTCAATACAAGTACTATAATTTTGGTATGATCCATTTTATTTACCGTATATATAGTATGTATATATGTTTAAATTTTAAATTTAGCTAGAAAGTGTAACATATGTCAAACAAACTCAGGATAGCTCAGCTTTATGAAGCTCATGAGTTCATAAAAGCAGTAAATCAACGTACATTCCTATGTCTAGGGATTCCACACAATGAAGCCAACTTTAATAAATCTGTCCGAAAATAACTTCAAAATCTAACCTTTATTCGTTAAAATCCATAATCACCATCATTAACTTCACCTGTCACGCCTAATGACACAGCCTTAATCACAATTAATTATCATTATCCGTATCAAGTTAGTGTCGGAAAGCAGGAAGTACTTTTCCAGGGATTGCCTGGAGTGCCCCTGAGGTGTCACGGTCAACCTTGTAGGGGTCCAGGGGTATATATGGGTATTTACTCATTTTCTTTAATTGCAAAAGTGACCATGATTCTACTTTTCCCTCTCTGTCAGACCCAACCCAACAGTTCATTTAAATTTTCTTGACTTTCTTGAAAATGGGATGTGTCTTATTTGTTTGAAAATTTATGTACAGACTTGTTTCCAAGCTAGTGAGTCTTGTTGGGTTTCGGTTAAAAATTGGTTTGGATTGTTTTGTTGACTAATTGGTTAGGAAAATTGCAGGCTTTTTCAGGTCAGCTTCAGCTTTTATGAACATGTTATTGGCTACACTGAAGATCATAGCAGATTATTACCCTGGCCGCCTTCACAAGGCCTTTGTCATTGACCCTCCGTCCCTCTTCTCCTATCTCTGGAAGGTAGTTCCCGCGGTTCGAATTTAAATGTCTCGACTATTTTACGCGGTATACAATTTGAGTAAGTGTTGATTGAGTGCATTTGTATGATTGTGATATAGGGAATGAAGACATTCGTGGAACTTTCGCCTTCGATCATGATAGTGTCATCCATCGACTACCAAGAATCAATTGACCAGTTTAGTGACTTTGCAAATTATCCTAGGGTAACATCACTAAGATTCGACACGGAATCGGTGGCATCTTCAACATCTTCCGCCAAGCTCGGCCCAAGCACTTCCTCGAGGTTTTCCTTCACCGTGTCGCACCACTTTGACTCGGTCAAACCTTGGTACCTCTCCTTGACCGACACGGGTACATCTAAAGTGGGCCCCACAAACCCGTCGCAGTCCAACTTGGGCCCGACTATCTCCCCACTCAACGCACGATCGCAGTCATTTGCATCCCCAATAGCAAGAAAGGGTTTCTTCCCACTAACACCAATGCCACAAAAGACTCAAAAGGTAGACCCCTCCATGATCCACCACCCAAGAACACCAAAGCCTTCGTTCCTACATTCACCGGCCTTGTTCTTCCGGAGGGACACCACACTAGTCACTCGACCCGAAAGGTCTAAAGAATCATTCGAACCGTTCTTGAAGTTTTATCGACGACCCTACGACGAGATGATTTATCGGTCAAAGATGAGGCCTCCTCTAGGCGGACTAATATCAATAGTCTCTCCGCAACTTAGGCGAAGACACATGTCGGTTTCACAACGGTTTTGATTATGTAGTACATAATAATATATCTCATTAATTAACAAATGGCTACTGATTATTGATTATTTCATTCGTTTCTTAGGTGAAAAAGGGATTTTAATTGTTAAATGTTAATTGTACACCTATCTTTTACTACTACTAGTACTTTCTTGATATATTGTTTTTATTTTGTTAATTAGCTACTACTAGTAAAAGAAATAGACTACGTGCTAAGTGGGATGTGAAATCTCGTGCTATATAGTACTACTAGTAGTTATAATGGGTGTCACATTTAGTGCGGTGTGTTTATTGTGTACAATCGAGTAAATATTGACATTGGGTTGTTCAATTAAAAACAGAGCATGGAAGTTTGGTAACGTGGTCCAAACGGAGAACATGTATCATCGGAAATCAACCATGTGCACGCCCGAAGAATTCTCCGAGGAATTAAGAGCTTCTTCTTCTTGTCTCCATTGTTTCCATTCACAACTTATAAACTTGCTATGAGTCATGAATTTGTCCTTTCTTCTTCAATTGTTTCTTGGTTTTCTTATCATGCATGATTTCAACCCTTTGAAGTTTGAAACCATTCTTGTTGTAGTCTTATAGACTTTGTTTTTAGAAAAAGCAAAAATGGGAAAGAGATATTATAATCATTTTATCATTGATAGCAAATACACATCTCCATTTCAAAGAAGAATAAAATTTTATTTGGGTTAGCTAGTTATTTCGGCTTATAGATGAATAGTGACGTCCATTAAGAAAATAATACACCTGTAAAAGAGTAACTTTTAACGGGTTAAAAAAAGAGAAATTAGTCATCTAATGAGTAATGATTGATCTTTCATGAGTAGTCGACTTGATGAAAATACATGCATTGGTAGAGTTTTCACATTTGTTTATATATATGTGGTAGGTTTCCGGAGGAAAGGGAAACATGGAAGATGTCCATCTACAAGTTGGTTTTTCTTTTTTTTTTTTTTTTTTTTGGGAGTGAGGTGAAGTCCATAACAAGCTTGAGAGAGTGCTGATAAAGTAATGTTAAAGTTTGATAAAGTTGATCTCTTAGTATTTGTCTATTAGATGCTAGTTGTTGGACTCGGACATAAAAACAGTAATCGTAAAACTTTTTAGAAATATATAGAAGAGTAAGAATTTATTAGAATATATGGAAAAATAAGATGACAAAATCCATTGTGTCAGGTGAGGAGTAGCTTTTGATTATTAACAAAAAAATACATTGCTCGCATTATTAATAACTTTAGTTATTCAAATTTTTAGTAGCAATGAAACTAGTACTACTATAAGTTTAGGGGTGATAATTATGTGAAAACATTAGTGCTATGGTAGTAGGAGTAGTATAATATAGGAGTATCTCTCAATGACATATAGGCAAAGAATGTGCATGGAGAACCGAGAGAATTCAACTCTTATGTTGGACTTTACGATGTCAATAACTAAAAAATTGAACCCAAGTTTGAACTTTGAAACTCAACTAATCAACTCTTCCTCTTGTAATCTTACCTTTGTAACATTACAATTAGTCACGCTCTTATTTATTTTTGTATTTGCATGGTATTGGTTTCAACAATATCAGAGTATTTGGTACGAGTATATGCGTCCTTTTGCTGTTTGTATCCAAAAGTCAATATTCCAACAGAGTATATATTGCCAACAATTGTTTTTTTTAAAGGCCATGAACTTGTGATTTTGTATTGGGAAATTACAAACACACACAAAAATATGTGCATTGCACAAACTCATGTTTACACGTATTTGTATAGATGTATATTGGGTAGTACTTGTCGTTTTTAAATTGTCCTCAAGCAATCAAGGTTCTCTGCTTAAAGCTAGTTTCCAATTGTGTTTTGGTGTTAACCTACTTGTTTTATTCATTTCATTACATATATTACTTGTATTTTTGTTGATGAACAAGTTTAATATGGACAAAGGGACTTTCGGTAGCTTTGTGCTTGGAGCTTTGCAAAATTTAAAAAGCCATCTCAGATATATATCACATACTAATGAGTAGAACTCGCTAGACATCATCAGTCAAAATGGACTGGTTATGTTCTATTTCATGTCACTATGTATTAGCCTATTGGGGAGGGTGATTCCCCCAGAATATACTTTTTAGGATTATTTTATGTCTTTCTTCTATAAACTACAAATATCGTAATATGATGTATTTAGGCATAGCATTTGATCCTGATTCCTGAGCAGATAGTTCTACTACCCATTGAATTCATGGTAAATCGATTTTATTATCTAACAAGGATATGACCGGGTTCTATTTGATTCAGTCCAAATGAATTATGCACCATTGTAACCAATTGAACTATGTTTCGTTTGAATATTTTTACGTTCTTATTACTTAGAGGGTAAAAATGTAAAGAGAAAAAGGGAACAGATAACGATATAACGCCAACTATGATTTTTATATTATTAGTAACTGCATGAAGCTTTTTGAATGTTTTTGTTTGACTTATGAGTAGGAACCCTCCACTTAGTCCTATAGAAACAAAAATTCAAAACAGAACTCATGAAGGGAAGTAGTAATAATAATAGTAATAATGGGACTTTTGTGTGATATGATATGATGATTGTTTAGTTTAGGACAGATAATGTCACATGCATGGGTCCTTTTTGTTTCTTTAACACACATAATAGTATACTCTAGCTAGCTTGTTGTTCACATGCAGTTCGATTTACTTCTACTACTACTATTTCAACAACTTCATCTGATCTGATCTGATCATCAATTTTGAATTCTACCACTCCAGTTTCTAACTAAAAGTAGATACAGATTAGAGATCCTATTCCTTATCTGCATCACTTGAAAAGTATATACCTCTTGATTGATGCCCAATTGTCCATAATAATCTATATCTCCCCTTTTTTCCATAACATATTCAACGGCTGTCCTTAAGTAACATGGGATCAATTTCATAATGTAGAGTTGTAGACGAGTTTGTTCAACTTTAACTTTTCAAATTAAATGTAAAATCATCTGTAGGTTGGTTAGCTGAAAAATCATGTAACCAAACTACAGGTCCCAAACTACCAACGCATTACTAGTTCGATGACCCGAAATGGCCAGGTGATATATACCGCAATCAAGAAAAATAATTAAAGGGAAAAAGAGAGCATGTCTTGAATAGTGAGTTAAATGAGAGAGAGATGAAATAAGACATGGTTCTCTTAACTTCATACTAAAAAAAAAAAAAAAAAAACTGTATACAGTTTTGTTCTATATGGTGTTGCTACATAAAAGAGGTCCATAAAACCTACTATATCTAATAAGCATGCATATTATATGACTACAAAACTTTTTGAACCATGTCATATGACATATTTACATGCATGGAGTCACTCAATATTGTATAGTATTAAAAAAAAAATAATAATAACTTGCAAAACTTAATTAAAGATTTTGGATTTTTTTTTCACATATCACGCTCATATAGAATTATTAAGAGAGCGGCCTGCACGGTTTATTAGATGCTAGGGGCGTAACCACTAATACACCCTCTAATAGAGATGGTGGGATGTGGTTCTATGGGCTGGCTGATGCCTGCAGCTTCATTTGGGAGAAAAGAATTATAGATATACCGGTCATTAGGTATGGCGTCCGCCTTTTAGTACTGGACTATTCTGATTATTCAACCAAGTGCAAGCAAGTAGTGGAAAACAGAGAGAGACTGGTTATAGGGGCCCCTAGGCGCAAGATGTACTTTGTGGTTTGGCGTCGGTTCCGATGTGGCCCACCATCTCTATTATAGGGTGTACCGGTTACCCCAAAAAAGGGACCTGCACTAACAAACACGCATTGCACTGCAGGCTGCAGCGCTCCATGATTAGTAATTTACTCGTAGTACTGAAGATTTTGCTATGCAGGTAGATGCTGGTTTTGGATAATAAATGGGCCTAACTACAGGTCCAACGACTCGGACGCGCGACCAAGAGTCCAAGACCAACCATCAGTCCAATTCACAGTGACAGCTTATGAAATGCAACTGCGCAATAAATTCCTTTTCTGTCACGAAACTATTACAGTACATACACCCTTCTAAGTTCTATATAAACACCAAGCTTGCTCAATTGGAAGGCTATATACATGGTCGTTTTTCCACACCAAGAAGGCCAACCCGGTCAGAGTTATCCTTGTATATGGGAACTCCCTCAATTTAATTCCTCTCAACCTTATTGATGGATCGAGTTTGGGTAGCCCAGGTTTTGCAGGATGTGGTTGCATTTTCCGTAACTCACAAGGACATGTGTTATGTACTGCTGCATTAGCATATTTAGGCATCACAATTCAGAACTAATAATTCTATTGGAGTTATAAGGTGGTGCAGCGGTAAGGAGTTGGGTAACTAAAGGAGAGGTGCAGGGTTCAATCCCCAACCGTGGCGGAGTTATAGCATTAGTCTATGAGTTGTAATATTTACCGTTTAAAAAACAACAACTAATAATTCTCTTTATCTTTATCTTATGCAATGTGTAAACAGAATCCAGATACCAGCTCAGGCTCAGTCCCTGATGCGCGCTCCTTTAGATCGACTACACCCTTACACACGAAGTCGCTAAATGTTTGGAATAAATGGCCCGGAGTGGCTAGCGGCGCTAGCTACTGTTGTAAAATGTAAACAATGGTCTGTATGACTCTATCTGAAACAGATCACAAGAACGAGTTACAGCATCTCAATATAAGGTTGACAGCGGGTGATCAGATCAATTAGCAAACTACTATATATACAAACACAAGCATAAACCTTCCAAGAGCCAGCTGCTAAGCAATCTGGCCCCATTATTCCATCGCGCAAGGTAAAATACACATCACAACATAAAAAGATACTACAATATTCAACACTTGCCAAAACTCAATGTCCTTTCTTCTGCACACTCACCAAGTCTAAGGTAGACCCATATGCCCTGTTCAGAGCTTCAGCACACCATCCATGTCCATCATCAACAGTCGGCATCCTCACTTCCATATACGGAGCCGAAGGACCTTCCTCCCCAGGCATAACCACTCCCGCAAAGACCCTCAGCACATTCGAAGCGTCAATATCCATGCAAACATTAATCTCCGGAACACCTTTGGGTGCAGAAGGTATCCCGATGATCTTGAAGTACCCTAAGAGGCTGTTTCTCTCCACAGGCTTCTCTTTCTCGTCGCCCTCGTATACTATGATTAGAGCTTCGGCTTGATTATCGTGCACAGTTGTGAATATCATGTCTCTTCTAGCAGGCATTGTGGTGTTCTGTTGTATGACAGGTACAAATGTGTTCCCATCCGCTCTTATTCCAATGCTCAACGGGGTTGCTTGGATTGTTAACAGGTCTAAACTCCCAAAAGGATCGTTCACACCTGAAGCAACTGCACCTTCAAGTGCAGCGCCACGAACTGCAGCCTCGAGTGGGTTTATTTCTGTGTAAAGTTCCCTTTTGCATATGGTCCGGATAAGATCTCGCAACTTTGGAATTTTGGAGCAACCACCTACAAGAATCACATCGTTTATGTCCCCAACTTCTACTCTTGCATCATTCAAGCATCGCTTCACGAGCTCCTCACATTTTGCAAACACTGGCTTGTTAACTTCCTCGAACTCCTTCCGGTCGATCACCTTGGATACTTTTCTTCCATTACCCAAGTCGATGTCAACTTGGGCATTAGGTTGAGTTGAGAGCTTGTGGATAGCATCCTGAGTTGCAACTCTTAGCAAACCCATTTTCCGTATCTCATCAACCCCACGGATTGAGAACTGAGCGTCCATATCAGGTAAGAGATAGTGCATCATATTCAAAAGCAAGTCTTCTCCTCCTAAAGTACATCCCGCCAAGGACTTTATCTGCGAAACTCCTCCTGCAGTGGCAGTAACAGCGACATCACAAAATCCAGCACCCATATTGAATATAACTGCTATTTTCTCACTCCCACTGCCCATGTTATCATGTGCAGTCTGTTGCTGCTGCTGAGCGTATAACAAAGCAACTGCAGTTGGTTCGGGCATCAATCTCAGAACTTGAAGACTAGCCATCGCACATGCCCGTTCAATCCGGCTTAGCTGAAACCGACTAAATGATACGGGAACCGTCAAAACAACATCCCGAACAGGACGCTTCAGCTGAGCCTCAGCCATAGCCTTTAGTTCAATGAGAAATATTGCAAGGACCTCTTCAGGACTAGTTGACCTCCACATGTTTTTCACCAGTGCAGCAATGAAAGGGCGGACACCAATATCCAGAGTCTGCACAAGAAATGGGAGGGTTTTGCTCGTATGAACAACAGGGTCTGTGTCCACTCTTCCAATCAAACGCTTCATGTTGAAAACTGCAGCTCCAGATAACATTTCATGCTCATGTGCCAGCTGGTTGCTTACTCCACCTGCTGGGATTTCGTCTTTGAAGGTGACAAAAGATCGTATCAGCTTCTGATTTCGGGTATTCCTGAGAAGCTGGATATCAGAACCGTTCCATAGAGCCACACTGCATTGAGATGTCCCGATGTCAATCCCAACTGCAACCTCTATAAAAGGATTAGAAGACTTTTCCTCTCCGGTTGTTTCACTATCCGACGCTACAGTGTATGCCTGTTCAGCCATTCCTGAAACCCAAACATATGTGCCAAAAGATGTTCAGAAAATAGCTGAGAGTAACTAGCATAATGCCTTACTCTGTACAGCCTATAACGCTTAACATACAGGCATACAGCCTACTCAATCCTGATATTCACAAATCATAATAATAAGAATGTGTGCATTATAAATTGACACCAGTTCTAGTCTTCTAGACTAGAGTCATGCATCTTGAACATAGCTGTTGCCTAAACCTCATTTCATGAAATTTCTCAACGATTCTTACCGCATTCAAGACGACAATGAGGTAATGAACACAAAGCAGTAACGGCCTAACGGGAGTTCATTTATAAAAAAGTTCAAAGCTCGTCTTCACAACATAAAATCTACAGTCCAGAGAATAAGGGACATTTTACAATTTTCACCCCATTTCTCATCGCCATTGTTAACTCGACTATCAAATTTTACAGGGGTTATGTTAAAGCTGCTTCTAGTAAAACAGGGCAAGTAAACTGCAGCCAGTAGTACCAAACATGCAAAACAATAGAAAAGAAAACTGCCAGTAGTTAGCAAGTAAAGTAACTCAGTAGTTACAGAGAAAGAAATCTAAGTATAGAAAAGAAAAGCCACAATTCTGGAATTCTCAAATCACATCATCTGACAATTTCAATTCTATTTCTATCAGCAAATTGAAGCTCAAGATTGAAATGATCATATCAGAAATCTTCATTCAAAGCGCAAACTTTGCATTGACTTGCTAAGCATTTAATCAAACACCTAATAGGCATCCCAAAATACTAGCAAAAATCAAGAAATCGGACCAAATTTAAAGCGTGTATAATTGGGGAATTGAATGTGAGAGAGATAAGATAACTTACCTTCCATTTGTTTGTTTGAACACTGATGAGATTGAGAAGGATCGAGAGTCGACAATAGTGCCTTTGCCTCTTTGGTAACTTTGGTTGTGCAGTGAATTGAAGAGAAATGGAACCGACTCGAGCAGAATATATAAGGTGGCTAAACTAAAAAACTCTCACATATTCTAGACCTTCCCAGATTTGTCTATGCGTAGTACTACTAGTAGTAACACACAGTCAAATGTCTTTATTTTGCTGCTTTGAAAAGATATCTGTCCTTTTTTTTTTTTTTTTAATTCAAATGAGCAACACTTAGTACGTCAACGGATTTATAATGATATAATTACAAGTTCTTCTCCCGCTATGACATAAAATAATACTATCTTTTAAAGCAATTAAGCAGTTAAAAAATGAACTATTGAAAAAATATCCTGCACGATAAAATTTATTTCTTAAGAGAATGGAGGAACGAAATTGAACCTCATAATTGTAAATTGTGAGTCTGACTAAAACCTCTGCATCAGACATTAACAAAAGCCTAACTAACAACAATGTGCAATGGAACCATTTGTGCCTCATTGCAACAGTCCTTTGTATTTATACCAGGCAATGGCAACCACAAACAATAATACTGATGCAGCTGAAGATCCTCCAATGGTCCAGTTAAATCTGCTCATCCGGCGCTCCTTGTCCGTGAAAAGAAGGAGATCTTTGAAGTTCATACCAAAAATTCCAGCCACAACGAAGAAAGCATTCACCACAAATATTGCTGTCAACAACACAATTCCCATCTGTAGAAGATTGTTCTGGTTGCCATCTAGCATAATGTTGATGTAGGCTTCAGTGTGTCGTCCACGTACTCTCTCAGCTTCATAAATCGAACAAAATGTTAATGCAGGATTACAAGTTCCACAATAAGGTCATCTTTAATATTCAATCTAAAAATCCAAAATGTAGACTATTATTCAAACTTGAGAAAACTATAAACAACTCCAGAAGCATTTCAAGCTCCTCAACATCAATGTGATTGCTGGTTCCGTTAGGATTTCTGCTGAAGCGAATATACCATTAGCAAAATAAATAAATTATGTAAGTGTAAATGTAAAGCCAAAGCAAAATAAGTGTGGCATTGGCATGCCTATCGTCGTTGTCATCAGAGCAATCAGCTTCTTCATCTATATCATGCTTGTTATTTGTCTGTTGCTGGAGCTTTTCACTCAAATACAACTCTGCCATATCATTGTCATCATCAAGCAGATTCTCTAGCTCATCCCTGACCTGAGAATAACGTTGTAGTCACTAGGCGAAGAGGGAAAAAAAAGAAGCTACTCATACAATTTTGTTACAAGAATCAAGAACAACAATAATAGATAATAGATAACTATCAATCTTGGATGAGAAATGTATCATACCTTCTGAACACGACTAGTGATAGCAACTTCCAAATTGAGAGTGTTAACTTCAGAAGTTAACTTATCCAACACTGGATGAGCTTCTTGCTCCAATGTCCTTGCCTAGTTTTGTCAGAAACATGTAATGATTATCAGAAAACCAAAAGTTTTACACAATTAGAAGCAAACAGGCATTAATATATATTATTACGGGGTGTCTCAACTCTTCTACCGCTAGGCTACAATCGCTTCAACATTTCAATCTCTCATCCAACATGTGCACTTATTTCGAAACTCTTGACTCACTATCAATCAATTCGCATTCTGTATCTATAAAAAAACTAAGTTTAAACCATAAATCCTTAGTTAGGCTCTGAACAGAATTGAACTGAAACTGAAATGAAAATAGCTTATTTCTATTATAAATATATGAACTAAATAAATCTGAATAGAACGGAAGCAGTAATATACCTTAGCCAGGCGATGGCGGGTTCGAATTGTTTGTTGGAGCTTATCAACAAAAGGATCTCTAAAACAGAGTAGAAAAACTTGGTGAGCAGTGATAATGGCCTTAACTATTCAAAATTGATAACAATTAGGCCTGTAAATGGGTGCCACCCGACCCGCACCCGACCCGGTCGGGCACCCAACGGGTGGCAACCCGTTTACAACAAGTGGGTGCGGGTGTAAAACCCCACCCGCACCCGGTACTTTATTAACGGGTTGGGTGACAACCCGATAAATCTAATTTCCTAATTAGAACCCGTAACACCCGTGAGTACTGATACCTAAAATTTCGCTTTCTTCTTCAACCCAGACCCTAGTCTCCACGCCGCCACTCACCGCCACCACGAGTACTGAAACTTCGTCGTTGGCTCCGACCTGATGACTCGTCGGCCTCGCCGCCACTCAACGCCACCACGACCACCACCACGTATCTCACCAACACCGTCCTCCCCTATTCTTCGACGGTCTCCTCGTTTAACATCGGTGGTACAATCCTCCACGTCTTCTGTCCGACGGTCTCCCCGTCTTAATAGTCTATCATCTGCTGGTAATAACTCTCTTTTATTTATTTTCTTTTATAGTAGATATGAGTTTTTCTTCTCTTCTCTGATTTGATATGGGTTTTATAACTTATGAGAGATGGATGGGTTTTTCTTCTCTGATTTGATATGGGTTTGTTCTAATATACAATTTTTAACTATTGATTGGGGCAGATTGAGTTTGGAAAGTTATGTGTAGTTTGGATTTTGGATTAATGAATTCGTGTTTTATTGTTCTATTTTGATGTAGCTTTGGGATCACGAACTCGCGCTGAATCGCACGATACACATCCTACAACTGAAGGAACGACTATTGCTGGTGAGTTTCTGCTTATGGGTTTTCTTGAGTTCTGTTGTATCCGCCAACTATATTGGGTCGTGAGCGTGCTATTGTTATTAGGCCTGTGAATGGGTGGCAACCCGCAACGACCCGGTCCTCACCCGCTCCACCCATTCACATGACTAAAGTGTGGGTGCGGGTACGGGTTAACACCCGCACCCACTCAACACCCGACCCGCTCAGCACCCGCACCCGTATAGCACCCGACCCGCTCAGCACCCGGACCCAACCCGCTCAGCACCCGGAACCCGACCCGATCAGCTTTTTATTTTTAATTTTTTTTTTCATTCTCAATATTGTACAATTGCTATGTATTAAGTTGAAATAATTTTTTTACAATTATAATGACAGACCCTCAAGAGTTTGCATGATGCACATGTTTGAGTTCATCCAATCTTTCATAGTAAGATTTTATGCAGAACAACAGAATAATGGTAAAATGGGCATCAACCAAAATCTAGTATTTATAGAAACTAAATTGAAGATTGATTGGCAGTGTTTATGTGACATTATTGCAAGATTGGAAGTTGTCATAAGTAGAACCTTGAAACCAGCTAACAAATACTACTTCCTTTCATTTTCAATAGATCAAAGTTCTTTCATCTTGAGCTTTTTTGCCTTGCTTCTAGACAAGTTCTGGTTTCTCTAGAAACGAAAGAAGGCCCGATCAACACTCTGCAGCACAACATTAATCAGAGCTTGGAACCTGGAAGTGTAATCTTCTTTAGCTCCTTGCGCAATATCTCCCAGATGGACTCTTGGGAATTGAGTTGACGAACCACAGAAATGCAGCAGGAAATTTATATTTCTTCAAATTCTACTACATCTGTCTCCATGCCGCCGAGCGCATCAACAATTTCAAAATCTACAACAAAATTCAAGAAATAAAATATAATAATAAGTAACTTCTCCAAACATAGGCTATATATGAAATAATTTAATAAAGTAAATGCACTTACCATCCGTGAGAAAGGAAATCCAGTCTCGAGACACAACTACAGCTTCAACTAGATCCGATAACATTGTACAACGTGACTCGGACAAAACTTGTCCACCCATACTAAATGCTGATTCAGAGGCAACGGTAGTAGATGGGACTGCTAAGATATCTCTAGCTATCTTACCCATAACACTACCTAATCTCTCGTGGTTTTGTTTCCACCAAAGCAAAACATCGAGAGAAATCAACCCATTGAACTTTTCTTCCGATAAATATTTCTCCAGATCTGATTTTTCAGCAAATGAATCACTAGCAAGACACCATTTCTCAAAATCATACAACGAAGAAGGCAATCCGCTATTTGAGCTACTAGCATCAACTGCTCTAGTCCCCGAAGAGTGATGTATGTTCCCTCCATATGCTACAAACAACTTATCAATGGAGTCCCGAACTGTCTTGGTATGAAGCGCATGTTCTTCCTCATTTTATAGATCTTAGAGTAGTAATACTCTATAGTTTGCATCTTGTACCGAGGATCGAACACCGTGGCTGTAGTTAATCCAATAGTACAATTACAATCCTCCCAATACTTCAAAAACTTTTCTTTCATATTCCTAACCATATCCCTAACATATGAGTGATCACTACTTTCCCACTCTAACATGTGAACATGAATGTCATGAATATCAATAAAGAACAAATTAGAAGTGGAGTAGTTACTTCCACTTAGACGAAGTGTAGCATGATAAAAGGGCTTCAAGCAATCAAAATAACTTTAGCTTTTTCCCATTCCGATTCAGTAGGATTCAAATGAGAGTATAATGTATCATTGGCCCAAAAATTAAAAGCAGCCTTAAGAGGGAGTGCTGCCTCTAACATCAAATACGTTGAATTCCACCTTGTGGAGACATCCATTGGCATATCTTTTAAATGGTCCACTTTGCATTCTTTCTTAGCTTGGTCAAACTTCTGTTTGGCACTAGGAGACTTGTCCAACAACCGAACTACATCACGAATTGTACCAAGCAGATTCTTAATTACTTTGATTCCATCTTGAACCACCAAATTTAGTATATGGGCTGAGCATCTAACATGTAACATTTGACCATCTAACACTAAAGATTCACTATACCATTCTTGCAATCTCAACAACATAACATCATTTGATCCAGCATTGTCAACTACTATCGAGAATAACTTATCTCCTATTTTCCATTCATCAATGACCCCCCTCAACACATCAAATAAAGCTATACCCGTATGCGGATAAGGAACTTCTTTAAATGCAATTATCTTCTTGTTCAAATTCCAACCCGAATCGATATAGTGGACAGTCACGCAACAATAAGGGGTGTTGGTATGCTCTGACGTCCACATATCAGTGGTCAAGGATACTCGACTATCAATTTCAGCTAAGGTCTTGCCTAACTTCACTTTTTCCTCTTTAAAAATCTTAAGAATCTCTTTCCTAAGTGTGGGCCGACAAGGAAGCTTATAGTAAGGGTTGATACCTTTCAAGAAATGCTTGAAGTAAATATGCTCGGTCATGCTTAAGGATAGTTGTGCTTCACCACGGCAATGGAAAAATCACGGTTACTTTGCTCTTGGCTGAACTTGTGCTCGGACCTTGGACTCTTTAGTGCTGCTCCCTTTCTTGGAACTCTATGTACTTTACAATAATCATGTATGTGCCCGAGCATTGTCTTTGTGCCGATTCTATTGCCACATACTATCTTTTTACTGCAATGATTGCATGTTGCAGAAGTAGCATTCGGGGTTTCACGGGTAAAGTGATCCCATACAATAGAGCCTTTCCTTTTGCTTTGACGTGTAGGTGGTAAATCTGTTGCATAACAAACATGTATTAGAACAAGCTATTGCAAGCTAGCTCTACTGTCCAAGAAATTTGTGACGGTAAAAATAGTTTAATCTATTCAAGATCTATAAACAGAGCCTATAGCTTATCAATCTTTGTTAATAGAGCTCATTAAGTTCTCTTACATAGATTAAGGCTAAATTAAGCTCGTGAGAGTGCTTAAATAATTAAGCTAAATATGATTTCTAGTATCATTTAATTACACCAGACAATAAGTACAAAGAATTGATATGCCCATATGCTTATATGCATTAACCATTAGAACTCAAGAAAACCCATAAGCAGAAACTCACCAGCAATAGTCGTTCCTTCAGTTGTAGGATGTGTATCGTGCGATTCAGCGCGAGTTCGTGATCCCAAAGCTACATCAAAATAGAACAATAAAACACGAATTCATTAATCCAAAATCCAAACTACACATAACTTTCCAAACTCAATCTGCCCCAATCAATAGTTAAAAATTGTATATTAGAACAAACCCATATCAAATCAGAGAAGAAAAACCCATCCATCTCTCATAAGTTATAAAACCCATATCAAATCAGAGAAGAGAAGAAAAACTCATATCTACTATAAAGAAAATAAATAAAAGAGAGTTATTACCAGCAGATGATAGACTATTAAGACGGGGAGACCGTCGGACAGAAGACGTGGAGGATTGTACCACCGATGTTAAACGAGGAGACCGTCGAAGAATAGGGGAGGACGGTGTTGGTGAGATACGTGGTGGTGGTCGTGGTGGCGTTGAGTGGAGGCGAGGCCGACGAGTCATCAGGTCGGAGCCAACGACGAAGTTTCAGTACTCGTGGTGGCGGTGAGTGGCGGCGTGGAGACTAGGGTCTGGGTTGAAGAAGAAAGCGAAATTTTAGGTATCAGTACTCACGGGTGTTACGGGTTCTAATTAGAAAATTAGATTTATCGGGTTGTCACCCAACCCGTTAATAAAGTACCGGGTGCGGGTGGGGTTTTACACCCGCACCCACTTGTTGTAAACGGGTTGCCACCCGTTGGGTGCCCGACCGGGTCGGGTGCGGGTCGGGTGGCACCCGTTTACAGGCCTAGATCTCTCTATGTAACTAATTCATCGCATAAATAGGAACAAAATTACATTTTTGCCCCTCAACTGGACGTATCTTTCGAATTTGATCCCTAAGCGAATTGAAAAATGCAAATACGGTCCCCTCACGAACTAGGGCTAATTAGGATGATTTTGGGCGATGACTTGAATGATGACTGGATAATAATTTTAAAAATATAAAAGAAAGTAAAAATAAAAAAAAAGGAAGCTAAACTTAGCTCAGTTCTAGATCGGAGCTTAAGGCTCTGAATTAGGGATGACAATTTGGGCCGGGCAGCCCGAGCGGCCTGGGCCCGATTTTGTCGAGCCAGGCACGCCTGATCACCCTTTTGGGTTGGGCTTGGGCCTGTTATATAGGCCCATGGGCCGGGCCTGGGCCTGAAATTCTAGCCCACTAGCCCGGTCCGACACAGGCCCGACCCAATTGTATACTATATTTTTGTATATATTATATGTAATATATGTAAATATAATTATTTAATTTGTTATTTATACATTAGTAGTATTAAATTAAGGTGTAATTTATATATTTTTCATACTTTCCTATGTATTTACAAAATTCTCTATTGAATTATATATTTTAATATACACCACATTCAATAATTTATAACTACTTGAAACATTTTTTGTGTTAATTTCTTAAATATTTTAATTTCTAATTTTTAAAATTTTTAGATTTAAAAAAATGATTCTTTTTATTTCTTTTGAAAAAAAATTTAAAAATGGGCTAGGCCCGAGCCCGGCCCGGCCCATGACGGGCTGGGCTTGGGCCTAAATTTTAGGCCCGTACTCGGGCTTGGGTCGGGCCAGGGCCTGGGCCAAATGTGTCGGGTCAGGACCGGGCCTCTGGCGGCCCTGCCCAGTCCGGCCCATTGCCATCCCTACTCTGAACTGGAGCTCTCTGCTCCGTCCCATTCGACCTGCTCCCTTTAGATCGGAGCTTAAAGAATTCGATCCGAATTCATGGCGAAGGTGTATGGAGCTGGGCTCTGCCGTGGCGGAGCTCAACTCTTTACCTTTTTTTTTCTAAATAAAAATAATTATTATCCAATGATGTCCGAGTCATCGCCCATCCAAATTCGTCCTAATTCACCCCACTCTATATAATTAGAACTACAAATATAAATGAAATAAAGTATACACTACTTTTACTAATTAATGGCATAAATTATTCTATTTGCTTATTATTTTGGCATTACTTAGGCGATCTGCGTGTAATCTTCCCAAGAAAATAACGAAAAAATTGATCATGGTGATGCATATTTGACATCAGACTTGAAGCCATGCTTGATGCTACCTGAAGCTCATAAAAGCGGTTATAAGAGGTTGATCATCAATTGACATGTGGCCAATGAAAAAGAAAAGGTTATTAAAGAATTAAAGGATGATCATCATATCCACACCCACACCCATATATACCCACACCCATATGATCTAAACATCTTGATGTAGCTTAATTTTTTTCATATAGTAGAAGTGTAGAAGTTATAAAGGTCTCGAGTGGTAATGGTGTTGAAAACCTGGAATAACACCACATTGGACGCCCTATCATCCACCGAAATAGGAGATGGCCGTGAGATCTAATGCTATCGAATCCATAAGTTGATTGGCTTTTGGAACAAAATTTAAGAAGTTATGTTCGTAGGTTTTCCAACTAATTAATTATCTTTTTTTTAAACGGTAAATATTACAACTACTCTCCTACACTACTATTATTATACAAATATACTAAACCGCCTTATTTCTCTACACATATACCAACCTTATAACCCCGTCACCGCCATGGATCGAACTATGCACCTCTCCTTCCACTGTTTCAACTTCTTACCGCTGCACCACCTTATGACTCCAATTAATCTACATAATTATCCTTTAGTTTTGAGCTACGCAGCATGTTTATAAGTATGTAGTTGAATAATAATGTAAATATGCGCATTGGAGGCAAGGATGGGGCCTTTGAGTGGGGTTCTATTTATCCTTCATTAGACTCCGAGCGAACCTTAATCAAGAAAATGAATTTTTTCATGCGAGATCAAGAAAATGAATTTTTTCATGCGACTACTTAGGAAAATTGAGGTTGTAACATTATATGTTAAAATGTCAAACATTCTAGTAGAGTTGAAGCATTGATAAGATTGTATATAATGAAATCTTAATTTGGAAACTGTGAGAATTTGATGTAGTCTAGTGATGGTGATAATTATGTGAGCTGGCTTAGCACGCCATATGGTAGTAGTTGTTGTATTTGATAAGTATCTTTAGAGATGTAGGATTCGAGGGGAGGAAAACATGCAAAATAAGAATGATGAAATCCATTGGCATGCTCTACTAAAATCTCTATTCCCGTTTCCCAAAAACAAAACAAGATTTGGACATATTTCTAAGCAAGCAAGCAAGCAACAAAGATCGAAAAGGAGTTATTATAACCCCTAAATTTGGATATTGTCTCCACCTAATACTTTCATTCCATCATTCTTTTCTAAATGTCTCTACTTTGTTTGTGTAACTTGTAGTATCACCACTTCTTGTGTGGCACAAGATAGTGTAAAGATTCGAAAGTAATTAGCACAAGCTAGTGTAAAGGCGAGGAACAAAAGTTCGTGATTAAAACAAGTGTTAATTTCCGACTTAATTAGCTGAAAGAATAACAGTGCGTGCCGAACTTGATAAGAAAAGCAGGGGCTAGGAAGCGCTGCATAACTCGACAATCACAGCAAACTGCGTGCTGGAACAAAATCTTTGTACCAATTTTATACTTAGGGTTCTTGGCCCGCGAAGCAAAATCAACATCTTGATGACCATTGCTTGGAGAAAAATCTTTAGGGCTTAATAATCACAATACATTTTGTTCAATATTATCTGTTCAATTTGTAAACTATAGAGCAAGAAAAATATATAGTCCAATTTATCAAGTACATAAATAGGTGTTTTTAGTTAGGGCTCCTTGTAAGTTTTTCAATTCAATCAATATGCATAAAATTTCAGGTACTTGATCCATACTTTGCAACAATTAAATTTAAGGGTCTAACTAATGCAGTGCATAGTATATATATACTTATTATCTAACAAAGTGGATCCATGCACCTAACATATCTCCCACGCGAGGAAATCAACCTTAGAAACCGGAAAATGAGTGGATTACATGAATGATCTTTTTCACTTTTCTACATGCCTTTTCTTGGACAACATTAGCACTACTAATTAGTAGTTTACGAAAATCCATTAAGATTTTAATTTGTTTGCTGTGAACTCATCATATTCATATCCACCTCTCTCTGTGTACAAATACACTATACTGGAGTATTAGTGACTTTATTCATGATTTTATACGTACCAAACCCAAATCATCATGATCATATTCATAAGTCATAATTAACCCTCTTCCATTTCCCTGCGCGCGATATATAATTATGTGATCTTATAATTTTCCCTCTATATATACATCACCAGTTCTCTTCCATATACTCAACTCATCGTTTAAACAAGTTAGTTCACATCAAGAAACAAACATACTATATATAATGGGTGATATTTCTATCTCAAATGGAAATGGGAATGGTACAAATGGAGTTCAAAGAAAGAGCTGTTGGTATGAAGAAGAAATTGAAGAGAACTTGAGGTGGTGCTTTGCTCTCAAGAGGTATACAATACTTAATCGTATGTTCAAATCACACACATTATATAGTAGCAATGTTGTACTTTTAGCTAGTAGTACTAAGTTCTCTTTCAATTCAGTTTTGAGTAGATTATATTATACTATTACTCTATATAGCTAGCTAGCTTTATTCTTAATTGCATGCAAATCTAAAACTATTTTTTTTAAACGGCAAAAAAAAATAAAAAAAATGATTGAATTAGAAGATTCCTGCATGAAATGATTTAATTAGATAAAGAAGGTTTCAAGAACATAACAGAATTTATCAACATTAAACATGTTTGCTAATAAAAAGTTGAAGTTGTCGATCTGCTAATTTGTGTTTTTACTTTCTTTAAATAACATTGTTAAAGACTTAAAGTAGGGGAGCTTCTTCACATATTCTCCTTTAAAAGTTGCGAAAAGATAAAATCACAAAAGGTCATTAATTATTAAAGCATTCACGTCATCTATTAACCATTAATTTTTCATTTGTTTTTCTAATTTTTCCTTATTCTCTTGTGTGTTTGTGCAGTATTCTTCACACTGGTGCTTCTCAGTACCAGGATATTCAACTTTTGGACACTAAGCCCTTTGGAAAGGTACGGCATTTCAAAACCCAAAAAAAAAAAAAAATCTAAAGAAAATAACAAGAATTGTTAGTGTACAAATTTAGATTAACGAACTTAATTTGTTTGTCATTTAATTAATGTTTCAGGCACTGGTAATTGATGGAAAGCTTCAAAGTGCAGAGATAGACGAGTTCATATACCATGAGTCCCTTGTCCATCCACCTCTGCTCAATCATCCAAAGTATCATCGTCATTTCTTTCATTTAGTACTCAGTTTAATTAATTTAGTTTTCTCTCTGGCAATAAATTAATTCAATGCACTCAAATCTTGTTTAACTTTTACAATTTCCAGTCCAAAAACCGTTTTCATCATGGGAGGAGGTGAAGGCTCTACTGCTAGAGAAATACTGAGACACAAAGATGTGGAGAAAGTTATTATGTGCGACATTGATGAGGTCGGTTCATTTTCATTTTCTTGAAAACACTATCAAAACCTTGTTATATACTTAAGACAGAAATGTAATCTGATAAAGAGTTTGTAACTTGTATTGCAGGAAGTAGTTGATTTTTGCAGGTCACACTTGTTGGTTAACAGAGAAGCTTTCTATGATCCCAGAATGGAACTTGTCATCAATGATGCCAGGTTGATCCTAAACTAGTCCTGCCTACATTTTTCCATGAGTATGTGTATTAATAATTCATGTTGTACAAATCAGGGCTGAACTTGAAAGGAGGGAAGAATTGTATGATGTGATAATTGGAGACTTAGCTGATCCAATTGAAGGAGGGCCATGCTACCAGCTCTACACCAAATCTTTCTACGAGTTCATCGTCAAGCCTAAGCTTAACCAGGATGGCATTTTCGTCACACAGGTAGATCATGCACATTTTAGTATACGCATTTTACAGAACGAGTTTAATTTTCCTTAAATTGCATATCTAAAACAGAGTTTTCGATATCTCAGGCTGGACCAGCAGGAATCTTTAGCCACACTGAAGTGTTCTCTTGCATCTACAACACACTTAGGCAGGTTTTCAAATGTAAGTTCATCTGATATATCTAATTGCCTTTTCGCAGATTATTGTGAAGTGATTAAATGAACCACAATTAGATATTTTTCTGGGTGTTTACAAATGTTGTTTTCAAAATCTGGTTTCCCAGTTAGCTGTACTAACTTTGTGGCTGATCATATGCAGATGTTGTACCTTACTCAGCTCACATTCCTTCCTATGCTGACACTTGGGGATGGGTCATGGCATCAGATTCTCCATTCACGCTCACGGCGGATGAGCTAGACCTCAGAATTAAGCAGAGGATCGAAGGGGAGAATCGATATTTTGATGGTAAAACATTCACATCAGCCTCTACGCTGAGTAAAGCTGTTCGAAAATCGTAAGACTTGTTCTCCTTGTACTACTTACTTAACAATGATTATTTAAATACTGATTACCCGATTAATATCTAACATTGAATTCAATGAACCGCAGGCTACACAACGAGACTCATGTTTACACCGAAGGAAACTCCAGGTTCATCTATGGGCATGGAGCTGCCTATAAGAGCCATTGATCTGATACAAAACGTACTCACAGAAGTGCAAATTTATATGGAAGTCCTGAATCTACAACACCAGAAAGAAATGAACACTAAGACCTACTTGTCCTGTTTTATTACTCCACTTATTATGTACTTACTTTCAAAGAAATTATGAAAGCTGATGAATCTTCCTTGTTCACAGACCAATGCGCAAGAAATTAACAGTCTTTACAAATCTACAATTTTACTACGATGGATAAGTAGTCTTGGTCCAAATCCCAATCAATCATATCACGAAACTCAACATATAAGTTGGATCACAAATCCACGCCTTGATGTATAAGGCTTGGTCTATAACATGCTTGTTAGACTACGTTATCTTCATCTTAAAAACCATTGAATTCAAAGTTACTTGGTCGTTTTTTATACCACAAGTTCGGTTTAGACGAAGATAACAGAACACAAATCATACACAAAACCATATTCCATCCACTTAAATTCTTAAACAGAGTCATTAATTAATCACAGAGATTACAGCAATATATTTATCCAAGAAAAAAAGCATGGTCGGTTTACAAATCATAGACCTGTTTGCCAGTAAACTTAACCTCAATGGGACTAATATTCTTCCCAATGCTCCTCATGTTCTGCCCCACCCCGGTACGCCCAGCGTTAACCTTCTCCGGGTACACACCATCCTTAGGATGCAAATACTGAACTTCCCCATTAGGGAACACTCTGTAAAACTGGTACTTAATCTTGTACTTAGACCTCAACCTGGTCCCCAAGGCCAGGCACTGTTCCTTCCTCGCCAGCTTCAACAGATTAGGCCCTTGCCTCATGATCGCCGCTCCGCCAGTCGGCATCTCGAACACCTGCTCCTTGGGAGACTCCCAGGTAATGACGTAGAACTCTTCTACCTGGGCCTTGCGGAGTAGGCCGCCAGTGCTGCCGCCGAAGATAGGGGAGGGGGTGGTGGGGTCGAGTTCTGGTGGGGTGAATCCGGCTGGGGCTTCGGGTTCAGCCGTGGTGGCGGCGGCGGCGGCGGCTGGGGCAGGCTCGCACATGGCGCGGACGGGGCGGTAGGAGATGGATGGCTTGGGGGAGGTGGTGGTTTTGGGGGTGAAGTGGGAGAGGGATTGTTTCCATGGGGCTGTGAGGCGGTGGGTGGTGGGTGGTGTGAAGAGAGAGGATTGGGTTGCCATTGCCATGGATTGTTGGATGGATGGGTTGAGTTTGTGGGAATAATAATAATAATGAGTTTGAGTGATCAGACTAGACTGGTTTTGAATTGGAAGGTGAGTTGCATGAAATATGGATTTGTTTTCTGTGGAGTAGGATTGGATAAGCTCATTTCTCTAACCAGCCAATTAGGAACTTTGTTTTTGATACGGCGATTCGTTAGCTATCCTAATTTAACGCCATCTGTCACTAGGAATCAAATTCAATCTTTCTACTTTTTTTTTTTTTTTTTTTCTCACTGTGATAAATTGCACCACCAGTTTCCCACGGTAAATGATTTATGGACATGACAAACGAGTCATTCGGACGCAGTCATTTGGAATTACAAATGCTATTGTGTTGATTTGTGAGGGTAATACATTAAAACCCAAACTAACAAATCTCATTCTCATATACTCTAAAATCTTGTTTACAGATTGGATGCAGGTTGGCCTGGTTGCAAATTTTGTATAGAATTTGGCTGTGTCAAAATGCAGTTCGAATATTTCATATTTTCATTTATGGATATGAAACGGGTTTGGACTCTTATTCTACGGTCAAGTTATTAGATGATAAGGGCGTAACCACTGTGACATACTATCTAACAGAAGGTGTGGAGTCCACACATAGGAAGATCAAATTACAGAGTGTCGCACTAATTGCCCCTATCAACTAAAATAGACATACGGTCCTAATCCTATTCAAAACTCACATCATATCCTCTTATTCATTATGTTCGGCAAGGGAGGCAATTTTGCTCCGTCATATGGGTTTTCCATACAAGATCCATTTAAATGGTTAAATAAGACTGTCGGTGCAGTATTATGATAGTGTCCCATATCTCAAATCAATTAAGAGATGGTGAGATAGTCTATATAAGGAGACCACCGCTCACATATGGAATGAGGACTTTTGAGTAATGCTAAAATACAAATTTGTACGGTCATAGGTCCAAGACTGTAATTTCTTAATAGTATAAGACCTATGCGATCCAAGTCAGGACTAACCGGCCCAAATGGTCGGATGGTCATTTCCTTACCAAGTAAAATGGCCTATTCATTTGATTTGGAATGTGTCCATTAAATTTGACGATACGGTTAAATTCCTATATTTTCCTCATTATTTTCGTGTCCATTGGCGCTGGTGTGCAGCTGATGGAGATTAGGACTACTGGAAAGTGGAAACTCTTCAATTCTAGTTACATACTGCGAAATTCCACAAGATTTTACAGCATCCCTTCCATTCCCTCTGACTCAGCATCCCTTCCATTACCTCTGACTGTAAGTACCTTTTGTAGCTTCAAGTTTAAACTTGCTTTACCGCTGTTTTGTCGTTTCAATCGAGCAATGCTTGTCGAGTACATCAAGCACATCACCTGTTTGATGTTTTGCTTGAACCACAGGGAACCGAGTTCCTCTTTTCATATTCCTTATTTCAAGATTTTTACTTTCATTATTTCATCCTGCTGGTTAAGATTATTGCATTCTAGTTTTAGAATTTTACCTAATCTGGAGAGATATGTATGTGTTCTTGTTATTTTTTGGAATTTTGGTGAATTCTAAACCCAGTTATGATAAATTTGAAATCCTTAGCTTCTTGACTTCATTAGCCCATGGCCAATACAGTTATTTGCCTCAGTGTTAAACAACAAGACAAATAGAGATGCTGTTTCTTTATTAGGAAATTGTATCTACTAGTACAATTTTATTTTCCACATTAACTCGCAATCCACAAAGTAAATTCACCACAAAATGAAATACTGCACTCTTATGCTTGTTCTATGCAGCTATTGCATCCTGCTCCTTCAGAAGATGTCTCTACTTCAAATTGAGATGCTGTTTGGTATCCCTCGCACATTAAGTCCACTCCTCTTTTTACTGTCACCTGGGGTTGGTCTCCCCTGCCCATTAAGTCCACTCCGTGTACCATCACCAGAGGTGTTGGGAAGTAACAAAGTGTACGGAACCTTAACCGGCCCTGTTCGATTTCTTAATGTGCTGTCATTGTTTCTCTCCCGTATTTTGGCTTCAATGTCGACCAGTGCTTTACTAAATCGCTTAAATGATTCCCGTGGCTGATTATCCGCGGTCCACTCCGGATTGTCTCTCTTGCCAAGATATATTTCGTCTTCAGAATGCCTGGACAGTATTTCTATTAGAGAAACACCGAGAAGTGTTTGGTACTGAGCTGTTATTGTTTTCAGGAAAGCCAGGTCTGGGTTTGTCTCTAATTCGGCATACTCAGGAGTCCCTGGTTTGGGCATGAATCGCCGGCTCACAGTTGGCCTGTTCGGAAGATAGCCTGCATAAGCATACTGGCCAAAATTTACAGCAGCATGAAGAGCAGAAGCCACCCATATTATGATCGTGCATGTCTTGATGAGTTCGGCTTGTGTCTGCATACTGGGCCACCTTTCCTCATCCGTCAAGTCTCCATGTCCATCTTTACAAACCTCCGTCCACCATGATTGGAGTTCAGGATCTTCCTTTACTTTACTATCTGTCGGATAGTAAAAGCAGCAGTACTCACTGACCCAAGACTCAATTGTAGACCAAATATCTAAACCATCAACAGCATAGGGATAATCCTCTATTAGAAGTCTCAGCCCATGGGGCTGGCTTGAATCTTTGACTGCCATTCCTCTGTAGCAAAAGACAATAAGCAGTAGCTATGAGTATTTCACCCAAAATGAGCTAATAGCATAAAATCTTGTGCAACTCTCACCAAAATGAGGCTGTTATATTTTCTATTCTATGGCTTATTTGCATAGAATCGTGAGATCTTCATATATCCTATACCAAAACCTTGTTATTTCCGTATTTGCATTTCTTTTTTTCACGAAAGTTTTCTAATTTATAATGCCGTTGCAGTGCAGATTTTCTAAAAACATGGTAAAAAGCTGTACATCAGGGATGGTTATGCATTTTCCTTTGAAGACAGAAAGTTCAAGAAAAAAGCTTCGACCAACCTTTTGATCAGATCTTCTGGAAGTCCCTGTTCTTTGAAATTCCAGTTTTTATATACTGCTGAAGACATTTCCATGGCATATCTCCCGGGGAAGACGGTTCTCTCTAGTATTCCACCTGCATTAATGAGGGTCTGCCGAGCCAGCGCGTTTATGTGCATTGTATCACGGAAATGAGGCTGCAGCAGCTTGAATATAGGGTGGAGCACACTCAACTGTCTATTTGTGGCAATTACGAATGGCTCAATAACGCAATGGGTATTCAACCTGCATAAAGAAATCATTAGGTAATCCATTAAATCTTAATATCCTGTTCATCTATTTGCATTTGCAAGTATACCAGTGACTTATGAGCTGATGGTAGCCTGAATCATTTACTGCAGCATAAGCTTTTGCCAGCTGCCAAATGGCATTTTGAGTCTTATGCTCAGATTGAGTGTGTATTTCACTGACTGGTCCATGTATATCTACTTGTTCATGCTCAGGTGGAGTGTATACTTCACTGACTGGTCCATGTATATCCCCTTCTTCATGCGGCAAGCTCAATTCAATTGCTAGTGGCTTCAAGGTCCCATCATCTTGGAGTAGAAGGAGAGTTCGAGTGGCATACGTTTGGGTTTTCGTTGTATTTATCCGCCTGAGGTACATCATCAGTGCATCATGATGATCCAATATGAACAGCTTATTATTTACAATTGCCTGGAATCATGAAAAGTAATACCATCATCAGATATGAAGCTAAAAACTAAGTGATATGGGAATGTGCATGAAATCATTTTGCGTCTTAATTCTGTGTTAAATTCCCTTGTGTCGTTTTCAGAATTACGGTGCCAAAGCCTCTTTCATTCCAACTTTAGAAAGCATTAAGTGAATTGATACAGAAGTTAACAGCAGCTTTTCATTTTCTTCATTTGTCTTTTCTCAATTACAATTTGTCATTTTTTAGGAAATGTTATGATCAATGTTTTAAAGTCGGGGTGCTGAGCGGGGAATTTTACCTTTATCAGCCTTGAATTTTGTTATATTTTGGAATAACATAAACAAAGAAAAATATAACACTGTATGAGTATTAGTTACCAAAAATGATTAACTTCTATAGTGAAAAATCATTATCATTCTACTTTGAAAGTTTTAGAAGGCAACAAATTAATTATGCATAAACTACAGAAATAGTTGTGGTCGTGCCGGAGTGGTTATCGGGCATGACTAGAAATCATGTGGGCTTTGCCCGCGCAGGTTCGAATCCTGCCGACCACGGTTTCTTTTGGTTTCTTTTTTTTCTGTATTTTACATGCCATTCTTTTTTGTATTTAACATGCCATTCTTTTTGTATTTAACATGCCATATAAAACACAGGTTATGATATAGTCTGATAGAGAAGATCGAATTTTACCTCATCTACAGTAAGTCCATTCATGTGTTTTTCGATTTGCTCCCTTGTGATTGTGCTTGTGTGATCACCGTATACTTGAGGATCTAGCTTGCTTGTAGGTGGGAACTCCTGTAACTTTTGAAATCAGCATCTTTTCCATTGAGAACTAATTGGCAGGAACTAAGAACTTGATATACCTTGAGGCGTGAAATGATGACAGGGTTCACTCCAGCGAGCATTTCTCGTCCAAACTCTTCATCTGTTCTCCATGCAGTTCTGTTCTCTGAATTGGATCCATGAGAAAACATGCAAAAGTTATAAAAAGATAACAAAGATCTGTGCATAAGCATATCAAATTCCTCTCTGGTAATACCATAAGTTACCTTTGATTACATCAGGCATCGGAAACTTGAGAAACCGTTCACCATCTGAACGAATAAGTTCCCTGATTAATTCCCATGGGATGCATTCCCTAGCTTTTTGTAATTTATGACCATCAGGTAACTTAACTCCTCCTTCATACAGGTCAAGCACATCTTGGAAGGTATCGAACTCATTGATAGTTTTATCAAACAGAGCTTGGATTTCTGGTACCAAGACCTGGCCTAAGGATTTAAGCGCGTATGCAATGAAATCTGAAAATTTCACTTGAGTAAACCTTTCATCCCGTGGGAGATAAAAGTTCAAATTCAGAAGAAACAGTCTGCTTTCCGAGTTGGGATCTGCGATACACTCAATTGAGTTAAGACCTTACAAAATTAGGAACTTATTATGTCTAAAAAAAAATTAATTTTTTTTTTCAACAGACATCAGATGTGTATTGTTCTCACCTTTCTTGTTTGGCTGACGACCTGTTCTTCCTCTGCGAGGATATGGGTACTCGCTTGAACCTCCTAGCACAGGACGGGCATAATCTGGTCCTTTTTCAGGACTTCCTAAATCATTATAATATGCGTAGTCATATACACGATCCCACTCCTTTGGCTCACCATTCCCATTCCCTTGAAGGATTTTCAGCTCTTCTTCTCTGTACGGAAGTAGAGCTTCTGGTGTATCTCCTGGCAGGTATGTCTGATGCAAGAAAATAGATGGCTTTATGTTAACATCATGAAAATAGATGGCTTTTACTCTCCTATTTATCTGAAAGCTCTATGGGACATCAAATTCCTAGAATTAATCAATAGCTAGTCTACCTTATTGCCCCATTGTGGAAAACAAAATGTCCTGGTCTTGATGAATCATAACTGCTATAGTTATAGTAGTCTTGAGTATATATGTTAAAGCACTTGCCTTTTCATCATTTATTTCATTGAATTACACAATTATGGTAGGTAATACATGACATCTGTTATGTTGATTCTTGGTTATATTTCTTAAAAGTTTATTCGCTTGATGCGCAGGAGATAGTAGTGTACCTTGTTAGTAAAGAAGACACGATCTGTCTTGTAACGCTTTGCCGGATACACCCAAGAGTTGCATACAAAATGGAGCTGGCCATGCCCCGGAACATCTTCTAAGGTAACTGTCCTGAGGAAAAACTGACTGTGATGATGGTTTCGAATAACAAAAGCACCTGGCACTCCATGCGAATCGTCCCGAGAAAAAGCGATGTTGAAAGTAGCATGATCTTCAGCGGAAAGTGAAGTGAACTTTGTAAACCAGTCCTCCAAGTATGCAACTTTTCCTAGTTTCCCTTTTCCATTATCTACAGGGTCCAAAACAGAATTTGATTAGAGACAAAGGTTTAATGACTCTCCATATGTTTTTTAGCATAAACAATTGGGAGAGACACTGAGATAGTAACAAATTTCATTAGTCTACTTCCATCTAAAAAACAGAGCCCAGTAAACTATTCTGTGTTTTATCTGAAACAAATTCTGTGTTTCTCCAATAACGATCAAGGGTATAAAACCAAGAACAAAAGGGCAATAAAAAATCTGAATAAAGAAACTCAAGGAACATGGGAAATGTCAGTTTCTTGATTTCTCGTCTTTTCATAAACTTGTCCTAATAGTACTTCTTGCATGGACTTTGTAATACAGAGAAAGAAGAAAGCAGCAAACCTGCAGGATCACCATGAACAGAACTGATAAGCTGCAACGACACCCGTTTCCCGCAAACTTCATAAAGACGGTCAACCACCGAAGCAAACACGTCAGGTGCGTCCATTTTATTCTTTTTCTGCAACACAACAGTGCCTCTAATCTTCTGTTTGTCATTCTTGGCTTCATTCGGAATCTTTCCGCACACCGTTCCCAGTAAGGTTCCTAGCATCTCCGTAGATTGACATGATGCAGAGTTACCCATTTCAAAAGAAAAAAAAAAAAAAAAAACTTAACTGAAAATGTCTGTGTATGTATGTGCAAGGCTATATTCTGTTTCTGTCCATAAGTATATATAGATGTGGCAGTTAATGAAAGAGACTTAACTTGAGTCGAATATGTGATTAACCATCGAGCCAGTGGTGAATTGACTAGATTAAGTCTTGGTTTGGATTGTTGAAAATCAATGGGAACAACTAGTACTACATGACAATAAAAAGAATTTATTAGCAATGGGTACACATTTGTGGGGCACAAGAGAACTATATATGGTAGTAGTAAACTGGTGCTTGTTAATGTTATCTTCTTTTTCTTTATTAAAGGTACAGTTAAAGTTGGACGATTAGAATTTATCCCATATTGTCTCTGTGACATTCAGGATTGGGGATTAGATTTTCATTTGGCATCACTAGAATGAAAACTCTTTTGAAGTCGTTAAATTGGGTGTAAACCCCTTTTTATGACACATAATATTGGTGTGTATATATTACTAGTAGTAGATTTTGAACTCAGTTTGGTAAAACATAAAAGAAAATATGAATGAGACTTAAAAACATTACATATGATACTTTTGATCACATGATCCATAATAATGTGCCTTGCCTTGATGCAGACAATATATAGTGATAAATCTCTATCAGTATTTATTGGTAAAGTACTACGTAGGTATTGTGGTAAATTATGATTTATTATGAGAGTTGTTTTCTTTCTTTGATAACCCCACTACATGTGCAAAATGCCTCATAGATGGATGGTGTGCATATAGGCATAAATATTTAGAATCATTGAGTGTTGACTTGATCTCCCTGTGTTAGGCTAACTAGAAACTTTCCTCATTATGTCATTCATATGCAAACCATTTATTTTGTCAGGTTATGTTCGTCTAAATATAATTGAATTAAATTGAATTTATTTATAATATAATAAAAAACGAAGTAAATCTTATGCATGTTCTATACAACATTACAACTATTGCACCCTGCTCCTTCCGAAACTGTCTATACATCAAATTGAGATGCTGTTTGGTATACCCTGCACAATAAGTCCTCCCTCTCTGCTGTCACCTGAGGTGTTCGGATATAGCAAAGTGTACGGAAGCTTCACCGGCCCTGTTCGGTTTCTTAATTTGCTGTCATTGTTCCTCTCCAGTATTTTGGTTTCAATTCCTACCAGTGCAGTACTGAATCGCTTGAATGCTTCTCGTGGCTGATTATCTGTGGTCCAGTCAGGATTGTCTCTCTGGCCAAGATATATTTCGTCTGCAGAATGCCTGGACAATATTTCTATTAGAGAAACGCCAAGGAGTGTTTGGAACTGAGCTGTTATTGTTTTCAGGAAAGCCAGGTCTGGGTTTTCCACTAGTTCATCATACTCCTTAGTCCCTGGTTTGGGCATGAATCGCCGGCTCACAGTTGGCCGGTTTGGAAGATAGCCTGCATAAGCATACTGTCCAAAATTTACAGCAGCGTGAAGAGCAGAAGCCACCCATATTATAATTGTGCATGTCTTGATGAGTTCATCTCGTGTCTGCATACTAGGCCACCATTGCTTATCCTTCAAGTCTCCATGTCCAACTTCACGAACCTCATTCCACCATGATTGGAGTTCGGGATCTTCCATTACTACATCATCCGTCGGATAATAAAAGCAGCAGTAATCCCTGACCCAGGTCTGAATTGTAGACCATATATCTAGACCATCAACGGCATAGGGATAATCCTCTATTAAAAGTCTCACCCCATGGGGCTGGCTTGCATCTTCAACTGCCACTCCTCTGTAGCAAAAGACATTAGCTATGAGTATATCACAAAATCTCATGCATAGAATCCTGACAGTTTCATATATCCTATTATCCTATACCAAAACCTGTTATATCTGTATTTGAAATTTCTTTTTTCGCCAAAATTTTCTAATTTACGATATAATGGGATTGTGGTGCAGATTTTCCCTCGAAGACAAACAGTTCAAGAAAAAAGTTTCGACCAACCTTTTGATTAGGTCTTCTGGAAGTCCCTGTTCTGTGAAATTCCAGTTTTTATATATGGCAGAAGACATCTCCATCGCATATCTCCCGGGGAAAACGGTTCTCTCAAGTATTCCACCTGCATTAATGAGGGTCTGCCGAGCCAGTGCGTTTATGTGCATTGTATCACGGAAATGAGGATGCAGCAGCTTGTATATTGGGTGTAGCACACTCAACTGTCTATTTGTGGCTATTATGAATGGCTCAATCACACAATGAGTATTCAACCTGCATAAAGAACTTATTAGGTAATCTGCTTCATCTTAAATTCAGTTCATCTCCTTTCAATGACAACCATACCAGTGACTTATGAGCTGATGGTAGCCTGAATCATTTACTGCAGCATAAGCTTTTGCCAGCTGCCAAATGGCATTTTGAGTTTTATGCTCAGATGGAGTGTGTATTTCACTGACTGGTCCATGTATATCTACTTGTTCATGCTCAGGTGGAGTGTATACTTCACTGACTGGTCCATGTATATCCCCTTCTTCATGCGGCAAGCTCAATTCAATTGCTAGTGGCTTCAAGGTCCCATCATCTTGGAGTAGAAGGAGAGTTCGAGTGGCATAAGTCTGGGTTTTCGTCGTGTTTATCCGCCTAAGGTACAGCATCAGTGCATCATGATGATCCAATATGAACAGCTTATTATTTGCAATTGCCTGGAATCATGAAAAGTAATATAACATCATCAGATATGAAGCTAACAACTAAGTGATATGGGAACTGGGAGTGTGCATGAATACTCCTTGGTCTTAATCCCGTGTCATCTTGTGCCGTTTTCAAAAATCGAGCATCAAAGCCTCTTTCATCCAAATTTTGAAAGCTTTAGTGAATTGATACAGCCATAAATGGAAAATTTTCATTTTCTTTCTTTGTCTTTTTTCAAGAAATATTATGAATGATCAATGATTTTTTTAAGAGTTGGGGGTTTGTTGGGCTAGTTACCACAAATTATTGACTTCTATAGTGAAAAATCAAAAATCATTATCATTTTACTTTGAGAGTAACGGAAGGAAAGAGAGTAGTATGCAGAAACTAAACAAGCACTTGTGGTCGTGCCGGAGTGGTTATCGGGCATGACTAGAAATCATGTGGGCTTTGCCCGCGCAGGTTCGAATCCTGCCCGACCACGTCTTTTTTTTAATTTTTTTTTCAGGTATTTTACAAGCAATATAAACTCTGGCTTATCCTGTTTTTATATTTTCATTTTTTGTATTTTGTATTTTACATGCAATATAAAACACTGGTTATGATATATTCTGATAAAGAAGAATTTTTATCTCATCACCATTCATGTGTTTTTCGATGTGCTCCCTTTCGTATTTTTCTTTTTGGTAGTTTACATGCCATATAAAACATTGTTTTTTGTATTTTACATGCCATTCTTTTTTGTATTGTTCTCTTTTGTATTTTACATCCCATTCTCTTTTTGTATTTTTCTATTTCGTGTTTTACATGCCATTCTTTTTTGTATTTTACGTGCCATATAAAACACTTGTTATGATATAGTCTGATAGAGAAGAATTTTACCTCATCTACGGTAAGGCCATTCATGTGTTTTTCGATGTGCTCCCTTGTGATTGTGCTTGTGTGATCACCGTATACTTGAGGATCTAGCTTGCTTGTAGGTGGGAACTCCTGTAACTTTTGAAATCAGCATCTTTTCCATTGAGAACTAATTGGCAGGCAACTAAGAACTTGATATACCTTGAGGCGTGAAATGATGACAGGGTTCACTCCAGCGAGCATTTCTCGTCCAAACTCTTCATCTGTTCTCCATGCAGTTCTGTTCTCTGAATTGGATCCATGAGAAAACATGCATAAGTTATAAAAAGATAACAAAGATCTGTGCATAAGCATATCAAATTCCTCTCTGGTAATACCATAAGTTACCTTTGATTACATCAGGCATCGGAAACTTGAGAAACCGTTCACCATCTGAACGAATAAGTTCCCTGATTAATTCCCATGGGATGCATTCCCTAGCTTTTTGTAATTTATGACCATCAGGTAACTTAACTCCTCCTTCATACAGGTCAAGCACATCTTGGAAGGTATCGAACTCATTGATAGTTTTATCAAACAGCGCTTGGATTTCTGGTACCAAGACCTGGCCTAAGGATTTAAGCGCATATGCAATGAAATCTGAAAATTTCACTTGAGTAAACCTTTCATCCCGTGGGAGATAAAAGTTCAAATTCAGAAGAAACAGTCTGCTTTCCGAGTTGGGATCTGCGATACACTCAATTGAGTTAAGACCTTACAAAATTAGGAACTTATTATGTCTAAAAAAAAAATTAATTTTTTTTTTTCAACAGACATCAGATGTGTATTGTTCTCACCTTTCTTGTTTGGCTGACGACCTGTTCTTCCTCTGCGAGGATATGGGTACTCGCTTGAACCTCCTAGCACAGGACGGGCATAATCTGGTCCTTTTTCAGGACTTCCTAAATCATTATAATATGCGTAGTCATATACACGATCCCACTCCTTTGGCTCACCGTTCCTGTTCCCTCGAAGGATTTTCAGCTCTTCTTCTCTGTAAGGCAGTAGAGCTTCGGGTGTATCACCTGGCAGGTATGTCTGATGCAAGAAAATAGATGGCGTGTTTAAGTTATGTTCATTAAATTGCTGCAAAAATGACTCTCCTAATTAATGTGAAAAGCTCTAGATTGCTGCAAAAATGACTCTCCTAACTAATGTGAAAAGCTCTAGGGTACATCAAATTCATAGAATTACTCATTATAGTCCACCTTGTTGGACAATAAAATGTCCTCATCTAGAGTACTGTATATGTTAAAGCACTAACCTTTTCATCATTTATTTCATTGAATACATAACTATGGTAGGTAATACATTACATCTGTTGAGTTAATGGGGTAAATATTTATTTTCTTGACGCGAAGAAGAAAATAAAAGTGTACCTTGTTGGCAAAGAAGACACGGTCAGTCTTGTAACGCTTTGCCGGATACACCCAAGAATTGCATACAAAATGGAGCTCGCCGTGCCCCGGAACATCTTCTAAGGTAACTGTCCTGAGGAAAAACTGACTGTGGTGATGGTTTCGAATAACAAAAGCGCCCGGTACGCCATGCGATTCGTCCCAAGAAAACGTGATGTTGAAAGTAGCATGATCTTCAGCGGAAACTGAAGTGAACTTTGTCACCCAGTCTTCCAGGTATGCTACTTTTCCTAGTTTGCCTCTTCCATTATCTACAGGGCCCAAAAACAGAATTTGGTTAGAGACAAAGGTTTACTGACTCACCATGTGTTTTTAGCATAAACAATTACTAGGTTACTTCCATCTAAAAAACAGAGCCCAGTAAATTATTCTGTGTTTTTATCCGAAACAAATTCTGTGTTCTACAATAAGGATCAAGGGTATAATACCAAGAACCAGACCTTAATAAAAAAAATTCTGAATAAAGAAAAAATCAACAACATTGGAAATGCCGGTTTCTTGAAATCTGGTCTTTTCAAAAACTTGGCCTAATTGTACTTCTAACTTCTTGCATGGACATTGCAACACAGACAAAAGAAGAAAGCAACGAACCTGCAGGATCACCATGAACGGAACTGATAAGCTGCAACGACACCCCTTTCCCGAAAGCTTCATGAAGACGATCAACCACCGAAGCGAACACATCAGGTGCATCCATTACATTCTTTTTCTGCATCACAACGGTCCCTTTAATCTTCGTTTCGCCATTCTTGCGTTCATCCGGGATCTTCCCGCACACCGTTCCCAGTAAGGTTCCTAGCATCTCTGTAGATTGACATGATTCAGAGTTACCCATTGAAGTACTGAGATAGAAAAAACTCAACTGAAAACGTGTGTGTGTGTGTGCAAGGCTATATTCTGTTTCTGTAGATAAGTAAGTTATATATAGATGTAGCAGTTAGTGAAAGAGACTTAACCTGAGTTGAATATGTGATTAACCAACTTAAGCAGCCAGTGGTGTATTGTATTGACTTGATTTTGATTAAGTCTTGGTTTTGGGTTGTTGAGGATCAATGGAAACAACTTAGTACAAGACAAGAAGAAGAATTATTAGCAATGGGTACACATTTGTGGGGGCACAAAAGAAATGATATGGTGGTAGACTTGTAGTATTCGTACTTGCCAATGTGGTATCTTCTCTTTATTAAAGTTGGACGATTAGAATTTATTCCATATTGTCTATGTGATATTATTATGGATTGGGGATTAGGTTTCGATTTGGCATCACAAATTTATTTGGGTCTGTTGCTTTGCTTGCCACCAGGTCTTTTATCCTCGTGGGTGGATTCATATTACTAATATTAGCCTTTTCTCCTTTTGCCCTGGACTCCCCAGTTTTTGCCTAGTAAAAGTAAAAGTAGGATGACTCTAATTATTACTATCATCGGGGTAGTGTTTTAAATTTAAGGTAGTGTTTATAAATGTTTTATCACTTTTGATTGATCTTGCTTAGTGTTAAAAAAAATGGTTTTTAAGTTGGAAAATAAAATAGTTACTTTATTTCATTTCGTAGTTACTTACATTTTCTATTTTTATGGTGATTTAAACCTTTAAAATCACCTCATTTGATGTTATGCTTTTAGTTTTGTGTGTTTGCAAATGCTAATAGAATTGATTTTGTGCTTTTCAAATAGATAAGTCAAAATTTTGGTGTTTAATTTGCTAACTTCTATTATAACATTTTCTAAAAAGGATAAGTAACTCATAAAACCCGATGATCAATCGAAATGGTTTCATTGAACGCTAAAAACCGGTGATGTTTCAAATTTTCATCAAAATTCACGCCTAATTCAAGCATCTTAAAGGCTAAAGCTACTTTATTGTCAAATTTTCAAATGCCAATTATTTTTCTTTAAAATAATACTTCCTCCATTTTATTACAAATTTCCTCCATTTCATTATCCTCTTTGGTTAACAACAATCATGTTTGATTCGTATATTACACCTAAATTATATTAATAAAAAATATTGAAAATAGGGTCCATTACAAACAGTACCCTTGTTAGTGCACGAAATTATATCTAAGTGACGACTGTTTCATTTATTACAAAAACTTAAAAGTTAGACAACTTAAATTACATCCAACCCCACGAACTTGACTTCCGACGCTCTTATTCCTGCAAATTACCTATTTGTCCCTGTCGAAAAATCAAATTTTTGAACAAACAAAACAACTCCAATTTCTGTTTATTATTAGTTAGCCCCCAATATTCTATATTTTACAAATTGACACTAAATAATTTACAATAAGTAACATTTATTCTCAAAATATCAAATTGGCCTACAAAATTATTGTATATGAAACCCCAATAAAAATAATATTTCACAAAAGTCCCAAACATTTTTTTTACAATTTTTTTTTAATCTCTCCTTCTTCTTTTTCCAAACTCCGGTACCGGAGAATCTCCGATTTGGGAGCTGCAAAAGCCCCTGATCGGAGCATTTGCAGCCCCGATCGGGAGCTGCAAAAGCTCCGATTGAGGGAGATTGCAGCTCCGACACCGGCACCAGTGTCGGATTTATAACTAGAAGAAGAAGCGAAAGGAAAAGAACAAGGAAAAGAAAAAAAATGAAAAGTAAAAAAAAATGTTAAAATAAGCCTAAGGGCTTGTTTGGCTAGAGGTGAGAGAGTGTTGGCCGGATTTTGGGTCAACGGAATCGTCTAATGGGGCTGGATGTAATTGATGAAACATTTGTCACCCAAATGAAAATAGACCTTCTACCAAGGGGTGTATATGGAGTTTTCCCTTGAAAATACTACTAACTTATGAACTTTAATTATATAAAAAGAATTGCATCGTACAATTTAGGAGTAATGTGCGGTCAAACATGAAGCATGTTGACCAAAGAGGAAGTTATTAGTGAAATGGAAGAAGTATCATTCAACTTCCAACGGAAACATATTAAAATCAGCTTCCAAAATCATTTGCAAACACACATTTATAAAGTAGTTAGACTAGCTCTTCTCTCGAGTTTATTGTAAACTCGTCACCTTTGAATTCTTGGTTATTTGCTAGTGAAGTGATATATTAGATGCAAATGGTGGATATATTAGATGTGAAGGGTGGCCTTGAATAATCCCGACCATAAACTTTTATCGGGTGCTCAAGTACTTTGCTATAAGTTTTATCGTATTGGCTTGGTTTGGTTTTGGTGTATCCGTTCTATATAGTTCTGCAATCTTATGCATCACTCTTTATAATTATTTACTCTTATGAATATTTTTTTTCCTTTCCAAAAACAAAACTAAATTAATACTACTATTCACTAATTTAATTACTACACATGTTTGTGTGGAGTTCACACAAGTAGACGAAAGCCAAACATCCGGATAATATTGGTGTGTACATAATGGTAGATTTTCTGGCTTGGCACTGGCATCATGAGAAACGAGAGTTTCTTTATAATAGTATTATATTTTAAAACATTAAATATGATAACTGTGAGCACATGATTCACATATGCGTGTCTTGTCACATATGCATGCAGACAATATATAATGATAAAGAAGTATCTATCATCATCAGTCTTGACCTCCTAAAACTTACTCCCGTGTACTCATTCGTTTTTCTAGATTCTATACGTTTGTTTTTTCAAGGAGTTTTAGGAGAATTTGTAGATAAAGTTATTATATTGGTGTGGGGTGAAGGCCTAATTAGCAAGTAAAAGAATGATTATGGTGGGGTTTAATAATAAAATAATATGGTAGAATTTGCCAAATATGAAAACGTATAGAATTCAAAAAAACGGACGAAAATGAAATACGTATAGAATCCAGAAAAACAGATGATGAGTATCAAGTAAATTTTTATTATAAAAAATACAGTACTATTACATAGATGCGATCAGAAATTAGTGGTGGAGGGGCAAATTACAAACTCCTCCTCCGGCGAGGCAGGTTCCACCTTTGTACAGTATGCGTTCTTCAATAGTTTAGTTTGTGGTAAAGCGCACGAACAGATATTCTCCAAACATATATATAACTGGTTCAGTAGGAAAGGATTGGTTTTTTTTTTTGAAACCATTTCCATAATCATTATAACAAAAGTTTGAAATCTGAAACCAGAATCCTTACGGCAAATTGACAAATAGTTCAATGACACTCGACAGGTAAACCTATCACATGAGCATATGGCAATCAGTAGCGGTACTTGGTTGAGTAATCCTTTGGTGCAATAACCAGACCACGGCCTTTCCTTGCCCCACGATACACAGTCTCGACAATGTCGATGAATTCCTGTTTGTCCTTCAAAGCCCAGTTGATCTTGTTGTTGTTTCCAGTACCCAGATCAATCATAATGTGCTTGTTTCTGAAAAAGAACATCACAGTTGAGGGGTCATACAGCTCATACATCGTGTTGAAATCTGGTACCTCCGTGATGTCCACTAGATATATGACAGCAAAGTTCTTTATGGTCTCTGCGACAGAGGACAGCACCTCATCCATCTGCATGCAAGTTTCATCCCAATCGTGACCCGGATGATGACAAGGCGCTCCTCCTCGGCGAGGATAGCTTGATCGACGGCCCAACCAGAGTGGAGATGAGGTAGCAAGTACGACATCTTCTCCTCCTCGCTTGATTGCTACGCAGGTGCAGAGATTTTACTTGGGAAGATTCTAGTGCTTGCGAAATTTAGGAAAGGATTGGTTGTTAATGATAGAAAATCTCATAATGAGAAGACGTTCGTCAAGGGAAAGACAGAAGCAGAATCAAGGTTCCGGAAAATAGTATAATTGTTCACCAATTGAAAATATACGACAATAATAATGGCCATAACCCTGCACTGCCTATTATATAGTTAGCCAAATGCATACTTAATTTGATAACTACTAGAAATCTAAATGGAATAGAACTTGTAAAATAAATCGTAATCTACTCATGTTATTTTTATGTTAAAGTTAAAACATCTATATCCTAACATAGATAATGCATGGTTTGTGCTTAAGTAAATAAATCATCTAAATATTTTTCCGATTTGGATAATAAACGAGGAATTAACTATGATCCGTGGATGCTGAAATCCCAACACAAGCAGATCGAGTTAATCGGGATTGCTTGGGAAAAAAATGCATATCGATTTTGATTGATTAATTGTGTAATCAGTCTAAAATGTCTGGTCTCACCCCACAACTGATAGGGACGTACATTTGTACCCAAACCTCATTAATTTGATGTTTAAAATAATTGACATTTTAAAATCGAGCCCCACGTAACACAAATGAACTTGTTTTTCCTTGTTTTTATGCCACAAGACTCACAACGCCCCCACCTAACTTCCTCATAATTTCCACTCTCATTCGCATGATTAGCAGTTTGAACACCTAATCATTTGATTCTCTTTATTTTAGTAAACCCATGTTTAGGAAGGGGCTAAAGGGATGTTTGATTGTTTGGTAATAGAATGGTGTATTTTTTATTTTGGTGAAAGTTAAAATTTTGATTGAGGTTTCAAAATTTTATATTATGATATTGATTTTTTTTTTACTGTTTAAGTAGATAGTAAACGAGCGAAGTATAAATTATGTATAAAACGTAATTTTGAGTAACAATAATTTATAAATAATTTTGATATCATAGATGAATCTTTAATTTTGAAATTAAAATTCGGTGTTAAACTCGAATAAGATGTTTTTGGTGAAGAAAATTAAAGGATGAATCCCAAGAGTTGACCACTTGACCCCGAAGTAACACCCACCCGGTGCGAGATTTTTCCTTTTTTTTTTTTAATCGACTAAATTTTTTATTAATAATACCTCGAGCATAAGAAATACTCGTGAATACTCAAAATCGAGTGCACGTTCAAATCGGAACAAGAAAAATAAAATACACAACCGCCCGGTGCGAGATTATAATTTTCGTTATGTTGCTTGCAAGTTGCAATGTTGCAATGAAGAGAAGAGGAAGTGATGTTTTCCAATCAATACTTGTTGCACTTTTTTTTTCACTTTATGATGTGAATGTGAGTACCTATGTGACCTGCATTCACTAAGTACTAGTAGTACTATTTAATTAAGTTCTTGTAGCCAGTAGGGCATTACTATGGTTGGTAGCTATGTTTTAAAAAACGGAGTCGGAGGTTGAGCCGAACACCCCAAAAAAGGTTTAACTGGGGTCGGCCTTTTGAGCCGTTTGAGCCGCTATGTTATTATTCATATTTCCATCCAAAATCACACTAAACAAGATTAAATGATCACCAATCAAGTAAAATGAATAATTGATGGAAAAAAGGCTTTTTTCTTTTTTGCAATTTTACCCAAAAAATGGCTCAACCTCCGGCCCAACCGCTTTCCGTTTCACCGATTTTACCGTTTTTACCTTTTTTTACGGTTTTAGGGCCTCCGGTTTTTAACGGTTTGATAGAGGTTTTAGGCCGGTAAGCTCTTGTTTCCACGGTTCGACCGGCCGGCTCCACCCGGTTTTAAAATCATAGATTGGAAGGATATTTCACTCCTTTTGTTCCTTGCTTGTTTTAGGGCAAAAATAATCACAAGAATGAATGTTTATTAGTATGTCTCTTTTACGTTGAGATTTGTTAATCACACACTCAATGTATCTTACACTTTATCCGCTTCTCACATGCAAACGCGTTGGCCAATATTAAAAAAAATAAAAACAATGAAACATAATAACTTGGTTGATCCATCCACAACCTTTTCATTTGTTCCATAAAGAAAGGATGGTCATTAATATTTCTAGTACAATTGGTGCGGGAGGTTTAAATCTTGACAGAATTATTAGGTAGTATAGGTATAATTGAAGTTATGAGGTATTAAAAAGTATTGTAAAATTAAAGTAGGAATAGAGTAGTTAAATTTGAGGTTAAAAAGGATTTTTTTAAAAAAATCCTAGTAATTCTTCTGTCTGTGGATAAGTTTATCATTTGTTTTTGTTTTGTTGACATTGAATTAATTCTAAATTGTACCGAAAAAATAATATTTAAACTTACATTATGATGAAATCTTATATTTTTCTAATATAATTTTCAAAATTACTTTTTTGAAAATGAATTAGAATTAATAACGGGTTAAACGGAGACTAAAAGAAAGTTAACAAACTAAATATAAAACTTGTTCATCCACGGAGGAACTAAAAGATTGGTCACAATATATATTCACTCCATCATACAAAGATACCACATCAACTCCACCACCTATACAAAACAAGGATCATACATCATTGATTAATTATCGAGCAATTCTTATGAAAAAACGATACAGTAATTGGAAAATAAAAAAATCAAATGTTCGAGGGCCGAGCCATTAATGTAGTTTAGAAGGGATAAAATCAGGAACGGGCATAGGGTGGTGGGAGAGTCTGAATTTATGTTCTATTACTTGTGATTTTAAATCTATTATTGTAGTGTAGGGGCTAATTTTATATAACTCACGTGTTAGTTTGTAGTTTATTGCGTAAGTTGGAATGTTTTTGGAGCGTGAAATTAAAATGAGTTGCCGCGGGGTGAATGAAAATACAAATGTCGGGAGGTGTAAAACTGGAGAACACAGAGTACAGTCTGGTGGACGTGACGAATTGCCATGAATAGAAATATATTATTTCGTTTGTTTTGTTTCGTTACTCGATCGACTTTGTCCAACGATTGGAGGCGGCTAAACATTCTACGACTGGGCAATTAATATCATAGTATTATTTTAATTTTATTTAAATTTTAAACAAACTCGCTCTTTGCGGGCTTAATTATCAACCTTAAACAGTTTGACCCTTGTACATATATAGATAGTGCTCCGATTAGATTAGTACGCAGTAGAATAGTACCAAGTACTACATGACAATATGACACGACAGTTTGGCCTAGTGGTAGTATACTAGTACCAAATTAAAAATGTTGTGCAATTGGACACACACAGAAAGGTAATGGTCAAAAATAATGTATCGATCTTATCTTATCTTAAATTTAAATTTATTTATAGCACACATGGTTTTCTTCCAAGCATTTTCCATCCATTTAGGCTTTGTTACTTTCATCTGAAATTAATTATTTTAAATTCAGTTCAGATCAGTTTAGTTCAGATGCATTAAGTTCGGTCCAGTTCAGATTTGTCTAGTATTTTGTACTACAAATAAGTTCAATTTAGTTCAGATTCATTCAATTCAGTTCAGTTTAGATCAATTCAGTTCAGACTTTTTCAAACGAAGAACATAGCCTTAAAAGTCACATTAATCAATCTATAGCGACGAACCAACATTCTTCGAAAACATAAAAAGGAACAAATTTGCGGAATGACGTTTTAGAAATTTAATTGATGGGATGAAAGGTTCAATACTTCAATTTCAATGTGTTGAAATTTTAAAATACACAAACTGATAAAGTAAGGGCAAAGCAACATTAACAAATTATAGTAAAAATCCCATTAATCAAGAAGAATTAGCAACATACTGTATATCCCAAGTGGATATTCGATCAATTTCCAATTTCCAACTTACTCAAATTTCACATGGTCACCGTAGCATCATCCATCAAAACCACTCTGGGACTAATCCGAGAGCGAGAACCGGCAGGGACCAACCAAATCGACATGGAAATGAGACATGACAGAATAAATGGTAAGAATTTTGAATTCATCTAACTATTAAAGAATCTGAAATTTTGTTCGTTGAAAATGAGAAACATAGCTCATATCACTTTGCTTGGCCAGGACAGCGGCGGATGCACTGGTCCAGTTGAACTTGCCACATCCTATTAAAAAAAAAATAACTTAATTTTGCATCTTAATTAATCCCCCTAAAATTATAATTTTACATTACTTACCCCCTAAATATTGAAAAAATTATCCTTGTACTAATTTTTATGTTATTTTATATTAAAAAACTGTTATATTATGCTAAATTAGTTACACTACAGTCCCGGTGAAAAGCAATCCTGGATTCACCACTGGCCAGAAATTTGCGCGATGTAGAATTCGAAGGTGACTGTCTGAATGATCTCCCACTCTTTTAGCCGGCCTTTATCTGCAGCAAGGACAATGCTTGAAGACACAAAGCATTTAACTTCAAATTTTCATTCTTGTTAATTTTTTCTGTTTTGTTAGACATGGGAACAAAGTAGCACATTCGCTAGCTTCTAGCATTGTCGTAGATAGTTTTGGTTGCCATTTGAGAACATTGATGTAGCTTGATTTATTCTTTTCGTACAAGTTTGATTCTAAGAAAAATAAAATTAAAAAAGGAAGGATCAATGTTATAATACTCTTTTTAGTTATTTATTGTAATCACAATATCAGTGTCCTATTATTTCATGTTTAAAAAAGTTGGTGTACAACATCTGCGAACGTTCTATTAACACATCTCCATCCATATAACAATGTAGATCCCTCTCTCAAGCTTCTTACTTTTTTAATAAGTTGCTTCGAGTTAGGGAGAAAATTTTGAACTCTGATGTATGCATGCCAACAACAGCTGGTGGATAAATATTTTAATAAACAAAGGATTTACAACTGTTTGAGGCCATTTGGGATTAAGGTTGACTGGAAAGAGTTAATATACTCCACAGTCTCCACTCCACGAGCAAGATTCATCCTTTGGCTTACATGTTGGGGTAGATTGGCAACTCATGATAGGCTACAAAGTTTTGGAATTGATGTACCAAATAACTGTGTACTACATGTTTTGTAAATATGGGAGAGAATCTGTAGCTCATGTGTCATATGAATGTCCTGTTATGAATTCAATATGGAATATTCTTTTCCAATGGTATGGTATGGAAGGGTCATCACATGTGATAATTGGCAAATCTGGCTACAGGTTCTGAGCAGTGAGCAGATAGACGCGCGAGGGGCAAGTCTGCACGTAACAAGTTCTTGAAAGTCCTAATTAATCTCTAATAAGAGGATACTCGTATATGGTATATGGTGTGAGAGAGAGAAGAATTTTTTAAGAAACACAAACTAGCTGCAAGCCTGCAACAAGTCTTGCAATCTTCTATACACAATGCAATTGGCTGGTGTAGTAGATTGTTTGATAAATTGTATCTTTATACGCAATGCATAGACCGATGATGCAAAAGGAACAATGTCAACTGTATCTTCTTCAGATGCTCTTAGCCATCCATGGATGGTGATGGAGTTGATTCAAAAGGGTCATAAAAGAAAGGAGTATAATTAATTACTAAAGATAAAAGGAGGATGAGTAGTCAGTAGTCATCAAATTTCTTTTAATTTTACTTAATTTAGAAAAGACGGTTGCCGTTCCATATCAATGCTGCAGTGTAGGACCATTTCATCTCCATTCTTGCCTATCTGCACTGCAACTCAAGTGTTGACCAACTTTCAGGTTTTTCATCTTCTTCCTTTTTCTCCTAATTTCTAATCAATTCACTTTTGCGGTTAGGGTTTACAATACACAACTACACAACGCAAGGATTTATGATATTTAAAAAAAAAACTCTTTTTTCCCTTTAATTCTAATGAATCGGACGGGTTCAAGACGTCTTTTTGGGCTCAACTTTCGACCCAAGCCCAAATACCAGCCCTCGTTCTTTTCGGGAATTTTCGTCCAAGTTTACAAGCTTCAAATTCCGGAAACTAACGTCTTGAAATTGATTAATAGATGCTCAAGTTAGTCAAGCCGGTGCTTCCTTCAAAATTCAAATTGCGGCCTGTCTCTATGTCCCGTTATTTCTGGGTGCGGATCTTCTATCCCACTTTTTCGTGTCTCATTTTATGTCCATTTTTATTTACCTAGAATACTTATTTAATTACACATGAGTTATCTATAGTAAAATAATTCCTCAACTAAACCATCTCTAACTCCTCCTAACATAATTTCATTACATGACAATGATATTTTGGTCCATAGTTTTAAATGTAATCTCAGCAGTAGCATAAAATTAAACAAACAACAATTACCAGGATCATCACAAATTAACTATCGCAGGCGGGGCTGGTGGTTGGAGCAGTTTAATTTATAAAGAGTCCAGAGATGATCTTCGAAAAGAAAAGGACAAGAAAATAACGTGATAAAAGTCTTATATAGTTTTGTTGTTACATTTTACTAGTTACTCTTTTGGGTTCCATATTTATCAATGATTACTTTACCTTTTTTTTTACTTTTTTTTAAAGTAATGGATGTGGGCAGCAATGGATTAATGAGCAAGAACCTCATCAAGACCTTGTATAGTTAAAAGAATATTTTTTACTCTAATTAACTAGTTAATTCATGTGTAATTAAGTAAGTAATTAATTTAGGTAATTAAAAGTAAAATGCCACATGTTACATGTAGAAGAATGGAATATGAAATGGGAACACATAAAAGTGGGATAGAAAATTCACACCGGCTATCTCTTAGCTTGGTATCTCTCATGATACTTACTCAATTTTTAAACATAAATATTGTATTGACAAAAAATTAAGGCAAAACAGTTCGGTAAGAAGATCAAGGTAAAGGTATTATTTCAAATTCGTTAGGCCACCCTTATATTTAAAAATAAATAAATAAATATATAAATCTCAAATTTGGTGGTGGTGGCGGTAGGTGATGTCCGGTTTTCAGGTTTTAACTCACTCTAGCCGGTTGGATCGACTTTTTATACAAGCCACCGATTCGCTCTTTGCTTCTTCCGTCTGATCAATCGCGAGATTCATAAATGGGCGTCTCTTAATATCTTCACCCATCTTCTTCCTTTCACAAACACAGACCCTCAATTGGAACTGGATCCTTTCACCACCGGTCACAGCCACCCGCCATTAATCAATTGATTGTTGAATAGGAGAATGTATATTCGAGATTCTATGCCTCTCACTTCTCCCATCGCTTCCTCTCATCCAGGTATTTTGATTTTTATTGTTTAAATTCGCATTGCAATTGCGATCGTCATCCGCTTTTGTTGCCAATTGTTTACATCATTTTTCAAAATTACAGTAGCTTATTATGTTCTTGTGTTCAAAATTACAAAGACTTGATCGACAGATCTTATGGAGTTAACACTGGCCTGTTATATCCGGATCGGTGCGTGGTGCATTCAAGAATTTAATTTTTGCCAGGCGTATGTGTTCAGGGTATTTTGTGATGATCTAGATTTTTTTATTGTAGTACAGCCGTGGAGGAGAAAAGTTGGGCATCCTATGGACCAAAATCACATTGTTTCATAATTCACTGGCTTCCTCATCGTCAAAATTAAAGATTTTGGTGATAATAGTTTTGTTCTTTTGCTGAATCTTTCACTGATCACTCCTTGCAGTGTTACTGGATCCGTTCAAGTAATAAGATAACCCCCGGCCTGTTCTAATCTGCTTCAATTGCCAGTATCATTCTTCACAATTCTGTCAATTTGCTAATTCTCACATCGCTAATAATTGTTCATATTCATGGAGAAATACTATAGTCTCCGCCAACTTAGGAAGCTCATGGCATCAGGTTTAGTTGAAAAGGGAGGGGAAAGTATGTGGAACTGTGGAAATCGAGGGGCGAACTGAAATTGGTACAGGCATGAAGATTATTTACTACTTATGTTTTATGATCTTGGTCATTTGCAAATAGGCGCTGGACTGGTCTTCATCATGGTAACTAATATGAATTAGTTTGTGTTTTGTATTGTGCACCAGTTTGTTTGGTGTATTAGTTACATGTGCTTGTGTTTTGTATTTCCACCTTCTCACTTTGGCTAGAGACTTTCTTGTTGGTTCATACCTTTCAACGTACTATAGTTCAATTCTTATGATTTCAGACACACTAGCCGATGGGACGACAAATATAACTCCTACCATTAACTTTTACTTGGGGAGGTTGTGTAGTTTCATGAGTGATCTACATTGTACTTTGAAACTTTATTATGGTGGTAGGTTTGTATGTGTCAATGTTACTGTCCTGATAGAGGCATTTGAGTTCTTATGCACTTATTGATGTTTGTATAGCTTCTCATCTAACTAATGAAATTTTATCGTTTTAAAAAAAGTAATGGCCATCAAGATATACCTCTAATGAGAGTGTTGCTCGAATAGTAAAATATAGTGTTAACTAATATGGGCATGGGCATCGCGCTTAGCGCGGTGCACCAATTCTAGTATATATATGAACATAGCATAATTCTTATATCTCACGATGGTGATGGTGATGATGATATGATCATCATCATCATCATGTTATTTAGAATATACACACATCAAGGGATACGGGAATGGAATTACGACAGATAATAAAGCTCAGGCGAAAGCTTTGGTTCCACCAGAGCTTTTAGTGGGATCTTTCTGGGATTCGATAGCCCGTAACTTTCCTCCATGTTTAAATCTTCGGGCTTCATGTTGTCAGCCAGTTTCCAGTGAAATCCATGTAAGAGATTAGCCAAGCTCGACTGGACCAACTTCAGCCCTAAACTATAGCCTGGACACATTCTTCGTCCAGACCCAAATGGTAGTAGCTGGAAATGTTGCCCCTTAATATCAATATCTGTTCCAATAAATCTATCTGGATAAAACTCATCTGGATTTTCCCAATGCGACGGATCTTTTCCAATTGACCATGCATTTACTATGACCATGGTTCCCTTTGCAATATCATATCCACCAACCTGTTCAAGTTATAATTACATTACGCACATGTAACATGTTCATGAGTTTGTTGTTTAGATACATATATGCAGCTAAACGATCATGATAACGCCTTAACGTCTTTTGTCATTTGCAGATAGAATGCAAGACATGTAATTAATCCTGAAAAGGAGAAAGACGTACAATACCTTACAATCTTCACGAGACTCGTGAGGCACCAACATTGGTGCAACTGGATGAAGACGCATAGTTTCCTTAACAATGGCCTCTATGTAAGGGAGATTAGATATGTCTGTTTCTCTTACCCACTTGTTTCGCCCGATAACTTTGTCTAACTCATTGGCTGCTTTTTTGAGTAGTTTAGGATTCTTTAACAGCTCTGACATTGCCCAGTCCAATGTTGTCGCTGAGCTTTCTGTTCCACCGGCAAGCAAATCCTAATAGAAGATGCTGCTAATTAGTACAGTTAATCTTAAGGGACAGACAGTGCATGACATATTTTGTCAGGTAAGTTGTATTATGTGAATGTATACTCGAGTATTACCTACCTGAGTGAATCCTTTGACTCCATGTCTCTCAAGCTTCACCTCCAAACCTGGATCCTCAGCCAGCTCCAGCAACACATCTACCATATCTTTACTTGCGTAATTCTCAGAATTATTCTTCCTACTTTCTTGGTGCTCTGTAAGCACATGTTCCAGAAACTTGTCAAATTTCTTGCTCACAGCCTTCATCCTCTTGACATACCCTTGCAAGTCCAGGAAACTGACATACGGTATCAAATCCCCGATATTTAGAACTCCATTCAGCAAGAAAAGCTCGTCAAGCATTTCTTTGAACTCCTCAGGCGATACAATGGAGTTGTTGCTTCCATTCAAGTATGTTTTCCCCAAAACCATTCTGCTTATCACGTTCAAGCTCACCGTGGATAAATATTCCTTAACAAAAATTGGTTTCCCTGAGGACATGTAAAGCTCTTTCATCAGACAACTTATTTCCTCAACACGAATGTACTCGTAAGATTGCAGCCTTTTAGGACTAAAAAGCTCCATCAGGCACATTTTCCGAGCCTGTCTCCAGTACGGGCCGTAGGGGGACCACGTTATGTCCGAATAGTTATAGGTGGTGTATTTGCCTGCTGCAGTTCTTGGCCTGCTCGCAAATGTAGTATCCATTGTTTTCAGGAATATTTTGGCCATCTCAGGTGACGAGCCAACCACCACAGGGCAGGATCCGAACCAGAGCTGCATTATGGGACCGTATTTCTTGGATAGTTGGTGCAGTGAACGATGCGGGAGTGAGCTGATGAGGTTTAGGTTCCCGATAACAGGCCAGGGCTTCGGGCCGGGTGGTAGGTTCAGTCTTTTGCGTTGGAGGATAGTTGTTAGTAGGTAGATTGACAGGAGTGTTAGCCAAACTACCAAACATGCAATCCAGAATTGGGATTCTTCCATGTTTGAGAAATGTGAAAGATATTAGGATGAATTGAGAATGGAAGTGAATATATGCAGCTGCATCCCTGACGAGATTAATTTATATAGTGACGAACTAAAGATAAGTGTTGAAGCCCTCAAGGATATGTTTGTTAGACAAAACTAGTTTATAAAGTAAGTAGCCTATTAGGTATAGTAGGATTTGGACAAGTTATACTAGTAGCAGATTATTAATTCACTGAATGCTGTCACTGAGGTTTCATATCATCTTTTCAACTATGGCCTCACTATCAAGTATCAGCAACATGCAAGAGTTAGTAATTGGAACCATAATTTTAAATCTACATGCATCTGCCCGCGTGAAGGCTTACGCATCGTAATTATAATTATATTGTTCTCTTTCTTTATGCAAAGTAAACACTAAACAACTTGTGCTTTATACTCATTCCCTTCCTTTTTAAAATTATTTACGTTTACTTTTAAAACCGATATTTTAGGCAGGGCAGAGCTGTTGGGGAATTTTAGTGTAATGAATGAGCTTTCAATTCGTTCGATGTATTGGTCATTTGGCCCAACACGTTGGAAACAAGGTTTCCACGATCGTGTATTTCCGTTTGTTGAAATGAATGTCACTAAGGCGTTAAAAGTCACTAAAATCCCTTGTGGTGAAAGTTGATTAATGCACATAGTGTGTCGATCAATACATGAATGAATTAAGTCTTTCAAATACAATTGGATCCATTGTACTAAAATTCATGGGAGAGAAGACAAATGAGGTTTGAAATATGCAACAAAAAATGCAAGTAGCATTGTTGGAATGTGTAATTCATTTGTGTTTAGTGTAATAATTACTCGAGTTAAATGAAAAATTATTACACAAATAAACCATTTGAATTAGTGTATCCGTGATGATTTCACGATGTTTCCAAAAATAAATGGTCCAAAAGGTCCAAAATTAATTATTGTGGTCGCTGGGGTTCAAACAAAACACATGTTGGTTGGGAGTCAAGCCTTTGTGCCACTGGAACAACACACCTTTTGGTGAAAAGATGTGTACATTTTGAATATGTTCCATGGCAGCAGATATGGCGAAATTTTGGTGACTTTTGGTGAAGTGGTTGCTTTCCGAAAGTGTATGACACTTGATGAATAGTTGTGTGAGTATTCGTTGAAGACTTTATTAAGGGTTTTGCACACTTTCAATGGAACCCCTTGAGAAGTATAAATAGAGAAGTAGATTCATTTCTCCAAAAACACATCCAAAGCATTTGATACTTCTCTTCTCATTTGCTTTCTCTTTGCACTCAATCATACTTAAAGTAAGTTCGCTAGATTCGACTATTGGAGTGCTCCTTAGTCGTCTACAGAGTAGTTTTATCCTAGGAGAGACAGATTGTCATTATTCCGCAAGCACCATGAGCGGGGCAAGTATTTGTCTTAAGGAGAGATGCTCCAACCGTCGACTCTACTCGCCTTCTTGTTGATTTATTGTTGTTCGTTACCATGCCGGAGTTGCTTGAAGACATGACATTTTGTGGCGTTGTGGCGTGAAGAAAGAAAGGGAAGTTTACTGTGTAAATTGTTTTATTGTTGTATTTTAGCAATGTTAATGTACAAGTTTCATTTTTTTATCATCCTCTTGTTCCAACTTCTAACGCTCACATTTTCCCGTGTGTACAACGATTTTCCAACAAGAGCTACATAGTAGCTCATGGTGGCAATTGCACCCACAAACATCTAATTTTGTTACTATACCCTATAAAAAAAATATTTTTCCCCCATTAAAATTAACTTTTGCACCTATTAAGATTTATAAGTTCTATTTTGAACCCCTTAAATTTCATTTGAAAGGTATAAAATGTATGAGAATATGTATAGTTACGTCATTAAGTATAAGAATAATGTAAACGCGCGTGAATAGAGTAAATACGCATACCAATACCAAATTGAATAATAATTAAAATTTAGAGAGGTGAAATTCATTATAACGTTATTGAAATATGGGTATATCTTGTCATTTTGGGGTTAAAATTAATCATTTTTGTATGAAATTATAAAAAGCAGTGCATAGGGGAAGATTTTTGTATAAAGTTTCTAATGAAGTTATTGCATACTGACTCGAAACTATGAATTGTTATCAAGTAATTATTATAATTTATTTATCAAACTCACCATTTATGTTATTTATTCATTATTAATTTATTATTTTTATCAATTGTTTAGAATTTGATAGAATCATATAGATTTTCTGGCTTACTGTTTTGTTCTGCTCTAATTTGAGCTTTTGTATTCTGTTGTTGAACGTCATTGATTATGGAATGAAAATGATATCTTCGTTCCAAAAAATTACTACTTTAATCATCATTATATTCATGTATTAATTCATACGAAACAAGTTAAAACAAGATGCAAAGCTGGAAGATCGTGAAGCCTTGGCTACCTCGTTTCCAGCTACAAAATGCACAAGATGTGAAGTAAATAAATGCAAGGTTACTAAGGAAAATAAGAAATTCCAATTTTGTAAAGAAAATTCGAATATATATAGGGTAACAGGGGCTGGCGACCCGCGAAACTGCTCCAGAGATTTTTGAAAATATAGAGCAGTTTTCTGCCGGGGCGCCACTCCCTGTTTTCGAATTAAATTTTGAGTTTTCATGATCGAAATTTCACAAAATAACATGCAATTTTAACTATACGAAAATGCAACTAATCTACATGCAATGCAATTCACCCCCGGGTTGCCTCCCAGACAGCGCCTTTGTTTAATAGTCGTTGGCTCGACTCATTAAAGCTCTTATTTGTTGATTGTATTGTGGGTACTAGATTTCCCCATCAACATTCTCTTCATTCGATTCTTCCCCCGCATATTAGAATGAAAAGAAAACATGACCAAAAAAATCCTACAAGTTCAGTAGTACAATTATATTTAGAGAAAGAATGAACCATGGCTCGCAACACATGCTGCTCACCATTTACCTCAAAGCTACATGTACAACGGTACATGTCTATCATCATGTGCACCTCATTGAAGAAAGATCTACCAAGTCGGACCACATCCTTCAGTTCAATCTTCGCGGCTGGCATCACATCAAATCTTGTCTTCACTTCTACTCCAGCAATTCTCAAAGATACATCATCCACAATTCCCATAGGTTTTCTCATAGAACCATAAGCTAGTTGGCCATGGGTAAAACATTGACACTAGCCCCGGTGTCAAATGTAGCAACAATATTACTCAGGTTCCCCAAACAAATCTCGACATCAGAACTCTTCAAAGTGTTCTCTTGGGGAACTTCCTCCATCACCTCATCCTTAGATGATGAGTTTCCTAAGACTTGCACAGTTTCATCATCAATTTGTGCAACCTCTTTTTTTTTTTTTTTAACTAAAGAAGACTTATGTTCTTCACAAATAACACAAGAATCTTCCAAGAGCTTCTTACCACCGGATTTTTGCACCTCAATACGTGTCGTATCTTTTGTAACAGTGATGTCAACAGGATTAATGTTGGTTACCACAATGATGGACATAGCCTTCTCGCCGATGTTTGGAGGTGTTACATGCTTACGGGTCTCGAATCTATCTATAAACTCTTGCATCTTTTGTTTCAGACTTTAGATTTTCGGCCTCCAACTTTTCAAACCGCTTCATGTCCGTCTCCTGATTCATGTAATACGCATCCATAAACATGTTAGTCTTTTCTAACAACTCCTTCACAGTCTTCAATATGCTAGAAACAAGCTTCATCTTCACCGTCAATTGGAAATACTTGCTCATGCACTCCTACTCCATCATCATAGGCTGATTTTTTCTCTACATAGTTTCCTCTGCTTGGCCGAGCGCTAACATTTCGGTGCTGTGAATTGCGAGCCAACTTCTCAAACATCTCCCAAGCCTCAGTAGCAGTTTTTTCCATCAAGCTACCACCACAAGCATTATCAACCTTATCCTGGGAAACTTCATCCAAACCATTGTAGAAGAAGTGAGACAAATCCCCCTTGGAGAAATTATGATGAGGGCAGCAATTCTGTAAATACTTGAACCTCTCAAAGACGGTGTAGAAAGATTCACCATGGAGTTGATGAAAATTAGACATCTGAGATTTAAAAGCAGTAGTCATGGAATTAGGAATACTTCTCCATAAATTTGGTGAAAACTTGGTTCCATGTAGTCAGAGAGCCTTCTTCCTAGAGATCTCAACCATCTCTTGGCTCTATCAGATATTCCCATAGAAAATACTTTCATCCTCAAATCATCTTCAGTTACATCATCTGTTGGCTTGAATAAATGCACAATGAACCCTTCAGTCTCCCTCAAGAATCCCATAACATCCTCATTAGCCATGCCATAAAACCTTGACAATTGTTGATACATATGGTTCTTGATTTTCAGATTCCTAGTAAGTGGGTTCAACACAATCGAAGGCCTCTGGGCGCCAATGGTAGGCTTAGATAAATCTCGAAGAGATCTTTCTCCCATGTTTGCCTTTGGAAACACCTAAATCAGGATACAAAACAGTCACAACACCACAACCAAGCAACTTATTAGTACCCTTCAGTATAATCAAATATTTTGACAGAAAAATCAAAAGAACATAAAGGAAAAGGGAAAAGGGGAGAGATGAATAAAAGCAAAAGATAAACACTAAACCAGAGGAGTTAAGTCTCCTGCAACGACGCCAATTTGATGAGTGCTCAGTGTCATGCCTTAACAAACATCAAATAAATTTATATTAATGCCAAACTAACTCTAATCACACATAACTTAGTGTAATTGCAAGCTAACTCGAGTGTCGGTCTCTAAGGACTTAACTAGGTGAGGTTCAATGTCAATCAATTGCAATCAATCAGAAGCAAGTAATATGGTGAATAGATATAACGTACTCTAATGCAAACTAGAATTATCAAGAGCGTGCAAATCAGATAATACCAACGAACAAGATATAATCAAGAAGAGAAAGATGTTGGTGGTAGCTCAGTGGAATTGATATGCTATGGATTACAACTTGCAAGCTTTCATGAACATTAAACATACAAATTAGGAGTATGAGTTGACCACAAAAGATGTCTCTACTTTTATATTCGAAGATACGGTGTTAATACTCCTAAATGTACGAATCTAATAGTATGAGGTGACCACAAGGGATGTCACCACCTTGTAATTTGAAGTTATGGAATAAGCTATTCTCGATCTTACATGATAATTCATGACCAACAAGCATAATCATAATCCAAGCTACCAATTCTACATTCTACCACCAACACACGTGAATTAGCTACGCATAATGAATAAAGCATAAACAATACTCATAATCATAATAGCAATAGCAGGAAACATCATAAACATAATCCAAGATTAGATTTGAAGAGTTGAAACAATCACACAATCTGTCACTAATCGGTAAAAATCTCAAATCAAACAATCAAGATACATAGGATATGAATAAGATAGAATCACGTTGCTCTTGATCAAAATCAAGTCTTCAAATGTAGAATACTGAAAAGGAGGCACCAAAAACGAGTCCTAGGATTTTTACGGAAGTGAAATCTGATATATAATGAAGGAGATATGGCCTTTTAAGTAAACGTCTGTAATCTAAAAAGGAGGCACCAAAAAGGGACTTTTGTTCCCTCAGAAAAGTTGAAGAACATGTAAAACCCTTCCAACAAGAAGAATTGCAGAAAAGACTCCAAATAAATTTGCAGAAAAGACTTCTTTCCATGGATACTCTAGCATGATCATTAATTTCCGATAAACACTCCCAAAGGCTTCATCTTCAAATGAAAGCCAAAAATTATAAACATGAACGCAATTATACCGAAAAAAGAAAAGAAAATATGTGCATGTAGTATGTAGAAGAAGAATTGCATATATGCTCTCCTCTTTAACGAAAAACAATTGTGTCTCTTATTTATATAACAAAAACAATTAAACTGAAACTGAACATAATGGTTTCAATTTTAGATTTTTTGGCAAACTAAGAGATGAATTATCAATTTGTCACTAATTTCAGTGAATTTTCCGCAACTTATCCCTAATTGTTGACAAAGTAATAAATTAAATTATGATTTTAATGGATTACAAAATTAAAGCAATAGAAAAAAAATCTTACTTATCCAACCGGATTTATTTCTAAAGCCCCAAATTCTAATAAACAAACTAAGAAAAATAAAAGTTTGTTAACTCATAAGACCTTAAATTGTCTAGACTTAAATTAATCTTAGGAAACTCAAACCGTTTGATACGGTCAAGGCGTTAAAATTAGTAAACGGGAAAGCAATTGCAGCATAAATATTTTAACAGACTAGTTCTTGCAAAATCTATTTGCATAATTTCTAAAATTATAAAAACAATGCATAGTACTCGGTATAAATAACATGATTACATAGTGAGACTTAATAATTCATGTTGGAGGTATGATCACAACACCATGGGCTCCTCACCACTGCATCTAGCTCACCTTCACACCTACAAATTTAACAATGACCAAGCAAGTTCCATGCAAGTGTCATGACCTAAGGTTCTATCTTCATATATATTTTATGACTTTTAACCCTTAAGTCTTTATGTAATGCAAGACTCTAAGCCCAAGCCCAACCCATTGGCCTATATAAAAGGCCCAAGCTTAACCCATCAAAGTGATCGGACGGGACTTGCTGCCCGATCCAAATTGCCATCTCTATGTGCCCCCGTCACTGTGTATGTGCACCTATGTGCAAGAGTGAGGGGGCACACTAAATCTCTCCCTATAATAGAAAGAAACAAATGATCACAAGGAAAGTATGTGATATTGGGACTTGTCCGCATGCTGTAGTTCTGCACAAACAAGTTCGACTGTTGACTTATAACTTTGAGACCCCCTGATGACAATTCTAAAAATTACAGAATTGAAAAAAAAAATAGCGAAAAGTAAAATTAAAGGGCCATGAGTCATTTTTAATATGTGAACTTGGGCATTTATGGTTTTATGTTTAAAAAAACGTTATCCAAAACCACAGTATATTATGATGTCCAATCAATGTCCAAAGTTATAAGGGTGGTTGACTGGTAGGGGTGCTGGAGTAGCACGGGGGAGGTTAGAGGTTCGAACTGACGGAGACATAAGGGTGTATGGGTGTATTCTGAATTATAAGCCTGTTTGAAATTAGTGTAGGAGTAGTAGTAGGGTAGAGTAGGTTAGATTTGGCGTTAAAAAAACCATAGTACAAGATCCCACAGTATTATATTCATAAATTGTGAGTTTGTTAGTTCACATATTATATTATTAGATCCGTCCCATAAATGTTTTCCAGTAGGGTTAGTGTGCAGTTTAAGAAAGAACATTTTAATGAACTAGTAGTGTAGTAATTGTTGAAGTGAAGTGTGATGACAATTTTGTAATATTGTTGGAAAATTTATTATTTTTAATGTGCGAGAATGAGATAGCTTCTTTTATTTTATTATAATGTATAAAGTTTTCTGAAACAACTACAAAAACAAGCGGATAAAGTTTTGTGAGATGGATGGAGAGACTATACCTTTTTTTAAATTTATTAACTTAACATGGTTTCAAAAAGAATTATTTAATTTTATTTATTACATATAACTTTAATTATTATTTTCCTTTTTAAAATTGTATTTGCATTTATAAAATCATTAGGGTGTGCGAAAATTTAAAACTTGAAAAATTGTATTTGCAGTTATAAAATCATTAATAAAATAATTAGGGTGTGTGAAAATTAAAAACTTTAAAAGGTTTTTTTATATTGTCCAACTGTAACAGCCCATTTAGCTTTGTTAGGCCCAAGTGACACTGACCCGTTATCCTTCCACTGCAGAGAGCGGGAACTTCTCACTGCTCTGACCAACCTCGTGCGGCGGTTCGCTCCGCTCCAGGACACGAGAAGCCCACGCTTTCGCCTGCTCGGCGAGCGGGTTGATGCATATAGTAATAAAGACTTAATAATATCTAGTTTTTAGTGATGTGGGACAATTTGAAAGTATTTTCTTCTCCTATTATATATGTGATGTGATACATACTCATTTGGTTTTCTAACGTTCTTTCTCAAGTGTAACCTAATTCATACTTGCATGTTCTTCTTAGTTCTTACAGATTGAGAGCTGAGGATTCTCAGGGAAAGAATGTTGTAACCAACTTCTGGGTAATGGACTTCACAACTGAACACTGATGATAAAGTTGAGGTCACTTGTGAAGAAATGTCAATCATTGAATGATCGAAGCTCACGTAGATATTAAAACTACAGACGGCTTCACTTTTAGAACGTTCTGCATTGATTTCCCGAAGAAGCGTGTGAACTGTGAACCAACAAACGGAAATATGTTATGCTCAGTCGAGCCAGATACGCCATAAGATACATAAAAATAAAAAAATAACTTCTGGGCAACAAGGAAACAGACCTTGTTGCAGACGACCATGAAGTACCGGCGGTCCGTCCTCTTGTTGCCCGTGACCATGAAATACCAGAGTTCTTATGAAGAAGTTTCTAGTTGTTTGTCTGTAGTTTTAGTAAACATGGTAGGAAATGAGAAGTGTTGGCTTAGCTATCTTGGTTGAAAATTTTGTAGTTGTAGAGTTTATGCAACAGATTTGACAGGCATAACATCTAAGTGTTCCAGTGAATCCTTACGTTTCTTCAGTCTCGATCCCACTATAGCCTACGAATTCGCTTGAGCTAGGAGCTGGCCTACGAATTCACCACTAGCTAGGAGATGGTATGCAGGATCGATCATGTGTGAATATCTGAAATTGGCACACAGCATCAGGTATGAGTATGACACATGCATGATGAGTTAGTAGACTGAAAGTTTGTAGCTTTACTGGTGAACTTGGAACTCCAGTTAGTAGACAAAACTAAATATAATGCTTAAAACATGAAACTCTAGAACAAGCTATGATTATTTTACTTAACATATAATGATCAGTAACTCTAGAACAAGCTATGATCAACTGGAGTACTAAAATGATCAGTACATAACATAAAGGAGTAAGATAGAGAACTAAAGCAGCCTAAAACTCAAGAGTCTATCTTCCTGAGTATCTGGAACAAGTTGATTATGAGCTGTTGCTTGAGCTACTGCGTTTTTCATCTGCACAGATGTTTCTCAGAAGGCGTTCGGCTGCTGTTTCATAGTACATAACTGGGTTTCTTATGCACAAAAGTAGGCAAATTGATGCATCTTCTTTTCATAGCTCTTTGAACAAGCTTCATGTAGATATATACGTTATGTAAAGCTTGATACAGATCCATACTTGAACTCATTAATTATCTTCTTATTAAGCACTACTATAGATACATGCAACATGGAACTCAAGTCAAAGAAGCCAAGCAGGTGTGGTAGTTCGGCATAATCTGTGTTATGGGAGAGAGCTAAGGTCTTCTTGCTATGCATGTCTAGGCTATGAGAATGTATGCTACAATGACTGTTTATTATTTTCCATTGGACTCGGTAAAAGAGATTGGTTCTTGTGGATGGTTGGTTAAAAGGAGCAGGAAGTTTGAGTTTTGCCTTTCCTTAATTAATTGGAATGTTCTGCACTATTTTCTTCTGAATGTAAGATATGCTGGAATGGGATCACTGGATTTCTTGGCAGAGAACATGGGTTCATATTTTCCAGTGGCAAGTAGCAACCATCCACTTAATTTTTACGTTACAACTATACATCATTCTCATCAGATAGCACTCATACACAAACCTGGTATTGCCATATCTCATCAGTATTCTTGTCTTCCGTATTGACATGTCCCGACAGAGGAAGCCTTCACTGTGGCGGCTTATTGGTCATCATGAGTTCAGTGACTTGGTCATGTTTTGCACTTCAACAGCTTTCTGAGTTCTCAAGGGCATCAAAAGGCAGATGCTACAACACATTTCATGTCTTTCTCCATTAATCTCTCCGAGTGATTCTCGAGATGAGGTGTTCCCTCGTTAGCCTGAAGGACTCTCATCTCTCTTGGCCGAGAATGGACTAAGAGTTTTCGTTGTGCAATAGACTAAGAGTTGGGGATCCAACATATATACAGCTATCCCATATCGCTAAAACACAAAACAATCCCTCAGAAAAGACTATAAAATGAGCTTTCTGCTCAATGAAATACTCATACCTTTCTCGGCCTTTTGGCTAAGATCAAGTGTAGTATCTGTTCTTATCAGTTTAATATCTGATATGTAGTCCATTGGACTACAATGATATTAATCTAATTTTTTGAGGGGGAGAGTCCAAAGTGTAGCTTGCTGCACGGGCTCTTCAAGTGTCGCCCAAGTGTTGCACTACCGCTTGGGCCTGGCACACCCCACCAACTCAGTATGAATTTCTTTGCCCTCTTTGCATTTTGCTCTCAAATTTAAGGAACTTAAAGGTTTACCCAAACACAGCTATAGTTTCTCAAATGAAAACATTGCTGCAATTCAGTTTAGCAGTTTTCACAATATTCTGTTTCCGCTTTATTATTTAGTAAAGGGCGAAAGAAAGAATAGTTCGCTATGCTTCAGTCAAATAGGTTCTGAGATATGAGAAAATGACAGACTATATGAGTTTTATCTACAAATATTGTTGACCATACACCAAATAGAGCACATCTTAAAATACTGACATATACCATGTGATAATGGGCGGCATTGCATTGGCGACTTCCTATTATAAAGAGCTGTAATAGATGCAATTGGAGCTGAAAATTTGTGTATTTGAAGATTCTGATCTTTGTGGCACACGAGCACATTCGCGATTAATTCGTTTAGAATTAATACACCGAACTAGTGTAGCTTCTTTTCGGCTTTTTGAGCTTTTGCTTCTATATACCCTTCTAGTTACAAAATTCAACCCTTGTTGTGTTTAATTTAATACAGTAGTAGATACAAACACAACCTGCAACGTTTCGTTGAATTGTATCTCTATGTATCCCAAGAAGGGTAATAATGAGAAAGATATATAGTGATGAGTAAAGGCCAAAACATATAAGAAATGACATGCTTGGACAGTGAAAACAGTCGTGTTATTGTGGTTATACAAGAGTCTTCTTTCTATCTTATTCTCTAGTTCTTTAAAAACCGAAATTTCAATTATTTTTTAGATAGTAAATAAACAAATGGTCACTAAAAGCATGCAGCAATTATGTTCTTTTAACAAGAAACATAAGTTGTTGAATGCACAAGAAGGTGAAGGAATATAGCTGTATTAGTAGTAATATACTCCCACATCAATTGTGAATGAGAAGTATATGTGACAAGTTGCTACAAAATAAAGCTTGCAAGCCTTGCATTATTCACGCAGCTGCGCGATAAGCACATAGCGAACTATTCTTTCGCCTTTTACTAAAGAATACCGTGTGCTTGTCGCTTTCAAGCGGCATACGACATTTTTTGGAGGGTTGGTTGCTTTTTGCAATCACCCCAACATTTCAGTTGAAATTTTAGTTTTTTTAGTAAGTTAGCGGCTGTAACATTTGTGTTAAATATTTTGGTGGTCATGTATTTTGTTGTGAAGAAAAATCAGTTCACATTTGATTAGCTTTATAAATTCTTTATACAACTGAAATGTCCCACATGAATGGAGTAATCAGGTCACATTTGTGGTGAATTAATGGGAGTATTTTAGTTCAGTTTGATGAACTCTTTACATCACCTGCCCTGCACGCCATTAGTGTAGAGATAAGATTTTTTTTAGAATCTTGCGGTTCTGCCCTGTATTTATTTGTATCAGAAGGAGTTAAGTTCAAAAGTTTATCTTAAATGCGTGATTAATGAATGAGTTTGCTGAAATATAGAACTTCTTAACTGAACTCAGTAACTCACCACAGCTAAATATGTACTTTCAAGTGTGTTCTCCAAGTTCATTGAAGTCCAGCTTCATGTGGAGAACAAGCAGCCTAGAAGAATGTATGCCTGTTTTGGTACCCGACTCCTCATGCCAAATTACTCGGACAGATACATTACATTGTTGTACATGTTAGAGAACTAGATGACTTGAAGGTAAATGTTCACACTTTCTTTTGTCCCAGAGTATGCATCCAATTCAAGCAAGAGGGGGAGGTTCTATTCTTTCAGCAAGCAAATGATCCTTTGCATTAAACTCGATTGATTTACTTGTGTGTTTAGTTCTTGATGAGTAATAATAGCTGAACAGAGGACTGTTTCTTCTTATATAAAATTATGATTACAGATTTAACTGCCATAAGTAGTGTAGTAGCTAGTTTGGGTCCGGTTAGCTTCAGCAGATGAAATATTAGTTTCTTATCAGTAAGTCATCCACTAAAACGTTCTTTTTAAATTTCAGATTGTCAGGTATTTTTTAGCGATGGAAAAGCACTGGAGTATTCTCAACATAAGTTCACTTTCACATTAGCTTTATCAATTCTTTCTCCAACAGAAAATGCTCCACCTGAATGTAGTAATTTGACAACTGGTTGCGTTCATTCACACGTGCCCTGCCCAAAATCAGACGCAAAGTTCTTTATAGCTTCTGTTTTCTATATCCTACATTCCTACCTAGGTCTGCATTGAATGACAGTGGGTCCTGCAATCCTACTCTACCGAATGAATGAACCGTTTGGGATCTAGTCACCAGCAGACCACCCTTTACAACAACTGCGGAAAATAGTGTAAATTCTTACGCATTGTTACCGAAGAAGATAATCTAGTTATTTTTCTATGTTAACATAACCTGTTCTGGTTGTTTGTTCTGTGTTAAAAAATGTATTTTATCTTCGTTTCATCTGACTTCTCTGTTTTGGTTAACTTATTATGTATCACACTTTATGGCTGAAGAGAGTTATTTTGTTTGTTTTATGACAATCTCAGGTATTCTTGGAAGAATCCGGGTACCAAATCATGATCATTAAGGGCGGCTACATTACAGTGATGCAAGGAATTGGATTTTCGATTAGTAATCTGACCACAACCTGTCATCAAGATTGGACATTGATTGGCAGTTTAGTTCAACATCAAACATTTATATATAAATCTTATTGTGATTGACATATCAGAGTACTTAAGAATATTCAACCATTTGATGATGCAACTGAGTTTGTACTAGAATACTCCCTTTAGGTGACTTCTCATCCTGAATATGTTGAAATAATGATTTTAGGTGACACCCAAAAATTGAATAAGCACTTGGATAAGCACAATATCGACAGCAAAAATTGAACATGAAGTGAGCAGAAAAAGCCAACTGCTATTCGCCTAAACTTGCTACATGAAGTGAAAGTACTAAGATCTGAACATTTTAAACTTTTACTTATATACTACTAATCTGTCTGTTGAATCAACCTAGTGGTTGTACAATTGACTTGTTAAGTGCAGAAACTGAGAATCAATGTATATCATACTTTTTCATTTGCCAAAGTTCCGAAACCGTTATCCCACATGGGATATGTATAATTGTTGAACAGTAGGATATGCATAAAATTGTGAGAAGAAGGCTTTTGATCCTTATCTTTGCGCTTGGGGCAATGACGCAGCTAGTGAGGTACTAACCGAGGCGCGTCTATTGCTGGTTGAAAACTATTTCCAAACCCCCTCTTGGGCCTGGGTTCGTCCTAGGCCCTGAGAATTTTTGGAAGGGCTCCCTTTCGAGGTGTAAGCCCTACAAAACTTAGTTTAAAACTTTTTCTGCATCTGTTTACCCTTCTCTAAATCCTTTCTGCTGTTTAACTCTCTTTGTATATCATGCAATTTGCTTGAGAGTTGACTCAACAACTGTTGCAAATTAAGTAGGTTGATTTACCACTTAAATTGCAGAGCAGGTGGTGCCCCTTCTTGTCTGTATGTTGGTTGTACGTGACATATCTGATGCTGTGTTGCCAATTTCAGATATTCACATGATCGATCCTGCATATCATCTCCTAGCTAGTGGTGACACCTGACAAGCCAGCTGCTAGATCTAGCGAATTTGTAGGCTAAAGTGGGATCGAGAAAGAAGAAACTATACTGAAGGATTAACTGGAAACACTTAGATGTTATGCCTGTCAAATCTGTTGCATAAACGCTGCAAGTACTAAATTTCCAACCAAGATAGCTGATAAAGTCAAACTAATGCATATTTTGCAGAGACATGAATCATATAGATAATACAAATGCTTGAGAACCCTTTAGGGAGGGTCTTATTGCCTACCTACCATGCTTACTAAAACTACAGACACACAACTAGCGCCTTCTCCAAAAGAGCTCGATCTGGGATTTCATGGTCATGGGCAACAAGAGGATGGACCGCTGGTACTTCATGGTCGTCGGCAACAAGGAAACAGGCCACTGGCACCTGTTTTTCCTTGTTTGCCAGAAGTTAAAAAGTTCTACATGTAAGCTTTTTACTGTGCATTGTTCAAATTATATGGCATATGATGCTAATATAAGAAAATATCAATTACAGTCGCTTAAAATTATTGTTCTGAAGCAGTGACATAATTTTTTTGTGATGTTGCAAATACCTCAGAGATGTTATTTATGGTTTGTTTGTTTACTTTCTGCAGTGTACATTTAATTATTGATATTACTTTTTTAACTACTCCAGTGAATTTGATGTAGCGTACATGTTTATCAGTTGGAAATTAACATATAGTTATAGTACAGAATTTGATCTGTATTTGAACTCAAACTTATATCTGAAAAGATATGACAAAATGTAAGTAAAAAAGTAGTTAAGTTAGGATTTAATAACTTTGGGAGTGAGATTTGTCTCAGACACAGACTAAACAAAGTGCCCAAGCAAAACTAATACTCGGAGCCAAGTTAATGATATTATGATATGGGGTGAAACATTTGGATGACAGGCACATCATCGCATAGTTGAGAATTGGATGACCTGCTCCGAGACCTAACAGGCTGAGATATCATGGAAGGCGAAAAGTCTATAGTATAACCTTTGGAGGAGATTTCAGGCAGACTATACCTGTGCCCCAGGAGGAAAAAAGGACAGAAAAAATTTATGCATGCTTGGTAATCTGTTATAAATAGTGTTTCCCATCTATTGCTGCATACTTTACAGATCCTTTTTCAGTAATGCAAAGAACCATATACTCACCTTAATCTGTGCAATCAGTTGGCACTAACTCCCCCTTGAATGGAGAATTCTACCGATGGACTCCCAGATAGGAAATATTCGTGCCTGCTCGACTATTGTGCAAATCAAAGTGGAACATTAGATTTTTTTTTTTTTTTTTTTAAGGTAATGGAAAAAAAGGAGAGAGATTTGATAGTCTACGGTATATATAACTTGTTCCTACCTGGATTATGTCAGCCAGAGAATTTGGATCGAATGAGTGCCTAAACTTCACGAAGTATTACAATCAGTTGAATCAACAATGAGATAGTAGGGTACTATAAGTGTGTGGTTTAGATTCTTTAGAATTCTACCGTTTTTGTTTTTCGTCACTCACCTTGTGCTTGTACATGTATGTATCTTTTCTTCAATATGGTAAATATATATGCCTTTTTAACCTAAACTAATCTCCACATTATTAAAAGGTTAAAAAAACAAAATGCGCATCACCATCACGGACACCGCGTTTAGCGTGATGCTCTAATTCTAGTCTGTGTATATATAGCAATATAGCATCAACAAAAGTGTACTAGTAATACCATTAGGAAAAATCTAAATTACTCTATTATACTATAGTAATTAATTAAGAATCTAATCACGGAAGAAAAAAAGTGATATTGTGCATGTTATTTGATATCATTAGTGTCGTCCCAAAATGGACAATATCATACAAGTGATATATGTAAGATTAAAATGTCATCCATATGGTCACAAGTGGTATCATAGCCATGATATTGTTGTGCAGGATCATTTACAAATAGCCGGCACATCAAAGTCCATCACATGACAAAGATTGAGCCACACACCCACTCGTGGAAACTCTGGATACTATAAAACCCCGCATTAATACCATAAGCACTTAATTAAAAACAACAAAGAAAGAAAGGAAAAAAGTAGAAAATCTAAAACATTTTATATGGTACGCACTTCTTATTGGGTTTATTATATGTACCTACTAAATTGAATTTGACGTGAGGTATTCGACATGTATGTGTGTTCAACAAATTACACTTCCTGCTCAGTATTATGTTTACTAAGTTGGCACGTGTACAAAAGTATTAAAATTGGACACATCCACTCTAAAATAGTGAAATTAAAAATGACACATTTTGGGATATAAAAAATGAATTTTATCTGCAAACTCACTAATATTTGGGTCTTACTCTCAGTCTGCTATGGGCTTGATTGTCATTGGGTCTTTTTTTAAGAAAATACCTTACATTAATATGAGAAGTACATAATACAAGATATAATCCTCACTTTGATACTAGGCAAGGATATTGTAATTGCCGATCATTAGACACTATGAGCTAACCAAGAGGGACATGAAAACTAGCTAGAGTACTGATACTTAATATCTATACTACCTACATCATAATGTTGATTACTTCTAGGTTGCATTCTTTCCATACATTGCTGTCCCAAAAAATGCGTTGCATATTTTGACAAAATATTTGTTGGCTGATTCGATTCTCTGTAGATCGAAACAGATGAGCATTCTTGAAAATCAGCCATCATCCTTAGGATATCATCAAGCAGCTGGTGAAGAGTGAAAGGCACACACCCTTTCCTGCTACACATATCACAAATAAACTGTGCGTCTACTTGAATTTGTAGTCTATCCACACCCATTTGGCGCGCTAATATGATGCCCTGTTTAACAGCCTGCAATTCGGCCAAATTATTCGAACACCATCCTAAATAACCACTAGCCGCACGCACAAAATCACCCTTGTGATTTCTGAATATAAGTCCTATGCCTGTTGGTCCCGGATTACCAAGAGCAACTCCATCAGTATTTAAAGAAATTATTTCTTGTGGAGGAGGCTTTCCATTTACACCAAATAGTATGATAGGATTGGCAATGAGTTTTTTTTTTTTTTTTTTTTTTATTAAATCATGGGGCCATTTGAGTCCGCTCTGATATATGGACATTACTCCCGATATATTTTGTGGGTCTTACTCTCAGCCCCAATCTTCAAGATGGATCACTATTATCACTTATTAAGAGACGGCGGCTCCGTCTAAAAATAGTGCACAAATTGTGGAGAGAATTAATGATGTGTGAGCGTTAAACAAAATGGCAAAACAATTTGTTAAGGCTTATAAACAGGGTGATGAACAATTAAGGAGTTATGTCACAAAAATGAAAAATGTCCATCATGTAACAATAATCTGTCGAATATGGTACGTTAGCCCATTACACTCTATGCAAGAGATCAAATTGTGTTTCCGAGGTAGGTAAATTAAACAGGCCCATCTTCAGAGACCATGCGCCCAGCCCAATTAAGAAGTAATCAAATCCTAGAAAAATGTCAGTATTATATTTTTATACATATCTTGTGAAGAACACTATTCTATAGTACTCCGGTATTTTTTTTATCCAAAGCACATAAGCTTGGGATCCGATGACCAAATACTACAAAATAATTATGTCTCTTTCTACTCTCATTAATATTTTAAAATATTTATTATACATTACAGTAGCCCAGATTGTCCTGTTCCACTGTCCAAGAATAATTTATTTGAATCCCAATTCTATTATGCCTACTAGGTAAGGTCAAAGTGATACAGATTCAACCCAATACATAATATACATATACTATATGATAATGATATAATACTAATAGAAGATTTTAATAATGGTGACCATTTGTATAATCCACAAAGTATTTGATTCGATTAAGCTTTCCAATATTTTAAAAGTAAAAAATATGATGATGATGAAAGTGGCCTTGGGTCCCCCACATCAAGTGCAGTTAATGTGCAATTAACAAGGCCAAATATTGAGCATAGATAAGGTCACAAAGTAGGAGATTTTGTTTTTGATAATTGGGGTTGTTTATTATTAAAATAATAGTATATTATTAAAATATTACACTAATAACGAAAGCAAAACTTAGCATGTTGTCATAACCTAACTTTGGGTGCAAGAGTCACTGTTGTATATAAAATTGTATAGTTTCCATGATATTACACGCTTGTCCCACTTGATGGACTTTTCGTACTATGTAGATGCATATTCCATTTTTTAAATCTATTATTGTACGTGGCCGTTTTATTATAATATACTGTACTATATATAACCATATTAATATTTTAATCAGCCCTCTATGATTATGATTAACAGAGCTTGCACTTTGTTTAGTGAGTTCCTCTATCTTTGCAAATTTTCTAGTTTCTCCTTTTGAAATCATGGTAGACTATCTGAGAGACTCTTAGACTTTTATACTTTGGAAGTTAACCTAGGGGTCATTTTCTCTTGTTAGATGGAAATTAGGTGAAAACAAATGGGTGACTATGCACACTTGGTAATTCTCTATTTAGTTCATTATTTAAGATAGCTAATTCTAATGTTCATTTTTGGTGGTAAGTAATGTGATTTAGATAGAAAACATTTTTTAACTGAAAAAAATTCATTAAACCCAAAGTAATATACAAAATTAAGAGGGACATACCCCAATCATGATACAAGGAGTATCATTAAGTCTCAAGTACATAAAAGGGTGAAAAGCCAGTGAAGCTAATGGAGATATTGAAACGGCACGAAACCCCAAAGACTGTAGCTACGCTATGATCCCTGGAGAATCTAAAACTGAACCTCAGACTGTGAAAACAATGGCTCTTCGAACTCCAGAACAAAGTATGTGATCCGAAATCAAACTAAAAATGAGCCCACTCCCATAGCTCCCAGGGTGATGATGCAGCACCACAACCCCACTTCCAACTCATAGGAGCGACAGTCAATACCAAATTCAGTTTCCGTTTAACATCAACCCTCAGGCTTAAATTAAATGAACTGAAAACCGAAACCAAAACCTCATAAAGAATCACACCAAAATTATATGCTCCTTTCAAGAAAGTACATGTTCATCCCTGAAACATAATCAAACTACCCAGATAAAATCAAGAAAATAATCATCATAGTCATAAAGGTCATAAGCCAGAATAGCACCGAAAAAAGAAAACAAGCGAGCAAACACCCTGATCAAAATCGCAACAAACATCCTCATTTCCTCCCATTTTGTCGCCTTCACCAAATAACTTATAATTCCTCTCCGCCTAATCCGAAAGCAGGCAGCCAACATTCAGCATATTAACATCAAGACCCCAGAAATAATTCAACCAGCTGCCACACTGCCAAGCTACAGTTAGAAACAATCAATAATATCAGACAAATGAATACACAAATAAAAGCCCAAACTCCCTGATCAATTGAAATGCAGGAATGTTGCTAGCTAGCTAACCAGAAAATACACGCTTAAACCCCACCTATCCTCCAGCAGAAAAAAGCTTGCGTACACACATGTCACCACGAAAACAACAACCAGGAACCAAAAAGAAGTAATAACCACGATACAAACAGCACCAGAGAGTAATTAACATCAAACAAGACAACTTATAAGCTCCCTGCCCAAAAGGCCGGCTCCTTGTACTGTCAAAAGAAACCAAATAAAAGCCTCGCACATCCAACAGGCGCAACACGCAACACTTAGCAAACCTGGACAACAGCCTCCCCATCTTTCAGGTGCAAAAAACGATCAAAGAAACCTATCAAGAAAGACACAAAAGTGGCTCGACGAACCACAAGTTAATATGCACATGTTGAGAAAGTTTTCCTTTTGCTTTTAACCAATGCCAACTCAACACTATAATACTATCAATGTAAAAACAATTTACTTATCTTTCAAAAAAAAAAATTTTAACCGGTAAAGTGAGGATTAATATTAATGGCTCCTCATTTACCCCCGTGATGACTCGAACCCCCGATCTATTAGTTAGAGGTGAAGCAGCTTACCGACTGAGCTACGCTTCGTTATCTATCTTACAAATAAGTTACCTCACGAAACTTATTTGACCGGTTAGTTGATAAATTACAAGTTAGGTGTTGTCGTAGCATATTTATTTCAAATAATTATCAAATCAACTCATATCATTCAAAAATTCGTGCTAAAGTGGTTATATATAATACTGTAGAAAAATAAAAGGTTGAAATACTGAAATTGTTTATTAATCAAATCAACGGTATCACAAACAGTTGTTGGTTCAAGTGGTAATGAACTTGAGTTCACAAAAATAAAGTTTCGGGTTCAAGTCTTGTCGATGTAAAAAACACACCGTTGAGAGAGGCGCCCTCTCAAAAAGGGATCGACATTGTTGGGTTGGATTAACCACCAAAACGGATGCCGGTATAATTTATTTTTTTCAAATCAACAGCATGTAAGCAATATGGAATGAAAGTTTTGTATTCACCAAGTTATTATTGTATATTGATGCGTTTTTTCACGGTGAAGATTGAATTATTTGGCGGGTATTGTAAGTTTCTGAGACATGTAGAAAAGGTATGGTAAGAGCACTAGCAAAAGTTGGCTCCATACTTGGGACTTATTGGGGTTTAAGCCTCAAATAAGCCCTTTTCATTTTTTTGTTACAATGGTTTGTGCTTATTATGAGTTTTTTTGTGGGTTCCACATGACACATACATTCTACATGCACCACACAATTGATGAAAGAGAAAAAAAATAAAATTAAAAAATATTATTTGGGGCTAATTTGGGGGCTACAAAATATGTAGCCCCCAAGCATGGGCTTCATTATTGGAGCCCCAAATAAGCCCCTATTGTGTGGCTTATTTGGGGCTCCAAATAAACCCTCTATTGCTAGTACTCTAAATGTAACGACCCGGTTACTAATGGACCGAGACCTTGCTTGTTGGCCGGCGAGGTTACTTATGACAAACACACACACATCTCGATAGTATGATATTATCTACTTTAATTTAGCATTAGCCCGCACGGATTTACTTTTAGTATCACTCGAAAGGCCTCATGCCATGTGAGAGTAGTGGTCTAACATATATACCTTTTATCTCATTCACTCATAAGCGATGTGGGATGCGGGGTATTACAGTAAAATTGTGTTGATCATATTCTATGTGTGACGTGACATGAACCTTCAAATATGGATAAACACTTTATTTTTTTGACTTTTTTAGGGTCGATTTAACCTCAAATTAATCACAAATCATATAAGAAAAATAATTAAATTTTTTATATTATGAAAATATAAACATTGTATTTTCATAATATAATGCTTTAGTTTGTTTTTCTTGAATGATTTTGGACTAATTTGAGGTCAAACTTATACTTGAAAAAATTAACAAAACAAAATGGTTCATTTATTAAGGGACAAAGGAAGTATCATTTATCTTTTTCTAACCGTTCCACATCCGTTTTCACCTTGACCTTCCATCACTACCATGTTGGTACAGGTCTCCCCTTACCTAGCCTTCTCGTGATCTATCCTCGATGGATATGTCATTGGTAGTCTTGATGACATTGATCGACAAAGGAAATTTACATAATTGAAGGTGTTTGCTCGAATTTTCAGCTCGAGACGATGTAGAGCTATTTTATGGATAGGCCTTTCGCACAAGGGTGGGGCTAACGTCGCTTCGATGAGAAAACGTAAGAGAACGATTGAGATCGTGGCAGTCTGGGGGTTGCTTCATGCTTGGGTTTCATGGAAGCCATGTTTTGTTGTTGTTGGTCCTCGGTGTCAAGTTAGGAATGGTGGTGGTTGCTGACGTCTCTTTGGCTATTGGGTGTTGGACAAAGCATATATGTGGATTTGGGTTGCGTCGCTACCAACCCAAATTGTTTTTTAGTTTATTTTGTATTTGTTTTTTGCACCTATGGTTCCCGTCGGTTTAGTGTTGGTTAAACTATGTCGTGTTATTATACTCCTATTAGAGTAGATGTTATCAGTATCACAGTAACCACCTAGGGAATGTGCAATATTATCTATTACATTCATCTACTAGTACGATTCTCATTTTATTTTCGTTGACGTTTTTTACAAGTTTGACTTTATATTATTTTTTAAATCATACCTGAAAAATAATAAATGAAATTTTATTATGATAGTATAATAATTAAACTATCATAGTTTAACTTTGTCAATTAATTTTTGGATAACGATTAAAAATAATATATAATCAAACATAATCTAAATAATTTAAATGTAAATGGAATGAATTTGTAACTTTGTTCATATATATTCGTGGATGGAGGGAGTAATTTGTAATTGTAAATTATAACAATTTAAGGTAACAACATTAATCTCTTTGGGGAAAAAAAGACATAATAATAATATGGAATTCCACATACTTCTACGCGGTAAGGAAATCAGCCACGTTGGAAATATGACGTCATTTACATTGTGACAGACACGTGGCGGGGCCCTGCCTATATATTTTAAAATTGGAAAGTTTGTTGTAATGTTGAAGTGTTGGGACAAATTCAAAGGCAGTGGTGGGGCCATGTTGTCCGACGTGGCCACGGCTGTCTAATTTTTAATTATTGTGCATTTATTTGGGTTTGGTCACACTGGCTTGCTTGGTGCGGTGTATAAACTGGAGTTTATGATATTGAAACATCATCTTACTACTACTACTAATATTACTGTTTGAGTGCTTTGGCAATCTACTTTGATGTGTCCACTTCCATCCAGGTTACTAATTATGTTTGAAACTCTGAATTCGACCATTAAATGATTCACCTTTGATATTCAATTAAAATCTAGCACACCCTCCCATTTTTTATACTAGTTATCTTTTTATAAATATCACACATATTAATATTAAGTAAAAACATATAAGTCGGTTTAGGTGTGGAGATATAAGACGCTCAAGCGGAAGGGAGTTGGGTTGGTGAATGTAGAGTTGCAAGGTTCGATCCCCAACGGAAATATAAGGCGGTTTAGATTTGGAGATATAAGGTGATATATGATATTTGTATTATTGTAGTGTACTAGTTGTAATATTTGTTCTTTAAAAAAAATTCTAGTCAAAATTTGATGCCAAAAGGCTATTATTATTAATATAATATTTTTTTTGGAACTGAACGATATATATCATTACCTCCAAATCATTCAAGTACAAAAGGTCGACACTACGGTCCATACCAGCCTCATGACCAAAGATAAAACAAATAATCACTAATAACACTTTACACCAACATATTTATCCAAACACAAGCTCGTGCACTTTCTGCTTCTGTTGTAGTTTCCCTGGAAACATGGTGCTGCGCGCGCTGCACCACCTTCTGAATTGCAGTTGTGCCAATATTCTCTATGTTAATCGGTCGCTGTTGGAAAATACTTTCATTCCTTGCTTGCCATATGCCATATACAGTTTCTGCCAGTACCCCTTTCAGTTGTGTCGCACAAGAACTCTTCTCCCTTGACTGCCTGCTTAGTTCCTCAGTCGACGTCTCCCAGTTTATCCAAGGTATCTGGATTTTCAGCCATCCCATGACATGCATATAAATCTTTTTAGTTTCAACACAATCAAAGAAAATGTGTTCTATACTTTCACGCCCCTTGATTTTTGATTTCTGATTTATAGTTTAAGTTAAATTTGATAAAGCTAGTTATAGTCCTTAGAGATCGACACTCGAGGTTATTTTACTTCTACACTACGTGCCTTGTTTCGTTGTAGTTGTGAATTGCCTTTGGCTAAAAACAAATTTATTTGATTAATTGAGTCTGACAATCTCGTTCATCAAAAGAGAGTTAAACCTATTATTAGTAATCATTATAGCTAAAATGACATGTATTATTAACATAGCAAAATTTCTAAAAAGACGACAAAAAAAAGGGGAGGGAGTACTACTACAATTAAAATGCATTAATTTAATTAATTCGATCCTTATACAATTAAACTGCATTAATTTAATTACAGTATTGTAATAAAATTGTATATATGAAAAGAAAATAATTTTTTTAGAAGTCAGTTGACTTTATTCTTAGTGAGATTATTACCTCGCTTTTAATAAGATTAACGATGGTCTATTTTTCAGGTTTATAAGGGCCTGAGTGGTAAGGATGTTGAAGTAACACATGAGATCATGGAGGTTCGAACTTCGACGGAAAAATAAGATTGTGTAGACATATCCTATAAATTTCAATATTGAACCTTGGACATATAAGAGTTCCGAATAGAATCTCTTTAGAAAGAAGATCTTTTGTCTCATGGTAGCTTGCTCCAGTCCCCTTACGAAACTGGGTTAGCCATCATAAATCATAATAGAATATAATTAGTACTATCAAATATGAATAAAATCAAATAATATTAAATTTATGTAAAAGTATCATAATGGACTCAAAAGCCACATTTTCACCATGCTCAACTTGATCTAAACTTCTGAAATTGAACATCAAGTTTTCCTATCTCAATGAAGTTAAATGTGTTATGTTTTTATGTTATAAATAAGTGTAACTAAGTTCATATTAGATCATAGATCAGATCAAACAACAGTTGAGAAATAATCAGGATCCTATAAGATAACATAAATAAAATTCACAAAGAATGTAAACATAATAAGAAAAGAGACTCTGTAACTAAAAATAAAGAGACTAATGAGAAAATTAGGTTCGAACTAATTTGCCCCAATAGGTTAACGGAAGCCGAAGTTTTAAACTATGTGGAGCTGTAATAAACTTATATTCAAATTAATTAGGAAATAATGAACTTTAAAGTATCCACATAACTAATCAGTACGTTTGGCTCTCTTTTGGGAGCATTTTTTTAGGATGGGTGGTTAGGGAGGTGAATATGAAAAAAATTTGAGAGTGAGAGAAAATTAGTGTTTAGTAGTATTATTTTGGAGAGTTTATAGATTAGATTAGTAGAGTAAAATTAATGATGATGTGTGAGTAATAATAGAGAGACAAGAGAGAAGATTCTATGAGAGAGGGCTAGATGGAGGGAGTGTTGAGAAATCTAAAAAAAGAAGAAAAATCTTAAAAATGAATTTTGATGAGCATTGATTTAGGCTGTCCCTATAAAAGCCCCAAATATAATAAATATTTTAGAGCTTGAACCTCCCAAAATAAAAAGAGAAACAAACCATCGGTAGCTGGTTGTTTAAGTGGATAAAGTTAATAGAACTTTGTTTGGTAATCGGCTAAAGCCACATGTTATTGGCAAGTCCAATCCACATTATTATCGTCTATGCCAAGGGACTTATAAATAATCATTCACTTGTTAGTCAAACTCTGTTAGACCACTCCAAAGTATAGTAGGTGTAGTATTTCCTTATAAATCACTTTTTAACTAAATTAAGGAATTCCATGGTTTTACAATATTTTCTTTGTATGAGCTAGTTAATTACAAAGACGAAACCACCTTATAATTTTTTCGTCGTTGTTAAGGATCAAACTCTATACTCGTATATACAATAATCTCCTTAATAATACCACTTATAATACACTTAACGTATTATTACGTAATACTCCCTTTGATTTTTGTTACTTGTCGTTTTAGGATTTTCAAACATTTTAATACATCTCATTTAATTCATTGATTTTATAAATACACTGCAATAATTACAAGTAATTATTATACTTCAACCAATAATAAGCTTCTAATGGCATGAAATTCAACAAAATGCATTAATTGTGATGAAAGTCTTTCTTGAAAAATGTAAAATGACAATTATTTTTTCAATAGTGAAAAAGCTAAAACAACAATTATTAAAAATCGGAGGGAGTAGTTTGAAATTTTAATTAGTGGGGTTCTAAACAAAGAGGGTAAACAAGTTAAATCGGTTGCACACTTGCACGGTTGGATTGATGAACGCGGCATGTAAAACAAAACAAGCACGGATGTTAAATTCGATTTAAGCGTAAATCTTGGCCAAAAATTAGGGAAGTGAAAGGTCGAGAAAATAGAAAGTACTTCAAGTAAAGCATAATAGTGTGTGGACACGTAGACATGATATGGGTGACTCATGTGAGTCATATTTATTTAGTGAAACTGATGATGCCATCAAAATTAAAAATTTCTTTGTTGATCATGATATTTTTGTTAATTTAAAGGTTAGTAGTGAATTTGTGATGGAGAAAAGTGCTCACGAGTCACGGCAAAAGAGAGCCAATAATAAAAAACATCTTCAAAGCTGAAAGAGTTAAGGGTACATAATAATTTTGATAAGAAAACACTTTGGGTTATTATTAGCTTGTGTATCTTCTTTAACTAAGACTATGTGGAATAAGGAGTGACGTGGACATGTAACATACGGAGGTGATGCCATGTCGGAGTGAGAGTGTGTGACTGTGTGAATATGATCTGAGCTAGCCATCCAACTAGACAACGAATAATTGGGACTTGGTCTTGGAATGCAAAATTGCAAACACACCGAAAAGGACTTTTTGTATTTCTCGTTTTACTTTTTAAAGAGGGGCTTTTAAAGAGTTATATATGGCCTATAACGGAAAGAATAATTTCACCTCCACAATATTGGTACTAGTACTCACAAGTCACAAGCTTCTTTTGTCATTGTGTGTAACTGTGTGTTGTGAACTGTGATACATTTATCAGTTTATGTTTTATAATGTGATTAAATGGAAAAACTTTTTAGTTACTAGTTAAGCTTTGTTCAGATGAATAAAATGAACTGAACCGATTTGAATCGAATTGAATTGAATGAAGCTAAACTGAACTTATTTATAATATAAATAATATTAAGCAAATATGAACTGAAGAACCGAACTTAATACATCTGAACTGAATTGAGTTTAATGCATCTGAACTGAATTGAAGTTCACTTAAAATAATCAATTTTCAAATGAAGATCTGTTTGGTAACAAATGAGCTTGGCTTAAGAGTTCAAATGAGTCACTTCATTACTTTTAAGCCTTTTTTCGTCTTTCCCGTCACATATTAGTATTCATTCTATTCATATTTTTAGATAACATTTAAGTTTCTAAAGTTCTAAAAATTTACATTAGCTAAAAAATAGAGTAAGTACTTTTTATCAAACGGAAATTGATTTTCAATAGGTGTTAAATATATATATATATATGATGTTTTAAAAGATGTGATCGTGGTACCCCTTATAAGTCTATAAGGGGAATATTCAATTTATATGTTGAGTTCATAATCATCTTCTCAAATGGTGGGAAATTTCCAGGTTTTTACACGCCTCCTTACGGGTAAATTGATTGGCACATACATTGGTCCAACCAGATCATGGGTACATAATCGCTTTAGCGGTATGTTTGTGATGAAACCTTGGTGTCTACGGTTCGTATCACAAACTAAGACAAATCACCGACGAGGATTGTTGGAGAATTAATATAAATGACTAGATTCCGTTCCTCCCCCCTCCCCAACAGCTGTTGGGGAGGAACGGAATCTAGTCATTTATATTAATTCTCCAACAAGGATCTCTCTTAATTATCTTTGTTATAATAGTTAGGATATGATATTGTAAGATTGTAGAGATTCTATCCACAAATCACGAACTAAGAATAGAAATTGGTGAATTAGAGAAATACTATAACATATGAACATGGTGGGTCCCGAGTTACCTCCGACGTATATGTCGGACTCGGCCACAAAGAGGAAATAGACTTGGTAGGGAAAGAATGATTAGCGTTCAGAAAGAGAAGCATAAGAATTCGACAGAAAAGTAAATATATTCATCAACTCGTGGGTTTTACAATGACTCTGATAGAGTTTATATATTCCCTAAATGAAGGAATACATATTCCTTAAATGAAGGAATACATATTCCTTAAATATTTGTACGAAACGTACTTGCGTATACATTTTTTAAGGGTCTATAGTCGGTAGGAGGTGAACAACATTGACCCAAATTCCAAATGACTCAATCTAAACTGGCGTTAAATCGCGGTTAAAGCTGTGTGAACGTGTTGGTCTTGATGTCTTTGCAATTGTAACGCCCCAAATTTCAGAGAGCTTAAAGGGATAGAGAACGCTACTCATACCAATAAGGTGCACCTTTATTTTCGGGAATCCACCTAGAAGAACTTTTGAGTTAAGCGTGCTTCCTCTGTAGCAATTTTAAGATGGGTGACCCACTGGGAAGTTCCCGGTGTGCGCATGAGTGAGGACAAAGTGCGCGGATTAGAACACGTGTTGGTCTGTGGGGCCAGCACATCACCCCGAAGAGCAGTCAGGAGTATCCTCACCGACCCAACGGGCCTCGGCCCATTAGTGGTCGGGTCGTTACAAGTGGAATCAGAGTCTTGATCAACACAAAGCCCGCACCGGGTGGACGGTTGGTAAAGGTTATTGTCAATTGTCACCTCCACCACTTGAGCCGCTCCACGAGGACGTCGAGACTTTAAGGGGGTAGTTTGTAATGCCCCGCATCCCACATCGCTTAAGAGTGAGTGAAATAGAGGGTATACATGTTAGACCACCACTCTCACATGGTATGAGGCATTTTGGGTGATTTCAGAAGTACATTCGTGTGAGCTCAGGCCCAAAGCGGACAATATCATACGAACGAGATGTGTGTGGGTTAGCCCGCAGTAACCTTGCTGGCCCGTTGGGCCGGATCTCAACCCATTAGTGGGTCGGGTCATTACAATAATCATTTTCCAGCATTACTGATGCTCGTTTTTAATTTAATAATAAAAAATTTAGGTGTTTAAAAGTCTGGATAGACTATGCCTAATTATAACCTTTATTACACTAGTGAACAGTCCATTATACTAAACCGTCAAATTACTTTTTTAGTTTGGACTTTGCAATGGCTTTGGTAATATAAAATTGAAAGTTGTTTACTTTGAATGTTATGTTGGCTCCTTTGGTTTGAAGCCACATGGTTTAGCTAAATTTTGCTCCATGGGTAAATTTGCAAATTAGAATGAAGAAAAGGTTGCTGCGGTGCAATTTGGATCTGGACTGGGAAAATGGAAGAATTTGACCCGATAATTTCAGCAGGCGGTGGAAAACGAACGCACGTAACTCCAGTGGGTCCCATCCATATAACCACCGCAATGTGACAATTAGGCTGTGGAAAACTTTAATATTTATTATTAAATTTTTAATTTAATAAACTTTCTTGAAATCATTAAAGAAACATAATAATAATATTAATGGGTGGCCCACCAATTTCTCGGAAGTTCCGTGGTGATGAGTCTATATTAGTCGTCCGATGGCCATATGTTAACGGTCCAGATCTTGCAATTTCCTCCACGCTCCACCACCAAATCATGCACTGTGCTTTTCCACGTGGCAGATGCGATTTTTTACTGTTAAATTAGCCACGTCGGATTTGAATATAAACGGATGAGATGTTGTGATTAGCCCGGCGAGCTAATCTGAGGCGTTGGAGTGGGACCAAGTTATCTGTCGCAGCCTCGCAGGGTAGCTCGGTAGCACTAGCTCATGTTAAATACTCATTGTGGTCCCCATTGCTATAAAAGATGGTGTTCTGTTCTGGTCGTGATATTTATTTACGTGGTATTATCTCGTTATTTTACTTCCTTTATTATGTTTTTATTTTACATTAGTAAATTTAAAGTAAGAGTTAGTACTGGGCTACTGACAATATTTCATTTATCCCCTCCAGGAAATAGGAACACACAACTTTGCTAAAAAATTCTCATCAATTACACAGCAGAATACCGTTCCCGTGCAAATCTTAAAAACGATAATCTATGTTTCAAACATACTTGGGAAATAGGGAGATCCGATCCTTAAACATCATTGTTTTCAAGCGCTTTAAATCGTTTTACATTCAAATTTACATACAACTCTAAAACACAACGGTACAACTTGATAAAGTATTTGAGGAATTATACTTAAAGAAATATTAAAATAATCGAACGTACAACACACTAACTCTGTGTGAGCTATTGGAGTTGAGCAAGCTCATCCCTAGCTCACACTTTGCTGGAGTGTGAGCTCGGATGACCCGAGATGAGCTCTCTCTCTACTTTTTGTTTTTGTTTTTTATTTTATGTCTTTTGATGATTTGTTTAAAGTGTAAAATTTTAAATAAGTATAAAATTAAATGAAAATGTGTAGTTTAAGAGAGAATGAATATTAGGATAGAGAGTTAAAGAAATGATGACCGCTGAATATGGTATAAGTCTCATCAAAATTAGTAAGACTCTGTTTGTTTGACATGAAAAACTCTGAACTGAACTGAACTTATCTGAAATAAACTGAACTGAACTTAATTAATCTGAAATGACTGAACTTATTTGAAGTATAAATTTTAACTAAGCAATGAACTGAATTGAACTTAATTTATCTGAACTAAACTTAATAAATCTGAAATTAACTGAACTGAACTTAATAAAACTGAAATTAATGTGAAACGAACAGAGCCTAATAGTCTTTTTTTTTTTTTCCTTCAAACTTCACCTCACCACCTCTTTCTATATTCCTTTAAATTATTTACATATTTCTAATGTCTGCATTCAAAATACTTGCTTTTTTATATATATGCGCGCACACACACTTTGACATGCATAAGAGTTCTCTATGGTATAAAAAATTAAGATAGATTTCTCTAGCTCTTAAAGCATTTGCACCTTTTTTTTACAAAAATGTATTTAATTACTGATAAAAAGCATTAAAATAAAAGGTAAGAATTTACTAATACAATCTAGCCCATTTTAATTTTCATAAATGTTTTTTTTTTCTGTCCAATTACATTATTTTTAACCTAGAAAAGGATTCTTTTTATTCCCCTTGATATAACCAAATGCTTTATCGCTACAGAACAGTACAAAATCTATACTAAGACTACATGGACACTACACAAGAAATCCTTCAAATAGCCACCAGACGTAACCACGGATACTATCCGTGGCTAAACTAGCCACGAATCGGCTTTTTAGCCACGGATAGACACGAACTGAGCCTGAACGCTCAGTTCGTGCCTGTCTAGGCTCGAGTTCGTGGCGTTTAGTCACAAATAAGTTTAGTCCGTGTCCGACTTAGACACGGATAATGTATTCGTGGTTGACGTTGTAACGGATAGATTCATTGCATTTTAGTTTTAAAAAATAGAAAATAAAAATAAAATTTGAGCCACAGATAGACTCTATCCGTGGCCACACCTAAATTAAGAGACCCGATCTGTCTCTTCTTCCTCATTTCATTTCCCTATCCTTCAATTTTTCCCCCAAATCAAATCCACCACCGTTTCCCCCCAAATCTCCGTACTCCTCCCACCACCCACCGGCGACAACCACAACAACTCCACCACCGTTGGTTGATTGCTCCACCACAGCGGCTCCACCGTCGATTGCTCCACCGCCGCGAATCGAGCTCCACCACCACACCGTATCCACCATAGCGACTCCACCGCCGACCACCACCGCAGCTAATCGAGCTCCACTACCCACCACCAGTTCCTCATTCTCCTCATTCTCTCCAGGTTAGAACCCTGAACCGAAAACCCTAATTTTTAGTAAATTCTTTTAAAGGATATTTGATTTAGTAATTCTGTAAATTCTTTTAATTTAGTATATACTGTACTAATTTTGTAGCTCAATTCTCTTAATTTTCGTAATTTTTCTTAATTTTGTGAAATCAATTTTTATTGCTGTTAATTCTATTTTATTATTTAGATTTATATTTATTAGTAAATTATTTGATTTATTTTTTTTTAATTAATATAATTACTTATCTCAATATAGTTAGTTTTGGATGAATGTGGATTAATTTTTAGTTAAATAAACTTAAAATTGAATTGAATTTGTTTCATTAGATTAATTTGTTTTAATGGTTACTTCAATTAATTAAAATTCTGGTATTTAATTAAATGAATTTAAATTAATGGGTTTAAATCAATATAATTACTTATCTTAATATAGTTATTTTTGGATGAATATGGATTAATTTTTAGTTAAATACACTTAAAATTGGAATGAATTTTTTTAATTACATTAATTTGTATTAAAATTCTGGTATTTAGTTAAATGAATTTAAAATAATGGGCCTTGGAAAGTATAAGTTAAACTGGACATTATATTGGACTTGTTAAGTTAAATTCTGGTATTTAGCTAAATGAATTTAAAATAACTGTACTTGATAAGTTAGAAGAACTTGGAAGCACCATATAACCATTGTAGTATGCATTATACTTGTTTCATCTTTGGTTTGTTTAAATAATAACGAGTTATATTGTCTTTTGTTCATGTTATGCAAATATGCCTCGCGAGCACCTCTACCCAGCATCGACACCGAGGCGACGAGCAGGACCAGCAGCACCACCGACACCTGATCAGGGTACGCCGCCTAATGCCGGGTCAGCCACGGAGTTGGAGGATGCTCGTGAGGCATGGACCCCGCAATGTAGCCAGCTGCGGCGGCCACAGTTCTATCAGGGCGCCACTCCTTCTCACGTGTCGGAGACCGACTCTCCGGGTTCGAGCAGGGGTTATGCGTATGACACTTCGCACTATGAGGACGACGGGTGCTCCGAGGAGTGGTTTGAGGGCCAGACGTACAAGGGCCTTCCGGTTCTGCACTTTTATGGGATGATCGAAGTAAGTTATTTATTATGTTTTACACCGTTTTCATTAATAATTAAGTTACATCAATACTAATGGTTATGTTATTAATAACCCTTTACATTCTCTTTCAGGTTTGCCCCTAAAGCTGCTATAGAGAGGCTCTCGAAGATTCTTTCCGGGAATCTGGCGGGTCCCGGAAAGGCGGGTGGCGGGGAGAAGTGGAGCACTCTTCCTCTCCATGTGAGGAAGGGTCACTTCCAGGAGCTGAGGGTACGTAATCCTGCTTCGTTTTTTTTTTTTAGACCGCATTCACGCTGGGTAGGGGGCGCCCATGCACCTTGTTACACATTGTTACACCGTATTCACATTGGGTAAGCGACGCCCATGCACCTTGTTACACAGTGTTGAGACCGCATTCACATTGGGTAGGCGGCGCCCACGCAAAACCTTGTCTTCTGTTTTCCTATTACTGTTTGATTATATATGCATGGGATCGGTCTTTTTGCATGCAGAAGGATCCCTCAGAGGAACGTTCCGGATCTGTGGAGGGTCCACAAGGCCAAGCATGCGCGTGTGGTGGACGATAAGCATCTCTGGGTTAACTACATCAACCCAGAGCATTATGCTTTGTGGGATGCATACTGGGGCCAGCCGTGGGTGTAGGCTACTGCCGATAAGAACGCCCTCAACCGCAGGAAGGCGCTTGATGACGGGGTCGGTACCTTGCGGCACTTCGCTGGGTCTATCTCAGCTTCCGAGCTCCACTGCCGTTCAGTACGTTTGTTTTCTTCTTCTTCTAGTTTTTTTGTTTTCTTGTTTGTGACTAGTGTTCAATACTTATTGCTACAACTCGTTTATTATATATGTTTATATATATTATAACTTGTTTACATGTTTATATACCATGTTACTAACTTGTTTACATGTTTATATATATGCTACAACTTGTTAGGTCGCAGAGGGGAGGGAGATGTCACTCCAAGACTTGCATGTCCACTTCAAGCGTAACAAGACAGGCGAACGGAGTGACCCCAAGGCTGCGCTCATCTCGGTTCGTACAATCTTTATTAAATTAACACTTTAATTTTATATTATATAAATATATATTATATGTATTTGTATTTAATTCATGATAACAGGCGACGTACACGGAAAGGATGCGGGAGGCTGTTGAGTGCGGCGTTGATCTTACACTGGTGGAGAAGAATACCATGTATCGTGATATCAACAAGTTGAGTGAGAAGGGTCGCATCTATGACATTGGGAGTATGTCCCATGTTGTAGCTCCTACTTCTTCGACCGTCTCCCATGGCGATTCCCGTGCTAGGTCACGTCGTCTGGCAGAGGAGGAGCTCATGCAGCAGCACATGGATATGAAGAGGAAGGTAGAGGAGATTGAGGCGCGCAAGGAGGAGACCCGCCGAGTTGCACAAATGTCCCTGCATCAGTCTCAGAAGCAGTTCTAGGAGCGGCAACGGAAGTTGGAGGAGGAGGCAGCCGAGAAGCTGAGGAAGTTGGAGGAGGAGGCGGCAGAGAGGCAGCGGAAGATGGAGGCAGATTTTGCGGAGAGGTAGAAGACGTGGGAGGAGGAGATGGCGGAGAGTAGGAAGAAGATGGAGCTCATGATGCAGCAGTTCATCGCCTCCCAAACCCAGTCGTCCCAGGCTTTGCCACCCCCACAGTAGCCCCGATCCCAGTCTCTTGGATTCATATTCGGACATTCTATTATGTAGTTTATGTATATTTGTACACTTTCTTTTTATTCTTATTATCGTACGTACATTACTATTTTCTATTTTTATATGGTACAATTTCAATTTTGTATATATTCGAATGATTTTCGTATTGTTTTCATATAATTAAATGTATAATTATCATCACACATGTATTCCAATCGACAAAACAAAACGAACATTCAGAAAAAAAATAAAAAATAAAAAGAAGCCACAGATAGAAAAATATTCGTATGTAATCCCACTAACGGATAAAATCTATCCGTCACTACGTATTTTTCATTTTCCATTTAATATGCCCAGTTTTTCTAACGGATAGAATCAATCTGTTGAAAAATGATGCTACGGATATAATCTATACGTGGTAAAGCCCAAAGCCCGAATTAGGCCTGGTCAAGGGTCTATCCGTGGCTACAAGCCAAAACGTGGCTAATAAATAGCCACGAATAGTATTCGTGTCTAAGATGCTGCTACGCCATTTTTGACCACAACCTTATTAGCAACGGATCTATTCGTGGCTAAACTCTTTTAGCCACGAATCGGCCTTTTTAGCCACGGATAGATCCGTGGCTAAAAACCTGATTTCTTGTAGTGCTACTTCACTTCATCAATGAGCTTCCTTCCGTGAGCTTCTATGACCTGCGCAAGTAGGGAGAAAGAGAGTTAATTCCCTTTTGACAGGCTTAATTGCCTTGGGCAAACCGGTACTAGAATTTACTTGAGCTATGAAATAGATGTTTAGAGAGTAGTATATTGATAAGGATAATGACTGATGAGAGATACCTCCAAGTGTGATCCCAATGCCTCTATTTATAGAAGGAGTTGTGTGAGTGACCTTTTTTACATGTTTCTCGGCTTTATCTATGTTTTTCTGTACTTGTCCATTGGGCGTAGACAAGGCATCCGCTGGGCATAGTCTTCTTTCGCTGGGTGGAGTCCCGCGCTGTGTCCCTATACGGATTATCTCTTCTTCTCGCGGACTAGCACTGCTCTAGCTCTTTGCATGTCTTCTTTGCGTCTGCAGGGTCATAATTCGGTCCCTTGCCTCTACGGATCTTCTCTTCTGCTCGTAGGGCCGCACTGCGGTCCCTTACTTTAGCAGGTCTTCTTCTTGCGGGATAAGCCGAATCAGCCTAATTAAGTCCTAGCAAATCTTCTTTACTATCTCCTAACCTGGTGGTGGTCCGTGGGTGATGCAGAAGAGATTTTCTATGTTATATCAGCCCTAATCAATTTTTGATTACTTGTATCATAATTTTTACATAATCTCTTATACTTATCACACATATACAAATCTACCAATATAATACTAATACATACATCTCACAAATTAATCTATTATTATTTATTTTAATATAAAAGAAAGTAACGTTTATTACAGAAGGGGCTAGAAAAATGGAATTTGTTACTATCATCCTTTTTAATTTAAAGTTGTAAGTATGTGAACTTCAAAATAAAAGGGATTTATACACTTAAAAAAATAGCTGTTCCATTTTCCGAGTTTAAAGTTAAACATGTTGAGGTGGCAAACTAAAGTCTTTCCACCACAGACTATTTAATTAAACTATTAAAGTGAGTGTGGTTTATTTTCGTCTACTTTCCGTCGTGTAGTACTGTAAATAAAATATATTGCTAAAATAATTGTAGCCTGTAATATTATAAAACTGAATGTATAAATGTGAAACCAGAAGTGCATTTTGACTGGAACTAGCGATATTTTCTGCGGTCACTATTTAGATTACCTTTTCTATCGTCATGTTGCTTCTGCCAATTTGACCGGGTATACCCGGTCGTTCTCCTCAATTACTTCATGTGGAGTAACAAGATCCACCGAGTTTGCCTTTTTTATTATTACAGTGGTGGTAATAATTGATTTAATTACTCTTTCCCAACCTTCTTAAGGATCCCCTTCTTAATCGTACACGTTCATTTTTTTTTTAAATATGCTTTTTTTTTTTAAATTAACTTCTTTTGTCTCATAAAACACAAATGCAATTGAGGGCATCATAGATTCGTATGACTTGAGAGCTCGCCCTCGACATGGCTGGTTGAAAAATAAAGGAAAAATTGGTCATCAACAATTGAAGAATTCATAATGTTGAACAACATTATAAAGAAAAGAACTGAAATTGGGATTTTTGGAAAATATCTTTATTCATCAACAAACATCAACAAACGTAAAAAAAAAAAAAAAAAAGACTATGCCGTTGTGCTTATATACTAGTGAACTAGACAGGTTCTTGGGACATTAGAGTTTTATGTGGAAAATATTTGTTAATGCAATCTACAAATACTGGTTAATCTAAATAAATAAGTATTCTTTGCTATTGGTAATTAGAGGGCCGCGAACTTGCCACGACCCTGACGGGACGGAATCCATGCAAATATGTATGGTGAAACAAAGTTCACTTGTATTTTTTACTGCGATTCGGAAAATGGGAGTTTCCTTTTCTTATTTCTTGAAGTTGAAATGGTAGAAATTTCAAATTATTTCACAACGAGTGTTCGAAACAATGCTACGTATCTTTTGCCAAGTATGCTCTAGGTGAGATGCATTAAGGGCATGTAACCACTGAACATGAATCGTTGTTGACGACAAAGAGAAAGCACCAAATTCAGCATGGCAACTCCGTGTCGCATCACATTTTCACAAGTAATGTGCCCATCATTCAGATGAGACAAATCACCAACCGTACCACATTTTACGTGGAAACGATAGACATCCTCACCTTACAACAGCTCATATTTCAAGTAAAGTTGGTGATACATGAAGACATGTGCATCGAGACCACCGATGAGTTTGAATTAGAAACGATAAAAACCTCACCTGACAACAACTCATAGTTCAAATAAAGTTGGTGATACATAAAGGCATATGCATCGAGACCACCGATGAATTTGAAGCAGAAACGATAAAATAACTTCACCTGATAACAACTCACATTTTAAAGAGACTTGGTGATACCCACAGACATGCACATCGAGACCACCGAACGAATTTGAATCGAGAATCTAAAATATTATACGGTCATTATATTCAAAATAACCCTAATTCCCAATAGTAATAATCGCCCTACTTAACGCCGAGTACATTCATAACTTTAATCAGATTCAGACTCATCATATTAGCATAACTTCTAACGTACATAAACGGGACCAAATGCAATGAATAAAATCTAAACTTTTTCGATTACACATAGAATTTCTACACACGCAACATAAACATTGAATTTGAAGCAAAAATGATAAACAGTCTCACGTGACAAACATCTCATGTTTCAAATAAAGTTGGTGATACATAAAGGCATATGCATCGAGACCATCGATGAATTTGAAGCAAAAACGTAAAAAACCTCACCTGACAACTACTCATTTTTTTAAGAAAGTTGGTGATAAATAAAGACATGCATCGAGACCACCGATGAATTTGAACCGAGAATCTAAAATATTAAACGGTCATTAAATTCAAAATAACCCCAAAATCGATAAGTAGTAACTCGCTATACTAAATACCGAGTAGATTCATAATTTCGTGAGATTCCGATTTATCAAATCACCGTAACTTCTAACATACTCCCTCTATCACAGTGAATTATTTACATTTGATTTTGTTGACTTTTTAGTAATTTTGTTTGACATATAATAAGTTTTAAATCTTATAAAAAATTAATTAATAAAATTATATAATGAAAGTAGAGCCAATGTATTTTTATAATATGAATTCATAAATTAACTTTCTTTGTTACAATTTAAGTATAAACGGAAGTAAAACCGTAACTAAAAAATTTAACAAAAACAAACTTAAAAAAGTCACCATAGTTGTACATAAATAGACCAAATGCACTGAATAATACGCAGAGTTATATAGAGTAGTACTACAATGTTCGACCAGTCCAGTAGTGACCAGTGATATTAGTGATAAATCATAACCCTAAATCCGGAATGATATCCAAATAAAAAATCAGAGAGAAAAATATGGAAGCTTGATAAAGAAGTATTGACCGACACGTAGCGGTAAAGGCTGATTTGCCGGGGTGGGGATTATGTTGGTATATATGGACGGCTAAAATCACCGCCATGCTGTCACTAGCGAAATATGAGCCGTTGGATGAAGTCTAAAACGGAGGACTGTGATTTATTTACGTGACAAAGGCAAGTGCATCTGAGGTATCCACGAGGGCATTTCTTCCTTTTTCATTTTTTTTTGCCCCCCTATTAAAAAGCTGAATAGTTGTTGATGAGATTGATTTAGATTATATATAATGGCAAAAAAGAAGCAAGGGTGAGAGAAGATAAAAAGGGCTGGTTCATTTTAGAGAGAGAGATAAACAAGAGAGAGAGAGAGATAAACAAGAGAGAGAGAGAGAGAACCAAACCAGCTGGAGAAGCTGATAGAGAAAGAAAGAAAGAGGGGATCTGTGATTTGTGGAGGGGAAAAAAGGGACTCCATTTCCGGAAAAACAAAGAGAGCAAAGATCTTTCCGGTTATTTATTTTTTTTAATTTTCCGGCGAGAATCATTTGTTTTCCGGCAGGGCTAATTGTTCTGTCTCTTCCATGAGATATAAGTTTTCTTGTTAAAACATAATCCATGGACAGAAGCAGAGAAGGTAGAAGAGCTAGTAGTATTGTTGGGTCTAATGGGTTCAATAACAGAAGGAAGCATAGAACAAACAGTCTGAGAGACTCTCCAGGTACTCTACTTGTTCTTCTTCTTTACAGATCTAATTTATTCTCTGTTTGAGATTTTAATTCTTTTTGGTGGGTTGCAGATGAAGATACAGGAGTAGAGTTGCAGCAGGAATCTATAAAGCTTAGAGACAGAGTGAAGAAAGATCGAGATCGAGAGATGAACAGAGACAGAGGAGAACAACGAGAACGAAGAGATTTGAGAGAACGAGGTGAAAGAGATTTGCGAGAGAGGAGAAGTATCAGCAACCACAAGAGGAGAAGAGCAGAGAGGTTGATGAACAGTCGAGACGAAATCCCCACTTCCGACGACAGCGAAAACGAGGATTTGGACGATGAGTATGAAGACACCACAACCACAACCACCGCCGCCGGAGCAAGGTTACAGACGGCGGCGGGTTCCGTTTCTCACCACCACCACCACCATAACGAACAACAACAAAACATCACTTCTAACAGTACTGTCACTGGTAATCATCACAATAACAACAATAATCATCATCACAACAGTCTTCAGCACCGGAAAAGCTTTCCTCCGATTTCTTCTTCTTCATCTTCTTCCAAGCAGCTTTACAGACCTGTAGTCCCGGTTTGGAAGCCTGGTGACGAAATGATCGGTGTTTCTGTCCCCAGAAAAGCTCGATCTGGTAAATTAAATCCTTACTTGCCAAATCTAAACAAATCTATTCAATTCTTTTTTATTTTACTGATTTTTTTTTTTGGTGGCAGCATCTACTAAGAGATTGCATGATTGGGCCTCAAACAGTAGCCATAACAGTGGAGGACTTGCAGGAGGAGAGCAAAATCTCCGGCAAGCATCAAATTCTCCGGTTGGACATGTCTCCACTCCGTCCCCTGCCCCTCCAATGTCTCCGTCTTCTTCAAACGCTTCAACCAAAAAGAAGCTTGTTAGTCTCTTCCAACTTTTTTTTCTTTTTTATTATTATTATTATTATTATCCATTTGTTGACTGAATTGGTGTTTGGTGTTTTAAGCAGAAGCCAATGAGTGGAAACGTGAACAATGGAGCGAAGCAGAAGCCACCAAAGGCGTCGCAAAAGCCAGGCTCTTCGTCGAATCCTGAAGAGCTGGAAATTGAAATCGCCGAGGTTCTTTATGGATTGATGACTTCTTCCTCGTCAAAGAAGGAAGATTCCAAAGAGGTTCCCAACAATAACAGATCGATCAGCGATTCCAAAACTAACGCCGCCGCTCCAGCCAATAGTCCTCTTACAGCTGTCGGTAGGTTTTTTAACTACTTATCCCAGCTTAATTTCTGGTCAATTTGTGAATTTCTTAGCTGAATCTCTGATTTTCTCATTTTCTGTGATTCAGCTCCGAAGAGAAAAAGGCCGAGGCAAGTTATGGAGAATTCGAGCTTCGCCGGAGCTAGAAGCAGCCCGATTTTGGCGAAACCTGAACTGGATCAGACTCCGATCTCTTCGCCTAATCTGGACAGAGTTTCTGGTTCAAATTGGGCAGAAATCGGTCAGTCTCCGGCGGAGCACTTATCGGCGAAGGTGGATTCGGAATCTAAGCGAGGAGGAGAATTATTGAAGGAGAGCAGAGATTTAGTGGCTGATAAGGAAGAGACGGTGAGTTGCTTGGCGAAAGGGGAAGAATTATCGTCTGCATCTCGACCACAGGAGTCTAACCGTGTGGATTCGTCTTCGATAGCGACAGATTCGGTTTCTGCTGCTACAGAGATCCAAGAGTGAGTATGATTGAGAATTATGTTTGTTATTAAGAGTGAGATGAGATATTATTATTATTGATTGACATATTGGGCTAATTTTGCTTTTTGTGGTAAAGTAGGAATAATCCAGTGGTGGAGTGTGAGACTGAAACTCTGAGGCAACAAAAGTTTCAGATAGATCTAATGGTGAGTAGTCAGTCAGCACTATGCGTGTGGATATTTAATACTTTGATAGATACTACTAGTACTATACTACTGTTTTTTTTTCTTCTCTTCCTTTATATGGAGTTTGCTTCTGAGATTTTGGATCCGGTTTAATTTCAGGCGCCGCCTCCGCAAGTACGGTCGTCTCCGGGAAGGGATACCGGGATTGTTTCGGGCTTTGTGGTGGATGAGAAGCCAGTTCTTGATACTGTATGATTATTTCTCTTTGCTGCTTCTCTTGTGTTATGTGAGGGTTAGGCAGTTCTTTTCTTAATTCATTTGGTGATAATTCTTGTAGGAGATGAAGGTGTCTTCTTTGAAAGACCGAGAGAACGAAAATGGGAAGAGAAGGAACGATGAGTCTGTAAATGTTGCTGCCCCTGAAGTTAAGAGAGGTAAACTTGTTGGTAAAGGGCCGGACACCGACAGGGAGATTGAGAATAAGGTGAGAGGTATTGATCTGAAGCTTGATTTGTCCAATGGTGTGAAAGATGGGGCTGCTGGAGTTGATGCACCTGCCGGAAACAAGCCGGCTAAGCTGCAGCCAAGTAAAGATGAGCCTATAATTGAGAAATCTGGTGAGTCATTTTTCTAGACTTATCTGGTGAGTCTTTTTAACATTTGGTGTAGTGAACTTAGAGTAATGGTTATTGTTTTGATAATGTATTCTAGGCCAATCAACGAATTCGATGCCTTTGCCTATGTCGATGCCAAGTTGGCCTGGTGGTCTTGCTCCTCCCATGGGGTATGTTTTGGTGCTCATCTTGTCAAATTCGGAATTTTAAGAATAGCTGTTCCTAAGCTGTGGTTTTTGGTTGTTCGACTCAGCAGATATATGGCTCCATTGCAAGGAGTTCTCCCGATGGATGGCACTGCAGTCACTCCAGCATCTATCCAGGTTTGCTTCTCTTATTCCTGAATTATTCTTTCCTATTCCGGAATTGGACTTTAAATATGTCTTTCTGCAGGCGTTTGCACAACCTAGGCCCAAAAGATGTGCTACACACTGCTACATTGCTAGGAACATACACTCACTTCAGCAGTTCATGAAGATGAGTCCCTTCTGGCCTGCACCTACTGCTGCTGCTGGACCCGGGGCAATGTTTGGGTCTAAAGGTCTAAACGTCATGCCTACAGCAGCTGATCTGCAATCCATTGGGGCTAGAGGTGTGCATAATGCACTTGAGAAAATGCAGAACCCTGTCAATGTTCCCAATCATGCTGGTGGTAAGGACAAGAGTTCTCAATCTGCCAATACATCGGAGTCTGCTCATAGAAAGCAGCAGCAGCAGCAGCAAATTCTAATTCAGCCACCAATGCCTTCTATGCCACCTAGCAATTTGATGGTATGTTGATTGTGAATTCCGTTACATCTCGGTCTGCATTTGTGTGGTTTTTGATTGAAGGAGTTATTTTTTGGCTACCTTTGTGCCCATGTGAAAATGTGGCCTAGGGAAAAACGTGTGGTGATAAAGTTAGAAAGTAAAGAAAATTTTGTCTGCCAGCCCAGATATTTTGTGGAGAACCATTTTCTTTCACATATCCTGTCCCAGTATGTTATGTGGTATGATCAGTGTCGTTAAAAATAAAAGAAGATAATAAATTCAAAACGTTATCATCATAAAGATTCTATTGGAAATTGAGATGCTGCACAACATGGCTTTGTCTTCTTGCTACATAAGCGTATTTATGCATCCTTTGTTCTTTCTCAATGTGTACAGGCGCCGGCTTTTATCTTCCCTTTGAACCAGCACCAAGCGGCAGTAGCTGCTGCATCTGTTCGACCAAGTGCTGGGAAAGCTTCTAGTGGTGGAAGCACTGCTGCTTCATCAAACATTCCTGGTTCAACTGGTGCTAATGCATCAGCAGCACCTGGAGGAGTAAACCCTGCAATGGGCTTCAACTTCCCTGCTAACATGCAGCCTGTGAGTGAAACCCAGTACCTTGCAATTCTACAAAATAATGGTGCTTACCCATTCCCTATGGCACCTGTTGGGGCACCATCAAATTTCAGGGGAACCCCAGGGCAAGCAATGCCGTTGTTCAATGGTTCTTTCTATCCATCACAAATGATCCATCCATCCCAAATTCAATCCCAGCAACCACCATCTACCCAGTCTCAACAAAATGCCAGTGTTTCGGGCAGTTCTTCGTCCCAAAAACACTTGCATAACCACCAACACAGGCCCCAGAACAGTGGTGGCCCTGGAACTGTAAATCTGCAAAACTTCCCCTCTCAAAAAATGCAGCCGTCCCAACAGTTGCAACAACCACCACCACATCAGCGACCCAAACAGCACGAGGGGGAAGCGGGTAGTGAAGATAGTCCTTCAGATAATCGGGGTCTACGTGCCTCTGTGAATATTTACGGCCAGAATTTTGCAATGCCTATCCACCCCCAAAATTTTGCCTTGATGACTCCACCCTCAGGTATGGCTAATGCTACACCTAATGTTGGGAGTAATCAAAGTGAGAAGAAGTCTCAACAGTCGCAACATGGAGTGAAGACGGGTATGGATTCCTTGCCTCCTCATGGCTTTGCTATGTCTTTTGGTTCCATGAATGGTACTATACCTGGTCCCGGAATCGATATAACGTCCATGGCCCAGAACCATGCCTTCTTCCAGAACTTTCCGGAGGCTGCACGTCAAAATATGCAAATGATGGCAGCTGTACAGGGTGCACAAAAGAAGAGTTTTAGAATGTCGGAGGATAACAAGTCTTCTGGGGGCAATGATTCCTCTGCCAATGATGATGAAAGAAAGAATCTGTCAGCAAAAAGTCAGTCCATTGCTTTCTCGCGATCTGAATTGTCAGATGCAGCAATCCAGTCTAGCAGTGTGCTCGAGAGCTCTACTCGATCTCTGAATGCCACATCTGGGTTGACCCGGAGCTCTCAAGGTATGAACAGCAATATTCCAAATGCTCACATTCAGAGTCAACTCCAAAGTCAACTTCAGCAACAGCAATTCTTGATGCTTAAGCAACAACAGCATCAGCAGCAACAACAGCATCAGCAGCAGCAGCAACACCAGCAGTTGCAGCAGCAGCAGCAACACCAGCAGTTGCAGCAGCAGCAACAACAGCAGCAACAACAGCAGTTACAGCAGCAGCAGGTAGCAGGGGCAGCTGCAGCAGCTAATAGTCGGAGTAAGGCTACCAATAGCAACATATATGCTGAGCACCTTAATTCATCTTCTACTATGGCTGCCAAGTTTCCAAATGTACTCTCCAGTTTCCCGCAGACCCTTGTCCAGAGTAACAACAATAGCCCTGCCCAATCTCCCCAATGGAAAGGCTCTACAAGAACAACACCAACTTCCCAAGCCCCATCTTCCCTAGTATCGTCAACGACGTCATCTCTCAAGAACCTTTCCCAGCAGCAGCAGCAGCATAGTTCTCAGATTCGACCTCAAATGCATACTCAGATCTCCTTTGGTGGAACCCAGAAGCGGTCGACAAACTCACCAGGCCATCAAGCAACATCAAGCAACCATCAGGCTCCTTCTCCGCCTATGGTAGTTGGTTCTCCTACAAACTCTTCAATTTCCAAAGGAGCCGGGGGGAGCCCAAGAACAACGACATCTGCTCCTACGAGCAACAAAATGGGCCAAGCTTCTGCATTGTCTGCCCAGCAGCCCCAAAACTCTCAAGGTCAGAAGTCCATGTCAATTCTGGGAAACCCTCACACAGCTTCCTCTTTGGGTGGAAGTTCAAAACCGCAGTCTCAGCAACACTTGCCAAAGAATTTGCAACAACAAGCGCAATTATTTTTCTCATATCCCCAAGCACAATCTCCTCATTCTACAAGTTCCAACTCTGGGCCTGGTGGATATTTTATGCAGCAACGTAGAAGGCCTGACCAGCAACAGCCATCTGGTGGGCCAGGCACATCTTCGAATGGCATGTTGTCTATGGGTTCTCCAGTCACATTGGGTAGTGCAGCCACTAATGATCCGGCTAAGGCAATAGCTGCAGCCACTTCTAACCAGAAAGGAGGAGGATTACCATCCCAGGGCATTATGCATGCTGCTCAGTTTTCTGCACAGGCAGCTGGTACCCTTTTGCCTGGCTATTCTTACATCCATCCTATTCCTGCTGCGGTTCAGGTGAAGCCGGCTGAACAGAAACAACCTGCTGGTTAGTACTAGTATCCTATTGTTCCATTAGTTTCTTTGGTACTATCATGACTGCTTATAAATGTGCATCAAGTTTTAATTTTTATTTCACAGTATCAAGTTTTTGTTGAGGAATTTCAGTGCAGAGTTGGTAAAATCGCTAGGTGATTTTATGCAATGAAAATATTCATGTTTCTGCAATGTGTATCTTTTCCCCTTATTATTTTTAAAAGCTTGATAAGATATTTTGGGATATGATACCAAAAAAATAGTATCTTGACCGTGAAACAACAATGTGTACAGGGCAGCCTGAGAAGAAGTGAGATATCATGCCATCAATGCCTAATCAGCAAACATTTTGACAGGCGAGAAGCTCTAATGATGCACATTCTTGTGTGGAACGAGCAACCGCAGTTCTTGGAAGAGGTCTTGAAAGAGGTACTCTATCTGGAAGGACGGTGTATGCAGCCGTGTATGCAGCAGCAACAACTTGTGAAAATGAATGTGTATTCTAATGTAAAACAAACTCCTTTCCGGCATTTGACCAAGTAACTGATCTATTTTAGCAGCTAAAGAGGGAAAAAGTTAGAAGAAGGGGGGAAAGAAGCAGGCAGCAAGCAGCATGATGATCTGATAAGTATTGCCCTTCTGTTTTTGGTAGGTAGTGAAGGAAGCTGCTCTCCCTTTCAGCATTAGAGTGTATCTCTCTGTTAGTTTTCTTTTCCTTTCTAGTATTTTTTTAGTTTATCATCTTTTCTGAGAAGTGGATTCTCAAGAAAAAAGGAAACCAATGTGGTTCTTGGACATAGATATGTGTAGAGCTGAGGGTTTGTGTATGTATATGCTTGGTGGTGGTACATATCAGAAGTTGCCCTCAAGATTCTTTCATTATAATATTTTGATGATATATATACTACTCATATCTGTGGCCTAGTAGTGTTGGTTGGATGTTGTGATGATAGATAGATATTAGATATAGATGCATTAAAGTAAAGAGATATATTTGTTTTTAATGGTGTAGTTGGCCCCAAAATGCTGCAACATTGGAAAAGTCCAAGCTGTTATGGATGCTATGCTATGCTATATAATTGGTGTGGAAATGTGATGGGATGGGGTAGATGGTGATAATGATATGTGCTCTTTTTTGTTTGTATGGTTGTCATTGGAAGTGTAGGTGGTTTATTGGAATTGAGTTGAATGGGATAAGTTGGCAGCACATTTTCTTTCTTTAAATTGTTTTCTAGTGTACACTACAGTCTACACTGTTGTCCCCATATAATCATGTTAAGGTGGTTTTACTTTTAGAAGGGGGAAAAAACTAAGTTGGCTTCTCTCGCCTAGTACTGTTATTATTATAAAACAAAATGTTCCTGTGGAGTGCTTCAGTGCACTTCTCATGTGGCACTCTACTGTAGCAAGTATAGTGACTACTAATTCATTAATTGATTGAAAGTCACACCTATAAGTTTGAATTTCATCATTCTAATAGACTTGACTTTTATTACTTCATGTGGTGTGTAATTGAACTTGTGACCTTCAGCTAGTTCTCATTGTATTATTCTAAAACTTTCAAAATACTTCCATTGTCTGTCTATTTTTTTTAATCTTTAATTACATTTATCAAATGCACTTTACTTCGAGTGAGTCTATTGGGAGACCAACTCTAAATACAGATTTATAGACCAACTTTATACTAAAATAAACCCAAACTAGAAGCTAGCAACTAGATTCGGTTTGAGTCAGGTATCAGGGTCTGACTACAAGTACAATGCATCCACCTCATTAATAAGCTTCCATCTCATTCTTCCACTGCCTGTTTTTGCTCCAGAATTATCTCCCAATTTCAGCTTCGGCGGATATGCTGCATACCGCTAGTAAATCATCAGAAAAAAGGTGAGGTTCATGTTTCATCCATCTCATATGTATGTTTGATAAAGTAGTTCGTTTTATTAAACTAACAATAACTATACGGTGTGGCTTTGTATCAATGTTGTTTGCATCCAAATACATTGATCTCCTATTCATGTTATATACTTATATCCTTGCAGTATGGGGGAATCGGTAACAATGTGATATCTTTTTATGATTCCATGTAGCATTAATTCCTTTAGGTTTATTCTCTAACTTGAAGTCATCGAATAATATATGATCGTTAACAAGTAGATTATCAGTACTTTTCCAATTCAGAAATGGTGACACGTGGAGACATGCGAGATAAATTGGAAACTCCATGAATTTTCCAGTCGTCTGCAATCTTAGAGAAGAAAAGGGAAAAAAAAAAGTGGGCCTGGTCGTCCCACAATAATCAGATGGGGCCCGCGGACGTGGCGAGTGGCCCAGTAAGTACTATTGTGAAGAAAAGGGGAAAAGAAAATGTGGGCCCGGGACCCATATCTAAATTGTGTTCTGGAGGGTATAAAGACTCTAAAGATTATTATCGCAATAGGTCTTGATTTACTTTTGTCGGCCCATCCAAAAGTATGACAAACAAATGAAATTCATTGTTAAATTATGTGTCTTCAACAGCTTAATTCGAATATAGTTTTGTTTTTCTTACAATTCTTTATATGTCTAATTAGTTTTTACCTAAAAGCATCGACCCGGATACAATATGTCAAAATTTCAGAAAGTAAGATACGGATATGTGACCGATACGTTTAATTTTTCAAAATATTTTTTAACATTTAGTATGTAAATTATTTTAATTTTTTAAAATTTCTAGCTAGTTATTCTAATGAATACTAAAAAGTCAAATAAAAAGTAAATAACTAAATATTTATTCTTTAGTTATCCATCACAAACCATGTCAAATGCTCAACAACATGACTAAAGGAAAGGGGTACATATCATTGGTGAATCGGGACGAATCAAGTATCAAATACATATCGAAATAGATACATGATCATTTTCGACTATCAATTTATGGTACCAATTCTCTTATAAATTGACTAGTTATGTAACTCTCATATTTCCAAGTTCCAACCACCAAAATGTGTAGTTCTACACAATTCCCCCCCCCCCCCCCAAATGGCTCAGATATAAAGTTTATGGGCAAAAATCAATTTCAGGAGGCAAATCACTTGCATGGAAATTTTACGAGCACTGCAATTTCATGGTCCCCTCTCTCTCACACACACACACAAACACACCTGCCGGAAAACAAATTTTAATTAGGATGAAAATGGAAAGAAGTGTCCTAGAACCAGGAAAAGGAACACATAAATTTATGTTGCGGTTAGTATTGACTTCGCCACACGTGTCTACTTGATATGATATTTGGATTGGGCTGGAGCCCTAAGAGGTTTATGTTTGGACTCACTGAAAATGCCTCATATCATGTGAGAGAATAGTATTATCCTACTTAGTGTTAATCAATGTGGGAATGTGGAGTATTACATCATAACCCTCTTAAATGTGTGAATTGTTAAATTTTCTAGATGGGAGTAGACGTCTAGTATATCTCGGGACCAACTATCCACGCCGTTTGTGGGTGTTGGGGATAGTTGACCCTGATATCATGTGTGTAACAACCTCGCCACTAACCGATTGTGGGTTCGATCCTTTTCGATCGGTATTTTATTATTATAATAACAAGACTACACATATCTCATTTGTATATTATTGTTCATTTTGATTGGAGCCTCTATGAATTTGATCTTGCTAAAAGAAAAAAAGAGTAATACCGAGTGTCTACTTATATCACTTATTCCATTCATTCTTAGTTGTTGTTATCCTGCCTGGGATATTACAAATAGCGTGCTTTATTGAAATAAAAAAAGAAAAAGATTTAAAATTAAATGATAGTATAAACTAAAAAGTAGCAATATAAAACTCAAGAGAAATCAATCCATAAAATTGAGGCTAAAGGTTCAATTGGAATGGACTTAACATGCATGACACATCTAAAATTATATCAATAATATAATTTACTCACACACATAAATTAATTATTTAATAATTTTCCTTAGTTTGAGAGATCTTTACTCCTCATAAAGATACGATATCATAAAAGAATGGAAGAAGCTTATGTTTCATCTGGTACGTAGACAATAGTAGATAATTTGGGACGTTTCGAGATGTAATGTGAATGTCCATTTTGGTTGGAGGAGGTTACCTATGTACAAAATCGGCACTCCTCGCTCCATAAAGGAGGAAGACCGTCAAGACTTTATTTCAATTCCGTTCATAGTTAAGTTAAAAAATGAAGCCTAAAAAAAAAAAAGGAATTATCACCATATGGATGGTCACGAGCAGTCAAACTTCCAATTCATTCCCCGGATTCTAGTCACAAAATAAGGCAAATTACTGGAACTCGTTCTTTAATGCAAAATGCTGGGAAATTTAATCAATGCTAACCAAACTTTATCCAATTCATACTAATAATCTATATAAATGAATGAGAAAAACAGAACAGGACAGGGCTTTCATTGAATTTGGACATCATCACACATGAATTAAGAATGTCGATCTCTAAATCTCCCCTATAAATCACACTCTGTTGTTAAATATAAGTATATAACAAGTGGAACATTTTTACAGAATTTTGTTTCTGGGGGTGATTTGGGGTTTGTAACATTTTTTCATTACTACAAAACAATACAATTTCTTGGATTAGCAAAAATGAACAAGAATCAAGAAGTTGATGTTTTCATGTCAAAAACCACAACTTATGTGTTCGCAAGTTGGGTTTTTGCTGCCTTTGGTGGCCTTTTGTTTGGTTATGATGTTGGAATTTCAGGTACATCCTTGTCATTTTACAACTTACATAAGCATGCAAGGAACATGTCTAGAAGAGATGAAAGTATATGAAGATTTTGATGATTGAAATGTTGATCAGGTGGAGTAACAGGGATGGACGATTTCCTGGAAAAATTCTTCCCAAATGTTTATGAAAGAAAGCATCGTGCATACGAGGACAATTACTGCAAATTCGACGATCAAATGCTGCAGCTCTTCACTTCTTCCCTGTACCTAGCAGCGCTTGTAGCCAGTTTCTTCGCGTCCACTGCTTGCAACATGTTAGGCAGGAAGCCGACCATTGGCATCGCATCTGTGTTCTTCATCTCCGGTGCCATCTTCAGTGCCCTTGCCGAAGTCCATTGGGTTCTAATTCTTGGCAGGATTCTTTTTGGCATTGGAGTAGGTTTTGGTAATGAGGTACGTGACTGTCACAGACTCATATTATTGTGGAAACGTATAATGTATATGAACGTTTTCTTGGAAAATTGTGCAGGCAGTACCCTTGTTCTTGACAGAAGTTGCGCCTCTACAACACCGAGGAGCTGTGAACATAATGTTCCAACTCTTTGTGACAATAGGGATTTTCATTGCGAACATCGTCAACTATGGCACCAGTAACATACACCCGAGTGGATGGAGGATTTCATTAGGCCTTGCGGCTGTACCAGGGTGCATCCTGTTAATCGGTTCTTTGATCATCACCGAGACTCCACCGTGCTTAATCAGTAAAGGCAAGCAAGTTGAAGGCAAAGCAGCATTGCAGAAAATCAGGGGTGTTTCTGATGTTGAAGCTGAGTTTGCAGCGATAGTCGAGGCCTGTGAACATGGGCGTAAAGTGAAGCAACCGTTCAAGAAACTGTTCGAAAGAGAACAATTCCCTGCTCTTGTTATTTCCAATTCCATTCAGGTTTTCCAGCAGTTTACAGGGATCAATGCCATCATGTTCTATAACCCTGTCTTGTTCCAGACTTTGGGATTCAAGTCGGATGCCTCGTTGTTGTCCGCGCTCATTACTGGCTTGGTAAATGTAGGATCCACATTTGTCTCGATCTTCCTTGTTGATAAGGTCGGAAGGAGGAAACTACTTCTACAAGCTTGCATCCAGATGTTGATCTCGCAGGTATACTTTTCGGCTGGAAACTATTACATAAACTAGGCGTAAAGTCTGATATCGTGCTTAAGTCAACTCAAGTCCCTCAACAGTTGGTCCTAAACAACATTAAAAATTCTCGTTTGTTTGATTTCCTTTGCCTGGACTGATCACGTTCAAATTTGTGTTTTCCAGGTTGCAATCGGAGCGATCTTATCAGCACACCTACAACTATCAGGCACATTGAGCAAGGACTATGCCATTGTCGTGGTACTCCTAGTGTGCACGTTCGTGATGTCTTTTGCGTGGTCATGGGGTCCTATGGGGTGGTTGATTCCGAATGAAATCTATCCGATTGAGACAAGAGCTTCAGGTTTTGCTGTCGCTGTGAGCACAAACATGCTCTTTACATTCATCATTGCGCAGGCATTCCTGACCATGTTGTGTCACCTTAGAGCCGGCATATTCTTCTTCTTCTCGGCGTGGATTATAGTGATGGGTGTGTTCGTCATGTTCCTCCTGCCGGAGACAAAAGGCGTACCGATCAACATGGTGGTTGAGAGGCTGTGGAAGCCACACCCAGTGTGGAAAAGATTTGTGAGGAATGTTGATGAAACCTTCCATAGACATAACAAAATATGACTCTATATCAGCAAGGAAACTAACATTCACCCATTTTGCAATTGCTGTTAGTTCTTCACTTGTTCTATGGTTGTCATATATTTGTGAGGGAAGGAGAGGGGTGTGTGTGAGACTGTTATTATGGCCTCACAGTGAGATCTACATTAAACACCGAACATTAATTATAATTTGTAAAATATTCTTATGGTACAAATATTACAAATGAATCCCAAAAATATTAAATTTAAACAGAGTACCACAATATTAAAAATGAATCTCAAATAAAAAGAAATCATACAACTCATTTGGGGTTAGATCATCACTTCAATTACTGTAAATTATTTTGTTATTTTTTTATTAAACGCATTTAAATTCCCTTATTTTACGCAGTGCCACCCAATTGTTAATAACCAATAATTTCCAGAAGAACAATTTGAACGTTTAACATTTTCCTTCATTTATTTAAAGAACTGACTTTCAAGTTTCAACACTATCCACAGTTATAAGTTAATACTACTAATATAACCACTGGAAAAAGAATGATAGAAGGTCCTAATGCCTTCCTTTCCCCTATTTTATGTATATTTTGGGGATATCCTTTGTTCTACAATATCCCTTTCTTTTTTCTCTCTACTAGTCAGGAGTGCAGTTTTTGGAATTAATAAGATACAAGTATATATACATTTCCTATAATCTATCACCAGTTCTCTCAGACGATAACCCGAATCTACCACCCAAAAATGGAGGAAAGCAGAGGCTGTTCCTTGACTTGGTCTTTCCATGGCGATGTGATGTACAAGTTCCCATGAATTTTGCAGTTTTACGCTACAAGACCACCAAGCAACGGTAATTCTGCATCCGCTTTCCTCCCAGCTCTTCCTCGGTTACCTCGTTCATCCCTGTGCAGAAAGAGGGGGAAGGGGTGAATGAGACGATAAACTTGGATAACTACTAGTACTACGTAAAAACCTCAAATGCTGGAAATGAACTGAGTATTTAGAATCAAGCTCTAATTTATACTACTGCGCAGTAGAACTGTCAAAAGCCACAATGTCAAGTAGCAGATATTTAAAACATGTTAAGGAAATATCAAGATCATGAATGTTGTGGCATTCAGTCAAAATGCAAACGAACATGGAGCAATTCGTTGAGTCCAGAGCGTTATTAATCCACTCTATGATTTAAAAGAGCAACAAACATCATCATTCATTATAAAGAAAATTTCACAACAAAAGCCTACTTTTTTGACTTGCTGAATAATGTTTCAGTTCAGGAACGTTAAGAATGCATTTAAAAAAGATTCATTTTTTTTCCTGGTAAAAAGAGTGCAGCAAAACAAGTCATTTTTCAGTATTTGGCATCATTGTTAAACTAATGATCCTTCTTCATGATAGAGCTCCCATGTATAACATACTACGCTATACACATAATCAGCACCCAGTATTAATCATTATTGGGACGATAAGAAATTAATAAAAAATGCAGGTGAGGCAGCGTAGTGACCTTACACTAGTGGATTGAAGCTCTAATGAGGTTGCGTCTTCATTGTCCTGCAAATGGGATTTTAAGAAAATTCCTTTACCGGAGAACAACGAATGAATAACAATAAACATTATAACAGGCTTGTACAACTGGAGTACCTCGATCAATAGATCCTTCCTTGTAATCATGCCAATAACACGAGAAGCGCGTGGGACAACAAGTATATGTCTTAGCCCCAATTGACGGAATAGATTATATACCTGAATCATCAAAATATATGAAACAGTATGTTGTTTGATTTGCAAAACAAAATCACCTTCATAGGATAAATTAATGTCATAATTTGACCCAAACCCACTTTAAAACTTTAATGTAATAGATAAATAAGCAAAAGATTATCACCTTTGTTAGTGACATATCTTCAGGTACAACATAAGGAGAGGGATTCAAAAATGGACCAAGGTCAATGTACATTTCTAGATCATCAGGGGTTAAATGAATGTCATGAACAGACATTCCTTTGCTGGAAACAGGTTTCACAAATTCTGTGATATTATGTCTGTAACACACATGACCAACCAAAAGTTAGCCTTCAATTGTAGCAGAGTAATTATTACCAGTCAGTATGAGGCTTTTGTCACCTTATGGGGAGAGATCCGCCTCTTGAATCTATTGGAAGTGGACTGTGTTGAAAATCAACCTTTGATTGCAGAAGTACGAGCAAATGACTGCACCATACAATGAGTTTGACTATTAACCACCTTCTCGTAAATGAATGAAGATGTAACAAACCATGCCATGATATGTTTCTTGTAACATAGCTAGAAAGTTGAGAATAGTTTTAGTATTCAACCTTCGCAATATGAGGCCAATAACAAGCGTTTCTCCAGTTCTGGTGTGATCGATGACCTGAATTGACAAGTAGGGAAAAAATAAAAAAATTTAATGGGTCTGAGACCTAGAAGAACTACAATAATGTAACACTTCAAATTAAAACTTACAGGAAAACCATTGTGATTGTTACTCTTCAGTATAGAAAGTACATCTACAACCTTCACAACACGGGGAAAATAGACAACCTACAAAATGTCAACGAAAAGTTAATGAATTACCATGTTCTCAGCAGTGATAGTGGAAGTATAAAAAGTACAAGTTGTTAAATAAACTAAGTTAGTTTGATCATAGAATTACTAACTACATCCCGAGCCTCTTTGGAAGAGGTTAGATCAGTCAATAATAAAATTACAGTGTCAAAAAACCTTTCATTTGAAGAGTAAAAAGTAGTAGTAAATGCTTTAAAAGAAAGATGGATGGAATAATTAAATAAAAGCCATATGTAAGCAGAAGAAAGCATTAAAAAAGTGAATGCCAGCTACACAAATAGGTCTAGAGATGCAAATGTCATGGTTATAATATACCAACCAGCAAGTATTAGAAAGCTGAATGAATGATTTACACTAACCTTCTGATTTCCACAAGCCTCCTTGGCCGTCATGGTCCGCATTTGGTATTTTGGTTTGGACTCGAGCAAAGGGATGCCCCTTAGACGTGCCTGCTCTTCATATAGTCCTTCATTGAAAACATCACCGACGGCCTGTGGTAAACACATCCAATACGTTATGGTGCATAGAGATTAATCACATTGTAAAACGTTGGGGCCTAGGCTTATCTTTTTGCTTAAAACATGTAGCCGAAAAAGTTTTAACAAATAACATTCAGAACGATGTCTTACAAAAAAATTCCTCAGAATTACTAATTTGTTTTCATGATAGAAAGATATGGGAGTTTCAAAACTATGAGATAGACTAATTTATGGCAGAAGAAAGAAAAAAGCCTTCAAGTTTGACCATTTATGCAACTTGCTCCCTACAGTTTGCCTTCAATTTGCCGCCTGAAAATTCAAATATGGTACAACTTGCCCCATGCAAATGACGACGACAAAATTAAGGGGTGAAATTGCATGCACATGCAGACTTCTATGGAGGCACTGAGATCTTCAGAGGTTGAATGACATGCATGCAAACTTTAGGTGCACTTCACAGAAAAGGTCAAACTCAAGGGGTGCAAAATGTCGTATTTTTTTGCCAAGAAAAAATTGTAATAAAAACGTAATTTCCTTGTGATACTGTTAATTGTTCCACATTTTTCCATGTATCCACAATGAGCAGAGGGATACACAAAGGATCATGTAACTCAGGTTTATACAATAGTATTGGTGCGACAAAGATGATACCTTTGATATAAGAAGAACAAGCATGATGAGTGGCAGGAGCTTCAAGTTATTTGTAATCTCTACCATAATAACACAAAGAGAGACGGTCATCCGCATAGAACCTCCGAGAAACGATGCAGCCCCTAGAAGAGCATACCTATAGTTGGACAATGGTCATACAACTTTTAGAACTCAGAAGTAACAGGCCACTGATTAACTCCAAGTTTAATGATGAATATGAATATGGAATTGTTGAGATCCTAATTGCAATTTAAGGGACTTCAAACCAAATTGGTAGAATGGAACACTATGTAGGATTTATAAGGGTTTTGGGCTCTCCCACGCCCAATAATCTAGTTTTTGAGGTTGGTCTCTCTTTGAGGTTCATATCAAATCAACTGGTATCATAGCCGTATGATACGGGACTTGGTCCCAAGACAGTAGTTGGGCCATGGATCCTAAAGTGGGGGTTTACAAGGGTTCACCACTCCCATCTAAACAAGTTAGCTTTTGAGGTCACGCTCCCCTAAGGCTCTTATAACCCAAAGAGTTGAAGCTCAAGTAATTTTTGTTACAAAGAAGTTTAAAACACACCTATTATGACCATAATCTTTATTTTGGATCCTGATAATTCAAGCACAAAAGACATTTCGGATTGCCGGAAATGACACAAACATCTTAACTTAGAATTAATCTTAAATGAAAGCCGAAATTAACCCCTTTTTTGGGCTTTTTATCAATTTCAATCACTTTTTTTTAAAGTTATCATGTGAATAATGATATGTAGTGTTTAAAGGAAAAAATAAACAGGGGGAAATAATATATATATCACAACAATGCACATATCTGTGAATAATGACTGGCCACATGAATATTTCAACAGTAATGCAGAATGGGTTAAGAACTTACGTTCCTTCTTCAATATTTAGCTTCTCATAAAAATTCACGACAAACATGCCAACAAGTCGACCATAAGTAGAGCCAATCATTATGCCAGGAACAAATTGCCCAGCAGGAACAGCAGAGCCGAAAGTGACTACTGCTAAGGAGTAGAACATAACCTGAACAAGGAAACACAACCAAACTGCTCAAAAGAGGGAACTAAATAGTAAATAACTCACATGTAAAGAGACGCACAGAACCGAATATTATTTTAATTCTATGTTCGTTGAAAATATTTCAACTAACAGATTGTATCTTGGAAATAATTAACAGAAATGTAGATGGGCATTTCAGTACACAGATAGACATGCAGCTATAATATTTTATACTTGTATTAGGAAGTGTGTCCCAGTGAACAGGAAGAATGGCACTTCCATTCTTCTTGTTCAGTGGGACGTCCTGCATTTGATTACAGTGCATCACCAAGCTTTTGGGAGAGGAAAGGGTATGCATTTGATCCCATAAGAAACACAAAAGCACTTCAGTGTGAATCATGCAGAAGTCTCTTTTACACCAGATAGAGAATATCATCAGCATGTTTGATAGAATAGATTTGGATGCTTGCTAGGCGTTTGATTCAAACAGACATGTTTTGACAGCTATTAAAACATTTCTCGGCACTGTTTAGATTCTTGCATAAAAATGTATGATCAATACCTGCCCACTAAATTTTAGCCCTGATTTTCCAACCTTTTAAATTCTTTTTCATTAATATTGTTTTCAAAAACCAAATTAAACACACACACACACACACACACACACACACCAAACAGCCATATGTCTCAGCCAGATAAGAATCAGTGAGCTAAGATTATAGATCATACCAAAAACGTCAGTAGACTCAGTGCACTAAATTCATGAATGGTTTTTGCACTGAACAAATTTCTGATGGCATCGTCCTGAGAACATTTGCAAATGCATTAGAAAAAACTTTAACTCACCAAATTAAAAAATAAAGAGAGCACCCTATGTTGAATCTCAGCTGACCTGGGTGTTGAAGAATATTGTTGCGAGATCATTGTACTCCTTGTCTTTACCACAATAAAACTGCATTTTATAACACATAAGTTTATGTAGCATGAGATAATAGCTTAGGCAAGCAGGGAATTTGGTGAATAACAAAACAAAACCCCTTTAATTTTAAGAGGCATGAGAAGTTGCAAGTACACATAAGGTTATGTTGCTCTGGTGCAATCCTTCTTATCTGTTATTGTGCAGACATTGTTCCAAGAAAATCTCAAGTCTTAGAAAATACTTAAAATTACCAAAAAGGAAAACATACTCGCACCCTTAATAATCCGACAATTTCATTTTTTTCAAGCCAGATGCTCCCAAATCCTCCTAACATTTGACAGACTACCCTAGACAAGCAAGATAACCGAATGGAATTGGTTTGGTTCTGAAAGTAACTGGTATGCCAGCAAACAGATCCGGACAAAGACTTTCTTGAGCCTCTATCAAACCTATGCCAACCTAATATTAAAAATCAGACAGTCCAAGAGGATTTATTTATCTCGTTGGTTCGTCTAGTTTCAGAATTCTTTTGGAGTATAATACCCCTTGAAGTGAGAATTACAACAAAAGCATGTTTTAACAAACATAGCTCTTTTATAGTTGGCATTTGTCAGTATATTGGCTCTGACATACATCTAATTATCAAGTGCCAGAAAAAGTTTCAAACAATATTACCTCAATCTAGACTGAAGATATTTTACACTACAGCCAAAAACTTATTATTTCTGATCAATTTTGCTTTTTTGCTCCTTTACACACCCGAAGTGTATCTACCTCCCATATATAAAATTGGCTCAGATAACAATACTATCCTAGTTTCATGCACATTTATCTCATCAATTAGAACCAAAAATTCTGGATCATCAGCTATCATGTTGGTTCTGAAGAAAAAGTTGTGACTCGACAGTTCAATTTATCTCCAATAGAACAGTAAAGACAAAAGTTAGTCTATTTTAGCAAACAATTACAACTGATTCTTAAAAAAAACAGTACCTCATGTAAGGTTTGCTATTTCAACAAATACACAAGCACAAAATGCAGTGTTTGCAGGGAGGATACCTAATTATGAGCAAACAAAGCAAATTGCTGTACAAAGGCTAAAAGGAGTTGCAGAACAGACAAGAGATCATACATTAACATAATTCCCATACATCCCTGGGGGCCTCGGACAATCAATTCCAGAATTGATATCTGCTTCTGGGCATGGGGTGCATTTTTTGAAAAGTGGTAACCCGAATGAAATTATTGAGGTTATCAAGGAGATAATACAGACTTCAATAATCTGCAATATTAAACGGTGTGATTATTATTTACTGAAAAATCGAAGTAAGCATGTCTGATATGGAATTAACTTACTTTGACACGCTTCCCTTTCTTGTGCAGGTAATTACGACGCCAGTGAGTTATGTAAAGGGTCAGCTGATTAAACAGCGCTCCTGCAGGGAGGGAGTCAAGAAAATCATAAAAAACACATCAAGAAAAATATCTATGATACAGATGTATCTTAATCATGTCGAAATGCGTACCAAGTAGGCCTCCAATAACACCAATAACTGCCATCGGCAACAATTCCTGAAATGAGTAATCCTCTTGACCCCTGAAACAAAACTTGGTTAAAATGGTAACAATAACTTTAGCTGAGAAGGAAAGAAAAACTGACAACAGCTGTTTACATGAAAAGATCAAGTTAAGTAGAGGTTCAGATTGTTACCCTGAGATATCCCATATGATGAAACCTCCAGAGCCAAAATGCCCACACTTTCCACTCTTGCACCATCCCATTGCTGTACGCACAACAACAGCAACTATGGCAGATGTAAAGAAGACACGCCACATAAGTTGACTCCTCCACCTTTTAAGGGAAACAACTATAAGTATATATACCTTTAACTGTCCAATAAATCTGCACCACCAACTCGCATGAGCAAATTAAACAAGAAAGATAGAAGAAGATCATGCACCAGATGGATTCTTTTTTTTTTTTTTTTTTTAACCAGCAAAGCGAGGATCAATAATGGTTCCCCATTTACCCCCGTGGTGACTCGAACCTCCGACCTATTGGTTGATAGGTCGGAGGTGAAGCAACTTACCAACTGAGCTACGCTTCGTTGTCATTCTTTAAGTTAACTATTTACAGTATACAGCAATGCACTTTACCAATAAGTTTTGGTAAGCTATATTAACATGTTTTCTCTTGATTTCACAAAATTCCATAACCTCCATATCTATATGTATAATTTCTACTGTGGTCACTTACCGTTATTACTTATTCCTTCGCTCTTTTAAGAGGAACTAAATCAGTGGCATACATTTAGTAAACGTGTATATCTACATGCCCATGTCAAAACTTGAGGAAACCAACATAAGCTGCATTGTTGCACGTTAGTGGGAATGTCTTTCTTTACTTATATCTTTTAATGTCAAAAAACATTAATGTTGCTCTTAGAAGTTCAACACTTCATCTTACATGCTGAAGTTGATTGACAGCAATACTATCAACTTACCTTTCAATCTCAGAGTCGTGTTATGGTTGTATAGAACTTTTACAGCTCCACTTCCTACCAGTATGTTACGATTGAAATCCTTATCCTTCCTAATCAGTAAGACTGTAACTAGGTATCTAAATTGCTAAATTGACTACTCAATGATACCTCTTACCCATCAAATGTGACAAGACCAGAGTTTATATTTACTAAACTTGTGGCACGAATATTCTTTCCGCATCTACTTTAATTATAAACCTTTTGAATTTGAAGATAAGATATGTTAAGCTGGCTTTGAAAATTCACAACTAGGCCATTAGTTGGGCTATATAGAGCTGAAACCTCTTGGAGTACTGCAACCATATCGAGGTCTAACTGTCTTCAGTTACACTCTCCTATCACTTAAACTCGGAGGATAATGCTGATGCAAGAGACATTGTAAAATTTACCACATTTGATAAGAACTTGATTTAGATATACCAAGTTGTTCAGACCCATAGTAATCTATATCTTAAGCCCAAAACCAATGTAGTCCACATGCTATTGGCTTGCGTAAATTGCAAAGTTTTAAGTGGCATAAGCACCCGATGATTCAGACATTAAATCAAACCTAACATACCAATTAACAAAGTTATGGGGACTTAAAAAGTAGTGCTGATTTTGACAATAATGTTGCTCGAGTCAAAGACCATATTCAAAATAGAACACATAGAAGAGAATAGTTTACCCAGTTTATATAACATGAATCATTTTGAAATATGTACCTTTTTTACTCAGTAATGGCATGGCGGTTTACTGAATTGCAATGTCGGAAATACATTTATCAGTTTACACTGGTACTTTAGACATACAACATATTTTCTCAATATTACTACATTGCTTTCGAATATATAAAATGTGTTTCAACTAGTATGGCCGAATTGGTTTGTCAACTTTGAAGCCACACCAACTAAGCTAGTTGCTGACCAAAGGTCGAAAATCAGTAACAAGACAGTTGAATTAAGAAACCCCTTCATGCAATACAAGTGCCTTGGCACCAAATTAGTGGTTTTGGAATATACTATAATATTATAATTAACAACCTCAGTGACATCAAGTTCAAGCGAGGAAAAAAAAAACATTACCATGAGGTTACTTCTTCTAATGCAAACAATACACCTCCAACGGGAGCTCTAAAAGCAGCAGCCACGCCTGCTGCACATCCACAGGTGACCTTGTTCAAAACATTAGACCAGTAAAAAGAATGAACAGAATTCGAGGCTTTAAAACCTCTGCCATCAAAACGCTTTACTAGAATTAGAATGGCCATGCAAGAAGTGAATAAATAAGTTAACATCAACCAGGCATACATAAACACATAGTGTCTCTACATGGAATAAGCTAGCCAGCATAAATTTTAGTACAAGGTAGCATTTTTTCATTTAACACTTACCTCCATCCCCAAACAAAGATGAAGAGTACCCGATACACTGCCTGAACATATTTACGATGCCACCACCATGACTCAAGAGAAAAAAAGAAAAAGATTCTAAAACTCCATAGCAAATGCTAGCGTTAATATTTATTTGGGTGAAACTACAATCTCTTTTCTTAAGACGGACCCAAGGACTTTGCTCTCAAAGGCATACATACAAGTTAAAAAGTGGAAGTGAACAAGGATGTTTTTTTTCCTTTTATTTTTTTCTTTGCCACTATCCACCAAGGACTATTGGTTGCAAACCATACACATTCCAACAGTAATTTCCAAAATCCTGGTTCAGTTACAAGAGCACCATACCAACAAGCATGCAGGAAATGCATTGAACACAAACAGTTGGATGTATCTTAGCAATCCGTCTCACAATAATGACAGTGCATAACATAAATGGAAAAATCAAACAATGAAATAACAAAATAAAACTTTATAAGCAACATAAATAATTCAAATAGAATAGAATTCCAGAATTACTTTCCAGTTATCTGCAAATATAACTTACAAGATCACGACGATCTCTCTCACTTGTGAAAACTTGCAGCCATCTTGAATTCAAATGATATTTAGTGGATCCACCCTAAAGTGAAAGGTTTAGTCAGTTTGCTATACATTAGAAACAAGGAGACTGAGAGAGTATAACAAGCTCTAGCAACACTCTACAAACAAACAATAAGAAAGATGTCACGCTACTAAGCTAATTAAATTCCGGAGCAGTTTGTGACGTTTGACGTTTGTGGAAATTAATTTTTTCACGAAAGCTAGTGGTGATTCACGGGAATAATCTATAAGGCTTGGGGCAATACTACAATCTTAGAAAGTTAGAAACTATCATGTAAATAGAAATCTCTAGAATGTAGTAGGAAACTCTCCATTGTAGGATAGTAACAAGGTGGAAGATCTAGAATACCTCCAATATATCTCCAATAGTTGTATAAATAGGGGTAGGGAGTTCATTCGGAACTCAACCCAGCAAAGTGAGCAAAATAGTTGTATAAATAGGGGTAGAAACATCATTTCGAACTCAACCAATCAACCAATCAACCACTCAAATTGATAGCAATTGTAGAGAAATTAACTCCAAGTGAGAAGCTTAGGGCGACTTAGTTAAGTTTATGGTAGACAACTGATTTGACCAGAAAATATTATAAAAAACTAAAGACTAGAGCCCTTTTATTGCAACTTATATTTTATAGCTTTTTAAAATGGAAAAATCCAGCCACAGCCTCACCTGTCCTAGTAACGAAGCAATACAAGCACCGGTGTGTACAAGAGGACCTTCTTTGCCGAGGGCCAAGCCACCTCCCACAGACCCTATGCTACCAAAGATCTATAAAGAATAAGTAGTCAAATATGTGAAATCACTTAAGAAAAAAAAAAAGCAATATAGAAAAAGTAAAGAAGGAAAAGTAGCGAACCTTCCCTATTAAAGTTCTAAACAAAAGAATACCATGCGTATCAATTCCTGCACAGTTAGTGTCCATATTCATCAGCTTAAATATAGGCCTACAAATCAAATCCTATGTGAACTAATAAAGATTTACATTTCATTTACCATTTAAATAACCCTTGATTTCCGGAATTCCCGATCCTGCAGCGGCTGGGGCAAAATGTGTGACGATATATACGGAAGATAAAACTAAGGCCAAGTTGATCAACATATACACCAAAAATCCAGCAAAGTATGATGTCTGGATTATATTGAATGTCAATGAATATTTCCATCCAGCAAAATTCTCGACTGATATATTGATGAAAACTGCCGCTAACCCCGTCCCTAAATGAGATATAGATGTAGACGGAATCAATCATAACTCGATATATAATACACTAACTCAATGCATGATACAAAAAAATAATAAGAAGAAGAAGAAATTAAAAAAATTAAAAAGTACAACCTTAGTACATATTTCTCATACTCCTTTTATCGGACTAAAACCATACATTTCATTATAAAGCCTAATATATAATAAATATTTAGAGGGACTAGCTAAAACTGTAGAATATAATTATCTAAAATATAACTTGAATTGAGTTGTTTACATATCTAGCTACAAGCAACTAGCCATTTATTCTCTTGCTTCACTAGTTCATCTAAGTCGTGTTCTAATATTAACAACAAAAACAACAGAATGACTTTAAATTTTAATTAAGTTGGGTACAAATACTCACATGCTCATTATGTTAGGTGCAAATAATCCCATGTAACATGTTTATATCATCATGTCTATTACCATGAATCTAAACCTAAACCTAAATGTAATACTGTATAGAAAGATAATCATCGAGGTAAAATAATTGCAGAACTTAGTGAAATAAATACTAGACCATTTATTGATTATAATTATTGCAGCAACATTTCTACTTTGACAGTTAAGTGATGGGTGAGTAACTTTGTATACATGATCTAAACTAATTCAGGATAATAACTAGTAGGAGTGTTAAGGTACAGAGTTAACTTCATACACATTTAAAACCCATATTGAACGCACAAAATTCATGTATGCGTACGTTGCTAGAAATCTCAAACAAGTTTGAAAGAGCAATGAGAAAACTCACCGATACCAATAAGTAAGGCAAAGAACCATTTCACCACCACACAGTACCACATATATATCTTCCCCTTCGTCGCCTGCAATTCGAAATACAACTTTAATCACATCACAAGTAATAAATAATTGACAGACCAAAGCAAGCAAGTCTAATGTATTGTAATCTTCTTTTTTACATCTTCAATGCTAAGTACCAACTGAACTAGCCATTATTATATAAATGAATAATAAATAAATAAAATAAGCAGCTGAATTAGTGATGAATTTAATGAATCACCTGCTCTTGTCTATACGAAAGATTCTCAATGACTTCATAATCAAGGCTTTCGGCAAGGCCGTTATCAGTCCTCAAAATTCCACCGCTGATATCATAGTTGGTGGCGACACCGTCCTCCTCCGCGTCGGAGTTAGGTACCCTAGACCATAAGAGCTTGGCTGACTCCATGCCATTCTGTACGTAATCAGATAGCATCTTCTTCTCACTTCATACACTCTTTGATTTGATGACGATGATCTAGCTTAAATCTCACTAAATCACCGAAGAAGAGTGTAGAATTGGTATCTCAAAAAGTGCTAGATATAGAAATAGAGTGCTTGATCTGGAATTGTGGAATAATAATAATAATAAAGGGAATATAGAGATGACACACACTCTAATCTAATCTGGAGGAGAATTTGAGATGATGCTTTGCTTATTATGCTTATTATAATTGCTTAGTGGTTAAGATGAAGGAAGGGAAGGAAAGAGACAGTTGAATGTTTTGCTGTCAAATTGTGAGTTCAATTCGATCGGGGTTTGTTTGAGACTTTGTTTGCTAATCTGTTTCTGTCTTGCTGATTTTTCATTTTTCCTTAAATGCAGCCGTAACCAGAATCAAATCTTACCTAAGGGCCAACCGCTCAGAATTACTTTTCACCTTTTCTAGTAGTCGTATACGGTCCCTGATTTTATTTTTTATTTTTATTTTGGCAACAAATTAATATCATATGAAACTGAAAAAATTTAATAAAATTGTATTATTTAAAGTTCCTAAATATATTTACTCCATCGCACAAAACATAGAATAAATAATAAAGTTACTGAAATATATTAGTTTCTAATTGAAATGTAATCCTTAAATTAAATTAAAGTGTGGTGGCAAAATTCTAATATTGTTGTAAAACATTTGTTAATACGCGAACTTTTTTTAAAAAAAATGGTAAAGTTTTGTAATGGACCCATAAAAGAAAAATGGGTATAATTTTGTGAGACAGATAAAGTATTTTCTTTAAAATTTATTTTAGTAAAAGAAGTTCATTGATCAATAAAAAAGATTCTATGTGATTTTCGTCAAGTATTGATTACTTAGGTTTTGTTATCTTCGTTTGAAAACTCATTATTTTCAGTTCATTCTATTCAGACTTGTTTAGTTGTATTTTATACTGCAAATAAATCCAGATCAGTTATATTCAGTTCAACTTCATTCAGTTCTATGACTCTATTCAGTTCATTTCTGTACAAACTAGACGAAAATAAAAATTTGTTAGATTCTGGCCTTCTAATACTACTACTTTTTGCATTGTGATGGTTGATTGAACTAATGTATTATGTAATGAATTCTAAATAATGTAATCTTGACATTTATATCTATATTATATACTAACTAAATTTAAATGTTTAAAATTAGTTATTAGTCCCAAAATTTCAATTCATGAAATTAATTTAATAAATTTATTTATTTGTTTTTTATTGAAGAAAATGTCACGTGAACTAATTTTATGAAAATAATTTTACACATAGATTTTTTATATTTGATCAAAATTTATCACGTGGATACCGCGTCTCAATTTAATAGTTATCATGATTCATGAAGGAAAAAAATCCAACAGAAAAATATCACATGACCAACACATCAAAATACATATGAAGTTACAAATATTCAAAAATTTCAAGCCCAAATCGTATTGCACCAGTGAACTAGTGGCGTTCTAAGGCGATACACCATGAAAATGAAATCTAACTTGGTTTTAATTAGCTCAACATGTGCTCATCAGTCTACCCATCGGGCAAGCAGGGCTAAGGAATGCCTTAAGCAAGGCAGAGGGAGATTACTTCTGCCGGGGTATACCCCTCTCTTTTACATACTGAATTAGGAACAGAATTATGTACATCCGGTTATAACACCAATAGAAAATCTCAATTAAAGTTTAGTTACACACATGTTCATCAGAAAAAGGACACCACAATAACAAATTACCAACACAAAAATAGAAATGTTATGAAATAAACTGGGCCTATTATTAATTTCAAACTCCACAGATGACATTATAAATATGTAAGTGGCCTTTGACTGGTATTACAACTTGTTTTTTAAACTTATAAGAGCCACAAAATGTGGCAAAGAACTTTCTCAAGAAAGATAACACTTGACAGCCACTGGCTTTAAAAAAAAAAACACGTCGAAGTTGACCCAAAGACGATCAGATGATAAAATCTTTCAAGTCCAAGTCAATTAACTGGCCACTACTTTGTCCAAAATTAACTTTTCAATGACCAACTTACAACAATATCACCATTAAAATATCATCATTCCATTATAGTAGTGTGATATCACTGATGACAACAACTGTTTACACATTAACCTTCTTTCCCATAGCCTTTTTTACTACTATTCCAAGGACCAAACTAAGCAAGAAATCTATTTTCCAGGAGAAGGCCTCACCTATACAACTTTCTTATGCATGTTGTTCATGGTCCTTGGCCGTACTGTCTTGATAAAAGACGTTCTCCAGGCAGGGCTCCGAGAGGAAAACAGAGACAAAATATAAACTTGTTCTTCCAAAGAGATCATCATGAAATAAAGTAAAGTACATTGTCAAGAAGTCGGTATATCACCATTTGATAGCACAACATAAAAGCAATGGTAACAACATATACATCTGTAAAATTAGCATAATCTTCTTCATTTACAAAATGTAGAAAGCCTTTACTGGTCCCCGTCGTAACAATACGGGCCTAAGATACACGCAAACCCATCAACATGATACTGATAAACGATATAAGATCCATGAGATAGTGAACCTATGCTTTAAAGAATACCAACAGTTCACTCAGTTGATGAGCAACATCTGCAACAAAAATAGAAGAGGAAGTGAGCTCATAGGGGTTGAAATTTGAGCATCAAAATCGCACTACATGAAACTTCTATGACAGTTAAGGATCATTTGACAACCACTGCCAACTTTTTTCCATGGCTATTTATTATCCAACCACAAACAGGAAGTGAGTTGGTTCAAGAGTTTATTTCTACAAAACATAACAAATTGAAATTTCAATGAAAAATATAACTGGGCAAATCTTGGTTCTTTAAGAAAGTAGAAACCAAGTAAGAGTCGGACAATATAACGTGTTATTGGTGGATTCATTTCACACCAACAGCTTAGCCTACAATACCAAGAGATGATGAAGAGCTTGTGCTGAAGCCAACTGATCAGTGATCAAGTATACGTGGCAACTTGGCATTCTAAATGTTAACTATAACATGAAGTTCAAATTGGTTCTAAAACAAAACAAACATATAATCATTTGACTGGTATTTAGAGATGCTAAACTCAAAATGGAATTTGGATGAGCAGAGTAATCCATTCCGTTTCTCACCTTTAAGTACTGATGGTGAAGTGCGGAACTCCTGCCAAACATAATGGCACGAAGAAAGATCCATCCTTAAAAGTTTTGCAGCAAGGTATGCAGCACCAGCAGCTATTTGGTGAGGTTTGAACTGCAGCCACAAGGAACTTCTAAGCCTGCAAAACAGAAATTGTGGTTAATACAATAACACTAAATGGATAAATAATGAACTTGCTGGCTAGTGAAAAGCAGGTGAACCAGACAAAGAATAATAATCTAAAAGGATACTGGAAACAGGACATGCTGGAAAGAAATACAATTATGACCAAAAAGCTATTTTTAAGAGTTCAGTCAGCATTTTAAATAATTAAAAAAAAAAAAAAACAGGCGAAACAAAGTGATTCTCCTTACCGACTAATCAAGCTGCAACTGAGTTGGATAAGGATTCTTCTGTAGAATGTTGATTGACATGCTAATAAATTACTAAATATTACAACTTCTACAGAAATATCAACTTCAAGATCATTTCTGCTGCGATGTATACCAATATGTCATTCATTTACAGGCACTTACACCAGTGCACTACCAAATATTGCAGCCAAGAGAACTTCGACGCCAAAAACAAATTTTATACAAATTTGAAAGCCAAGGAGAATTAGCACTCTATGCTCTTGCAACATGTTAAAACCAGCATTTCCTACGAAACGCTGTAACATAATTACATAACTATATCTTTCAGACAGAAAAACATATACTAGCCGAATGAATTTTGGCCATGTACTTAATTTCCGGCAAGCAACATCCTCAGACTATTTGTGACTTCAATGCCCCCCACCCAAATACTAAAAACACAAGTCTTGCCAAAGAGGTAAAAACAATCAATATTTTGGCTTTTGTGATGGTCACTTCATCATTACAAAATGGCTTAGCATGACACAAGTAAATTACAAATTGTGAATTTGTGACATTGCAGGGATGAGAAGAAAATGGAAGGGGGAAAGCTCCGGATAATTATCCTGCAAAAAATAATAACTAAGCTTCAATACCCACCTCCCCCCCCCCCCCCCACCCCAAAATAATAATAATAAGAAGAATAATAATAATAAATAAATAAATAAATAAATAATGAAAATAAAAACCACCCCAATATTAAAAAACAATTCTCCCCAAAGAAGTAAAAATACAAAAATAATCAAATATTTAGCTTTTGTGATGGTCACTTCATCATTACGAAACGTCTTAGAATGACCATAAGTAAATTAAAAATTGTAAATTTGTAACATTGCAGGGATGAGAAGAAAATGTAAGAGGGGAAACTCCGGATATTCATCCTGCAAAAAAGCATAACTAAGCTTTGCCCTACAAGATCAGGCATCTAATTTCAATTATGTTCAAGAAGCCCAGCTCTCATATAAGCTAAAACATGAAACAGATAATCTTGTTAAGCAACTGAAGTTATGCAAGTCCATGCTTGTTAAGACCAATAATCTTCTCTGGTTGATTATAATTCGTAGTAGTATTAATTAATGGGGAAGTGTTCACAAATGCTTCTTAAATGTACTCACAGACTTGAGATTGATTAAAGTTTGTGTTTTGGAAAAAGTGGTCGGTGTTGCACACTGAAAAGCAACTTTAAATAGTAGAAATATCATCTTAAGTAATTTGTTGAATAAGTAAAAAGCCATTTACTATTATAAAATATATCTTGGGAGCCTTGCCCCCATAAGTGATAATACTATATTTATTAAGAAATAGTTATTTTATTAAAGGAAATTCATGTCAAAATAATACATGTCCCAATCCATGAAGCTTTAAGCACCGTAAGGAATGTCATTATTAGTTGCTTGTTTTAGAAAAGTTACTGCAGAACTAAACAAACAAGCACTACAAACTAGCCTTAGTAGGTAGAAATGGAAACAAACTTTTCAAATTACTTGCAAACATTCAATGGGTCTAGCAGGTATAAACAAACTTAATAATAAATTAATAAAAACAAAAAATTATCATAGATTTTCCATCCTCGATGGGAAAATTTCAGAAAACCCAGTGTTGTCGATTGCAGCGGGATCACGCCCACAATCAGGGTGCACGCTACAGGTCACTCTGTAGCGAGACAATTAGTATAGTGGACAGGCTGCAATCCTGGGCGCAATCACCAGGATGGATGTGTTTTAGTGCCGGTAAAATGTCATTTTTACCCCCACTTATCACTTATTAGCAGAAAAAAGGAGGAAAAAAGAAAAAGAAAAAAAGGAGTAATACATGTTCATTCTATAAATTTTACATTTCTTTTTACAATTCAGTATCCGGCCTGCGACCGATCCCGAATTTTGGGCCTAGTGCAACGCGTCGCGATAGCACTCCAACAATCCGTGATTTATACCCTCTCTGTCTTCTTGGATTGTATACAATTGCTTTGGATCGATTTCTTAGGAGTGTTTGCAAGGTATATGTGTTATTATCAATATGCATGTGGATCTTTTGACTGACAATATTAATGATAAAAGCATAAGTTAATTAGCTTAGTGGTGCCCCCCCCCCAACCCCAAAAAATAAATAAATAAATGAAGTAACACTCCAGTATGGCGGAGGGAGTAGAAGAGACTAGAGAGAAAGCACAAAAGAAAAACTTGAAAGGTAGAAAATAGAAAATAAAAATAATGGAGTTAAAAAGCTGGTTGCAGAATCAAATCTTGAAATACGATGAAAATAATAAATGTAAAAATCAACAGGCTGCACTTACTAGAATAAATTTACTTCCGGAATATATATGCAATAATAAAGATTAAAGAACTTGACAGAAGAGGAAGTAGAAGATTTGATCAACGCACAACAAAACCCATAATAAAGCCCATGGCACTCATATGCTAAAAGAGATCCAGAGCTAAAAGATCTAGGAATACCCAGAAGGACACAGAATCATATAACGTATATCAGCGACATTAGAACATGACAAAAAAAAACTATTTGTTGACTTACAACAATAAGTAGTTGATTATTAGGGACATACCACCATTATTAATATATCCTACAAAGCTCATTGTGAATAATAGCCATCAATAATTATTGCCTCTCTTTTGCTGACATCAGTTGAACTATTCAACATAGCCATTAAAAGTAACTGCTATTCTTCCAGATAAAATACTAACCTAGACAGTTATCAGAATGACAGACTAGGATATACATTCAAAAAGACAAATCAGAAGAAGTAAGAAAATTATTCATCTAAGCAGGGTTAATAACTAACAATTATGAGCATTATGTTACACAAAAGGAACTGACAAATAGTCATCCAAAAATACTAGGCCAAAAAGAAGTTTTCACGCTTTTCTCTAGCATCTGACTGTTTTAACTTTTTGTTTCTCAGGGACAATGGAGGGCAGGGGATATGTTTCTTAGTCTCATGAAATTGGGCCTTTTTTTCCCCTCAATACTTTATGTGAACATGCCCTCTGTCCGTGAAGTCAATTACCAACTCTTGAGTTCAGGCCAAAGATCAAGCTTTAAGGGTTAGAATTTAGCTTTCATATTAAACAATTCCTCACCCTATGGGCAAGCATTTCTTAAGGCATGGTCTTCTTTTTTCATATTAAAATAACAGTACAATATTCAGAGTCAAATCTGCGGATAACGCAAATCAATTTGAAGTTGCTGAATAGAAATATTATGGATCTGAGGATAAGCAAGTCAAAATGAAATTTCTGGTATTGAACGAAATTGAAATGAGGAGATTTTTAGGAGGTTTTAAAATAAGGAGTCCTAATGTGTGGCAGAACAAAATATTGAGGGTGATATGTGGAAAGAAAAGGTTAGGTGACACGTTTGTGCCAGAAAACATCTTCAAATTTTGAGAGATGTACAACTGTATGCGTAATAGTTAAGTGATAACTCTGTACATGCTGGTTTGTTCAGGTGCATCATGTAAGGCCGATCAGCAGTCAGCACTAACACTCAAAAATAGGTCGGTAGAGTCTAGGGTTGGGTTCATCACATAAGGCTGATCAGTCAGCATCACTATCGTTGAATAATAGTTCTGTTGAGGTGAGGCTTGTGTTGGGTTCGTCACGTGAGGCCCATCAGCAGTCAGCACTATCACTGACAAATAGGGTATAACTCACGGAACAAACTCCAGAAGTTTTTCAGTGTGTTCAAAAGCATCCTATGTGGAAGCAGAGTAAACAGGTGCATAACATTCCTGCATATAGAGTTCCCTATGAACACAGATCAGAATGTCATGGACCAAAAGAGGCTGACTCATCCGGTAACTAGCTTCTATAGCCAATGTGCATGTCATAAAGGTGTCAGCAAGGAAATAGGCATCCACATCCCACAATGTATCTCTATTTTGACTTAACAAAACATGTGATGAACAGCACATCAACCGCCAGCTAATAATATCATAATGTGAGCAAGCTAATCCTCTATAGATCCTGCAATTATATGTCAATCCAAAACATCAATATCACATTCTCAGACGATTGCAAAGTAAATTAGGAGAGCAAATAAAACTAAAAACCTAGCATGAGGTTCAAAACTAAATGTGAACGCAATGATTAGTCTTCATTGCAATGCTCAAGGTCGGGATTTGTTGTTCAGATAATACACAGAGTAGTCTGAATCTCAGGGACAGGATGGCACACAATGGCTCCACTGTATTGCAGGCATGATGCTGAAGTACTCCTCTTAAACATATAGCACGCCGTAGCAGATTGCCATTAATAAATTAACACCTGAGAGTATAGAATAGTGAGACTTACCCTATACTGACCAAATCCAGTGCTCGGTTAACCATAACTGGTTGTGCAAATCCTATTTTTTGAAGAGTGGATGTCAGAGATTCATAAGGGTGCTGCACGTTCAGCTCAAAATTTAAGGTCGTCAGAATCAATTGCTCAGCTTCAGTAATCCTTTCACGAAACTGCTCAAACCAATCCTGTTCACAACAAATGATTTATGAATAACAGATGTAAGAAGTGGGAAAATCGCATTCTGTAGAAAAGATAAATTTACAAATTGGATGTGAACAAACCAAAAATCTACATATGTCAAATCCATTTTAAAACTAAGAAATCTCAATCTGAGAAAAGGAAGAAACAATCACCAGTTACAAAACGCTTCAATCGTTTCTTAAAAAGAGATCCGAGCCCTATTCTAAGATATGGGAGTAATTCTTAAGCAAGCGTCATGAAGAACATAAAACGAACATAAACTATGTGTATGCGCACATAAAGAAGCAGAATACACATAACAGATCACATAAGGTAAGTTAAAAAATCAAATGGTTCTTCAATCTCAGCCAAAAAAAGAAAAGAAAACTTGAATATTTACTGCCGATTTACATTACAAAAACCCCCAGGATAAACAGAAAAGACTGAAGAGAGGTACACATAAGGTGAGACAGAAAAACAAAGGCACCAAATGCTTACAATAGGTAACCTATATGGTGCACATGTGAAAGCCTGCCCATGAAGAACTTCACTTGACACTCTCAGAACATCATTAAGAGGCCTTGGTGTCTCCTCAGACTTTGAGGCTAGAAAAAGCATCGCGGTAGCTATCAGCTGTAGCACCCAACCAAAAGAATATTTAGTTAGGTTTTGCATTGCCATTTGCCAGGCTGTGGATATTTAACACATGCTGGTGAAGAATGTAGTTTCACCAAATAAATAAGATAATCTCTTTGAAAAATGGATGGATCTCATATCAATATTCAATAGGACAATTTTACAAGGATTGTCTATCTAAGCACAGATCATTACGAAACAGACACTCACAAATCTATCATGTGAGGCATGAGATCGCCGTGCAAAGAAACGGTGGCAAAGAACCATGGCAGTTCCAACAGTAGTCAGTGGTCTGTAAATTCAAGAGCAATCATTTTAATCAATGGCAAGAAAAGAGCAGAATATAAAAGAATGCATCTGTATTATATTCCATTTACATATAAGCAAAGAAGGAGCTTACAGATCAAGCCGAACTCCAAGATTCTGAAGGTAGGAACAATATGAGTATCGCAAATGTGTCTCCTGCAGTGCATCAATGCCATCTTTTCTCGAAGGAGAGTGTCTCTCTATATCATCTTTCGACATGACAACTTCATCATCCTCAAACTGTGACCGATCACGCTTGGGTGCAGCTCGGGCACAAGACTTCCCGTCATCAATCCTGGTCTTAGAAACAATTGCTAAACTCTTTTCACTGGCTAAAGTAGCATTATTGTAACCACCCAAGTAGCTGAAAGGTAGAAGTTTTCTTTCATCGGCATGAAAGTTGTGCGCGGTTTGTTGTTCACAGGGTCTTTCAGCGACGTCACAAGACAGAGCAGACATCTTTCTCCTTTTTGACGAAGGGATCAGATCCTGACGAACTTGGTGGTCATAATTGGATTGATCGAGCACAATTTGAGAACCGTTATATGAGAAATCATGATTCGTTGTAAAATAATTTGCACCGTAAGGGTGATAATAGTAGTAATTGCCGTTAGTGGTCGCAGCAGTGGGCCCCATGCCCATATTGCTTGTTCTAGCATACGCGGACCTCCCATCTTTGTGAAAATGGCCACCGTTTGACCGGTATGTGCGAGCAAGAGACATATTCGGATGTTCCTGTTCAGATTTTCAATGTAAGCGAAAGTTTGAGCGCTAGGCACAAAATATGTGCATTTCACAATGTGAGATTCTTATAACAAACTGTTTTTAAAAACCATATTTATGTACAGTAATACTATAAAACTTACACCACCACGCACCGGAGTGTTAGCCGTGGTTTCTCCAAATGTTTCACAAAAAAATGGTTTTATTATAAGACTTGCTCTCTCACAAAATCACAATACTTCAAGCTAATACAAACATGTGAACATAACAGGAGAAGAGTTCAAAACCATTTCATTCCATCAACAGATTATTCGAGCTCCACGATACCGATGAAGAAAACGCGCCTAAATAAATACCAGTACCTACCTATATTCTATTGTATCCAATGACAAAACAACTCAATTTCATCGACAAAAAATTACCAGGTAGACTAACAGTAAAAGTTATCTTGATCAACAGGTACAACCTTATTCGGTAAAGAAAAAATCATGTCTGCAGATGTATGTTTTACTGCTTCACAACAACAACAGCAAATAACAGGTCACCATAACAATTTCGGAGCTAGCTAAGCTCAAAACACAACAATCAATCAAAATTCTTAATCTGAAAACAAAAATCGCTTGAATCAAATAATCAATACGCAATTCTATACAAAATTTAGCATCACGAACGATTCAGGAAAAATAATCAGAGATTAGAAACATCAAATTTACCGTGATCGGATGAGAGAAGATAAACAGGATCTGAGCAAGAGAGCTCGAGAACTCCAGATTAGAAGGATGATGTAATCCCTATGCTAGCTTGTGATTAGGGTTACTGAACAGAAAGAGGTGGAGAAAAAGAAAAAGAAAACAGCAGGCAGTTTCATGATTTCAGTAAATCAAAAGGAGGAAATACAAATTGATGAGTTCCAAAGCACGACGACCACGTTAAACACGCTTTCTTTCTTTTTTTCTATTTTCTTTTTCTTTTCATTTTTTGATTAGATATATTGGGAGAATATAATAATTGTAAATACGGATGGCGTATGAAAGTGTGACCTTGATGTATAAATGAATTTTGAATTTTAAAACGAAAATCTTGTGTCAAATCCAAGCAAGATGATCTTGCCGATGAAAATTAAAAATCCATCTCGAGAGTCCACTTCTAAACACCCGGTTATTAATTTTTCTCGAGGTTACAAAGTGAGAGTTTGATTGAAGAATAAATTTTTTCTTCAATATAGTAATTTATTTCTTCACCTTGGAAAATTATTAAATAATGGTGGAAAGGAAAACGCAATTCGACCAATATGATCGTGTCACGTCATGAATTCGATGCATAATCCAAAAATCGAATTTCTAAAGCACAAAATAAAAGTGAATAATTCCACGCCAAACCTAGAGGATCAAAGACACCCTCACAAGCCTATCAAGCAAGAACCGAAGGAGTTCTTCGATAAGGCTAAAGCAATACCTCTAGCAGATTCAAGGACAAATCCCTTCAACACTTGAAGCAATACTACGTTGGAGATTGAACTACATCGCGAAGCTCGTGGAGGTACGTGCTCGAATATCAACACAACAACCTTCACCAAAATCTAGATTGATCAAATCCCTGCAACACTATAGAAACGTTTATTCGCGAATATCAAGCCCCAGCCATGACGTTCAATCCAATCAAGTACAAGCCCTTGAATTGACGTCATCCAAGTCAATCCTAAAACCCTATGTCAAGTTTGAAATCAAATTGTGAAGGCCCTCAAGTCAACAAACGTCTGTAAAAGCAAGATCAAGGACAAGATCCCTTAAAGAAGATAGAGATACATAAATCAAAGTTTAAGACGAACTAAGCGACATCCCTCGCAAATTCTGTCAAGTCAACATGAAGTTAAGAAACACTCACATATAACTTCAAGTGAAGATTCAAGAACGAGTTGTGAACGCCCTTGAGTCAACGAACCCCAAGAAATGAACAGGAGTCATCGCCAACTTCGAATAAGTAAAAACATCGTCTCAATATTAAGTTGTGATTCTTGTGAAGGGCGTTGAATCAACAAATCCAACCTTCCAAGTCAACAACAAGAAGGTCAAAGTATCAAAGTCGCTCAACTTTTCAAAATTCAAGTTTTAGAATTTTTTTGAAAAGTCGAATCAAATTATTTGTAGAGATTGTAAATCTAAATGTTTAAAAAATGAATAAAATATTAGTTCTCCAATTTTTATTTGTTACAACAATTGAAGTGGCAAATCTATATGGACGACGTCTACAAGAATTCTGTTGACAGGTAACGATCGTTAATTTTTACTAGTTCGGTACTATTTCTAATCCTAAAAGATAACTCCAAAGATATGAAGATATTCTCTAGATATTATTCTACCTAAACTAATAGATAACTATAATTAAGAGGCTTTCCAAGTTGGGGCTTGTTTGGTGATTGGTCCTAAGTCATGATGCGAATGGATAAACATCAAGGTTCCGTCACATCATCCCCCTTAAAAACGACATTGTCCTCAAGGTCGATCTCACACTCGAGCGATAGTGCGCCTCTTCGAATTTGTTGGCCCTATGACCAATCTTTACGCACGTGCCTAGCTTCCTCCCAGACGAATCTCCCTTCCCAGTTTTCTAACCCCGACCAATCTTCTTACCGCACGCACATCTTCATCTTCATGGTTGCCCACGGTATTATGAGATCCCAACGTTTTTCTCGTAGTGATTGCTCTAATTTTTATCGAGATGCAACGTTCCCGTAATTAAGATTTAGGGTACCGAAATTGTTGCTCCAAACTAGGATCATGAAAACCAGGGGTGAAGCCATGTAGAGGGTGGGTAGGGCCATGGCCCTACCCATCCCCACCAAATTAAAAAAAATAAAAAAAATTTATATGTATTTTAGTGTAAAAAAAAATATTTGTATATTTTCAAAATAAATTCAATATGTGCCCTATCAAATATTATTTATTTATCTTAAATGTTGTAAAATAAGCTAATTTTTTAATAAAATTTGGCTATATTGGTCATGAATTCAATAAAATTCTATAATTTTATAAAAAAACTTTGGTTATATTGGTAAAAAATCCAACAAAATTTTCTTTCAAAATTTAATTTTGTTTATCATTATTAAGTAAAAAAAAAATCTTAACAAATTTGGCCCTGGGCGTTCTCAAATCCTGACTTCGCCCCTGATGAAAACCATAATTTCATCGACTTATTTGGATGGTGGTTGGTGATGCTATGAGAGCGTGTAACCATACATTCATATATTTGGTCGATCGTATAACAAGCATAGATGTACGACTTCATTCGGCTCTTGCCCATGTGTACTCCCTATACTTAGTGTTGTTACGCGAAACGAGCCGAGCTCGAGCCTAAACTTAGGCTCGTTCCACTAACGAGCCGAGCTAGGCTCAGCTCGCGAGTACTCGGTAAGGCTCGTTAAGGCTCGATATCATATAGATTATGAGTAGTATTAGTATTATAAGTTATGATTTAAATTTCAGATTATTGGCTTGAATTGCTTATATTTGCATTTTGTTAAACTTTAATGATTTCATCATTTGAGAGTTGATTGTAATGCATAATCTTGAATTTGTTTATATTTTATTTAATATTTTAACATATTTTTCATGGTAACAAACGAACCGAGCCAAACGAGTCGAGCTCGAGCCAAATGAACCGAGCTCGAGCCTGATTTCAGGCTCGCTTCGTTAACGAGCCTCAGCAATACTCGGCTCGTTAAATAGCACTACCTATACTCGACCAATTGGTTGGAGTTTGTGGCAAAATCATTGTCCTGTGTACGACTGGGACGATGTTGATGTCTCCGCGGTCAATTTTGTCAAAATCGAAGGTCCTTTTGTCACTTAGACTTAGGATCTCCACACATTCGTACTTTGAGAGTGTATGCATCTTTTCTCTTCGATCGGTCGGGCCATGAATGATGTGTCAAATCGAGTTTTAAAATTGGTTGTAGCGAAAAGTCAAATGCTACAACACAAAAGTAAAGATTTAGAGTTTTGGCTACTAGTGCCATTAGGGTTTTAAGCATGGCGAACCCCTTGATGGCATTTCATGCCATATGCCTCTGATTTTTAATTTTTTCCCTCCGCATTTAATTTGCATGCACAAATTTTTGCAATCTATTGTTGTCGGGCTGACCTTAACAAACAATAAATCAAACGGTGAGAGTGATAACTAGAGTTGTCACGGTTATATAACAAACCAAGAACCTTCTAGGGTATTTCACGGGCCAAAGGCCTGATGGGCTAAACCCAACAAAATAACATTGACTTCTATGAATAAACATAAAGACTCTAACGGATGAGATAACTTACACAATGCTGACTCAAGGGATAATTATAAATGTAAACGGCTATAAATTAAAGATACTTGCGCGCTTCCAGGCCCGCTTAGCAATGATGTGGCTATCATCTTCCGGATCATGTGGGCTTACGAATTGATCGTCACTCTTGGGTCGTATGAGCCGCACTGGTCCGGAGGAATTCCATCAATCAACATATCTTCTTTTCTTTTTGTCTAAAAAAATGTAATCGTGCCTTCCTAAAGACGGCATCAACGATTCAACATCAGGGTCAAAACAATGATCGCCAATAACAATTGGCAGATTAGTAGTTAGGAATGTGGGTGGTCCGTTTCAATAAAAGATATGATCAATAGCATCAACTGCACAAGCCAATATTTTGTACGGAGTAGAATACTGACCGAGTTTGATAGGGAAGAACTAAATTCATGCAAGAATTGATGGCTGTGTCCATCCGAATCACCTCTTTAATGCAACAGTTATTGAATTATCGACCCTACCTAGCTACTCATGGTCATCAAATTACAAGCACTGCTCGTGGGTGGTTATGTTTATCAAAATTCTTGTTGATTACTCCGTTTTTAATAGATAATATCGTTTTAGGTTTTTTACTATTATTATATTATAGATCAAGGTGTTACTATACTAGCTAGGAATTTTGAACTAGTATAGCTAGCCTAACTATGCTTCAAAGTCTGCTAGCTTTCGACAAGAGTTACTTTGTTATCATTTAGACATTAGCAATAAGCATAAATTTTTGGCAAAAGCTCACAAACTTAATTTTTTCATAGTTGGATTTAGATATACGTCTCGTTCACGGCTTAAAAGTGGTAGCTACTAGCTAGAAAGGATAGACATGTTAACTTTTTTGTTTGAGAAGAAAGAATGATTAAATTTGCAAGTTCACTGTACTAGAACTAAAGCCATGGAAAAGCTAATTTTGCATGGAGCCTTTGTTTGAAATAATGGAGAAGGCCAAAAGTATCGAATTAGTCCATAGTTGTGTTAAAAGCTCCATGTGCTTTACTCACGTATCAACCATATAATAAAAAAATATATTGCAAATTTGCAAGATATATATTACTCGTGTTATAGTATAGTATTAAAGTAATATAATAAGTTTGTTGATTTACCCAATTGATTGACCTACCAATCAATTTTAATCCGTTGATCTTGCTTATCTAATTTCAATCTGGTGCGTACACGTGTCATTAGTTAATTATAAGATATAAGGTTCGAATCTTGTTGACGTGATTTTTCTCTATTATTTTTATTGAAGGTGTTTGGTTCGAATCTGACATGATTTTCTCTATTATTTGTATCATTATTTTAGTTGAAGGTGTTGGGTTCGAATCTTATGGACGTAATTTTTTTCTTTTTTATTTATTCTCTTCTTAAGTTTTTATTTTTTAACATAAAGTTGTATGACATATTATACTTAATTTTAAAAATAACCATGAAATGTGCTTATGAAAAAATACATATTTCCTCCATCTAATAATAAATGTAACACTTGATTTTGTTGACTTTTTCGATGGTCATTTGACCTTAAATTATTTTTAAATCATACGATAAAAAAACTAAAAACATCATATTACGAAACTAGAATGTTTATATGAAGCACTTGACAATATATTCAACTGATGTAGAATATCAATTAACATGCGAAAAAGATGCATTGCAGATTTTGAAGTTGAATGTTTCCAAAGTCTAAAGATGTATTTGATTGTTCTTAACTTATCGGAAGAATAATTTTTGTATGTCTAATATAGTTCAATTCAAACCTATTAATTGCATAACTATAAAAACTATATACATTTATAGCACACAATTTATATTAAGTTTAATTAATCAATTAGTTATTTTTTTATTACGTTTGAAGTCATTATGTGAAGATTATATATACACTCCATTTATTTGAATATATTATTTAATAAAACAATAATGTTTTACAAAACTACATTTCACACGCGTAGCGTGTGATGCGGTTCCTAGTACGTATATATATCTCAAAAACAATCAAGCAAATGTACTCCTTGCAATCACTGGAACTTAATACTATTTCAAAACATCTTGCAAACTGCTTGAAATTGAATACTATTTCGATTTCAATATAATTGTTAATTCTCCTTTGGTACAGTAAACTTTTTAGTTTGTTTTATTAATTTTTTTCAGCTGCGTTTGACCTCTGATTACTATTAAATTATTAAATTATGACGAAAAATTAATAAAGGGAGTATTAACCAATAACCATTAGATTAACTCACTGCCTAACACTAACAAACTATCCAGGATTAACTTTCTATTTGATTTGTTTGAAAAAATCTAGAACTTTAGTTCAATTTAGATAATTTCTTAGTTAAGTACAATGTAATTTAACTTTGCTTAGTTCTTTTTTATATTATAAAACAATCTAATTCAATTCAATTCAATTTAAATTTCTCTCATATGAATCAAACAAGCTTTTTTTCTTTAAACAACAAGTATTACAACTACTTCTACGTCCATGTACCTCTACTTCACCACTTCGGCTCGTTTTAACTGCATCACCTTGTAAGTCCATCCCTATGAATCAAACAATCAAACAAGTCTAAATAAGCAAATTAAACCATTCATCAACTCCATATACAACTGAACTGGACAATAAGCAGATCCATAAGGTTTCTATATGATTTATATGTACGTCCACATTTAGAGGTGTTATTCAGACCGCTGGTCGGGCCAGGCCACTCCATTTACAGGGTGGGCTGTCCCAGTTCACTATTTTAACCGGTTTGGGCTTTTTGGTCTGTCCCCTGGCCCAGAACGGCCTATAGCTTTTTAAGTTTCCGACCATAATTACAAGTTATAGGTGGACCTTAAAACGATTTGAGCAAATTGCATACAGATCCCCAACTTTCCATGTTGCTCTGCCACACACCGAAACTTTTCAAAAAACAAACATGGTTAAGCAATTTCAATCTTCTATATTATGATATTATCACAGCTACTTATATATAATAACTCATTGCTAAAGATAAAGATACTCCATAATCTAGGCTGCACTTTTTGTTCTTTTAATAAGTTAGCTAGTACTAGTATATGAGATTTAAATTTCAATATATCACTATAAATAAAAAATATTCAAAGAAAGATTTACCAATTCTGATTATTAGCTGTCTGGCCTGACTCTGGAGTAGATATGACTACTATAGTGTAATGCAAGCCTGATTATCAATTATATCGTCAACTAGAAGTAGTTAAATCCACCACAAAATGACAAGAATACCCTTTGGTGTTAGGATGTGTTCTATTTGTCTGAATATAATTGAATGAAACAGAACATAAATGAATAGAATTGAGCTGAATTGAATGGATCCAAAATGAACTAAATGGAAGAAATTATTCAGCAGCAGCAGTAGTAGTAGTAATAATAATAATAATAATAATAATAATAATAATAATAATAGTAATCTAAATTGAACTTAATGAATATGATTTAGAAGTGAACTGAATTGAATGAATCTGAATATAGGACTGAACAGAATTAGACTGAACTGAAATTAATAAGTTTTGAGACGAATACAACATATATATTCTCGGAGATTGATATACTAGACGATGGGGGTGGTCAAGTTTTACTACGAGCATAACGGGTACGAGGATGTCAATGCTTTACTACTCTTCTTAGTTATGGGTCGAGTTATTTTTTGTGCATTCCTTATGCATCCTTATTTGTATTTGTATCTGAGTATCTATGCACTCTTTTCTTTTTTTTTATTAATAATATTTTTGCCGGTTAAAAAAATATATTCTTGGAGAAGGCGGAGAAGGCTAAGGAGTGAGGGTAGTATCGTCATCTGGTACTAAGTTGTGTCTGGATTAAGTTGGAAAACGCACCATTTCACATGGCGTGTAATTAGCTTGATTCATGTGAGCTCACATGTAGGGGTCTTCCTCTTCCCATGCATGCTATTATTATGATGATTCTGCCACACTTGTAAGCTTCTGTTGTTTTGACCAATCCATGTCTTAATCATTCATTTGCCAGTAAGCACATTTTTTTTTTTTTTTTTTTTTTAATAGCAAAATATATTAATCACAACAAAGGTTTAACATTTACAATGCGAAGGTGCATAAGAGCGATCGACCCCGACGAACTCTGACACCAAACAAGATACGAATAAATACACATACGCATTATCCCAAGTGAGCAGTGTTAATTACATAATTACGTACGTTGTAATTATGTAATTAACCCAGTTTAATTAGTTCTGGGACCACTTTTATAAAACTCTAATACGTGTACTCGAGATTTACCATGCATAAAATCTTAATAGGCATTTAAGTGATGCGTTAATGTTATCTTCAAATCTTCAATACTGTAACTAACGTTATGTCCAATTCATTAAGCCCAGCTACAATATTGTCGCTGACGCCAATATTGAAACTGAAGCCATTAATTAATATTAAGATCTCAAAAATCTTAACCGTGACTGCCTTGTGTTGAGTATTTTAATTGTTAAGGGAAAAGAGACAAGAAACAAAATATATATGAGTCCTTTTTTTTTTTTTCCATCCCTAATTCCTCCATGTGCACGGTGTAAACTTACCATTTGGGCCATTTGGCAATGATATTTAAACTTAATAATAGTGTTGCATGCATGAGAGCTGGGCATATATCTACAGGACCACACCCATGAAGTATAATCAGGAACTAACATGGTTTGTACATCAAAGGCAAGTGCAATTGTCATTTAGTTGATTGTCGTCATATTGCATTGAACAGTAACATGTGCAAAATCACGTTAATTAACAAGACTAGTTAATTAATCAATTAAACTTAATATTGAAGTAAAAAAAAAAAAAAAACTGTACTAGTAAATATTATCGTTTTTTTAGAATCCCCTTCCAATTAAACTTCTGAAATTATCCTACATATATAGTTTAAAATATTTTTTTTGAAACATTTCGAAAATAAAATGGATATAACAAAGTGTTTAAAATAATTTGAAATCTCATGTTCATTTCAATTTGGGGCTAAAAGGATCACGTTTTAATTCGTTTCTTCCGTAAAATGGAATTAGCAAATGCCAATTGTTTGATTATTGGAGTACGTATTTAGTTCCCTATTTAGTTTAGTTCCAATGCAACAAAGTTGTAGTAGTACTTGAAATGTGACCCTTGAGAGGTTAGGTTTTTGTCATGTAGCAAAGCAAAGGTTGTCCATGTGCTGTCCCAAAAGGTTGATAAACATACCTAGCACATCTGTTTCAACTTCTCCAGACCATACTTAGTTTTAATAATCTACCGTCCAAACAAACAATTAACCCTATAATTAAGCTACACTAACACAACAACTTTAGATCAAAACCATCATTATTATCACACACATCATTAAAGATTCAAGAAACCATCCATCCACTACTCACAAGTCACACCCCATTATATATATACACTCTCACATGTAAACTCATGCAACACAAATACACAATACACAACACAAATCTCCCAACTCATCACTCATCACAAATGGTCTCTCTACAAACCATCCAAGCCACATCCAAATGCATAGTTGAGCCGAGCGCTAGCCCGGCTCGAATATCGTTCTCTGCCGAGTTCCTGGACGAGAGCAACTTCATCTCCATATGTCCAAACGGAGATTTTGAGCGAGAAAAAGTAACGCCATGTACTGCAGAATTCGAGTTCCTCTCTGGTAACTCAACGAACATGATAACCGCAGACGAGCTGATCTCTGAAGGGAAGTTGCTCCCCTTTTGGCAAATGCACAATGCAGAGAAACTCAAGAACATTAGCTTGAAAAACGTCGAAGAAGAGAAAATCGTCGAGCGAAATGGTAAGGAAGAGCCGAGAATCAGCTGGTTTCTTGATGATGATCCATCACCAAGGCCACCTAAGTGCACTGTTTTGTGGAAAGAGCTGTTGAGGCTGAAGAAACAACGCTCTTCGACTTTATCTCCTTCTTCTTCTTCTTCGTCTTCTTCTTCATCATCTTCACGAAGCTCAGTAGGCGAAACGACGACAGATGAGAAGAAAGCTGATAAAGAGAAGGCTGTGAAGAGAATCAAGAAACAGTTGGAGAGAACAAGGTCAGCTAGTATAAGGATCAGGCCTGTCATCAATGTTCCTCTTTGTACACAAGCGATCAAAAGCAGTTCACTACCTCCATTGTTTCCAATAAGGAGATCAGCAAAGTTAGATAGGGTATGAATTGAATTGAATCTATGTAGAAAAATGTCATCTTTGGATTGTTTTAATTGATTTTGTGTTGGTTAATTAATTTGGTCATGTAATGTTGGATTTGCAATATTGTACTACTTGTAGTTGTGCCCTTCTTGTAATATTTTGTGTTACATAATGATATCAGGAACTAATTTCCTAGAGATTCCAAAGGTCATGTTGTTTTTAAAGTGTTAAAATTGAAAAGTTTTGTCTTGGAAGATATTGTGGGAAACATGATCCTGAGAAAATGGAACTTCATTAAGTTTATGGGACCTCACACAAACTTTCATCAGACAAAGAATCTGTTAGTATATTAATTTTTTTCAAAAGATTATTTAAGGCCATTAATTAACTACACTAAGTGTACCCCAGATATGTTACTTGTTTGAAGATTAGACTAGTTTCGTTGTGTGCATACCTGATGCACTTCTTTTTCTTGTATTCTTGTTGTTGAGTATTAATGAAAATTTTGCTGTTACAAAAAAAATAAAAAAATAAAAAATATGTTACTTGTATCTATTGGTTCATCAATACAATTTTGCTGATTCCAAAAAAAAAAAAAAAAAAAACTACGTATGTTACTTGTATTTAAGGGGAGGCGGCTCTCTAAGTCAGTCTAAGTTATCCTCGATTAGGGCAATAGAACAAGAATTTCAAAATTTGTGAATAACTAGTGTTACACGGACCGTACAAATCAGAGGATTAATGCGACTAACACCTGGGTGGGCGGTGGCGTTATTTCAGATATTTAAGCAAGCTGTGTATAACCATCAGAGCGTTCAATACAAATTTTTGCCTAAATCTTATCGTTGTCGCCTTAAATACGTGTGGGTTAACACATTCGGGACCACATATAGTCTAGAAAACTCTTGTGAACCTTGTGAAGGCCAGAAAAAACAGAGTAAATCAAGAGAAGTGATATTAATATTATGGGCTAGCTGATGAGTACTATGCGGCCCAGAACAGTAGTTGAAATTGAAATATTATTAATAACTGAAAATGGATGAGAAGTAATGGAGTTAAATGCAAAGAAGGCCCAAGTACTTTTGTTTCCATGTGAAATGCCAGCTTTAGTTTCTTATTGGGGAAGGGGGGCTTACTTCCATGACACATACAACTCCATTTCTTTCAGGACATATCCCTATTACAGTATTACTCAACTGGACAAGCTGTTAAAGGCACCACATTTCCTTTGTCAGTTATTTCAGATTGGCTTCTTACAGTACACAAGTTCTTATCTACCTATCTATCTATCTATCTACCTGTCTATCATCTGTTTGTGTCTAAATGTGTTGTACTATATTGTACTTATTGTTTTCCTGTGGCGCGAAGCAAAGAGAATATGTGTAAAATCATATGATATGATATCTATTAGCTCAGTGGAAATCACCTCAGTAACAAACTCGCTTGCCTGATTCAGCAATTGGCTTCTCAGATTGTTTCTTTGTAATAAGGTGAGGTTACATGCATGCAGAATTTGTGAGGACTGCATCACAGCATCAAGTTTCTAATAATCGAAATGCCTGTACGTAATGAAAGCCAATGTTTTGAAATATGTCTATATGTTCTGTAAGTTTCCGAAATGCCTGTAAATTTTAGCCTACCACAAATGGTCAGTTAACTATCTAAGCAGGAACAAGGATAACAGTGCTTGCATTCACACTGTCTGCAATATGAACATAACAGCAGAAATTTTGAAGGACTGGACATTGTCTTTCAGAGTAGATGTACGCCTGATTGAAAGACCGAAAGAGTAAAGACTTCAGGGCAGCAGCGTGTTGTAATATTCTTGGAGGGGACCTTTAACCCTCTAGGTGCTTAATCAGTTCCCATAGTTGTCATTCCAAGCCACTGTACAGCATAATGCTCGACATATATAAAGAAGAGACTGGAAAAGCATAACGAAATCATTTTGCTTTTACATACAGGCCTAAAGGAAAAGAAAACCAAGAATGTCACACTTTACAGATGGACTTGGTCCTTATTTATAAACGAACCGCACACTGATGATGTGCATCAGGTGATATTGCATAAGGACTCTGTTTAAGATTAATCGAACATAACAGAAAGCAAAGAACAAAATTCTAGAGCACAAGATGAAGTTGTCCAGAGGAAAGAATTAGGTATCATCAATCATCTGTTACTTATTCAGATTAAACACAACGGAGAGATATGAAACCAGATTAGGCCTAGACTAGAATGAAGTGTGGTGACGCATTGCTATTTTGTTTCTTTGCTTCTTGAAATCAGGTCCTTATTTAATAAGACTTGTGCACTGACTATATATCACGGTATCTAAGACCATGAACATTTCAACAGACTAGACTATAATATCAACTATATTTGAGTCAGACATAATCAGCGGCTAGAGATGGAAGTTGAACAGAACTGAATGATAAAACATTCAGAATATTTCGTTCTCAGCAAGCAAGCTACTTTCAAGAAGTCAGACAAGTTCAATTAAACTAACTTATCGACCTTATCAATCTTGCCTATAAATCAACTCTGCTGCATGATCAATTGCAAAAGAAATAAACAAATAATTAATTCAAAACCAATCTATCGATCATCCTAGCAACAATGGCATCCAACAACAAGGAAGTCCTGGTTGACCTCTCTCCACTCCTCAAACACTACACTGACGGCACCGTCGAACGCCTCCTCCCGTTTCACTACGCCCCTCCGTCCCTTACCGGCCCCGTTTCCTCAAAAGACATCATCATCACCCCATCCATACCCGCCAGAATCTACCGTCGCGAACCACTCCCGAGTACCGAAAAACTCCCCATCCTACTCTACTTCCACGGTGGTGGGTTCTGCATCAACTCCGCCTTCTCCTCCCGTGACCACCACTACCTCACTCAACTCTCATCCCAATCTCAAGCCCTCATCATCACAGTCGAGTATCGTCTGGCCCCAGAACATGTCCTCCCTGCTGCCTACGAGGATGCATGGACAGCCCTTAACTGGCTGTGTTCCCACTCTCTTAATCTCCATGATCAGGAAAAAGAACCATGGATAGTTGACCACGGGGACTTGACCAAAATCTTCGTCGGTGGTGACAGTGCAGGAGGAAATATTGCCTACAACCTGGCGATGCAAGCAGGGTCGGAACCTCTACCAGGGAACCTGAAAATATTCGGGGCCCTTCTATCGCATCCTGGATTCTGGGGCTCCATGCGACCTGGGGAAGAACATCCGAGGGAGGATCTAGGGGAGCATATACTGGACAAGATATGGATGTTAGTGTACCCAAATGCACCAGGTGGGTACGATGATCCGGTTATGAATCCAATGCACGGGGAAGGAGCGCCAAGCTTGGCTGGGCTCGGGTGTGAGAAGGTGATGATATGTTTATCGGAGAAGGACGAGCTGACCGTATGGTGCTTGGCATTTGTGGAGAAGCTGAAGGGAAGTGGATGGAAAGGTCAAGTGGAAGTCGTGGAGGTTGAAGGTGAGGATCATTGTTTTCAGTGGTTTAATCCTGATACTGATAAGGCCAGGGATCTGATCAAGAAAATGGCAGATTTTATATCACAGTAAAATTTATCTGTCCAACATTAATTTGCATTTTCCTATCTGAAAACACTTCTGTATGTTGGAAACATGTGTTACGAATATTCGAAATTTTGAATAATATAGAATTATTTCAACTCTATAATAGCTTAGCTTATTTGTCGAAAACATTATTATATGCAGAGGTATTGATCGAGAACATCTCCATGTGCAAAGTGTGTATTTTGGAAGAAATCTGCCTGCGCCTCGTAAACCTATATCATTACAAAATAAAGTTCCCGCAAAGAGAAAATGTAACACCGCGATGAATTGATGAGTAGGAACCAGCTAGAAAGAGACAGCAACTAGCTAGCAACTACACTTGCTGGTGAGGATAAGTTCATGGAAAGGGCGTATACGGCTGAATCTGGGGTCGAGTTGAGTTGATCCAACACCAAAAATGATGTACTTACCTTTGGTTATGGCATTTCTAGATAGAGCGTGTACTTTGCGAATATTGATGTGGTCTTTATTTATTAACGCACCACGCACAGATGAAGTTCATGATACTGTGTAAGATTAACTGAACATAAAACAAAGAAAAGACCAAATTCTGGAAGGTAGCCTAGAGGAAAGAATAGGTTAAGTAACATAAGAGATCAGAGATGTTAAAGTCCTTCTTCTGGACAATTGAACAGATACATCTGAATCAAAGGTCACAATTTACTTGTAGACCATGATTAGCATTACAACAGACTAGACTAATTTAGCAACTATTTCAGTCAGACATGTATGGCTGAAAAGAACTGAATGATAAACATTAGGAATATTTCCTTATCAGTATGCAATCTACTTTCAAGAAGTCAGACAAAATCAATTAAACTAATCCATCTTATCAATCTTACTTCCACTCTACTGCATGCAAAGCAAAACAGCAAATAAAACCATCACCTAGCAACAGCAACAAAGTAGTCCTGACTGGGTTCGGGTGTGAGAAGGTGATGCTATGTTTATCGGAGAAACATGAGCTGACCGTATGGGGCTTGGCATTTGTGGATGGAAAGGTCAAGTGGAGGTTGAAGGAGAAGATCATTGTTTCCAGTGGTTTGATCCTGATACCGATAAGGCCAAAGGACCTGATCAAGAAAATGGCAGATTTTATATCACTGTAAAATTTGTTTGTCAAACATTTGCATTTTCCTGTCCTAAAACACCTCTGCATGTTACAAACATGTGTTGTGAATTATGATGACTATTCAAAATTTTGATGAGATGGAAAAATTTCAACACTATGGCTTAGCTTATTTGTCCAAAATCATTATACAGATGCAATAGTTACATAGAGATTGACAACAGATTCTCTGTCACATGATTTTTGCACCATCTTCACTTGATATTAGCTGGTTGAGGCGAAGTACCAATATGTTAAAGTCATCCTCGCCAATCAAAAGACTGATACGTGCATAGCGATCATCATCATTGTATAAGCTACCGGAACGACTCAGGATGTTTGCAGCACGAAGGACCGCATTACAGTCTGACTCTTCTTCTCTTTCACATCTCACCCATGCATAAGCTGTCAATATGATATCATGCCTTAATTAACGCAGAAGTTTGTCATCAAGTTTCATCTTTCTGTAGTTACATGATAAGAAGTTCCTGTATGTCCCTTACTAAAAGTTCTATGAAGTGTAGACAGGAATTGAAAATTCAGGGTGAAACAGGATTGAAAATCACCTGGAGACGGCGCCCTGACTTTCTCCAAGTAGTTGCAAAACCGAGGTTCGATTTCTTGAAGTGTGAAACGCTTAGATGACGATATGATCTGGGAGACTTTCTCCCAGCGACTCCTCATTGTGTGGTATCCAAACTTGAAAAATTCGGTGCTGTTTCCGTGAACAATTGTTTTTAGAAGTTTTAGAGCCCTGAGTTGAGTTTCTCTTGAGATTCCCATTTCTGCTAGAGCAATATATGTAGCCATTCTTCGGTATACACCCTCATCCTTCACAATAGCCCATCTGCCAAACAAAGTTCAGTTACAGTTAAGATTAAATTTCATAAGACCATCTATATGAACATCATGTAGTCGTCGTTTCTTTGAATTAATTATACCCGAATCTGCTTCCAGCATGACCAGTAAGCTTGGACAAAGTGAATATCATTACATCTTCATTTGCAGGGGCTGGAATTGGTGTAAAATGAGGCCAATAGTAAGCATGGTCATTAATAACACTCACTGATGAACCCTGTGAGACAGCTTTCCGTAATCCACCATCTGGATTATTTGGGGAAGTCACAAACTCAATAACATTCCTTGGTTTAGACGAAGAGTTGTTCGAAACAGATGCATCTCCTTCATATTGGAAGTGCGTATTCTGGAAAAAATCTGTCTGCGCTTTGTAAATCTACAACATAACAAAGTAAAGTTCCAGCAAATGTTACTAGACAGTTACACTAAGCGAAAAGGTACCCCAAAGAACTGATTAGTACGAACCGGATAGGAAGGGACAGCAGCAACTACACTTGCTGGCGAGGATAAGTTCATGGAAAGGGCGTATACTGCTGCACCTAGGAGTTGAGTTGACCCAACACCGAAAAGAATGTGCTTCCCTTTAGTGATGGCATTTCTAGATAGGGCATGTACTTTGCGAATATTGTTTTCAAGCTCTGGTGAGATGTTGCTGTATTTTTTATGAAACGAGTAACTCATTCTGTGCCATCCTGATATTAGAACTGCACTTCTTGCTGCATGCTTCACCCAGAATGGCTCCAGGAATAATGGATCCCCACTGAATTTTCACAAAAACATAAAACAAAATTTTAATTCCAACAACTTAATTTCCCTTCTGTATTTTTTGTATTTTGGACTTTCAACCCCATTCATACTCGTCCCCGACCGCTAACACAATATAAGATGGGTCCTACAAGCTATGTAAGAGGAAGTACCAAAATCGAACACGTACCTAATTGTGGAGTAAGACCAAACATGTACAGAAACCATATATGTATATGATCAGAAAATCTAAAATACCTATCGGAATTGGCAACACAATCGGTCAAGAAAACGGCGCAATCAGGTCCTGTATAGCATGAGGTGCACTCACAAATAGGCTGCTGATCATCAACACCACCAACAGAGCCATCCAAATAAGCTCTTCCATGCCCAGAACACGAAATCGCTGCCACGGCTTCAGCTTCTGCAGCAGCTTCTTGGCCCCAACTCAGACTCACCTGCTTTGTCCAGTCATAGCTAACGAGGTAGGGACCATTGGCTAGTAAGAAGATATTCAGAGCAATAGAAGCCAATAAGCACATATTATTAGCCATTATTAGCAGATTATATGATCTGCTAGAAATGGAATATGCTAAAAGAAGATTTTGAATTCTGAAACAGCTTAGATTTGAATGGTTGCTGTTAATTGCAAATTAAATTCATCCTTGGCATTGGGCCATGGCCGATATATACCAAGTAAAATGTTGTTCTTTGAGGACTAGTTGATGCCATGTCAACAAGAAAGTAATTTAGTATTACACGAATCCAGCCAAAGTCAGAGATCTAGAAGCTATCTGCTGTAAATTTGAGAAAAGATTGCTTTCCTAATTTCATAGACATGTTTTCCATATGATTTTCCAAACTACATGTTCATCTACAGTTTGTCCGATTACAAGATGGATTATTGGTCACATAACTCATAAGGGTACAATTTATTACTAAAGGACCTAAATAGCCTTTAGGATTATTATAATTTACACACACATCACAACAATTGCGTTAATAAAATTTCAATTGCACCTCTTTGCGTATAACACAGGTATAATAATACCATGTTTATCCATCACACTCATGACATCCATTACAATCCTCAACTATTGTACAGTAATAAATAGTCCTTCCCATTTAAATTGATTGACGTTGTAGCAAAATCACACAGAAAAAGAAATTTTCTAGGCAATTAAGTAAGTAGGCTACATACCTATTAATAGTAAAATATTATTATAACTCAAGAAACAAAACACATATTAATAGTATAAAAAACTCTAAAACAACACGTATATGTCAAAAGCCTATTACTTTTATTTTCAGTTTCTATACATGATAGCTAGACCAATAAAGCTACTGTCTACTCAACCGCTCTTACTTGTATTTTCAGAATAACCTTGCCATGATAAATGCTTTTCCCATCAATTCACTTGTTAATAAGTTCGTTGATGTACTCACGTTTGGTTAATTAAGTATCTCTAAACAACGGTGAAGCAGATTGAGGAGGATTCATTCAAAGAATTCACATCAACAGAAGACATTGCAATAGTGTTGATCGATCAGCCAAAATATGTAAGTCACATTGCTTTTCCTCTAATTGCTCATACTTTTATATCCTATCTAGTAATATACGCAATTCAGTATATGCCTAAATCGAAAGCTGAATATTGATCATATATGCTTGCATATGGTTTAGATGGGACTTTGATGTGTTACTCTTCAGTTCTGGAATAAGCAGTGAGTGAAGCAAGAACAATGTGTGATCGCTTGTAATGTTTGGGCTATAGAGAAGTTGGCGAAGTAAAAAGGACGCGTTTTGTCTAAATTCTACGTATTTTTGCAATTGCATAAACTGAAGACCCGGGCAAGGCATGCTTTGATAATTGCTGCTGTGCTAATATGCTTTTTATGAACTCTTTTGTCCTTGCAAAGGACAGGATTGCCATGTTCTGTTGTCACTTTTCATCATTTACAGTGTCAAATTATATTTCATCTTCAGTCTTCAGAACCTACATTTTATACTTGGTCCTAAACTTGCCAGACAAGGTGACTGAAAATTTTACTTGCTATGTGTAATTTAACTCAACGTGAGTAGCTACGAACATAGCATACAATTCATGATCAAATTAGAGAATCTTATATATATGGAGATCTTATTGAAAACAGAACATAGTGGTATGGAGATCTTATATATTGAAAACATAGCATAACCGTACGATGAACAATTCTAACATAGACCGGGTCTGCATAAGAAAACAACATCTCAATGCCACATGACCACATCCTAATTCCTAAGCCTATTCGAGGAGTGAATAATCTGTGTGTAACCCACAACTGGATCTGGCACGTAGAATGTGTTCCTGTCATACTTATTCAGAGAAGCATTCAATTTGAACCTCTTTGGAAAATCCAGACTGGACAGAAATTTACGCCCAAATGCAATCAAATCCGCGTAGTTTTCTTCAATAGCTTTGTTCTCATGCATCTTCCCTGTCATAGCCACGCCAGTTGCTAAAAGAGTATTCCTTAAAGCCTTTCTAACTGGACCTAGACTGTAAGGAACCACAAACTTTTCCACTGATTTAACCATTCTTGGCTCGATCTTGTTGAGGTACATGATGTTATACTTACTGACCTAATTCGCCATGTAAACAGCCTAACTTTCTGGACTGGAGTCGCCTACACTCCATGTAATCAGCGAATTCGAAATGTCTGTAAAGTTTAGCCTACCATATATGGTCAGTTAACTATCTAAGCAGGAACATGGATATCAGTGTTTGTATTCACACCACTGTCTATTGTTAACGACTGGACATTGTATTTTAGAGTACACACGTATGCTTGATGGAAAGACCGAAAGAGTTCAGGGAAGCATGCAGGCGTGTTGTAATATTCTTGGAGGGGACCTTTCAACCTTTAGCCCTAGTCATTCCAATCCACTGTAAAGCATAATGTTAGACGTAGATAAAGAAGAGACTGGAATAACAGAACGAAATCATTTTGGTTTTACAGGCCTGAAGGAAATGAAAACCAACACAATTCACAGATATGGACTTCTTGGTACTTATTTGTAAACGCACCACACACTGATGATGTTCATCGGGTGATATTGTATAAGGATTTCGTTTAAGATTAATCGAACATAACAGAAAGCAAAGGAAAATTTCTGGAGCAAATGATGAAGTCGTTACTTAATCAGATTAACATAACAGAGATATGAAACCATATTAAGCCTATACTAGAATCAAGTGCTGTGCAAATTGCTAATTTTTTTTTCTTCTTGAAATCAGGTCTTATCACAGTATGTAAGACAATTAACATTTCAAACAGACTAGAGTACGTGTTCTATCAACTATTTGAGTTAGACATTATCAGCAATTAAGTAGGGATGGTTGAAAGCAACTTAACTAATGATAAACATGTAGAATATTTCGTTATGAGCAAGCAATCTTCCTTAAGCTGACTTAATAAAGAAGTCAGACAAGATCAATTAAACTAACTTATGGACCTTATCAATCTTGCTTATAAATAAATACATGCACACACTACTGCATTACAAAACAGATAAAGCAAATAACTAAAAATCAACCTATCATCCAAGCAACAATGGCATCCAACAACAAGGAAGTCCTCCTGGCTGACCTCTCTCCACTCTTCAAACACTACATGGATGGCACCGTTGAACGCCTCATTCAGTTTCCCTACGCCCCTTACAGACCCTGTTTCCTCGAAGGACATCAACATCACCCCATCCATACCTGCCAGAATCTATCGCGGCGAACCACTCCCGAGTACCAAAAAACTCCCTATCCTACTCTACTTCCATGGTGGCGGGTTCTGCCTCAACTCCACCTTCTCCTCCATTGACCACCACTACCTCACCCAACTCTCGTCCCAATCGCGAGCCCTCATCATTACCGTCGAGTATCGTCTGGCCCCAGAACATGTCCTCCCTGCCACGTACGATGATTCATGGACAGCCCTCAACTGGCTGTGTTCCCACTCTGATATTGACCTCCATAATCAGGAAAAAGAACCATGGATCGTTGCCCACGGGCCACGGAGACCTGACCAAAATATTCATCGGCGGTGACAGTGCAGGCGGAAATATTTCTTACAACCTGGCAATGCCAGCAGGGTTGGAACCTCTACCAGGGAACCTCAAACTATACAGGGCCCTGTTATTGCATCCTGGATTCTGGGGCTCGAGGCGACCTGGGGAAGAACATCCGAGGGAGGATCTAGGGGAGAATTTACTGGACAAGGTATGGATGTCAGTGTACCCAAATGCACCAGGTAGGGTCGATGATCCAGTTATGAATCCGATTAACGGGGAAGGAGTTCCAAGTCTGGCAGAGATCGGGTGTGAGAAGGTGATGGTATGTGTATCGGAGAAGGAGAAGGACGTGCTGACCGTATGGGGCTTGGCATTTGTGGAGAAGCTGAGGGGGAGTGGATGGAAAGGTCAAGTGGAAGTTTTGGAGGTTGAACGCGAGGATCATTGTTTTCAGTCGTTTAAACCGATAAGGCCAAGGACCTGACCTGATCAAGAAAATGGCAGATTTTATATCACAGTAAAATCTGTCTGGCAAACATTTGCATTTTCCTATCTGAATAAGACCTCTGTATGTTAGAAACATGTGTTCTGAATAATATGGAATTATTTCAACACTATGGCTTAATTAGCTTATTAGTCCAAAACATTATTATGCAGATACGCAGAGGTATTGAGAACAGATACATCTCGTCCATACGCAAAGTGTGTATTTTGGAAGAAATCTGCCTGCGCCTCGTAAACCACATCATGAATGGCTAGGTTTTAGATGGTTATGTTCTATTCTGTAGGTTCTTTGATATGCACGTTCCATACATAAACACTTATCTTTATTCCAGCTTATGGCAATCCAATCCAACAACAAATTAAACATAAAGCAAACCATCAAAGTTACTACATAAATATTAAAAGTTGGAACAGCGTTTGTTCTGAAGCAAAAGAGAAGAGCTGAACTTGAGCTGTGAAGAAACCAGATCAAACTCCAACAAGTTCTCCACCAACTGATGCACCCCTATCACTATTGAAGTCGTCGGCCTAGACCCTCCATCCACAAACGCAAGGCAAGTTGTTCCGCGATCAACCTCGACCACAGCATTAGCTCCACCAATCCTCCAATAAATACCAGTTCCAGGCATAACCAGATTAATTTCAGGCACGTTCGGCCCAGTTCCGTTCCTGGAAATCGAGTCTGCCCTGAAACAGGCCCTGAATGGTGCAACCACTACCATTCTTTTGATTCCCATATCGGAAGCAGCTTTCACGAAAGCTCTGGTCAATGGCTTGTAAATCGAATTGTGTAGCGACGTATAGTTCTGTACCGTACTGAGCTTGGTACCACCTACGCCGCTTCCATCAATCGTGAAATATGAATCCTTGAGAGACAGAGGTTTTCCTGCAACTGTGATAGATTTGACATTTATGATATACTCTACGGACGGATTCATTGGTATGGATCGACTTGGGTTTGTAATAAGAGCCGTCGCTTTAAGCGAAATGTTGGATTTTGCCAATACTAAGGCTCGTCCAATGGACAGTTTACCCACGCTTGACGAGGGAAAGCATAGCGTGAACGTATCAGGTACACTGTGTTTGATCGCCACCTGTCGGTGAATAGAGATTACGTTCCTCGACAAGCCTAACATACCGGTCGCACCCCTCGCGAGACCTTCGATGTAACTGTTATCCATACAGGAGAACAGGAACTGGGAGATACCTACATTATCATCTCTTAAAGATAATTTGTCTTCGGCGTAGCCATCGGTTACAAAAACATCTTGGAACGGGTTGTGTACGGGGAGGCCCCGCACGTGTTGTTTGTGCACCCGGACCTAGGGGCTAAGTTGCAACTTATGCACCCGAGACCCTCAGCTTGTTGGCATCGTTGTGACCCACAAGGAACTGGGGCGTAAGTGTTGGATGTGTAGTTGTTGCAAGCAAACCACAGGCTTGGCGACCCAAGGTCAAGTACCACATTCACCGTGACCCGGTTGCTGCCCATCTGTATGGTGGTGTAGTATTGAGAAGTCGCAGGGTCCTTGCGGACCGGGAGGATGAGGCCGTTTTGGGCAGAGGTAGAGTGAATGAGGGTGGCAAGGAGTAGGAAGGAATAAAGTAAATAAGAAGCCATTGGATTGGATTGGAATGAAATGTTATGAGAATGTGATTTTGGAATGAGAGACTGTATTTAAAGAGATTTTTAGAAAGCATTTTGAGATTGATGACTCTTCAACGAATAAAAAAGATGCTTCATAAATCATAAGAGGCTGCTGGAGCTAAAAAAGATGCTTCATAAAAAAGACCTCTCTCCACTCTTCAAACACTACACAGACGTGCACCGTTGAACTCCTCATCCAGTTTCCCTACGCCCCTCCCTCCCTTACCCCCGTTTCCTCGAAAGACATCACCATCACCCCATCCATACCTGCCAGAATCTACCACTGCGAACCACTCCGGATAATGTCCAGAAAAACTCCCCATCCTACTCTACTTCCACGGTGGTGGGTTCTGCGTCAACTCCGCCTTCTCCTCCATTGACCACCACTACCTCACCCAACTCTCGTCGCAATCCCAAGCCCTCATCATTACCGTTGAGTATCGTCTGGCCCCAGAACATGTCCTCCCTGCCGCGTACCATGATTCATGGACAGCCTTCAACTGGCTGTGTTCCCACTCTCTTGACCTCCATGATCAGGAAAAAGAATCATGGATTGCTGACCACGGAGACCTGACCAAAATATTCACCGACGGTGACATTGCTGGCAGAAATATTTCTTACAACCTGGGAATGCGACAGGGTCGGAACCTCTACCAGGGAACCTGAAAATATATGGGGCCCTGTTATCGCATCCTGCATTCTGGGGCTTGAGGCGACCTGGGGAAGAACATCCGAGGGAGAATGTAATGGACAAGGTATGGATGTCACTTGTCAGTGTACCGAAATGCACCAGGTGGGGTCGATGATCCAGTTATGGATCCGATTAACTAACGGGGAAGGAGCTCCAAGTCTGGCAGGGCTCGGGTGTGAGAAGGTGATGGTATGTGTATCAGAGAAGGACGTGCTAACCGTATGGGGCTTGGCATTTGTGGAGAAGCTGAGGGGGAGTGGATGGAAAGGTCAAGTGAAAGTCGTGGAGGTTGAAGGCGAGGATCATTGTTTTCACTTTTCAGTGGTTTAATACCGATAAGGCCAAGGACCTGATCAAGAAAATGGCAGATCTTATTCTTCCAAAATACGCACTTTGCATATGAACGAGATGTATCTGTTCTCAATACCTCTGCGTATCTGTATAATAATGTTTTCGACAAATAAGCTAAGCAGTAGTGTTGAAATAATTTAAGCCATAGTGTTAAAATCTGCGTGCGCCTCGTAAACCACATCACAAAGTAAAGTTCAAGCTAAGAGGAAATGAGTACGAACCAGATAGAATGGAACAGCAGCTAGCAACCACACTGGCTAGCTTGCTGGTAAGATAAGTTAATGGAAAGGGCGTATACTGCACCTAGCAGTTGAGTTGATCCAACACCAAAACTCAAGTACTTTCCTTTGACGATGGCATTCTTGCTACGGCGTGTGCTTTGTGAATATGGATCTGCTCCTGTAGGTATAAAACAAGATCAATAATTCGTCTTTGTCCGCTCAGTAATTCCTTTAGCCGGTTACAACTACTCCAATCTAAGTGCACCACCAAGACCACAAGATGTCCACCAATCAAACCCACCCAAATACCAACAAAGGGAAGAAGAAGAGAAGAAGAGGCTAACACACAAAGGTTTCCAAGATCTCTCTAGCTTCAAGTGTGAATGGTGAAAGGAGGAAGTGTTGGCTGCGTTTTTCTGTGTTTCTTTCTTTCTTACTAGGGTTAAGTTGGGTTTGGGCTTGAAGCAAATGGATTGCTAAATGGGCCAACACTAATTTGGCTCAAATATTAACAGCTCCTTATTTATAAACGCACCACGCACAGATGAAGTTCATCAAGTGATACTGTGTAAGGACTTTATTTAAGATTAACCTAACATAAAAGAAAGAAGAGAAAAGACCAAGAAAACCAAGAATGTTATCACAACACAGATGGACTTGGTCTGGCAGTTGTGGAGAATTGCTGAAGGCCAGGAAGTGGATGGAAAGCTCAAGTGGAAGCTGTGGAGGTTGAAGGCGATCGAGGAGGATCACTGTTTCAATCGTTTGATCCTGATCTGATCAAGAAAATGGCAGATTTTATATCACAGTAAAATTTGCATTTCCTGTCCAAAAACACCTCTGTATGCTATGTTATGAATATTCGATTTTGAATTTGAGATGGAATAATTTCAACACTATATATGGCTTAGCTTATATGTCAAATATATTATACAGATGCAATAGTTACATAAGAGATTGACAACAGATTATCTGTCACATCAGGTGTCACATGATTTTTGCACCATCTTCACTTGCTATTAGCTGGTTGAGGCGAAGTACCAATACGTTAAAATCATCCTCGCCAATCAAAAGACTGACGCGTGCATAGCGATCATCGTCATTGTATAAGCTACCAGAACGACTTTGGATGTTTGCTGCACGAAGGACCGCATTACAGTCTGACTCTTCTTCTCTTTCACATCTCACCCATGTATAAGCTGTCAATATGATATCATGCCTTAATTAGTGCATAAGTTTTTCATCAAATTTCATCTTTCTATAGTTACATGATAAGAAGTTCATGTATGTACCTTAGGCTATGTTGTCTTTGTCTGAATAGAACTGAACTTATTTGTAGTATGAACAACAACTAATCAAATCTAAATTGAACTGAATTGTTTTTCAGACGAAGATAACATAGCCTTATCAACAGTTCTATGAATTGTAGAAATGAATTGAAAAATTCAGGATGAAACAAGATTGAAAATCACCTGGTGATGGTGCCCTGACTTTCTCAAAGTAGTTGCAAAACATGGGTTGGATTTCTTGAAGTGTGAAACGCTTAGACGACGATATGATCTGGGAGACTTTCTCCCAGCGACTCCTCATTGTGTGGTATCCAAACTCAAAGAATTCAGTGATTTTTCCGTGAACAATTGTTTTTAGAAGCTTTAGAGCCCTGAGTTGAGTTTCTCTTGAGATTCCCATTTCTGCTAGAGATATATATTCAGCCATTCTTAGGTATATATCCTCATCCTTCACAATAGCCCATCTGCCAAACAAAGTGCATGCAGTTACAGTTGAGACTAAATTTCATAAAACCATCTATATGAACATCATGAAGTTGCCGTTTCTGGAATCATACCCGAATCTGCTTCCAGCATGACCAGTAAGCTTGGACAAAGTGAATATCATTACATCTTCATCTGCAGGGGCTGGAATTGGTGTAAAATGAGGCCAATAGTAAGCATGATCATTAATAACACTCACTGATGAACCCTGTGAAACAGTCTTCCTTAATCCACCGTCCGGATTATTTGGTGAAGTCACAAACTCAATAACGTTCCTTGTTTTAAACGAAGAGTTGTTGAGAACAAACGCATCTCCTTCATATTGGAAGTGCGTATTCTGGAAAAAATCTGTCTGCGATTTGTAAATCTACAACATAACAAAGTAAAGTTCCAACAAATGTTACAAGACAGTTAAACTGAGCGAAAATTTTACCCAATGAACCGATTAACACGAACCGGATAGGAAGGAGCAGCAGCAACTACACTTGCTGGCGAGGACAAGTTCATGGAAAGTGCGTATACTGCTGCACTTAGGAGTTGAGTTGACCCAACACCGAAAAGAATGTACTTCCCTTTAGTGATGGCATTTCTAGATAGGGCATGTACTTTGCGAATATGGTTTTCAAGCTCGGGTGAGATGTAGCTGTATTTCTTATGAAATGAGTAGCTCATTCTGTGCCATCCTGATACTAGAACTGCACTACTTGCTGCATGCTTCACCCAGAAAGGCTCCAGAAATAATGTATCTCCACTGCATTTCACAAACATGAACTAATCTTAATTCCAGGAACTTTCTTCACTTTGAACTATATGTATAATTGTATATGATATATCAGAAACAGCTTAAAACCTGTCACGAGGGGCGCATAATTCGTGGTCAATGCTTACACGTAAAATCTTATGGTAGTTTTCTTTTTAAGAGGTGACCATATGTACAAAACTGTATACGGTTAGAAAATCAAATTACCTGTCGGAATTGGCAACACAGTCAGGCAAGAAAACGGCACAATCAGGTCCTGTATAGCATGAGGTGCACTCACAAATAGGCTGCTGATCATCAACAACACCAACAGAGCCATCCAAATAAGCTCTTCCATGCCCAGAACACGAAATCGCTGCCACGGCTTCAGCTTCTGCAGCTGCTTCTTGGGCCCAACTCAGATTCCCCTGCTTTCTGATCCAGTCATGGCTAACCAGGTAAGGAACAATGGCTAGTAAGATGATATTCAGAGAAATAGAAGCCAACAAGCACAGATTATTAGCCATTTCACTATAATAGTACAATCTGAATTCTGAACCAGCTTAGATTTGAATGGTTGTTGTTAATTATAAATTAAATTCATCATAGACATTATTAGGCCATGGCTGCTATACTAAGTAAAATGTTCTTCTTTCGAGGACTACTATTTGATGCCATGTAAACAACAAGAGAGTAATTTAGTAGTATTATTATATGATATGTGATCAGTTAAAGTCGGAGATCTAGAAGCTATCTGCTGTAAATGTGAAAGAAGTTTGTTTTCCACGCTATAGCCTTTAATTTCGTATACATGTTATCCATATGATTATTCAAACTACATGTTCATCTACACTATATCCGAGAAAAAAGATGGATTGGTCATAGTACAATCTATTAGTATTAGTCGTACAGCATGACTGAAAACTTTACTTGCTATGTGTAATATAACTCGGCGTGAGTAGCTGCGAATATAGAGTAAAATTGATGATTGATGATCAAGTTAGAGAATCTCATATATGATAGAGATCTTATTGAAAAAAGAACATAGTAGTATGGAGATCTCATTGAAACATAACATAATCGTACGATGAAAAATTCTAACATAGACCAGATCTCCGTAAGAAAACAACATCTCGATCATCACCAAATGGTCCAAATCTAATTCCTAAGACTGTTCGAGGAATGGATAATCCGTGTAACCAACAACTGGATCTGGCGTGTAGAATGTGTTCCTGTCATGCTTATTCAAAGGAGCATTCAGTTCGAACCTCTTTGGCAAATCCGGATTGGACAGAAATTTACGTCCAAATGCAATCAAATCCGCGTAGTTCTCTTCAATAGCTTTGTTCCCATCTTCCCTGTCATAGCCACCAGCTGCTATAAGAGTATTCTTGAAAGCCTTTCTAACTGGACCTAGACTGTAAGGAACTACAAGCTTCTCCCATACTTTAACCATCCTTGGCTCGATCATGTGGAGGTACAAGATGTTATACTTATTGGCCTCATTAGCCATGTAAACAGCCAAACCTTCTGGATCGGAATCCCCACACTCTACGTAGTCAGCAAATGAAGATAGCCTCATTCCGACTCTTTCAGCGCCTATTTCATTCACCACAGCTTCAACTATCTCCAGTGCAAACCTACACCGGTTCTCTAAGCTCCCTCCGTACTTGTCTGTTCTGTCGTTCACTTGATCTTTCATGAATTGCTCAATTAGATAACCGTTTGCTCCATGGATCTCTACTCCATCGAAACCTGAAATTTTGCGGAAAAACAATGCCTTGTACGTAAAAACATATCCTTAGGAATTGTGTTAATTTAGTTAGTTGAATGGTGAGGGATTGGAGGTCAATTAGTTACCTGCTTCGATTGCGTTGCGTGCAGCCAGGCGGAAGTCGTTAACAATGGCAGGGATTTCTTCGGTCCTAAGGCGACGAGGAGGAGACCAGTTAACACCTTCGTATCCGGGGGTTACACCCTTATCTGTTGGTGATATAGGAGCTTGCCCATTTGGTTGGAAATCTGGTCCAAATCAAACATTAGTACTAATAAAGGAACAAAGTGAGTTGATACTTGATACAGAACAAATTGTTAAGGTGTGAGTTGACCAAACATGCATATACCAGCCCCAGGCTAGATTTGCTAGAATATCATGACTGTCTCAAGCTGGTAAATCTCAAAGACCACTCTTGGATCCAATTCAATCCGGACCAAGATCAAAAGATTGGAAATGCCAAAAATCATTAAATAAAAAAAAGTATATAATATACTGTATAGGTGGATTATATAATCGTCTCGGTCCAGGGTCCAGCTCCCCAACCATATCTATTATTACTACTACTATTAATAGTTACGTTGAAATTGAAAAATATATTTAATTGAAGAAGATGATCCGTTTCGTCCACCAACGTCCTTCAAAAACAATTTCTCCCACTGCTTCCACTGTGGTAGTTTTAAAAAGAACGACAAGTGTGCAAATTGAAATATTAAAATTTTATACTGAAGTAGTAGTTGGGTAAGGTCCACTTTTGTTTTTAACTACTTTTTATAGGCAAATATTAAACGTCGGAACATAAATTTACTAAATGTTGGAAATTTATTGTAAATTACATAAAGTATCTATAAATTTATAATTTTACAAATTAACCCAATACTTTTAAAATCATCACAATTCCACCTTAAATAAATCAAGCCCCTAAATTAATAACCTAATCAACATATTTCAATTCAATTTGAAGAACACACCAAGAGATATCATCAAACTCATTTCACACCTTGATTTGTAAATTTGCAATAAAGTATCATCAACTCATTTCACACCTTGATTTGTAAATTTGTAATAAAGTATCTATAAATTTATAAATCTACCAAAAATTTTTTTATAAATTTATAATAAAGTATCTATAAATTTATAAATTTACAATTTTTTTTTACTATTTTTTTATTTTCTTTATATATATATATATATATATATATATATATATATATATATATATATATATATATATATATATATATATATATATTGCATAATTAAATAAAATTTATATAAAATGTTTTTTTTTTTTAAAAAAAGAAGAAAGAAGGTTGGAAAAAAAAGGAATTTTTTTTTTTGTTTAAAAAAAGAGTGTGATTAGAAGCAGCAGCCCAACGCTGGGCTGCTTCTAATCACAAGCGCTGCTGCTTACCCCTAGCAGCAGCCCAGCGGGCTGCTGCTAGTGGTTAGAAGCAGCCCGCTGGGCTGCTTCTAGTCACCAGATATTTTATTTTTTTTTTATTTTTTTTTATTTTTTTATTTTTTTTTTGAGTTTGAATTTAAATGTTAATTTTTGGAACACTTGAATTTAGTATCAAATTTATCAATTTTTGGAAGTTCGGAAGTATCATTTGATCATTTTTTGTTAAAGTGATCATTTCATGTTAATAATTTATATTTATGAGTGTATTTGTTTTAGGGAGTGTTTGTGGTAAAGTAGAATTGATGAATTTATTATACTTGCAATTGTTTATGATAATTTGTATGAAATTTAGTAAGTTTGGGATTTATTTGTAATACTTGTAAAATAAGAGTCATTCTGTAAATTACAAATAAATTTCCAACATTTAGTAAAATTGCTACTACATTTAATAACCCCCTCCTTTTTATATTACAAATAAAATTAATTCAGTAACTTCAGATTCATAAATTTAATTCAAATTCATTACTTCATTACATTCACATTCATTTTCTTCAGATCAAAATTTGAGGACGGGAGAACATGACCTAACATATATGGTTGTGATCGGGAGTATCATTTTGTATATTCCATCACCGTTGGATTTAGGCTCTATGCTCTTCGTTTGGCAAAGGTATGCTCTTCGTTTGGAAAAGGTTAGAACTAAATCGAATTGAATTTATTGAATCTGAATTGGTCAGCTTGAGTTTAACAATTGTGGACTGAAATCGATCAACTGATTACTTTGAAGTATAAACACAAATAAACAAAGTTGATCTGAATTAAATAGAGCATAAGATGCAGCGATAATGAGTGTGGGAATGAAGAAGAGGTCCAGGCTCGATCCTTGAGTTATAAGGTTGGTTTAGGTGTGGAGAAATAAAGTGGTTTAATAAGTTTGTATAGCATTATTATTATTATATGAATAGTTGTAATATTTACTGTTTAAAAAAATAAAGCTAAACTAAACTAAATCTTGTGAATTAATTAATTAAGCTAAAAACTGAAAATATTATTTTTTTCAAATTTGCTACATGTATCTCAGGTTAAGTGTAAGAACCGGTAAAACTAATTTGATGATGTGATCAGTTGATTACCGTTAGTAGAAACGCGGCCTACGTGCCAGATTTGACAAAAGAAAGTGGCTCCCTTCTGATGAACAGCATCAACAATTGGCTTCCATGCCTCCACCTGCTCCTTTGTCCATATTCCTGGAGTTGAAGGGTACCTTCAAATTTCAATACAATTAATCATTTTCACTGCTAAATGCACAACTAGCTGATCTTCTACTTAAACATGTCAACAAATTTGTAGAGAAATTAAATTACCCGTGTGCCGTGTCAGATACACCGGTAGCCTCTGTCATTATAAGACCACCTTTTGTTGCACGTTGAGAGTAGTACAATTTCGCATGTGGTTGAGGAACGTTGTTATAAGACCTGCACCTGGTTAGTGGCGGCAAAACAATCCTGCATTCAAAAAATGAAAAGATTTAGAAATTAAATGGTTAAATTTTACAGTGTATTAATAATTTCGAGCCTGAATAAACTTTCTACCTGTGAGAGAGATTGAAAGGTCCCATTTTGTAGGGAGTGAGCAAAGGGATTGTGGTGGAAGAAGAATCATCTTTGCTTCCCATTTTTCTTCTCAAAGTGTTGTTCTCAACAAATGTAATTTGTGTATGCCTTTGATGATAAATGATTTTTGCCTTGAAGTGAATGAAGATTTGAAAGAGTGTCTTCATTTATAAAGACGAGGAGCCACCGAAATGACATGATGCTTACATGCGCAATAGCGTCAAATTTTCAATCATTTTCTTTTTAATAGTAAGTACAATATAATATTATATTACTACTATAAATGGATGGATATGTATGATATATTGGGAAATTAAAGTGCAACGTGTGTGTGACCGACTACATGACAATATGACATGATGACACCTCTTGTTGGCTAAAGGACTGATGTGCCCTTGAATATCTAGCGTAATTCTTTGTTCTTTGTATTTAACTCATTCGGTTCGACTAATTTCTAGTATTGTAGGATTTAGCATCGCACACTACACATGCGAAACGTTTCTTTGTATAGACAGGCTTTGTATAGACAGGCTTGTGGTGATGCAAACAAAATAACATAAAAAGGAAATAAAGAAAACTCATCACGAGTCGCAAGAAAGCGTTTCATCATCCACTCACTAACCTATGCTACTCGAGTTCAACAATAATCATCAAATCTCATCATTTCATTTAGAGGAAAAAAAAAAAAAAAAAAATTGGAATAGGAAGGTACTCTCTCCTTCAAGAAACAGAGAAAGCGTTAATGTATGCATTATTTATTATTCATAGCCCATATGATCTCGATGCGGTGGTGTAGCCATCTCGAAGCGATGCAATATCGGTGCAAAGTCGTCTCATTAGATGTTTCAAGATTGAAAGAATAGAAGCATGATGGACATGGTAGGCTTCTTCGATCCTAATTCCTACATGACAATAATAAGATATACTAATTAACTCATTAGGAAGTAGCAAGCGGTGGAAAAAATAAAATTGTATCGTTAGTTTTTACTAAAGGGAAGGACAACTTGAAGGAGTATGATTTGGTTGGATCATGCTTCATGCGGCTTTATCTGGGCTTATTGGTTTGAGGTAGAAGGTGGAGAAAGAAGGGGGTGATGATTAGCACTTAGCAGCATATTTGTTACTAGTAGTGTGGTTGAAGGCTTTAGTCATGTGTGTTGCTTTCGTGTTGCATCACGTTTTGTTTGTTAAAGTTGTGTTTTTTAATTGTAACGAACATTTCTTGTGCTCTTTTATTTTAATGAAATTAAATAATTTAATTGTTTCAAAAAAAATTAAAAGACTAAGCTAATTGAATAAAGGAAGCAAACCTCCACGAAGCGATGGAAAATTATATGGTTGGGGTGCAAAAGGTAAGAGATAGATGTTGGCAGGGGCGGAAAGGGGGGCCGGCGGGGGCCTTCGCCCCCCACCCAAATATTTTTTTTTAGTAAAAATATACGATTTTTCAAAAATTTTAAATGGAATAGTTATGAATTTTAACTTTTCGCCCCCCGAACTCCTAAAAAATGATCTATATGTAAGTTCGTCCCCTAATGATAATTCATGGTTCCACCCCGGATGGTATGATTCTTCAAGGTTTTGCTAATATCATAGAGACAGAGAGCGTTGATACTATCGAATTCATGATAAGAATACTTGTAGTAATTAACTTGTAAGCTTAAAACAAAATCAACCACTAAGCTTAAAATAAACAGATGGAGATTGAGTATTAATATGGGTATTGACTATTGAGTCATATTATTAGTCAAAATTCAAAACAATATATCTTCTTCCTCGCTATATATATCATCATCATCCGCAATAGTTCTCCATGCCAACAACAATGGCGTCCAACACTAGCAAACAAGTCCTAACCGACCTATCTCCACTCCTCAAACACTACACAGACGGCACCGTCGAGAGGCTAATAACCTTCCCGTACACCCCTCCATCACCAGACAATCTCACCGTCTCCTCCAAAGACATCACAATCTCCCCATCCTTATCCGCCAGAATCTACCTCCCAAAACCACTCACTCCAACAGAAAACCTCCCAATCCTCCTCAACTTCCACGGCGGCGGATTCTGCATTGGCTCCGCCTTCTCCTCCCTAGAACACCCCTACATGACCCAGCTCTGTTCCCAGTCAAAAGCCCTCATCATCTCCGTCGAGTATCGCCTCGCCCCCGAACACCCACTCCCCGCAGCATACTACGATGCATGGACTTCTCTCACCTGGCTCTGTTCCCACTCTCTCGATCACAATAACAATAATAAAGAACAATGGATAGTTGACCATGGAGATTTGACTAGAATCTTCGTGGGAGGTGACAGTGCCGGAGGGAACATTGCTTACAACCTGGCGATGCGGGCCGGGTCGGATGAACTGCCCGGGAACGTGAAAGTGTTGGGTGCCCTGTTATCGCATCCGGCCTTTTGGGGGTCGAAGCGAGTTGGGAGTGGGAAACAGAGGGAGGATTTTGGGGAGCATTTGCTGGATAGGATGTGGGGACTTGTGTACCCGGATGCGCCAGGTGGGGTTGATGATCCGGTTGATGGAGGTCCGAGTTTGGGTGTGAGAAGGTGATGGTTTGTTTGTCGGAGAAGGATGTGTTGACAGAATGGGGATTGGCGTTTGTGGAGAAGCTGAAGAAGAGTGGGTGGAGAGGTGAAGTTGAGGTTGTGGAGGTTCAAGGTGAAGATCACTGCTTTCATATTTATGATACTGAAGCTCATAAGGCTAAGAATCTGATCAAGAAAATGGCTGATTTCATTTCGCACTAGACTCGGAATTTCCATTATATGGAAATGGTTGGTCAAGAACATGGCTCCTGACTGAGGTATGGAGCCTGCTGCAGTGAAGTTATGTAGTTTCTGGAGCTTCGAACGGACGCCTTCTCAAATTTTCAGGAATGATTCCCGAAGATCATTACTTATCCTCCTTTTTTTTTTTATGTTTGTTTTTTTAAAGGTTATTTATGATGTTTATATAATGTGTCTGTGTTTGGTTTAGTAGCAAGAAAGTTGAAACAAATTACCAGAAAATAAAACAATCTAAAAGAACAAGCGAAAAATGAATACGTAAACGATATAATAAAAACAAATGAATATATATTTGCTAATAAGAGAATCATGAGTTGTTGTAAGGATCCCAATTTGCTCAGTAAAGAATAGATCGAGATCTTCCTAATTTGTTTAATTTGTTTATGCTGATATCTAGTAGCTCCCGGAGTTATAAGGTGGTCCAGCGGAAGAAAGTTGAGATGGTGAAAGAAGAAGTGCAGTGTTCGATCCTTAGCGGAGACATGGGGCGGTTTAGATGTGGAGATATAAGGTTGGGATGTTGAGTAATAGTTGTAATATTTGTCGTTTCAAGAAAAAAAATCTAGTAATTCCCAAAGTAGAGGCTGTTTTTGGAGAAGTTCGCCCCAAAGAGACAATCCAGGGAGAACAAGACTTGTGACATGTTGATTTAAGAATGAAACGCCAAACCAAGTGCAGTAGTCATGCTCAATGTTTGGGGTCCAGTGTCAACATAAATGTAGAAATTCATAGGAAAAGAAGAAGGAAATGTAGAAAAGAAATAGTTGAATAGTAAGAACGAATTGCATCGCATCACATGACGACTTAAGCAAGCACCAGGACGAACTGAAGGATCGAATAGAAGAGCGCCTATGCGTTGGTGAAATGCACCTGCCACACCGGAACCCAAAGAACCCAATTACAGTGTAATTAGGTTGGAGCTTGCATACATGGAAAGATACGAAGACAGTTGGCGAGATATTTGCTTGGAGAAAAAGATTCAAGCAAGTGTGTAGTCCCATGTACCTAGTGCATGTAGGGTATAATGATCTTTTAGTTTTTTTATTTCTATCATGGTATTAGAGCCATCTGGCTCCCACCCACTTGGATTTGAATTTATTAGGAGACAAACTCCGTCATGTTGGAGAATTAATATAAATGACTAGATTATGTTCATCCCCAACAACTTAAACTTTTGGAAGAGTTGGATTTATATCATGGTATCAGAGCCATCTGGCTCACGCCCACTTGGGTTCGGATCTCTCCGGAGATAAACTCCGCCCCATATTAAATTTCTTCTCGAATGACCTCCCCAAAGAGGTTGAAATTGGCCACGAGTGCAGGGGAGTGCTTGGGAATTAATATAAATGACTAGATTCCGTTCCTCCCCAACAGCTTAAGCTTTTGGGAGATTAGGAATTCTATCACGCCCCATATTAAATTTTCACTCGATTGGCCTCCCCAAAGAGGTTGAAATCGACCACGAGCGGAGTGTTGGAAAATAAATACGACTAGATTATGTACCTTCCCAACAGTTCAAACTTTTGAAAGAGTTAAAATTCTATCATTCAGATAGAGAGGAAAAATACAATCTAATCAAATATGAAATTTACAAAAATTAGTATTCCCTCCCTCTTGTCTAGCGTTTTGGACAAAACATACTAGATTTTAAGAAAGGTAAACCGATTCCATAATTGCATCATTAATGACATTAAAAATAATTAAAGTAATAATAATGACAAGTCAAATATTCATGCTCAACCAATAAAAATTAAGTAAGTGGAGAATCCCCATAAATAAAACAATAAAAAAGGTTGGCAATTGTTTCTATGTTCCAAAACAACAATTAAATTCCTGATTTTTAAATTTCCATAACTTATTAAATAAAACATGGAGGGAGTACCGTTTAATGTAGAAACCCACCAATAGAAAAATTATAAATGAAATCTAGAATTTATTGCATAAATGGCAACAAAATAAATATACTCAAGACGTAATTACCAAATCTCGGCAAAATAAAATGAAGAATTTATTGTATAAATGGCAACAAAATAAATATACTCAAGACGTAATTACCAAATCTCAGCAAAATAAAATGAAGAATTTATTGCATAAATGGCAACAAAATAAATATACTCAAGACATAATTACCAAATCTCGACAAAATAAAATGAAGAATTTATAAATGGCAACAAAATAAATATACTCCAGACTTAATTACCAAATCTCAGCAAAATAAAATGAAGAATTTATTGCATAAATGGCAACAAAATAAATATACTCAAGACGTAATTACCAAATCTCGGCAAAATAAAATGAAGAATTTATTGCATAAATGGCAACAAAATAAATATACTCCAGACGTAATTACCAAATCTCAACAAAATAAAATGAAGAATGTATTGCATAAATGGCAACAAAATAAATATACTCAAGACGTAATTACCAAATCTCAGCAAAATTTGTGTATATATATACCCCCTTCATCCCTGAGTTCTTCCACCAATCAATGCCGCTTCTAAAAAACAATTAGCAGGTAACAAAAGAAAGACGAAATCTATCAAAAGATGCCAAGAGGGAAAGTTGCCCTGCGTTTCATACCAAAGGATGCAGACAGGGAAGACTCATTCCAGCAAAGGAAAAGAGAGCTTCTCAAGAAGGCTGAGGAGTTGAGTATTTTATACGGTATTGATGCTTGTGTTATCATTCATAGCCCATATGATCCTGAGGCGGTCGTGTGGCCATCTCCAAGCGATGTGATATCTCTGCTAGATCGTTTTAGCAAGGTGTCCAAGGTTGAAAGGGAAAAAAATATGATAAACACGGAGAGCTTCTTGCTACAACGCATTAAGAAGCTTCAAGAGCAATATAGCACACTGAAGGATGCCAACTTCCGCAAAGCTATAGAAAATCATATGTACGCTAGCATGGCTGGAGTAGTGAAGAAGGTAAGTGATATTGGTATGGCTTTTCAAGGTTTTGATGAGAATTCGCTCATCATCGCGGCGGAGACCCTTGATACTATCAAATCCAGAATGGAGTTGGTGAAGGTAGGTAAATGATTATGACATTTTGTCTAGATCTGGTACTGTGTTGGTCAATTTGATTGTCACCAAGACACCAACCAATTTCATCAGCTTTCGACTATCAATGGGCCGGGCTCAATGCGTTATTGAGATGTTGTTGTTTTGATTTTCGTTGTTAATTTGCTTGAGTTTTAGTTTTCTTGTTTTTGTTTGGTTTGCACCTTTGAATCTTTATTTCTATTAATAATGAACTTGCATAAACTTTCTTTATCCATTTTGTTTTATGTTTTTTTATATATTACTCAATATAGATGTGTGTGATGCCACCAAACCAAAAGAACATTTGGTTTTGTACACGCGTTTCTAAAATAGGTGATGGTATGTATGATAACTGCAATCGCACTTTCATAACTAAGCAGGTGGTGAATGCACTATAGTCGCACATACCAAATCAATGAATATATTTAACCATTGTTATAAAATACTAGAATTTTCATAACGATAAAATACTGGTAGCGTGTCATGCGTTATATTCTAAATAAACCAAAACTAACTGAAGCGCACACCAAAACTAACTGAACACACGAGTAGTAAAATAAGCATGCATCAATGCATACCGAGAACAACATATTGCGTTGCGGTACCCAAGTCAGAGAGCATCCTAAGTCTTCGTATAGTAAACAACTTTGCTTAATTCAAACTGTTGATAATGAGAATGACTATCCACGTCAAAAGTAAAACAATAATAGCAAGAAATCTCATATTCTACTAATCAACATGCAAATTACAATCGCTACAAAAACAAAAAAAGTAAAATTGGGTTTTTAAAGTTTTTACAGTTGAACGTAACAACAACCATTATTGTACTCTAGGTTTTGCTTCTATTTCTTCTATGTAGCAATTGTATCTTTGCGAGGCAGTGCATTGCGATTGTATTTATGCAAAATAGGAAACATATCTAAGCTATAAGCTTGATCCATCATTGACACCCATGCCAGCCTGCCACACACAAAATCAAAGAAATAGAAATGAATGAGACAATTATATTAAATATCAAACCGCACAAATATAAGAGAGCTAAAGTTAAAAATTAAAAGAAGCCAAGAGAATCATTCTGAGGTCTAGAGCAGTTAGAGGCCTCTCCCACTCTCAAGGACATGGACTGGCGAAATCCACATGTAATGTGGGGGAAGCTGTATGTGAAATAATTTGTTCTGTTTCTACCCGAATCAGATGAAGGAATACCTCCCCTGTTGAAGATTCAAATTGTGGACTTATCTTCATTAGGTCTGTTGAATTGATCTCGCCATAAGTCACAGCTCACAAGTGGTGGGACGTGAAAAGGATGAAAACTGAAAGAGGAAATAAATATAAGGGAAATTAAATGCTGGCTCTCCAACTTTGTTGTAATTTTAAAATGGAGAGAACTATCCTATATTTACGTCTAAACTAATAATTAAATAATCATTTTTCAAGTAATGAACATGTATATGACAATAAATATTGTGTTATTCTTTATTGGTGTTATTAGTTTTATTTATAATAATAATAATAATAATAATAGTAATAATAATAATAATAATAATTATTATTATTATTAGGGGTATAATTGAAATATGAAATATAATAAGGTAGCTTATTAAAAAAATAAGCTAACTTTATTATCTTAAAAAATAAGCTAGCTGATAAGCTCAAGGAGCTTATAGGCTCACGTTCACGTAACAGACTTATTTTTCTTGATAATAAGTCTGTTACGTAAACGCGAGCTTATAAGCTCCGCTGATAAGCTAACGCTAAACAGAGCCGTAGAAGGCACTTAACCAAAAATTACTAACATTTCTTTTGTGGTGAAAAAATTATTGAATTATTGAAATTCAAAGTGTATTGGTTGATGCACGGTATGAAATTTCAGAGTTGGGAATAACACGTATCGCACATCGGTAATATTGAAAAGAATATACTAAATAAGAGAGTATGATATAAGTTGAATCCCTTAGGGTAACCATGCTTTTGGAAGGGAGAGGAGCTAGCTAGATGGCTCATTTCGTCCAAGCGCATCCGCTTGGCTTCGCATGGAGCTGAGTCATGGGTCGAGGGTTCGTGACTTTATCCTCAATCTTCTCATCATTTATCCTATATTTTCTCCAGAAAAGCTTACTTCTCATATTGTTGTAAGTTGTAACCCTTCAGAAGTTCGTATTCCATATGCTTGTATGCGATCTTCACTGCACTTTTATCTTGCAATACTATTCGTCTGAATACTGTAATCACCATTTATGACGAATAAGTTTTAATGAAAGTGTGTCATCACTAAACTCTGCAAGTTTTACTTTTTCCTATCCAAATTTCTCACAACATTAAAATTATTATTTTAAATCAATTTAGCGTTTAAAAAAAATACTTCTTATTATTATATTAATTTAATAAAACTGGTTTAGCGTTGTTCTAAAGCGGGAATTAGGCACTTGACCTTCACTCGCTTTTTGAAAAGTGGAAAAGGAAAAGCCTGTTTATTGTGTGACCCAAATTTGAAAAATCTTTGCCCTAAATTTCGATCTGCCTTCATTCTCCTCCTCCTCACTCTCGTTCCCATCTCTCATATCTCTGTACACAAAATACCAGACGAGCAGTAGCTCACAATCGGAGATAAACTGATTGGATTACCTTCTGTAACCCCAAACAAGGTACTAATTCTCCATTTCTCGCTCTTTTATCGACAATTACATGCTTTGTTCACTCCTAGGGTTTTAGGTTTACGCTTTTCTCTTTCAGCTTCTCTGTCCAAAACTTTATGAGTTTCGTTTCGATTCCTTCAGTGTGTATTGTGCTTTGTTAGGGTTTATGGATTAGTTAATGTGTAAAGTCGCGATGAATTTTCTAGATCTGTAGCATTTGCTTGCTTGGGTTTAGAGTTTAGTTATGGAGAAGGTAAATCCACAACGACTGGGTGTTAGAATAGCATAGCATAGTGTGTTTATTGTTAGTGAATTGAAACCTGTTTATGTCACTTTTTTTCGTCACATTAGAGCCTAAAAGTTAATTGATGGGAAGGGTTTGCTAAGGCAATGCTTGAATCAGGGAGGGTTTTGTAAATGGAGATGACACTTCACTTCATGTGAGAGAATTAATGGTCGGAAACATTTGGAAATGAATATCCACTTGCTCCGACCTAGGATAATAAGTTAATGAGCTTGGGCTTAATATGAATCGTGGTGTTTTGCGAAATAGATTTGGAAACATTTTCCTTTGCATCCTTGTATTTTCTTTTAAAGTTGAATCGAACTGAGAATATAACGACTTACCGAAGAGCAAGATATGGATATAACTTTTATTGCTAGTTGTTACTTGCTTTTGGGATATTCGGCTTGTTGTATATAGCTTTAATTGCTAGTTGTTATTTGCTTATGGGATATTCGGCTTGTTGTGTGCCTTTCTATGCATCTATTCTTGATACTTCATATAGTAGCCTGTTCTGTATGGACGTCATATCTGAAATTTGCATTTATCATATAGTATAAATAGCACCAATTCAGGTTTTGTACTGAATTAGCTAGGTTTTACATCTCTACAGATTTATACTACTACTGTATACAATTTTACGTAAAAAATTGCGGCATGATTGATGATCCATTCATTGCGACTATAAGAATCTCTCTATCAAGAAAAGTGAATTCACTATCGTAAACAAAAAAACTAATCCTGTCGTTTGCACACCTTCTGTTTTTGCTTAATCATTTCAGTATTTGTTTCCACTTTGATGAGCACATAATAAACCCAGACTGTACCAATTAACTAAGTGAGGGCTAGACGATTGTCTATTTTAAGATCATTTTGACTATATCCATGTACAAATGAAGCTGAATGCCAACATGGGAGTTGTATAAACTGGATTAGACTGCCTTAACCAATGATGACCCCGCTTTAAAGAAATCTACAGTGGATTAATGGGTTATGTTGGCTTCTACTAATGTGAAACTGGCTTTTCTTCCTATTCTTCCCTGCTGACAAGCATCTCCTTTGTCCTTTGTCCTTTACCCTTTAGGCCTTTTTTTTGTTGGATTGAACCCCAACTTAAGTGCTACAGGACAAAAGGTATAAGTAGTATGGTCTATGGACAATGTTAGCCAATCAATTCAATCTAAAACAATTCAGGTACTGAAAGCCAGATGATATTTGCCTATAATGTAAATGGAACCAGAAAGTGCTAACTGATGAAAAACATTGTTGAAGGCCCTGTAAGCCATTACAAATGATATTATGTACTGACTGGCTTTAGTTTATAGCGTTCCTCATATTTCTGAGGTTGGGTTGGTTTGCATGCATTGCACTTTGATCTAGGTGCTTGCATATCTACTAATCTGCCATGTCTTGACTTGGATTTTAGGTTGATTACGATGGATGCCAAATCAGCAAATGGAGAACGCCGGCACATTACCATCAAACTCTGGCCTCCTAGCCAGAACACACGACAAATGCTAGTGGAGCGAATGACAAATAATCTCTCAACTCCTACAATTTTCACTCGGAAATATGGCAGTCTTAGTGATGTTGAGGCTTTGAAACATGCCAAAAAAGTTGAAGAATCTGCCTTTGTGATTGCTAATCAGCAGTACGAACAAGAACCTGATGGTGATGGCAGTTCTGCTGTGCAGCTCTATGCTAGGGAATGCAGTAAACTCATCTTGGAAGTGCTCAAGGGAGGCTCCAAAATTGAGGAAGAAGAGGTTTTGAAAACCAAGGTTGATTCTGATCTTTCTGAGATGTTCTTTGATATTTCTAAAGGTCAGCGGGCATTTATAGAAGAAGATGAAGCACGTACACTGTTGGCTCCCTTGAAAGAGCCTGGAAATTCTTACACAAGGATATGTTTCAGCAATCGAAGCTTTGGTCTGGCTGCAGCACAGGTTGCTGGTCCTATTTTAGCTAACATCAAGAACCAATTGAAGGAAGTGGATCTATCTGATTTTGTTGCAGGAAGGCCAGAGGCAGAAGCCCTTGATGTCATGAATATCTTCTCTGAAGCTCTGGAAGGTTCAAACTTGAAGTATTTGAACATCTCCGAAAATGCTTTAGGTGAGAAGGGAGTCAGGGCCTTTGCGAAGCTCTTGCAATCCCAAACTAATTTGGAAGAGTTGTATCTGATGAATGATGGGATATCAAAAGAAGCAGCTGAAGCCGTATGTGAATTGGTTCCCTCCACTGAGAAACTCAGGATACTTCAGTTTCATAACAATATGACAGGTGATGAGGGGGCTATAGCTATTTCTAAGATATTGAGGCGCTGTCCTTCATTGGAGGATTTTCGATGTTCGTCTACTAGAGTTGGTACTGAAGGAGGCATTTCCTTAACTGAAGCTCTTGCAGAATGTAGTAATCTGAAGAAACTTGATCTCCGAGATAACATGTTTGGTGTTGAGGCTGGTACCAAGTTGGGCGAGGCTCTCTACAAACACGCATATCTTACTGAAATTTATATAAGCTACTTGAATTTAGAAGATGAGGGAGCCATTGCAATAGTCGATGCCCTCAAGGATGCAGCGCCTTCGCTTGAGGTGTTGGAGATGGCAGGAAATGATATTACAGCTGAAGCAGCTCCGAACTTGGCTGCTTGCATTTCTAAAAAAAAGGGCCTGTTGAAGTTGAACTTGTCTGAAAATGATCTAAAGGATGATGGTGCAATTCAGATAATTAAAGCTGTCGGAGAAAGCCATGACCAATTGAAGGAAGTTGATATGAGCATGAATTCTCTCAGAAGAGCAGCGGCTAGGACGTTGGCTCAGAGTTTGTTGTGTTTGCCTGGATTCAAGTTTTTGAACATCAACTCAAATTTCATTTCTGATGAAGGTATTGATGAGCTTAAAGATCTCTTTAAAAAATGTCCAGAAAAACTTGGGCCATTGGATGAAAATGACCCTGATGGAGAAGATGAGAGGGAATCCGGAGATGAAGATGAAGGCAGCAATGATGAATTAGAAGGAAGACTCAAAAATCTTGGTGTCTGTGATGAAGAGTAATGATTTTGCTTGTTGCAGTTTTGGTTGATAGCCTTATATTGTGGCTACGGCTGGCTGGTTTCTAGGTAGTCTAGATCCGATGGAGACTTTCCTTTGCCTGAATTCTATGTTTTAGCTTCTCTATAGCACTGTGTAACAGCTGATGCAGAAACTATTTTGACAGTCTATTCATCAGCATATGCATATCATGTACTAAGAATCTTTATTTTGTTTGGTTCCCCATGTTGGGACCATCATTTTAGAACTTAATAGTATTTGTTTTCTTGTGCTATTCTCCTTCTGTAGCAAAAATTACGGTTATGCACATTTCTAGTATATTGCTCTATTCCCTTTCCGTCCGCTAATATTTTAGAGGAGAATGAATTAAATAATGGAAATTTAAATTAGTTGGATAAAAAAATAGTTTATCAACTTTCCCGGATAAAATCAAAAAATTCTATAGGTCTGCAAGGAATAAGGGATTGTTTAGTTCTGATTCTGAACTTGCGTTTGTTGGTTTAGTATGAATTTCATACAAAGCAATTTTAAACAATCATAAAAATCAAGTTTAGAACCAAACTACCCTGTAACTCCTTCAGGCTGTATCAAATCGTTCATTGTTTTGTTTGAAGAGATGTTTCCCATATTCTGGAATCTGGATACCCACTGAGGTGATCATTTGGATTGTGAACTGAGTTTTGGAAAAAAAAAAAAAAAAGATAGTATTAAGTTCACCAGCAGAACGGCAAGCTAAAAAAACATGGCAGAACAGATAAAAACAACGTCCCGTTTCAAAAGAATCTTTTGTTGCAGACATCAATGAAGTTATATAAGCATCAGGCTGCACATACTGCATTTTTAGTAAGTTGATTGCATATTTAATAATCTACAAACAAACTGCATTTCTAAGATCTAATACGATGTAAAACTTCTATGTATAGCAAAGACGACCACATTCACATCAAATTGGATCTCCTCCTCTTATGAACTTTCCAAGTTAATCCATCCAGCCTTCTTTCCAGACCCTCTGCACCAACACCTTTTTGAGAACTTTCTGCATCAGATCTCGACCTTTGAGAGGTCAAACCAAGCGTATCTTCGCTCTTTGCTTCACTTGCTATAGAGACCGTTTCACTTCTCAATTCCACAACTTTCTTCTCATCGGAGGCATTAGCAGAATTACCTCTAGGCACAATATTGTTCACAATTGGCGGGATTTCTCTACCCTTTCTTACGGTGAGTTTAGATATGTCATGTCCGTTCTCCACAGCCTTCATCCACTGGTAATCGCTAAGAGCATCGTCACGAATCACCTCCTTTCTACGTCTCTTTCCAGTTACAGGGGTATCGTCATGTAACGATCCTTTTCCTTTACCAGCTATTTCAGGCACGGTATATACCCACTCTGGCACCTCATGTTCTTCCATGAGACGCGATCTGTAGTTCTCCCTCTGTCTTCTCTCCTCGTCCATTTTCTCAAACATCCAATACTCCTCGTCTGATCGTGCGGCTAGACGATTGATTTCTCTTTCACTGGGTACATCTGTTCCCAACCTGCTTGTACCTTTACGCATGATTTCTTCCAACATATCTCTCCTGTCTTGAGCTGCATGCACAAACATATTATATTTAGTGACCACACGGGTGAAGCCAGCAATTTCAGCAAGAGAGGGGAAAAAAATAAATCAATGGCATAAGGGAAAGAAATGAGTGGGGGCAATTGCCAGACCCATAATCTCACGCAAAAATACGATGCTCCATTAGAAAGTAAAATGTAAAACATCAAATTACAAATTAGATAATGGTGTAAATCTATAAAAAAATTCAAAGCTGTCTAAAAACGATAAAGGCAGCAGTCATGCTCTAACTGCAATAAAAACTGTACTACTAGTATGTAAAGAGAAGGATATTTACACTCAGACCCCTGGCAATTATTTTCACATGGCACCTTGTGTTTTGAAAGTAAGGTTTCAAGAGGATATAGAAGTAATGTTTTGCGTGATAGTGTAGGGGAAATACCCATAATCCTAAAAGACACGAGAGGTACTTGTAATTTCTTTAGGGTAGCAGCTGAAAAACATTTTTTTCCAGGGGGGACGTGTCTAAGTGTCCCTAATAAGAAATCTCAGCATATTTTATTGTTTCCTAAAACTTTCATGTCCCCAGATTAAGTAAAGAAAAAGTTGTCCGAAGCAGAACCTGTGGAGGTTGTATTGAACAATCCTGCCTGGATGACCTTTGCATCAATGCCCATTTTCTGTTTGGCTCGTTCTAAGATAACCTCTTCAACTGATCCAACACTGATGAGCACAAAAACTCTCACCTCCTTCTTCTGTCCAATGCGATGGGCCCTATCTTCTGCTTGCTGGTCCATTTGAGGGTTCCAATCGCTGTCAAAAATTATCACAGTATCTGCTGTCTGTAAATTTAATCCAAGCCCGCCAGCACGAGTGCTTAGCAGAAATATGAAGTAAGGAGAGTCTGGTGCATTGAATTGCTTTAATAATTCGCCTCTGCTTTCAGTTTTTGTGTTGCCATCAAGTCTGAGAAACTGATAGCCTTTTAGTTGCAAATAATCTCCAAGTATGGTCATGAGTCTAGTCATTTGAGAGAAAAGGAGGACCCTGTGCCCAGCTCTATGAAGTTTTGGTAGTAAACGATCAAGAAGCTCAAACTTTCCTGATGATCTGACTATCTCTTCATTCCTCTGTAAAAAGTAATCCCCAAGGAAAAGATATGGATGGTTACAACATTTCCTTAGCTGCATTGTCAGATTTTGTAAACTTTTGGACTTCCCAGTTCCTGCAGATTAACGTCATAAAAATAGGATTTAATCAATCCCTCACATCAAGAGAGATCTGAAATTAAAAGATTGTGTGGACCAGGTGCATTACACTTCTCCCTAGCATCTCATAAACTGAGATAGAGCAAACGGACATGGAATATGATAAAGCATTGAATTGAAAGCCATTCAAAGTGAAGTATGATAGTTCGTCATAGTAGTACTTTGTTATTTAGTATTACATCTGTTACAGAATACTACGGGACTTTTTATATCCAAAAGTTTGTTTGAAAATAGTGGACCTTTTACGAACACCAATAATTTTAAGTTCTTTTTCGAAAATGCCCCTTTTCAATTGTCATAAAAACCGAGTACTGTAGTTGGATTAAGGAATAATAAACAAAGGTATACATTAATCAACTGATTAATGAAAATTTGGCATGTGTGAATGAATAGAAAAGGTCCAGTATTTTCAAATGGAGGGAATACCCACCATCATGTTGCAGACCTTTAATTACTGGGTAAAAAAATAAAAATCAGTTTAACTTACCCAGGAAATTACCAAATAAAAAGTGAAAACGAGAGAAAAGAAAACAGTGGTAATCACAGCAATCAACTTAAAATTCACAATATGTTACGGTGAGGAGTGTATTACTCTATAAGGTGAGCAGGATAACATGTGATGAGCATATTCGGGCAAAACAAATAAAACAACACAATTATAAGAATTTTCCATTTCCTTGGATAGCGGAATGAAAGAGGCTTAAAATAGCACAAGAACACCTTACCATTGGCCAGACCAACTCTCCCCAACTCTGTCACTTGCTGATAATATACTTTCTGCCACGCTGACAAGTCACATTTTAATATGACCTGAGTCTTACTAGGAAGGAACTTCTCCACCTCATCTTTCTTCCTCCTCAATATAAAAGGCCTTATGACCTGCAACACATTCAAATGAGATAGAACTAGGACAAGAATGCTGGCGTAAATAACACAGATAAATGCACACCAATAGTCACCTGGTGCAAGCGGCGGATAACCAACAATTGTTCTTCGTCAGTCAAGGATACATCACATTTGTCCGCAAATGGAGCGTTAAACCACTCCTCAAAATTTTCAACTGAATTAAAAATGTTTGGAAGGAGAAAGTTTAGTAGGGACCATAATTCCTGTAAGCTATTCTGGATTGGGGTACCAGTCAAAAGAAGCCTCCTCCGAATTCGATAACTGTCCAAATTTACAATCAATTAGAATTTGGACAAAATTTCATGAAAAAAGTAAATGGTGCAAGCAGGGATCATTATCAAATCAAACAATAAGCCCATGTAAAGAAGAATTAGGATAGTCCTTATAATCCATAATCTCTGTAAAAAAAACAATAGAGTACTAAATTATCATACACACATAGTAACTTAGTATTATAGCTGTGTAATACTTCCTCCATCCCACATCAGGCTTCTCATTTCATTTATGTTAAGACTTTTTTTGCTCCATGTGACCTCTTATTAATCCTTACTCATATCGAAAACGTAATTTATGAAGTTATATTGTGAACATATAATGATTATATTGTTTCCACTTATTATATTTTTTCACAATATAACTTCGTAAATTATGTTTTGGGTATGATTTAGGATTAAAAAGAGGTCAAACTGAGCAAAACAAAAGTCAACATAACTGAAATGGGAAGCTTGATGTGGGATGGAGGAAGTAACTAATAAGTGGAAACATGAGCTATCAGAACTGCACAAGCAGGATTCACAATCAGGCATAAGTGATTTCTTTTCCATCTTTAAAGAAAAGGCAGGTGTAATGGACGTAGGTGATAGGAAAATACCCTGAAACCAAAGTCCGGGCAAGAACGCAGTCATAATTTTTTAGTCTGTGGCCTTCATCAACAATCAGGTAGTACCACGGAATTTTCCTCAGAAAAGCTTTGTCTCTGATAATAAGATCATAATGAGTAATCAGAACATTGAACTTCCCTTCTCCAGAGCACTCCTCTCGCATAGCTTTTCTTTCATCAATACGTCCATCATAGAGAACAGTAGAAATGCTGAAACATAAAAAGTAAATTATGATCGTTGAAGCATTTATGAGCAAACCAAAATAAGAGAGAGGTTGCAAGCACACCTAGGAGCCCAAGCAGAAAACTCATTGAGCCAATTTGGTAAGACTGCCTTCGGGGCCACAATCAAATGTGGCCCGGAAACTCCTTTGTTTTCAATTAGATAAGCAATCAAAGCGATGGTCTGTATTGTTTTACCCAAACCCATTTCATCAGCTAATATTCCATTCAAATTGTTATTGAACAGTGACAACATCCATTGGAGTCCCTCCAACTGGTAAGGTCTTAACTCTCCTCCTTGAAGCATGCTCGGTTGCTCATTCACCTACGGCAATATTGATAAGTCAGATAAAAGAATCCTGTAAATCATCAAGAAGAAGTATAACACCACATCACACAGATGTGTGTCAGTGTCTACTAAAAGATATTTCGAATGTTTAGCTCCATTTACCAATAAAGGGAACATCAATGAAAGTAAACAAAATATTGTATACTTTTCCCATAACAAGGAACGATAGTGACAACTATATTTCCTGTTATTTCAGATGCATCCATTACCCTTTTATTCAGTCAGTCACCCAACCCCCTCATGTGAGGCCCATCATGTGTAGGACAGGCCAACCTATCATTCTCTTGGGGCCTGGTCCAGATACCACTAAGAATATCAGAAGAATCTGAAAGCGGAGCTTGTAGAGAGTTAATACTTTATAGAAGTTGATTATATTACTCCAAGGTAACAATATATTCAAATTTAAGGCATTTAACATGCGACAGCGTACAGGTAATATGGACATCAAGAATAGATGCCGTGACTCTCTTATCATTAGAATTTTATTTTTTTTTTCTACTCAAGAATAGATGGCATGACAGCAAGAGTAGCATCTAAAGCATTTTCTATATATTCCTGAGTTAGTTCGTTTCTCTTTCAAATCTTCCTCTAACCTTCCAACCCTTCCACGCACTAAATGCCAGTCAAAGAACCTATATGGCAAAACTAAAAGAACCTTTGATTTCAACAGAATCTGAATGGTATATATTATCCAACCAAACCTGGGTAAGAAAATGCAGTTTTTAGCTCAACATTTGAACATGATGTCAACAATCACAGAAGAAAGTTTCCACTTTTTAGCTTGAACATGATGTCAACAATCACAGATGAAATTTTTCAGAAACCTTCCAAAAGAATTGATTGAGGAGATGCTCTGATGGCACAAATGGAAATATAAGTAGGTCTAGAATACCTTTTCCTGGATTGAATGCACAACTGAGTTATACTTCCGTTGTCCTTCTAGTAAGTCGCCAGGCTTTGTGCTATCATCAGCTCCATCATCCACCTCTTCATCGTCCTCATTTGTTGACTGTGCTGGTGTATTGCTCCTTGAAGGCGACAAGTCAACATTTGACTCTTGGGGGGGTTCCAAGCCACCATATGCAGCATCCTTTTGACGTTGAACAGCAGCTCCAAGACGAACTAAGAGATCATTTGTTTTTCCTAAGAGCATTGTCAATCTTTCATTTTTACTCTCTTCAACCATCTTCATGTACGCTTCTTGGTCATCAGCTTTTAGGGCCTGAAACCTCAATTTTTCAGCCCGTGTAGCTCGCTGCCTAAGTCTTCCATGCCATGCCTGCACAAAAGAATACAATATATAGGTCCCTCCATTCAAATATAAAATCAACAGCTCCAATAATAACAACATTAGATTTTCAAAAAAAAATCAGACAGGCAATATCCAAGTTCAAAGTTTAAAATCAACTCACAGCACACCATTGTTTGATCTCTTATATTAATGAGATTTTCATACACTGGTGGAGCTTTGCATTAGATAAAAGAAGTTCCTAGTTTCATTTACTAGGCAACAGAATTCTACAGTTGCAGCAGACATTAAACAGTTATTGATAAATTAAGGTAACATAGATATGTGTTTGTCAATCGGCAATTGCGATCATTTACTTCACTTATTAATAACATATCTCCTTTGAGTCCTCGGAAGCAGTAGGAAACCCAAAATTCTAGAAATGAAATCAAGACATCAGTTCCACATTTATGGACACATTTAAGATACTCTTTGTAACATCGGTTACTTCCTCACAATAATTCAAATATAAAATATGGTTGTAATAATAACAGGGAGAAATTATCATGCCTGAACTCCATCATTCCTCTGCTTCCGGCGTTTCTGGACAGCCTGTATTTGTAATTGGAGCTCGCGAGCAGCATTAAGTAAATCAGCAAAGAATTTCCTCTTTTTAGTCTCTATTCGGTTTCTCTCTTCTTCCTCAAATCTTGATACCCTCTGCAACACAGATAATAGATTTTATTTTCTCAGTTTGATCAAATTATTTTCAACCAGCAATATAGATGAGAGCTCTTTATCTGATGCCATAGGTTTAAAAAAAATTAGTTTCCCTCTTAGGAAGTTCTTTTTTATTTTTCTTAATGGGTAATGTCAGTTTACAAATAAAAAAGGCAGTATACCACATGGGGAGTGTATCATCAATGCAGATTACAAAGAAAGGCCAAAGAGTCATGAATTATAGAAAATATAATGGGGTGTTTGAAATACTTTACTTATCCAACTCGGGGTTTAAAATAAACAAAATCCCGATGTTGAGTGTTCTGAATCCCTGTTAAAAAGAAGCTTCTCTGACTTTAAACTGGAAAAGGTAATTATCGAGGAGCAGCTTTGCTTAAAATAATCTGTAAATAACTGCATCAGGAGATTATAGAAAAAATTGCAACTATTCCCACCTCAGCGTCTCGCTTCTTCTTCAAAGGATCATCAGCTTCCACGGCAAAAGCATCACCAATACCATATAGAGGACGTGGTAATCGCATCATGCCCCAATCAAATAACTGCTTGTCGGGATTTGCACAGTGAAGACGAAGCCAATATTCAGAAATCACTTCAGAGCGAACTTTCTTCTGGAGCTCAGCTAACTGTTTAAGTGATAAATTAATGTTAAACAAACAGTGGAATCATGAGATTGTGAAGCATATGCAATAAAGAAAGGGAACGGAATAGAAGGACTTTATTGGTGACACTGCGCTGATAGGCACTTTAAAATCAATTAAACCAGGACCAGATACCAATTTTAATTTCAACAAATAGAATTATTACCTTCAGTCCATAAAGTTCTAGCAAGCATCTTGACTGCAGGTCCTCACCTCTGCTTGTCGGCAATTCTATCAAAAGGTAGATAGAAACATCAAGAAGAGGAGTAACAGTACGCAAAACCAGAGATGTTACCATAATTCCACAACAAATATGTATCTAATGTCATGATCCAGATTCATGACCGTTTAAAAAAAAAACGACCCAGGTTCACAAAATTCTTAAACCATGTGATAAATTCCAACTTCAAACATCTATATCTGGCTTTGTTGTATAGGAAAAAACAATAGATCTATTACATGGATGGGTTACCTGATTCGCAGAACGCTCAGTGTGAACACGGTGCATGGTACACGATTCTCTCCTCGTGGAGAATCCGATTCTCCAGAGAATCACATAACACTGATTCTCTGAACTTTGGAACGTGATTCACTACTAGTAAAAATGTGATTCGTACATTTTTGGACCGTGATTTATTACTATTTATAATTTGATTGGAATGAAGTATGATTTATATAAAATAAATAAACACTGATTAAATTTTTTAATATGAAATCATGTTTATTGAAGGCAAATAATTATTTACCACTAGATTATGCACTAAACAATTTCTATAATTACTACTAAAATCAATTATAATCCATTTATGTGTTCATTTTGCTTATTATCTCCAATTGCTGAATATTGAAAATTGAGACTCAACCCCTAGAGAATCGGTACTGCGAAGAACAACGAACTGGAACGTGCATTCCGGTCCGCGATTCACGGGGGTTTGAGAGAATCAGGTAATAAATACATTTTTTATGGCAGAGAATATAATTAAAAAAAACATGTAGCAACAGAAGCCCGAAAGACCAGCATGCTGAGCTAAACAGCAACGAGAAATGAGATTGAAGACGGGGTTTTAACTCATTGATAAGTAACAAAGGCCAGCAAAATGGCAAGAAGAGGGAGGGAAGGGGGGGGGGGGGGTTGTAATAATATGAACTCCAAATGAAGTACATAAAAAATAGAACATATGAAATTTAAACAAAATAGAGAGAGGGGCTGAGGGTCAAGCGAGACGAATTCGACACATATACTTGACAGAAATTTCTAACGAATTAGATCTGCAGACAGAGAGGTCAGATTTATAGAAGACCACATGTTATTAAAAGTTAAAACAAAAGTAAAGTGTTTTATAAATAATGCAGCAAAGTACGTTAATAATGTCATATATTTCCGTGTGGAGATAGTTACCCTCAAGTTCAGTCACGCGACGCTGAATTTGGCTCTGAAAGCGTGTCTCCCTTAAGTCATTCAATCTAGAACCAGGCAAACAACTTGATCTCTGCTTTTGGACCGCATCCTCAAAGTCGAGCATCAGCTCATCATAACTTGAAGCACCATCATTATCCTGCCATATTTATTAAAAGATGCATTAAAGTAGGAAACCGAGTCGAGCTTTGAAGGTCACGGGTAGAAAATTTAATAGAAAAAATAGTCAAAGAAAATACAAATTCTTCTGCAAATACTGAAACTACAAGCCATCTAAACAAAGGAAACCAATTGAGCCAAGAGAGTCTGAAATAAGCTATCTATAAGGAAGATGAATGATTTGCAGTACAGGCAAGAGGAATGACATTGTTTATTTCTGAGTAAAACCATGCACTTATCATTTTTTTATAGCTACGGGATATTTCAACATGAAAGGGAATTTTGGGATAAAACAGAAGTAGATGTTGAATAAGCTTCCATATAATGTTGCTCCAGTAATCCTAACATTTGATATTACTAGACAAATATATGCATGGAATCTCATTTATATAGACGCTGATGCTTTTTCCATATTCCAGAAGACATAATGAGAAAAATGGTAGGATTATATCCACATGTACATAAGATACTGATGGGAATCTAGTAGGGACGCAACCAATGTGGATTAGCGTGCAGATCAGAAGCGCTCCAGTATAAGTGACAGAAAACTGATATTCGTGAGTAGTGGCATATTTAAACGTACAGAGGATTAAGATGATTTATACAAAGATAAAAAGATCAATTTCCACTTGAACGGGTTTAACAGAAACAGACAACAGATATTAATGGCGAGCTTTAGTGTGCACTACAGCCAATGAAATTTGATTTTTTCGACCCAATGGTGAAACGGACTCTTAATATACTTTCTTATCGTTATGATTGTTGGTTGTTAGCACCCCAGGATCTTTTCTCATAAATTTGTTTTCTAATGCTGTTTGCTATGCCACTACATCTTCCTACCATCTTTTTCACTTGTAATCATTTTTTGTTTACACTAATCATAGTAAACTACGTTGAATATTTGTGGATTCTTGATTTTTCACTTTCCGGTTATTGAATTGTTACTTCGAGAGACGAGGTGACGTTCTAGATACTAAAAGATATGTATTTATGAGATTTACTTCAATGAAGTTAGAGGTAGACTTTGTACCTCCACTTAAGCCCCAGGTACCTTGCACTATAAAACTCCTTGCTCTCTCAATAACGGAAAGTGTCGAACCATAATAGTAAGAAGGTAACTGTAACAGGAGATTCTTGGTCACATAACCAGGGATGATGCTTTTCATTTTTCGAGTAGAATTTTTACTCGTTCAAATGGATACAGCATTGGTCAACGGGAAAGACGCATAAGTGGAAAGGTCACAATTGCTCAAAAAATATCTAAGACCTAATAGAAATTAAATAAACTCACGGCTATTTTTATAGATACGAAAAAATCCTTTATTGCTGGAGCGGATATTCCATGTGTGTCTTCCTTTTTAGGTTGTCAACACAATATATATAGTGTGTCTTTTAGGTTATCAATAAGACTGTCTCAGAATTCATCCTGTACTACAAAACTATACCAATCATGGTTTACTACCAGCACATGTATTCTTCCTTTTAAGTTGTTAACAAATGTATAGTGTGTATTTTAGGTTATCAATAAGACTGACTCAGAATTCATCCTGTACTATAAATCTATACCAATCATGGTTTAATACCAGCAGAAGGACAAAGGGATAACTTCTTACAAAAAATGAAATAATACAAGTATACTAACTAAACTATCCTGAAACCATTGATGTGTTCATAACTAACAGCCTGCTTATTCCTTATTCGAGGTGAAAAGAGAAGGTAACGAGGAGAAGAGATCTCCACCACGTACGTATGAGCTTTATATCTCACCTATGAAGCTGCACCTACGTACGTACCGAGCTAAACTAACAATTCAATTATAACAACACATTACCATGTGTTTTTGGCACAGCCATACAATGAAAGGATTCAAAACCTATACCTAAAATCCATCACTATTGTTCTCTTACAAAACTCACCAAAATCAACACACCCCAAAATTGTGATTAGCTCAATTAGTCAAACAAATGGCAAGTAAATCACTAATAGTCCAAATTCACAACAAATTGACAAAAATCTAAATCAAACAAAACGCCAAACGACAAACCTCAACTCTACTGCCAAAATCAAAAGTGAGCTAAAAATATGCAACAAAACCCAAAATCATCCGAATTCACAAGTCACAACGAATTATGAAAAACTACTCACAGTAATCCGCGGCGGCGACACGGCGGCATCAGCACCGACATGGTCCTGGTAAATGGAGGAAACGGCGTCGTAAAGGTGTCTGGGCAAGGGCAAATTCCGAGAAAGGAAATTGAGAGCACAGATTAAGGTCTTTGTGCTCTCGAGCAGCTCATCTTCGTCTTCGAGCTGCTGGTCGACCTGCAACTGAGAATTGGGCTGATGAGGCTCAGAAACCTGTGCAGCCATGGCGGGAAGGAGCAAAGGAACCGATTACGATGTCGTATCGCTTATGCTTGCTGGTCTTTTTCAAAAATTTAGTCTCTCAAGCGGTTTAGTTTTTACGGATCTCAAATCAGAAGAAAATAAAAATTAAAAGAGAAATAGGATTTTTCAATAGTTGTTTCTGCCAAGGAATAGAGTAATATTTATTTTTCTTTTCTCTTTTTTATTTGCTTTCGGTGGTCCATGACTCCATCAGGCCTCTTTATATAAACCGAGACGAATTAGGGCTGAAGGTGCCCACTGCCCGCTTTGTTAATTCCTCAACTACCCCTCCATCTTATAATCTGAGAAAAAGTAAATAAATTCATAAAATCTATAATAATATTTTAATAAAGTTTATTTGTATATTACATTGGAATGATAATTCCATTACAATTAACTCATCTTTCGGTTTCAACAACCTTATTAACCGAAGAACGAGTTAATTTATATTATTATATACGATCAGTTCGTTCAATACTTCACATTAGAGGATCAATGACCTACTTTTGCTTCATAGCATTAAACATTTTATTTTCGTTTCATTTCCTATAATATATAAATCTTTATATAACTACAAACTTAATAATGCAAATGAGAGTTCATAGAAATTACTCTTTCCGTCTCCTTATTACTTGGCAGCAGCAAATCTCCATTTAGAGCACACGTTATTAGTTTCATGAATTATATTTGTTTCTGATTTTTAAAGTTAGCATTTACTCGTATAGTTCATGTTTTCTTCACATTACAACCATCTTGTTCAACACATTGACCATGTTTAGAAATGTACCACATCGTGAATAATTCATAGAATTCAATCCATATGTGATCTCGTACTAATAATGAATGTACGTTGCGGGGTGGGTGTCATAATCTACCCAATTGAAGTCTCAATGCACTAGAGCCATATTCATGGGCTAAATGTATATATTCAAGTCAAATTTATAGATATTGGCTATAACCACACACACAAATACGTCATGTGGCAGCTTACAGTTGTTGACATGTTGTTGGATAACTGTTATTGTGCCCAACACTCTGCTTAGCTATTAGTACTTTTTGGTTGATTCGTGCCATCTAAAGGTACGTGTCTCAAATATATTGGTTCGACAAACCGTTCAATGAATTGGAGCAATGAGGCATATACATGTTTCGACCCAACCGTCGTGATTTTACACTTGGTCAATAAATACTCATGCCATTTTAGGAGCCATATATTAGGGATTCGACATTTGAAAGTGACAAAATTTTTAAATCCTCATTGTGCATGACCATTTGGGCAATTCCTGACTTTTGCAAATATGTTCAAATGCTTGTTTGGTTGGTTATTTTTTCAATAATATGATGCCGGTTGTTCATGCCACGTCTAACCATGTCATTTTCAAATCCCGTTCCATGTCACGAGTTTTGGACCACAAGCTGCAAGGGCGAAGCCAGAATTTCTATTAGCCCGTGTGTCCCATTTAGGGTGAAGTCATGGGGGGTCGGCAGGTCCCAAAAAAAAATTCTTAGGTAGAATTTACGATATTTGAAAAAAAATTAAACGTAATTTTATGATTTTTCAACTTTTGGCCACCCCGAACTAAAAAAAAAAAGATGTATATAATTTCGATCCAAATTCTTAAACTATAATAATAAAGTATTTAATGAAATTATATTATGAAAATATAGAACCTAGATTTTTGTAATATAATTTTACTAAATATTTTATCATTATAGTTTAAGAGTAATTGAAATTCAAAATTGAAAATTGTTGACCGAAAAAAAAATCAAACTTGGATAATTTATAATTGGACATGGACGGAGTACTTAACGATAAAGATAAAAATATAATGTAGCAACCAAGGAGTTTACTTTTATTTATCCTTTTTTTATTTAGAACTGGGCTAAGGGAATTGTTAATGTAATGGGCTAGTAAATTATCAATCCAAATCCATCCCGTATGTTCCCATAAAAAAATTAAATTTTGTAATAAAAAAAAGAAAAATTATTTTGACCCGTCCTTCCCTCTTTCCCTTCGGCCCTGACAAGCTGACATGACCAGCGGGCTGGCAAATCCAAAAAAAATACAACCAACACATGGTATAGGCGTATAGCAATAAATCCTGAAAGGTGAATAATGGGATTAATCACATTACGAAATATATTCCTCCATATACCAAACATTACCCAGGGTATATGTCTCTATGATCGATTCCAATCTTAAAGCTCATAGAAACTAAAGAAGCATTAATAAATTTTTGTAAGTGTCCCTAAACCACTTGAGAATTCAAATATTCTTACTTTTGTAGCCAAGAATTAAGTTATGAATATTATGTAAATCAATCATTTGTAGGTGTGCCTTCATTAATTACTATGTACAAGGCGTGCTACTAAATGTTTTTTCTCTATCTACAGACTACAACTTCATGGATGTATACCAATCAACCCAACGAATGGATAGGCCTTCCCGCTTGCATGCAGTCCGTTAACGTTTGATTACGATTGTGAATGGCAATGACTCCTCATAAGGTATTCTATGTGTTATGTATTGAAATGCATAAAACATAAGAGAGGAACGTAACATACATTCGTAAGCTATGCTTGAAACAAATAAACTCAATTAAACACACATCAACAAAAATTATGAGTAAACTCAACAATTTTTTCCTGAAAGATGACGAAAAATACATATACAAACCCAACATACAGAATGGCGTTTAAAAAAAATAAAATTCAATAGCCATGGCGAAACTCTGTCCCTATCGCGCCTGGCATGCATCAAATCCCGACATCACAATTTAGCTTTTATGTCGTATTGTGATCAATCGGTTGGAATTCCGATAGACTTCTTTGAGACGAGCATAAAGCTAAATTGGCAGGCGGGGTGAATTTTGTTAAAACCTACTACTATAATAGAATAAATGATGGCTAACTGCTTGTTTCTTGCTCCTTATTTTATTTTTCAAATGCAATGGACAAATTAGTAATTTTAATATAAGTCAACTTTTTTTTTTATTTTTTTATTTTAAGACTTCCTATTCTATATGTTATTGTTGATCTATTCGGCATTTGTGTGTAATTAAAATCTCTAAAAGGCATATGATACGGAATATTCTTTAATTTTATAAAAGGGAAATTGTAATTAATATACACATGGAAATTGTAATTACCCCCAAACTTAATCCTTTTAATACAATAAAAAATTGTGTCCAATCTCATCAATTGTCATTAATAAAAGTTTACTATTTACTATCTATGTTTATGTTCATAATCTCGCCGGATCAACCGGGTTTCGAAGGCTTAAACGAGATGAATACATAAAATCTTGGAATCCGGATTTTGACCAATATTCCCGTGTCAACCTGGTATTTTACAAATAAAAAAAAAAATTATGTTAATTGTAGAAACTTCAAATCGCACTTGAGATCACTTTAATGGTTGGATTAGGGTGTATAAGCTAACGTTGGATAGCTCCTTGAGTTAGCTATGCGTGGTCGTTGATTTCAGGTCTATCGGACAACGTATGAAGGATTTATATGGAGTAATAAAAATGGCTGGACCGCGGAAACTTTTGCACTCTTGAATGGCTTCAAAATCTTTATCCGAACAACATATGACATTTATGTTTGTATTTTAAATCTTATGTTGGACTCACGAAGAAATTATATGCAACAAAACCCGTTAAAGGCAAAGCTCATGAAAATTTAACAGCCCTGACTCCTCGACTGCTCTACACGCATATGATGAAAACTGATTTAACATACAGATTCTGGTAGAACTAAAACTAAACTTGGTCAACAACAACCCCTTTCTTTCTCACATTCTAGCAAGCACCACTTTCAACTCATACTGCATATGACAACAGAATGCGTTGGGCCTCCTTGATCCCTCTCCTCTAAAAGAAACTTTCTTACTTCTGTGTAACCCGGTTCATTGGCTCCTGAAAATACTGAAGTGATATCAAGACTGCTTCCTGTTCACAATTGAAACGTTTTAGTGGCTGCAAGTACATAAGGGCACAGGTTTCCGTGTGCATATGTAAGAAAACTCAAGTTTTACCTCAGTCCTAATGGTTCTACTCCCTTGATGAGGGCAAGTATTTAAATACACGTCAAATATGTCGCGGACATTTTTTCCCTGCAATTGCAACTTTACTCGTCAATGTGAAGAAAATAAATTTGTTTCATGGTAAAATAGAAGGAAATTCAGCACTCAATCATAGAAAGAATTTGAATTCACGAGTCTGAAGTTAAATACTGTATGCTGTACCTTTAACGTATCATCCTCTTCAACGCATTCCTCCAAACCCGCAAGTCCACCAAAAGCAATCAAAAGGTGCCTGAAGGTGGTAATGATGCATTTAATAAAGAAATTTAAAAATACAATATGACAGATCACAAATGCCAAGTATCACTCTTGAAAAGAAAATTGACAAAATATCTATTGCATTATTGACATGCGGACTCTTGCCCTAGAAACAGCCATGGACCAATACAACAATTTACAAAACAATATAGGGAACCTGGTTGGTGATCAATAAGAATTTTTCACGAAAGACTAGTTGGTCAATAATCAACTTGAAACCAAAAGTAGGTTATTATTTATTTTATTGGCAAGAAAATAGAAAGAATCAGCAGCAATTAAAACTCAGACGGCCATAACTGATAAATTGGTATTGGTTTCCAAAAAAAAATTACTCCATCTTTTACACAAGGTGGGTAAGAAATAAATACCTGTATGATGGTAGGGTGAGTTCTGAAGAATTTATAACTAATCCATGTTCAGAGGTACCAATCCGATAATCATACCCTCCCTGCCATGAATGAAGTAATTGGCAAACAGATAAGTAATTAAGAATAATGATTAATGAGCTATGGCTCCAAGAATATGCCAGAGGGCAACGATAATGATAAATACCTGGTATGGGCAGTTTTTGAATACAGAACTAATGTTTGGAGCATATCGTACAGTATAACCCCAGTACATCCCCTCTTCAGTTGGCCTGGATGGAGGAACGATTTTCCGCAGGAAGTCTGAGATTAAGGGTATATGCACGAATCCAAGGATCTTTTAGCAAATGGAAAAAATGAAAAAAAAAAAAAAAGCATGTGAAATTCTATTCATTGGTGCAGTCAGCTATCATCCTCATAAGGGTTACCGACCTGCATCAAGATTACGATCTGTTCCCATCTCCACAGTTACCCTTTTTCCTGGTTCAAGAACTTGATCAATCATAACATTCTGCACCACAAGAGTTTATATCAAACATAATGCAGAAGCCAAACAGGTGAGCTATTAAAACAAGCTGCCAGTATAACTCATTCAATCTTTGAATGGACAGAATTGAAGAAATTAGTGTCGTCGATGGGCCATCCGGTCATGGACAACTGCTATGACTGATGATCAGGCTACATTAAAGATATGCTTTTCTCCATAACAACTCGAATCCAGAGTAGAATAAGCTCAAACATTTATACATATGTAGAATGCTTCACAATGAGTAAAATAAGCAACAAAAGAAACCTAGTCGAAAGTAGGAGGTTGGAATGGTATTAATGAAGGTTTAGGATATACTGTCTATCCTAACTGGGTTTCCAGGTTGGATGGAGAGGGAGAAGAATAGCCAATCAAATCATTTACAAACATTTTGTTAGCCAATAGTCTTCAATAAATTGGAGAAAAATCAAATATCAAGATTGTGCTAGGATTTTAGTTGGCAGTTGTCTCAGCATACACGTAGACACAACAAACAAAGCAAAAATCTACACATTAATTCTACAAAAGAATAACATGAATTTCGCGATACCCAGAAACTCAGCAAGCAAAAGTGGAATTTTTTACGACTACAAGTATACAACGGCCTGATTCTTTAGTCAAATACACTGGAAGTAAAAAAAGAATGAAAAAAGGTAGCATAAAGTGGACCTATACAAGAGGGAAAAGGTTTACTATGAACTCCTAAAGCTACATGAAATTGAACCAAGCAGTAAACAAACAGTACCTTGCTTAGACCCACATCTACAGGAGTCCCGACAGAACCTCGGTCTAGGTTTTCTCGAGTGATACCTACAAAGAGAAATATAAATGAATAATTAGATGACCCATTTACCACTTGATGTGCAGTGTAACACGAAAGACATACACAGTGAATAAAACTCCTATAGTGTAATGTAACAGAACCACACAAGCATCCCAAACATGTAGCAAAATAGAATCATGGCAGATAATAATTCACACTTATACCAGTAACCACCATTTGATACATGAAAATAACACCAGTCTGGAGTATTCACTTAAAAATTCAGATCCCATGTATGGAAGGAGGACCCAGATTCTCTTTATCATTGTAATGAAAGTATCTACTAGCTGTGGTGGCTGTGGAAACATAGAGATGGAAAGAGGACCCAACTAAAACTTTGCAGCTATCTATGAACAATTCTGTCTAGAAGCATGATAAGATTTATTTAGGCGGCAGAATAACAGCAAGCAACTTAGACAAATTTATGATGGTAGGTAAATTTGAATATGGCTTTATCCTAGAAACATCAAATGACTTACTCAGATAGATGCAACCTACCGTTATTAGCATCATGATAAAACATCAACTGGTATTGCAAAAGACAAGTAGATGAGAAAATTCAATATGTAGCATTTGCAACTTAAAAGAACCATGACTTCCAAAAGGAAGTAAGGAACCAACTTTTGGCAATCTTGTAAGTGCAGTGTTACCATAACAAATACCGTTAGAACAGAAGGAACAATTCTCAATGTCAAAAGGTATTTCAAAATTGAATATAAAAAAAAAAACAAGAAAACAAAACAAAACAAAACAAAAGAGCTCTCAATGTTAAGTTGATGAAACAAAGAAGTCAGGGATGAAAATAAATGATTATAGATTTTCTACCAATAAAATGGTGAAAAAGAAAAGGTTATGGGCATCAGCGAATTTATGTTGTCAACAGAACTTACCTGATGTTCAGAGATCAAGTGTAAGCCATCATGTGCCCGAAGTTTACTCAATTAAAATGTGGTATGAAATGAGAACATGCAAACAACAAATGGCAGGAAGGGTTGGAGAAATAGTGTAATACATGCACACAACATCTATTTCATACACCATTGCATGAACGGGTATCAGCAATTTGGAATGTGACCATGAATCCTAAATAAGTCTCAGCAGCCTAGCATAGGACATTATATACACTGACCCCGAAGGTGAGCTATCCAATCTACACATTTGAATACCTATTGCAAAATCTAAGAGATGCCAGTAAAGGACCAAGCAAAGATGATGTGATGTGTGTACCCAGGAAAGATAGTTTCAGGGGACCCTGATACTAAGCTGAAGGCCAATGAAGGCATGGAAGTGTGGAATATGATAAGTATCTAGGATATTACTAACTAAGAGCCGCCTATACCAAGCAAACAGACAACTTGACAAAATGTTCTAGAAGCAGTCAAACTTATAATTTATGAAGTGAAAGTACCAAGATCATTATGTTGACATTAGGACAAGAAAGCATGCACATGTTTCTAAAATGAGTAACTAAACTCAAAGAGTAAACTTTGAAAGCAAGCAGAGCAATATGATACACACAATAAGCTACTACAATACTTTAAATCATTGTTACTGAAGAAAGAAGTCCTTTTATTTGTTGATATTTTTACTTGGCCTATTATCGATAATTATAACTCAACTGAAACCCAAAGAGTGATTACATATCTAAGATGTTACCTTCCCTGTATGTAGCCCATTCATGCTTACGTAAATGATGTGGGGCATCAAGTGGGGGTAATGAACCCTGCACCAACCACATACAGAAATAAGTATCAGATAAGATACCAAGTGTAACATATTATTCTCTCACAAAATCAAACTGTCACGTCAGACTCTCACCACAAATCTTAAACTGTTATGCTTAGGGAAAAGACTCTTCCTGAGATACTGGGGTGTTTCAAGATACCTCAAGATTCTTATAAGAAAGGCAGCACCACTCTCATTCTCATCTGCATCGTTTTCCATTATTTCAGCAGAAGAAGCATCTTCCGAACTCTTGCTATCAAATATAACAATCTGTAAACAGAAGGCAATAATCAATTCACTGATTCTGTATAAATGAATAACATATTGAAAACAGCACGTGTCTTTCTGTGCATAGTATGTAGGATCTTCAATACAATAGGTATAATGTAGAGGCTCCAAACAATTATAGAACAATGCTAAAAGAGCTACAAAATGTACTCAAGAAAACACACAAACTAATATCAAAGGAGGCAGTTAGATATACCTCATGAATTCGGAATATAGCGGCAGCTCGTGCAATCTGACTAGCTAACTGTTACAACAAACATTATGACTGAACATTAGAAACGAGCTTAGTTAATACTTATCATAAACTCAAAACAGAATGGAAAAACACAAGAGCATAAAATCGTGAGAAGATTAGCAGTTAGTTACCCTAGTAGCGAGTTCAAGTGATTGAGCATTGTCGATAATGGAACCAGGAAGGGCAATGCTGACGGTAGGAAACTCCTTCACAGCAGGCGATACGTTGTCGTTTGGGAGAAGTTCCAATTTTTCTGTGTTTTTACTCTTCTTCTTTGGATGTTTCTCATCGTGAGATTCGGAACTACCGTTCGTCAAAGGCGCATCATGATTTTCTTCAGCTGCTGCTGATTTTCTCTTCTTCTTCTCCTTCTTATGCTTCCCCATTTTCACCGTCTCTGTTGCACTAGGTGATTCTGAGCTAGCGTTCGTCGAAGGCACATCGTCATCGTTGTGATTTCGAGATTCTTCGTTTCTCTTCTTCGATTTTCCCATTTTTACAGTGAGTTGAAGTAGGCGACTCTGTGATAGGGGGTTTTAAGCTTAAGCTTTGATTAGGGTTTTGCACCGTGAGTTTGTGTGGTGGATTTTACGAAACTAAGCAGTCTATGCTTGTTACCAGCAATGAGGGGTAGAATTGGTAGATCCGGCGGCATAATCCCAAGTGGTTTAAAATCTCACATACACTAATATACGGATTCGTTGATACGTCAATTATTTTCTTAAAAAAAATAAAAATTAATGTTGTAGTCAAGAATAATGAATTAATTATATATTAGTGTAAATCTCATATGGATTATCTTTCTTACACATAAGAGATACATATAATTTGATTACACGTATGTGACGTTTCCATCGAATGCTTTATATTCACAACAATAATCCAATTACTTCTAAATAACCCTCTAAAAAAAGTTACCTTCAAAACTGAATCACACTTGACCACGGAGTACATGACAATAGCCTCTCAAGTCTCAACTTCAAGGGCAGCAAGAAAGATTACTGCTTTATCTAAATGGTTAACCTCCAAAATGATCAATGATTTGGTGCCTTAACTATCCAAATCCTCCAAAATATCATATGAGTTGTTAAGTAAGTAGTAATTGTCCTTTGCTTTCGTGACATACTGACATGCATGGGATAGCCTAGTAATTGTAACTACATTAGTGAATATGCACACTTTGTGCTGTTCACAAAGTTGACTGAGAAGTGACAACACAATCTTGTCCAGTAGATTAGCACATCATTTCCCGTTATTATCAACAAAATCAGAAGAATCATCAATTCTTCATTGCTCTTAGTATATTTTCTTGATCTTTCTTTTTTTTTTTTTTTTTTTCATCAAGACCATGGCTTCAACGAAGCTGCTTGTGTTACTATATGGAATTCTTTCACTGTTTTCGAATACTTTTATCACCGGTTCGTCAAAGATCATCAGACATGGTTTCCCTTCTTCCAGGATCCAACCTGAGCAACTCTCTCTTGCCACACAAAGCACCAACAAGCCTTACAAGGAAACGTTCTTCACCCAAATTCTTGATCACTTCAGCTACAATCCAGAGAGCTACAACACCTTCCAACAAAGGTACTTGATCAACTACACATACTGGGGCGGTGCTAAAAACAACTCTCCAATCTTCGTTTATACCGGAGGTGAAGGAGACGTTGAGTGGTTTGCTCAAAACAATGGGTTCATGTTCGAAAACGCTCCACATTTCAGAGCTCTATTGGTTTTCCTTGAGGTATCATTTCTAGCTAAGCTGTATCTCTTTTAATAATGCTAACTGATATAGTTCCAACTTCCAACTCTACCAAAAGGTCGAACTGATGGTGAGAATTGAAATCTAGTCATTTATATTAATTCTCTGATAGTAACAGAAACTCACATCACTTTATATATGTACAAAATGCAGCACAGATACTATGGAAAATCAATGCCTTTCGGAGGAAACAGAGAAATAGCATACTCGAATTCGACCACTCTCGGTTGGTTGACCTCAACACAAGCACTTGCAGACTATGCAACTCTGATAACTGATCTCAAGAACAACTTATCTGCCACTGAGTCTCCTGTGGTGGTCTTTGGAGGTTCCTATGCTGGAAGTATGTGAATTTTTTCTTTCTTCTTTTTTCATTCAATTTCTTGACAGCTTCAAATGAGTTATAATAATATTTGAGCATAGTAGAATATTCAAATACAATCTATACTCCTATATAATAATTGTGTTAGAGAGAATAAGGTGAATTTCTGGTCTGTATTTTCTTGTTTTTGGGTGCAGTGTTGGCAGCATGGTTTAGACTAAAGTATCCACATATTGCTATCGGAGCTTTGGCATCTTCTGCTCCAATCCTCAATTTTGACAACATTACTTCCCCTTACAGTTTTAATAATATCATCACCCAAGATTTCAGGGTCAGTTTGATCTCACTCTTCTTGCATCATACATGTTTCCTTTATTCTATGTTTGCATCTATCACGCCATACTGAGAAATTGATTCAAAAGCGAACATATATGACTCCAGGCCAGTTTTTAGTAAATTATGTTTTAAAACTACTGTTATCATACAGAGTGAAAGTGAGAATTGTTACAAACTAATCAAAGGGTCCTGGCAAGAAATAAAAGACACAGCAGCAACACCTGGTGGACTGGAGAGACTCCGGAAATCGTTCAGAATATGCGAGTAAGCAATTCATGGTAAATTGTTCTAGAAAAAGAAAAAGAAAGAATGTAAAATGTATGTATAGAGATGTTTTCTGATAGTTCATGGTTTATTGTAATGTGTTCCAGGAATTATATCAGTGGAAACGCGTTAGAAGGATGGCTAAGTGCAGCTTATGTTGACGCGGCAATGATGGATTATCCAACTCCGACTAATTTCCTTATTCCCTTGCCTGCTTATCCTGTGAAACAGGTAAAATCTCAAATCAAAGAAAAAGTGCAAAAATTGCTCAAGGAATACAATGAAGTGAAGGTCACTAGGCCAGTTAGGCCACGTTTACTCCATCTGAAAAATCTGAACTGAACTGAATTTATTAAGCTTAAGCCAAATGTAGAAGTGAAGGCCAGTTAATTAGTCTATTTGCAACTTATTGCTGTAAGAACAGCATAGCTTATTTGCAAAATGGGATCTGTTTTTAGATTGAGCTTTAAGGAATCTCAACAAGCTCATGATTTAGCTCCAAACAGGCACCAAATCTATTTTCATCTTCATTTTCTTTCCTGAAAAATGCAGATGTGCAAGGCAGTTGATCATCCAAAGACTGGAAATAACACATTCGAAAAATTATATGGTTTGGCGAACATTTACTACAACTACACTGGAGATGTCAAGTGTTTCGATTTGAATGACAGTTCTGATCCACATGGACTTGGTGGATGGCAATGGCAGGTAAGTAACCAACTTTTTCATATGAAACAGAGAAAACAAAGACTAATTGTTAATACATGCATATGGCTTTTATCTTTTATAGGCATGTACAGAGATGGTATTGCTAACTGCTGGGAGCACTGCTGAGAGTATATTTCCAGCCTACAACTACAGCTACAATGATCGTCTCGAGTATTGTAAATATGATTACAACATTGAACCCAGGCCTACATGGGCTCCAATTGAGTTTGGTGCACGCGTAAGTAATTCGGCCTAAGTAGAAATAATAAAAGAGGCAGATTAAAGGAATTATGTGCTCATTTGTACTTTTGTTGGTTGATTTTGCAGCATATTCACAGGATTCTCAAGAAATTTGGAAGCAACATCATCTTTTTCAATGGACTTAGGGATCCTTGGAGCGGTGGAGGGTAAGTACTTGAACACGTGCACTTCAATTATCATCATGCAATATTTAAGGGGGGCGGATACCCCACTATGCACTGCGTCTGCCCATGTCCTACTCCTACTACTACAGCATTCTATTTCCAAAAGACAAGATTGCTAATAAGTTATCGATTAATGGCAGGGTTCTAGAGGATATATCCGAAGACATAATTGCCATCGTTGCAAGAGAAGGTAAGTGCACACATCAACTGCCAAAAGATTTGTTGGAATTGTTGCAGAAAATTAAACTGAATTTGTTTTGATGTATAATAGGTGCACACCATGTGGATCTAAGGTTCTCTACAAATGAAGACCCAAAATGGCTTCAAGATTTGAGGAAAAGAGAAGTCCATATTATATCAAACTGGTTGTCACAATATTATGACAGTCTCTGTGTTTAATTTCTTCTTCATTTTATTTTTCTTCTTTACCAGAAGAGAATAGCAATTCTGACTTGTGTTTTACACTTTTACTACTTGGAACTGATAATGTTAAGTATACACACACAAATATTGGCCCCGAACATTTATGTAGTCATTGTGTAAGAAATAATTCAAAAACTTGTTCTGATTATACGCGCGAATGATAAATGACATCCGCATATAAAATTAGCTTTACCCTTTATGAAGTGCAGAAACTCTTTACTGGCCCCCGGATGTAGCAGCAGGAGCTAAGACTTAGATACCCGCAAACCTCAACCCGAGAATGAAACTTGTATGAGAGATTAGGGGGTTTTGGCGAATCAGGTAATCAACAAGTATGCAACTACTGAAATACGAGTAACTAGTTTACTTGGATATAAATTTCCCAAATTCAAGCACAAGCCCCTGAGGAGAACATAGACATTTACACTATCTCAGATAGCCAATATTCAGGTCACCTCTCATCAAATGGCCAATAGTACTTCAATTCTATGATTATATAGTAAAATTCATTAAAATTCAAACTAAGTCTAATGTCCCAACAAAACACATAGATGTGGGTTCTACATGTGTAGGGCCCGCTATCATGTGTCTTGTTGGTACATTAGTCTAGCATGAAATAAAGTCAATTAGATGACCAACGGTCGTTGTCTCAAGTGGTAAGGTACTTGAGCGTACTTGATTTCACTTAGACAAGGTCTCGGGTTCGAGTCTTGTGGATGTAAAAAACACCGCTCTCGGTACTTAAACCTTGTTTATCGACAATTATATGAATTCACCAAACATCCAACATAATTTTCAAGCAACCTAACAATTGACAAGTATCGACATATTCTAATTTCAAGCATCCTTATAAAATGATAAATATCGATATCTTCTCATTCCAAACAACTTTACAAATCAAAGTGTTTTGTATCTTTAATAATGTCATTCCAAATTGTATTCAAGCATCGCGAGAAACATCACCAATTTGCTAAAAATAAAACGGTTAAGTGAGAGAGTGATGATACTTAATATTTTATCTAGTAGATTTGATTGATTAAGGAGATACGTGAGATAATGTGGTTCGTTGGAGAGAATTTAGAAATTGTAAAATTCTTGTAAAAGTTAGATTTTATTGAAGACAAAAACTTATGTGAGAGATAAGTTAGTTTGAATATGAGAAAAATCAATACTTATTAGTAGGAAAATGTTTAAATTGCATTAATTTAAACTATTAGAAGTAGGGTTTCCACGTATCACCAGACCAATTTGTAATTAATAATGGTGAATTTCATGTTATACCCCATCGATTTGCTCTAATTACAAATTACCAGCGGCTATTTCAACATTTACATTTTACGTCTAAAAGGCATTTTTGTTTGATTACAATTTTGCCTCAAATGTTTTATAATATGATTTAGACATGAACTATAGGCCAACAACATCGGTAACTCTTCATAGTCACCAAACACTCTTGTTATAGTCAAATCATCTTATTTTTTATAAAACTTATGGATCACATGACATGATAGAGTAAATGTTTAGGTCGCGTGAAACACTTTGAAATGCAGCTGGGAAAAACATTTAGGTCGGGCAAAACACATACTACGAAAATGTAACTGGGCAAAAGTTTAGGACTGCAAAACGCAGAAAAAATGTAGTCGTAAAATACGCAAATATGCATGAGTTAAGCTGTAAGGGGTTAAGACTGACAGTAAACAAATTTGTAAGCTCTTTATATTAAGAACCAAATATAATTGTTCTAGGGATCAATTCTACAAGAGTAGTTGCTGTTGGTGCTATTAAAATCTAAGAAAATTATAGATGTGTTGTCCTTGGTACGCAGTGTTCTCGCCTCGTTCAGCAAAACATTCGCAATCTTCTCTGCAGAATTGTCAACATTCAGCTTGTTTCCCTCCTTTGTCTGCGCACAAACAAAATATGAAAAGGACTATAAGTGGAACTGTCACCAGCTACCCAGAAATAGCATATAGCATCAGGATTCAGGAATGAGTGAATTTTCTTGGTCACATTCAGATTTAGTTTACCTGATGCACAAGCTGAACAGCTTTCTTGGTACTAACAACGTCCCAGAAGCCATCACTACAGACAAAGAACATAATACCTGGGTCAAAAGATCTTGTACGAAAACTCAATGTGATGGAAGAGCTCTGTTTCTGCCCTTTCAGCAAAACAACCTTACCTAGCTATAACAGCAAAACTATCGCTTGCTCGGTGTATATACAGCTTCACTAATGTATGGCTCAAAAGTGAAGCGAGAATCTTGCTCCTTCAAAAACTTGTCACCAATCATCCTAGCAAGGTTTATTCCTGACATGGAAAAAGTAAAGGTTTTACACAAAGCAACTGTGCCAACTAATGGTCAGTATGGTAATTAATGAAAAAATACACAATGTCTCATTACCACAAATTCGAGTTTCTCCATCCTTTAGAGGCATTCCTAAGGCTTGAAAACGGGCTCTTTCAGAATAACTGACTATTCTATGGTCTTCTGTCATCTTTATCTGTTTCCCTTCAATACTGCCAAAACATGGAACCAATCAGAAAACATTGTGCAAATAAAATGGCAGAAAATGAAATTCGATCGGATCCACTAATTTACCACTTCTCCAATTTCCATCTCATTGAGACTAGACTATGGTTTTAATTCAGAAAGGCCTATGCGGTGTAGAAGCATCGTTGCTCAGATTGGATGTTTTTTCAAGTGAAAATCCTAAAGTTGGTACAAAAATATTTGTGTCGGATATCCTCTTCGAACCAAATCTATCATATGTTGCACTAATTGATAAAGATTCAGCCCAATGTCGAACACTTTAGAGTAAAAGATAAGCATTAAAAGCATGCCAAGGTTGTTGTTTGCTAATAATTCCAGGGGACCAATGTGCTTGATAAGTATTAGCTCGTGGTTTGTGGAAACTAAGAACTTCCATATAAGTCAGAAAAAAACTATATGTACAAAGTGACAATGCTGGAAAATGGGAATGCAAGGGGTCCATGAGAATTGAGATGTTATCTCAATTCTCAAGTGTGCAATTTTTTTTTAGGGAGAACTGAAGTGTCTCAAATCAGATGATCTAATAAACTCAAATCAGAAGTACTTAGGATGGCATCTCTCTCCATGAATTCATGAAGTAAAAAGACATGAGCTAGGAGAAAAATTTCAAAAAACCCTTGTCATCCTAACAGAGAACTCGGTGACAAGTTTATTTCATCTGAAATTTTGAATGATCAAATCCCAATAAGCAGCATGCGTATGCAATCAACACTCAATAATAGCTCAATATTTCATCTGAAATTCCGAATGATCACATCCCTATAAACAGCATGTGTATGCAATCAAAACACAATAATAGCCCATTAGTCTGGATGAAGCATTTTTTTACCCTCCAAGAACTACACAAGGAAATGTGACACTAAATGCATTTTTCCATATTTGCGTTGATGAATCTGATAGAATGGGCCAGTATCGTATTTGGAAACCTTGATCAGATAAATTCAGAAAATTGCAAGATAAGCATGCTGGATATGAACACTTACTTTACAACACAAGCAGAGTCCCCAACATTTGCACATTGCACATAGAAATTTTCCTGGCCATCAGTCCACAGCAGAAGAACTGTTGCAGTACAACCCTGAAGAATTTTTAGTATTAGGATAAAAATTACATCAACAATGCATCCCAAGAAACCTATTAACAAACTAGAGAACTTAAATCAAGCTACAGTTCCAATTCTCACGATAATTAAAAAAAGAGTGCCTTACATGGAACAAATTTAGTGCATATGGAATAATAAAATCAAAACTAGGAAAAACAACTGCAGCACAAAAGTCTACTGGAAACTTCAGGGCAAGGAAATAACTAAAGTTTCTTAGTACTATTTTTTAAGAGCAGCTCATGGTTGTTGTCCAAATGCAAGTCACATGGTAATTGCAAGACAATGCAATGAACCTGGGAGTCAAGGAGAAATGCAAGTATTGTTTATCCCTCTAGTTTTTCACACCCCAGGTCAGTGTTAGGGGGGCAAGATATCACAGTCCTTATTTGGTAGTTATTCCAAGAATCAGGTTCTCAAAGTAAAGGAGAGCGGTTCATAAAAGGAGAACTCTATATACCATCTTTATAGTCATTATATGAATATATAGCAAATACAATTTGTGAATCATCATATCACTAGCAAAACGAGTACTGAAAAGCACACATCATATTGGAAAATAACAATGTTGATTTGTAATTGCCAGATATTTCAGGACAATGTAGACTGCATGTAGAGAAGGCTATAGTTACAATTGACCCAACACGATTCTATTATAGGTTGGCAGCCTACTACAATTTTAAAGGCTTCATTAATGTTGTTGGAGAAAAAATAATATAAATCAGGTTTAGGAGTTCTACAGTTCGGCGGGGGGAAGTACATCTAAGACTATAGAAACACCATAAAGAATGTCATAAACCTCATAGTAGTGACTAATGCGTTCTTCGGTTTGAGAAAATGCTTCTCTGAGGACATCAGATGCATCACATTGTGTTAAAACCTTCTTTCTTCTGAATGAATCCGACAAGATTCCAGCCATAACTTCAGGCATTATTCTGTGATAAGAAATTTGTCAGTTCTATGTTTTTCTTCTGTGCAAATGCATTAATGTCGTTTTTTTACACTTTAAATGAAAAATTAATGATTTGAACAAGACTGCACATGTGGTCTTGGTAAAAGAAAAAAAGAATAATAAAACGGTTTCACCAATAGTAGCACAAGTAGTCAAAATGACAGTGTGGGAGCCTGACAAAGAATGTAAAATTCAGAAAATAGAATACTAACTTGCTAGCAGAAGTGGCTGCATCTGAACCACCATGCCCGTCGCAAATGCCAAACACCCCAAACTATAATAGGAAAAGTCAATAATCAGATGGTTGTTCAAGGCACCAGAATGGACTGAAAAAAAAAAGACTGTTTAACTTCAAACCTCATTAATTCCAGTGAGAGGCCACTGGTAATAGCAGACATCTTCCATGGGTAGCTTTTTTGCTCCTCGGCGCATGGACATGGCATCTGCAGCTATACCAATCCCAAAAGGGATTTGGCATTCTGTTGCAGCCACAACCTGGACCTGCAGGGACAAAGATGAGTAAATCTAGTAAATATATGCAAAATCGCATAATATCATCATCTTGAGGTGATCAAGAACCAAGAAAAGCAAATATAATCCACGAAAACACCTAGCAAGGCTACATTTGTTTGTGGAAGGACAGGTTATTTCCTCAAATTCGAAGAAAAAGGACCGGAAAGAAAACACAATGAATGATAAATTTCAAAGAGTAAGGAAAACATGTTTTATTTACCGACGCTACATACACTTAGCTTAGTACATATGTTTAGGCCAGTCTAGTTTAGCCTAAAGCATATCCTATCCATTCATCCCAGAGAAGAGGAGTGCATAAATTGGAGTTGGGGGTGTATAATACAATGTTACATTTACTAATCCTCTTGTCACTCAAACGAAACAGAGAGGTACCAGAGGCAATACCTATACAAGGCTCTCTCAGATCTTCAAATCCATAGTTCCGAGCAAATATAAGCTAAAAACATTTTAGCGTTTTTAACGAGACCAAGATTCATTTTGGACTAGGGGTACACCAATAACAAATTCCGTTGGCATAGTGACATGAAGGAAGAACATGCCTTTTCCTCCCCGACCAAGTATTATGTGAAAGAATGATATTGTTTGACAAAGAAGACAATATCGCAATTACAAAAAATGCAAATTAGGTATCATCAACTTAGCCGTAAAGTAATGGTGAACTATGCAAACATGTCAATTCTCCAAATTTAAGATCAGAAATAGTGGAACTAAAAACTCACAAATCAGACTGACAAACGTGATAAATGAATGCCATGATACCAAGTATGGTCAATGGAAACTTACACTAATCTTTGAACTTGTGCCAAAAGTTATTACGTCTCCACTTGAGAGTTCAACAGGATTTCCCCAATGTCTACTTCCAGATTGATGATGGTGAACTATTAGGGAATTCAGGAGCGTACCATTCAAGCTTCCCATGTCTACAAGCTCCCATTTCAATTTCTACAGGATGGACTTATCAGAACACAAGACATAATTTAAAGACTCAACTGGTAAGTAGCATATGTAAATTTAAGCTTACATTTACATTCCAATTAATCATTGCATGCTTGCCAGAAACCTCCGAATCCTTTAGCAATATATCACCAGGTGAAACTCTACCAATAGTAACTGGAAGTTTGGATGCATCTGTTGACTGTACAGAATAGGAAACACCACGGGAAGGCCCAGCGATTACCTCCAGCATAAGAATGCTTCCTGCACTTCTAAGAGAGAAACATGATCACATCTATTACAGATTTCTACCATCTGTCAGAAATCTTAAAACTTATTCAACAAATGGGATGAAAATTACTCTGGGATGCAGTATTATTGGGTTTAGAGCTGTAGGTTGAATTTTCTCTTTCTTCATGTATCTGCCCTTCAGCAAAATGATTTGCTGGAATAGGACGTTTCAGTGTTCGACCAACCGAAGAATCCTCCAAATTATCTTGTATGTCTAGAATAAAACTGTCACCTGGACCAAGATATTATATTAGCAAAATCAATTTCTCCCCAATACATGAACGGACATGATACAGATAGACTGCCATAGCAATAGAAAATAAAAATGTGTTAGTGTTAGAAGCAATTACTATGCATCAACTTAGGAGATGTTGATAGAGCTCTCTTAGGTGCTACTGTTACAGAATGAGGCAGACTAACGCTCCCTTGTGCTTGGTGTCCAGCTCCCTCAATGGAGTAGCTTATGGCGGACTCACTACTACCGTCCTCGAAAATGCCGTGATCTTCAGACACAAGAGGCCTCTCAATGTCGTCAGCCTGAAAACAGAACACTTTAGAAAGAAGCCAAAAAGAAGCAATGTATATAAGCAAGGGGAGAGGGGCAATGATTGCCTATTCTTCTGTAATGACAAATAAAAACGAAAACACCAGTCTGCAGTCTGAATCACGTCAATTAGCCAAATCAAAAGTGACAGCAGATATAACTGTGAATCAAAAGAGCCTATATTTTTTATGTAACCCATGAATTGGTGACTAAGAGGATCTTTCTGCTTTCAACACACTCAATCATTGAGAGCTACGTGCATAGCCTCACATATTCCACTCAATCTTCACAGAGGATAACTTCCCAGATTTCTATGATTGCACACTACATAAAACAATCAAGTTCCACCCTTATCTTCACATTATGCAGCCTTGTAGTATTTCGCATTACGCACGGACCTTACTCTGACCTATAAACCTAACTCATGCTCACTCACTAGGACATACACAATGATGCCTAACATACACTTCAGCTGATCCAAATTAGTAAATTACACCATGATCCATAAAATAGAAACCTTTTACTAATTACTAAATGAGCCAAATATGGTTACCATCATCTAAATATACTGATCATCAAGATCAATCAGGCTCTACAGTTTTTAAAAAAAATGCCAATCCAGCTGAAATGATCCTTAAGAACAAAATAATTAAAAATAAAAAAGAAACAGATTAAATCTAGAAATGGGCACCCACAGCAACAACAAAACAAAATAAATAGGGGGATTCAAAAGTCAAAACCTATTAAAAAAATAATAACGAGAGCCGAGATCAAAAGAGATCAATAAATTCTACCTTGGAGGTGAATAGGGCACGAGAGCGGTGGTGGTGGTAGGCGGGGGAGGAGGAGAGGAAGCGGCGCCATGGTTTGAACTTGCAAGCGATGATGATGGCAAGGATGAAGAAGAGAATCAGCATAAGAATCACTACAGAAACACTCAAAACAGGGGAAGACGATAACAACACACCAATGTTCATCGCCTTCTCCTCCTCCATGTATGTACTGTGGGTCTGTGATTTGATTTGATTGAAGAAATTAATTTTTTTATTATTTTTATTTTTTAATTTTTTTGGGGTTTTCTGGTATGAGCGAGACGAGAAAGAAATGTGGATTTTGTTTGGTGGTAGTAGAATAGAAACAACTTTTATGTACGTGCAATGAAATGGAATGATATGCAAACCAAATCAAATTTGGAAATCAAGCAATTACCATTACCAACCAACAAACTCATAATCATAAAGATTGATCGTTTTAATAATGAATTCTAATTTTATATGCTTTTTGAAAAACGACACAGACCAGCATCTGGTTAGCTCACCTTTTAAGTAACTTTAATTTTGCACCCCAAAATTTTTTTTTTCTACAGAGTATGTCGATATGTTCCATTTAATTGAACAATTATTAGTTGAAGGATAGTTTTTGGTAAAAAAAAATTATATCACTAATATCCGTTTTCACAATTAATTTAAACCGTGCAATGTCGATTCTTTTTTGGGATGTAACTCTCCTAGTTTTTTACATTCACAATATTCGAACTCGATTATTACGGGTAACAAGAGTATTGAATTATTGTGATGAACCCAATTGGTTAAATAGATTGATAATGTAAATATATTATTACGGTATATTATATGTAAAATTATAAGGTGGTTAAGTGGGTCGGTGAATAAGAGATGCATGGTTCAATCCGTAACAGGGACATAAGGCGGTTTAGGTAGTGTAGAAGTAGTTGTAATATTTGTCGTTTAAAAAAAAAAATCTATTAGATGTGTTCGGAGGTTACTCATGCGCACCGCTGTTTTAAAGAATGCACGCCAAACGCCAATGTGCTCAAATATTCATGAGTCCACACTAATAGCTGAGTTTCGATCCCCGGGGAGGTTATGTTCTTTTCACCTAAAAATTCTTAAGTAAATTTGCAATGAATTAAATTTGATCCGAACAAAACAAATGAGAATTAAATGTTTTTTCAGATAAAAATAATAACAAACTGAAATTGACAAGAAAAAACCAATATATTTATTCCATCAAGCCAAACTCACATCATACTTTTTTTACAGGATCTCAAAGTAAGAAAGTACATTCTCTATAATAGACACAAATTATACATGTGCTTACAAGAAGCACAATCCAAAAACTTCAGTTCAAGAGAGAAAAAATGAACTGTATGCCGTGCATATATTATGGTACAAGTCCTCGGGTAAACCACAACAAAATGCATACATATGGTCAACTTTTATCATACATGAAAAAGGCTCGATAGGTACTATAACTGTCGTAAAATAAAATTTTCACCACCAGCTTCTGAGCTCAGCTCCAATAGGATGACTCCGGTGCACATTTTTACAGAAGATTGCACTCAAAGTTAACTGACTCAGGGGTATGCGATCTGCTGACTCATTCAGAATGCCAATGATATTAAGCCTGTGAACAGGGCTGCTTAATCAACCTGTCTGAGCTTTAGTAATGAGACATGTAAATTTAGTGCTACTTGTATTCATTTTCCCGGAGATCCCAACTTGGAGCGATCTCTGGTTCTGTTTAAAAATCGGTCCTTTGGAGATGATGTTTTTACCGTGCCAGCTTGGCGAAGGAGCTCTGCATCATGCAAAATTTGTAGTCAACATCAGAAAAGCCCGAACTAGCACTGCTAAATTGCAGTGATTCAACAATCAAGAATGTATTCTCTATAAGGTAACCCTTCAGACTCATCAAGTTAACACGGAGAACATCCGGATCATTCATGATATGTCTATAGCCATAACAAGCATGGTTAATATACTCCCAAGTCCTTACTCCATACATGATTTATAAATAATGTTCTGAATAAGCATACGGGGAGACAGGCAAAAGTGAGCTTGCATATATAGACCGAGGATGGAAATTATAATCATTGTCAGTGTTTATGCTTTAAGCATGCTAAAGCTATGCTGATGAACAGCTGAAGTTGGTGGATTATCTAGTGGTAGTCAGTTTGACGGCTTTGTGCTGCATTATTCAAAAATTATGGTAAGAGCTTAATACATTTCCAGGATGAAACCGAGTCTATTCTATTGTTTCCTTAATTTGTGACAGGAAATCTGGCTTACAGATACTCTTCTTAATTACGTCAACCTCCATCCAGACTGTCAATCTAATCTATTGTGTTGAACAGACCTAGATATAAACTTGATGTGACACTAACGGAGGTACCTGTCTTAATTATCAGCAAGCTTGCTATATGCGTAACATTAAAACTGCAGTGGGATACCCTTATTAGGTAAAACATGAGACGGGCAGAAGAAGATTAATTGAATAATCTACAGTAAGTATTACACTAATTGACAAGAACTACAACTGTGCAACACTGCAGGCAGTTTCTAACTGGAAAAGCAGTGACACTGATTAGAACCAGAAAAAGCCTGCATAGTTAAAGTGGGTAACCATCTTGAAAGTGCTCTAGAATGAAATGCTTGGGATGTAATGATAGCAAATCGCTATGAATTGAAAGGGAAACTCAGGAAACTCAAAGAATAATTGGAGAAAACTCTCAATAATGTTCAATATCAAATCATAATCATCAAAACATCTCTAAATCTCAAGATTTTAGCCTTTATTTATACGCTAGATGGCCTAAACAAGGAATTAGACTCAGTCCAGAATTCTACTAAAATACATAAATCACCAAATAATAGAAATAATAACAAAATTTCCGTCATGTGGTCAATCTCAGGTATATCTAATAATGTTCCTAATTTTCGTCATGTGGTCAATCTCAGGTTAGATATACCGAATTCCTCCTCATATAACTGAAGTGTACTCCTAAGGGAGGCTAATGATAATTCAGCTTGAGACCATCATCCAAAACATAAGCACATGTATTATGCAATTTATCAGTCAGAACAGACTTCACAATATAAGATACATAAAAGAATAAATAACTTGCCTCTCTTCCTTTCAAGCTCTTCATCAAGTTCTTCTTTCCATCTTTTCTGTATCTCAGAGAACCTGATTATGGGGATAAAGTTATCTCAATCTTAGACTAAGGACTGCCAAAAGGTTCTGTGAGAAAATCTAAGAAATGGAAAGCACATACCTTGGAGTAAGTGGATCACGTTGAGCATCAGGAAGCTCTGTGACATCCCGAGAAGCTTGAACGCTTACATCACCAACATTTGATACACGTCTGAAGCTCCTGGTACTTAAGGTAGTGTAATCAACATCAATGGCTGCAGAAAGTCTTCTATTAACTACTCTAACAGGGGATTTACTTTTGGGAGGCAAGTTGCATATGCTTGATATATTTTCCTTGTTCCCGGGACCAACAAGACTTTGAGAAGCAGCAACATTCAAAGAATTGTAAAATTCATATAGCGGTGACTGCAGCCTTTTCAATTCCACAGCCTACATGAGAATGACATAGCAAAAGCGCATGAGGCAAACTCCCTTACCAAGCAATAAGACCGACACACACACAGAGAGAAAAATCATAATCAGGGAGGGAAAGAACAAAATTCTACGAATTGAACTTGACTTTCAACTATGATTACAGTATCCTGACGTCTGCATTTTTATGAGAACCTGGTATATCACCAGACCAAGGGAGAGAGAGAAAGAGGGAGAGAGAGAGAGAGAGAGAGGGGGGGGGGGGGAGAGAGACGAGTGAGGTCAGAGTTAGAGGTATGATATGTTTTCCAATAATCACCTTCTCATCAAGAAATTCTTTAATCTTTGATTCAGTTACTTCATCATCTTCTTCAGTTTCTGACTGCCCCTTAGAAATGTGAAAGTATCCACCTCACCAGATATCAAAAGTCTATTGCCAGTTTCAACTGTTTGTTCTGGAAGAAACTGTTTTCCACTTTGATTCAATCCCGGCTTTTCACCATCCATGCATGTCCAATCATGATTGGGTTCCAACATTAGATTCTGTATCAATTAAAAAAATTAACAAAACCGTCACTCACCATTATAATCTTTGGCCAAAAGAATCAGCCAAGGTATTTCAGGAAATACTTTGTAATAAAAGTACATAATCCACTCATTTACCTGATCAGAACCACTAGAAAGAAGAGTTGATGTAAGTTTCATGGAAGAACCAAGTACCAAAGCATCATCTTCATCTATTAGGCACATGTCGTCATCATAATTTACAGGTTGCCATAAAGATCCTTCTTCTGACCACTGTTCAGCATCCATCACCGAGCAATTAGAACCACCTAAGGTTTCAACATCCTTAAGTCCATTGCACGATCTCCTTGAGTCTAGCATTATCCTGCAGCATGAAGAAAGTCTTTGACGTTTAAAACTGTTTCAATGAACAGATTAAAAAAGAAATGCAAAATTGTATTTTAAAAATAAAACAAAACACTTACGACTTCTTTGTACCAACCCCAAGCGCTTCTATCTTATTCCCAGAATCATCCTGCTGATTCAAACACTATGGTTACAAGTACAGACAAAACGTTTCAAATCAGAATTTAAGATGAAGAGTGAAGCATTGCTCACCAAAAGTGAAGAGCGGGAGACAAGAATTGGTTCCCGGCATTCTCCAGTAACAAATGGATGCTGAAGTATGTGCAAAGGAAGAAAATGTGTTATTAAAAAATAAGCCATGAAATCAAAGTACATCATGGCAAAGCATGAAGTGCAGAGATGTCCCATAATACAATTTTTGCAGCTTATGAAATTAACTGGGCTAAAGCTTTACCTTCAACAACTCTGATGCGGTATGCCTCAGATGTGGTTCCCTACAAAAGTTAATAATGAGGAAAAGCAAAGTAAGTAGGAAGCAAGAAATTATGATCTAAGAGATGCTCATCTGAGTGGAGTCAACGACTACCTAAAAAGCGTTTCTGAAAAAAAGAATACGAAAATGCAAGACAAACTGAGTTATCTAACTTAAACATACTTCTGTAAACATTTTAACAAGAACTCCTGTGCCTCAACAGAAAGATGGTCTGGTATTGGTGGGTGAGATTTGGTTGTGCCCACATAGAAGAGAGCTGCAACCTAAAATAATGGCAGCAGTTAAAACCCATCACGTCATGTTAATAGGAAATAATCAATCTTAAGTAGATTCAAGAAACTACTTCAAAATTATACTGTATACCTCCTGATACTGTTGGCTCCATGGAGCTTTTCCAGTTGCCATTTCAATAACTGTACATCCAACACTCCATATATCTGCTGAACTATAGTGTTTTGAGAAAGATACAGAAACAGATTAAGGTGAAGTCATAAGTGATACAAAATATCAATTTATGTTGAGAAAGCACTTCGTGAAACTGAGGGAAGTATAGAAGATAGCTAAACTAAGGTAAGTATAAGATACATAGCTCTCAAAAGGTTGGAAAAGAGATTTGTTTGCTAACTAAGATAGCCCTTGAAAATAATTTTCAGCCAGTTCATATGATGATAGCAGATATTCATCGTACTGGGTATTAGAACATTACTTGATTATTTTTTGGGTGCAACCATAACAAGGAACAAAATATGGTGGAGTCAACAAGCCAACAACACAATAATAGCTCCCTCTTTTGTGAAAATGATATAACCAACACCTTTTGGTTCAAATCATTTACTAGAAATATAGAAAAAGGAAAAACAAATTGAACTCACAAAGGTGACATAGAAAAAATGTGGCTCTCTACTCTTCTTTTTTTTTATGGGTGGGTGGGGGGAGGGTACTAAGTAATAAATGCATCAGAAGAAAGGAGGCTATTCGGGAACCAAAATCTTGTGACAATTAGTTGATGTTGTATGTCAAATATTGTTAGCAAGAAATGTTAATGTCATCAGATAGCGAACTGAACTGAGTTTGACTTACTAGCTGTGGCCGCTCTGAACTATCACTTCAGGAGCCATCCAATATGGAGTACCCTTCATTGATTTGGCACCAGTAACAGTAGCCTGCAACAATATTCAATCCTATTCGATACAGTATTGGCAAAAAGAAATATGAAACGCTTAATGGAAGAGATAAAGTAAAACATACCAGTGCTTCTACTTTCTTAGATGCTCCAAAATCGGCAAGTTTAATGCAGCCTTTATTGTCGACAAGAATGTTTGCACCCTAATTTAAACGAGAATGACTTAGAATGTCCAAACACATGAAATTTTCTAGTGAAACCAAATACTTTCAAATAGAAAGTACCTTGATATCCCGATGCATAATCTTGTTCTCATGAAGGTACTCTAGTCCTACCAAAATTTGTTTCGTATACATTCGAATTACCTGGAATACATATATTATAATAAAGTTAGAAACCCCTGAACAACATTACAAGTTTCTCAAATGTTAAAGTTCTAAATCCAACAGGCTGTGTGATTTCTGAAATTATATAGAACCACAAACTGTAAGGAGATTAATAAAGGTTCCAACAAGGATGACATCATAAATAGAGTATTTCATTTACAGCAGTGACACATATTTAAAATGTACTCCACATGTCTCAATTTAAAATTGGTATCTACAAAACACGAAAGGTTCATCACTTACAGATTCAGGAAATGACCCGAACTTTCCCAGGAGGGACGCAATGGATCCACCGGGGACAAATTCTAGTAATATATTCAATGAATCGTCCTCTCTAACTGTTCCCAAGTATCTCTAGGAACCAACAAAAAGTAAAGCAGGTTAGAATTTTATAAAATTGCTGTTTGGATAATTTACAAGAGAACTTACATTCACCTACCACTATATTCGGATGTGAAAGATTTTTCAACAAATTGACTTCTTTCTCGAGCTCCATAATATATTCCTGACATACACATTCCATCACCAATCAGTTAAATACAGTTTTCCAGTGCATAGATATATTATTAAGGACATACTACGAATAAGAAGTTTTCAGCAATAGTGATAAATAATTTTATAGCTGGTGCTTATATGTGGTAGGAAGAAAGCAAGCAACTAGCTAAAGCACTAAAACGAAACTCTGCAAATCAGATTCAAACACTTCAAGCTATTTTTTTCTTCTTTGTTTTTTTTCTTTTTTTTCCCAAGCTGTAATAGCAACAAATGATCAATATAAAAAAAAGTTCAAACAAGTCCAGCTAAACTAAACTTTTTTATAAATATAAACTGCATATCTCATTCAAACACATTTTCAAGCTTATCAGTTCTTCACTTAGCTGTACTAGTACAGTACGATCAATGTGACTGAAGCTCAAATGCTATACCTGTGTTTTCTTCGAACTGCTGTTAGTTGAAATGGCAACCTGAATCAGAAAAGGACGCAATCAACAAATTATACACAAATTTTCAAGCTCAAACTAATTAATAAAGTAAAAACTAAATAAACCTCTTTGACAGCAATCAACTCTCCAGAATCCAGATTCATCCCCATGTAAACCCTACCAAAAGCGCCACACCCAATCATTTCCCCTTTCCTCCACCGGATAACAGGCAGCTTAGCTACCTCCTTCTTCTCCACCAATCTCTCTTCCTTCATCACTCTAGGTTGCAGCATCGCCAACGGCTCATCCTCAATTGCTACTTCCATCGGTGGTAGAGAATCATCATCTTCCTCCATCGTTACTTTTCGTCTCGGTGGTGTAGAAATTAGAGGCGGTTTACTGAAATATCCGATTCGTGATTTACGGATGCTGGACCCTAATTTTTCAACAAATCCACCCAATCCGGCTGCGTCTTCACCAGACGGTTTGAAAACGAATGATCTCCGGACGGATCCTATGAAGTCTTGCATCACTGGAGATGGTGAAACTGGAAAATGTACGAAAATTGGGGGTTAACTGATAAGAGAAATGATCTTTAGGGGTTTCTTTCTGGGATTGTTCTGAAGGCGATGAGAGAGAAGAGGGAAAATTGATAAATTTGAAAAAAAAGCATAAACTCGAAAATTGGAAATGTTATTTAATGTTATTCTTCGTTTGAGCCCCAAATGATTTTGTTATTTATGAATTAACCACATAAGAATTTGAAAGTATCTCGAATCGAACCGTTTTCACTAGAGCATGCAAAACAGATCAATCGGATCAAGTTGGATCGGTTATTCTGGATAACAAGCATTCTAGTTGTTGCGGTCCCTGGAGGCTTTGGTTTAGCTTCTGGATAACAAGCATTCTAGTTGCTACGGTCCCTGGAGGTAGTGCTGTTACGCGAATCGAGCCTTATCGAGTACTCGGCTTAGCTCGGCTCGTTAAGGCTCGGCTCGATAACCTTATCGAGCCGAGCTCGAGCCTAAACTTAGGCTCGTTCCACTAACGAGCCGAGCTCGGCTCGGCTCGCGAGTACTCGGTAAGGCTCGTTAAAGCTCGATATCATGTAGATTATGAGTAGTATTAGTATTATAAGTTTTGATTTAAGTTTCAGATTATTGGCTTGAATTGCTTATATTTGCATATTGTTAAACTTTATGATTTCATCATTTGAGAGTTTATTCTAATGCATAATCTTGAATTTGTTTATATTTTATTTAATTTTTAACATATTTGTATGGTATTTATTAACAAACGAACCGAGCCAAATGAGCCGAGCTCGAGCCAAATGAACCGAGCTTGAGCCTGAAATTAAGCTCGCTTCATTAAACGAGCTGAGCCTAGGCTCGACTCGTTTGTTAACGAGCTCGAGCTCGAGCCTGATTTCAGGCTCGCTTCGTTAACGAGCCGAGCCTCAGCAATACTCAGCTCGGCTCGGCTCGTTAAACAGCACTACCTGGAGGCTTTGGTTTAGCTTCCAAGTTGTTAGGGGTTAGGTTTTGAAGTCAATGATAGGGGAGAGGGAAAAGTGGTAAATTTGAGAATATTGGACATAAGTAGAGGCAGCAGACAGACCGTTCAGATTAGATTGTATCAAGTGTCCGGTTTTGTTTCGTATGTGTTCGTGTTTTAGGTCTTGATCGACTTCGGGTGTTGTTTAGAAGATTCAAGACATTTCGGATCGGATCAATTCAAATTCAGTGTTGATTGAATATTTGAACGAGAAATATTACTACACTATTTAATACTTTCTCGGTCCCGCCAAAGCTTTATATTTATTTTGTTGACTTTATCGGGTCTCTGTTTAAATTTAAATTAGTTCTAAATCGTACCCAAAATATAATATTTGAACACATTATTATAGCGAAAATCTTATATTTTTCATAATATATGTACAAAATTTTTTTTTCTTTTTATATGAGTTTTAGTTAATTCGAAGTCAAAGAGAGGTTAAAAAATCAATAAAACAAATGGAGAATATCTGAACCGATAGAGGGAGTAGTACTACAGTGATGTTGCATCACCGGAGATGGTGAAACTGCAAATATGCAAAAATTGGTTTTTTTTTTACTACATCACACTAGTATATTAAACTAAGTCAAATACGCCAAGATGTATTCTAGTGGCTCATCCAAGAATCCTCCGCCCCGTCCTCCACCATCCTCAGTTTTGTAGCTCATCCGTGCTAAATAGTTTGCACACTCGTTCCAGTACGCTACATAAGACGAAAAGTTGTGGTTAAATATTAATAAAAGTTATATTTCCTCCGTTTCATTAATAACTTCCTAAGGGAACTATTTATCGCGACCTTTGACCACGTATAACTTTTAAATTAAACTATATCAATATAAATTAAAAGTTGATTATGAAAATATACTCCATTTAATTTCATAATATAATTTTATTATATTTTTCTCGAATGTAATTTAGGAGTTATACGTGGTCAAAGTTCGCGATGAATAGTCCCCTTATGAAGTTATTAATGAAATGGAGGTAGTATTTAGTTGCTGCAGACTGCAGTGGAATAAAGTTGCATCGGAAAAGAATAGTAGATAAAAAAAAATTATAAAGAAGGAAAGTTGATAAAATTGAAAGTGTTGGACATAATGATCGCATGAAACATCATCTCTAATGACTGTCTAATGAGAACTGACCATCAATCATTGTCAAATATTCAAGTTACCACGCTCGTGATTAATTGCATTGATTTGTAATAATAATAATACAACATTGCATATAATATGAATTCAGTATCATGACGACCATATCAACAAAATCGGTTCATTCCAAAATAGCATAACTCATGACCAATAATATCTACATACATATTCATCATAAATCCATGTCATTTGAATATGTAAATCATGCAAAGGGACGAGGTCAGAAATTAAATCAAAGAGGGGCAAAAATAGTAGAGTATCCAACAAAAATATTCTACTTTCATATGTTCTCTTTATCATTTTTCATAGCTATTGCTTGAATTTATTTTTAAATAAAATTAAAAGTTTTCTGGTTTTGGAAGACGTATTATTAGTTGTTTGGCTACTACTTCAAATCTTGTAAGACTCAAATCGATTCAATCGTAATATCTTCGAGCAAATACGAAGTATATTTCTTCCACCTTAAAGCTCATGGGGTGTTCGTTTTTCAATCTACAAGCTCACGAACGAACCGAACAATCTACAACAAACAACTCTATCGTCGTCTTCCGACTCTAAAGAGATTATCGTCCTTGACCACTTCTACAAATATTTACCTCTCAAGATCCAATCATACTATATACATCCAATGCACACTAAACCCGAGTTTACTGGATGCTTGTATATATTTCGAGATAATTATTTACATTTTTGTTACACTGGGGAAGTCAGAGCATTTTTTGCCGAGTAGCAAGTTGAAACACCTCGCACCCAAGAGGTCGCATGTTCAATCCTTGTACAAAGAGGTATTTAATGAGTGAGACGTGGTATCAGAGGACGTCTAGACCTGTCCCTGCCGTCTTTTGTCTGTTAGAAAATTCAGATAGATATGTACATCACGTTGATATTAACCCTCCAAGACGTGTTGTAAAGTTGTGTCCGTTCTAGACTTGCCCCTGTCTGTTGAGCAATAGTTCGCTATGTGCATTGTAATAAAATTATTTCCGCTCATCTGAAATAATACGAATTAAGTATTTGTCGACTTCCTTGCATGACTGTTTACATTCTTTAGTGTTACAAGTACTTAAGTAGATATTTAGAAATTTAGACATTGATATTTAAAAAATCAAGTCTAATATACATGGGATGTATACAGTACGATTATACATGGTTGTAGAACTAATCAACGACGTTCATGTCTTTAGAATTGGAAGATGAGGATAAAGTTAATTGTTGGGATCCTTTACCTCGGTGATATTATCAGCTGTGGTAGGTTGGCTTATCCAGGCTCACTGATCGAGGGAGATCATATAGGAACCCTTTCATATTGGAACTGGACGCGACGGGAAACAAGCAGCTCACAACAATTGTTATTTAAGTTAAGGTCAGTTGAGTTGTTCATATTAGTATCGTCAACGATGATCATGAGTGACATATTGCAACTCACTACAATTGACATTAAGTTAAGGTTAGTTAAGTTGTTCAAGTTAGTGTCGTCAACGATGATCATGAATGACATATCACAATTGGTTATCACATGGACAAATTAATGCGTATAGTTAGGTAAAGATGAGTATGCAGAGAGTGTTCGCAACCGTGCGTTTCCAGTTTGCTTTCTTGGGTTATCTAGTCATGCGTAAACATGACATGTGTGACTCAATTGGGTTCACTTCCTACGTAATTGGAGGACAAAGTTAGACTCCCTTACTCGCGTTATTGGAGGACAAAGTTAGATTTGTTAAGTTGTTTTGTTACAATAGTTAAATCCTCAACTCAAGTTTCGGTGCGTCTTTCCCTGTCTTTGAAGTTCTTCACGCCTGATTCATACGTAACATTACGAATTATCAAAGTACAGTATTGAGTCAATCTCAAGATCCCTACATGTTCATTGTGAGATTTAAACGGAATATGCCAAATAGAGTGACACATACTGGAACCAGATCGATAATATAGAGATTAAATTGGGGGAGTTTGGGGATAAGAGTTATGTTAATATTGTGGTACCGTTTGAGTTAAAGGATTTTTGCAATAAATTCAATTTAAAATAAGTGGTTTAATTTAAGAAGAACTTAGTAAAATTGACTTATTAGAGAACTTGATGGTTGTTTGAAAAAACTATTTAAAATTTACTCTCTCTGTCTCATTATAAGTTACCCTGTTTGATTTTTTTCAGTCAACAATTTTTAACTTTGACTCCCCATTACTCTTAAATTATATTGACAAAATTTTTAGGGGGTGTTTGCAATAATTTCAACTTAAAATAAGTGGCTTAATTTAAGGAGAAGTTTGTATGATTTATTAGAGAATTTAATGGGTGTTTGCAAGTTGCAACAAACTACTTGAAATTTAGATAAGTTATAGGAGTAGTGTTTGCAAATCTAAATTTTTGGACAAAAACAACTAAAATTCAAATTAATTTAAGGAGGTACAACCCAACTTATCCAGCTTCAACTTATCCAGTTTAATTTAAGAAAATCTATTAGCTTATAAACTCTTCCAAACACTAAAAAAGCTGTTTCTGCTTAAAATAAGTGATAAGCTGGATATGTAAAGTTGTTACAACCACCCAATTAATAAAATTATATTATGAAAATTTAAATTCTATTTTCATAATATGATTTTGTCAAATAATTTATCATTATAGCTTAAGATTAAGCAGAAGTCAAAGTTAAAAATTATTAACTAAAAAAAGTAAAAGTGGATAAATTACAATGAGACGGAGGGAAAACTCAGATAAGTTGTAGAAGTAGTGTTTGCAAACTCTTTTTGGAAAAAAAAAACAATTAAATTTCAGTTTAATTTAAAGAGAAGCTGTTTGAGGATATACAACTCAAATTCACTTATCCAGCTTAATCAGCTTAATTTAATTTAAGAAAATTATATTATAAGGTGTTGTAATTCATAAACACTCAAATTAATTACCATTAAAATAAGTGATAAGCTTAATACAAACACCCAATTAGTCACATTATACTGTACTATGTTAAGCTTAATTTAAACACGGTAACAATTTTAACACCAACGACAATTAATTTCGTCATTTGGAAAACCCAATCCCCGACCAAATGGCTCCTAAGCGATCATAGGAAAAATAGTGACAAGTTACATGAACTATTGCAAAATAATTATAAACTGGTTATACAAAATTAAGCTCCACCAGCCATATCAGTGTCAGCAACTCCGCTGAAAACAACCCGCAATTTTCTCAAACAAGATTGCTTCTTGTCGCCTTTACCAGCCATACCGTTAACATGAATGATGTCTTTGGATACTCCACCCATTAGATCAAATAAAGACAATTCCAGGTTTGGTCGAGTCATCTCTTCCAGTACAGGAGGTGCTTGCATGTAAAAATTATTGCCACGGTATGTAACACTCACTCTAGTCAGGAGCAGCCTCGGGTGATCTTCGAGAAGATCAATGAACTGAAACAAGTGACAAGAAATGTAACAGGAAAAACTAATTATGAATCCATATAAAGGATAAAGGCACTGTAGATCACATAATTTTAAGGTTCTTACATAGACAAAAAATTGACAAAACTACACGAGGTATAATTGATATTATTATAGTTAATGAGGATTATTGACTTCTGTGACTAAAGAGTTTCATGAACTGAAGGAAACTTGAACTAACTGGAAAATAAAAGTAGTCCACAGAGAAGATTGAGTATCTCAGTACAGGAAGCAATTTGGAAATACATATGCCTAATACTAGTTGACAGGAAAAAGAAGGTTCATACAATCTACAAAGAACAAATGAAAAAGTGTTTCTTCTTTGTTCTTTCTTTCATTCCTTTTCTTTGTAAACTTTGAGTTAAACATTCATTAGGCTTGAGAAAAGCTCTCTCCATGAGTTAGTCACCTCTAACCATCAGATGATTGATATCTCACTATAGGAAACAACCATATGAACACATGCCTAATAGTTGTCAAATGGCTACCTAAATCCGAGAATCACACAAAAGAATAAAATGCAAAGAGTTGGTTAAACATTTTCCAGCTCCAGGAAATCTTTTACAATGAGATACTCTAATAGCACCCATTGTCAGCCTATAGTAATTCAAGTCCATGTTTGGCACCGCAGATCATATGCTATTGTAGTGTTACTTCATGAAATAAATTTTAACTCAGTCGGCATTAGAAAATCTAAAAACCAAGTTCCCGCAGGTTATACCAGCTCTTCATACTATCTTTCCCAGGAAAAGAAATAAGAATGAACTAAAGATGTTAAGCTTTTATCATCATGGTTTGAACTTAGCAGAAAGAAGACGGATGTGACAAAGAGGATCTACCGCAGCCGACCATTCCAGCCAGAACCAAAATAGTAGTTATAATCTCAATGAATCTATAACAAATGGGTTGATTATTGGGGTTAAGAAGCATATAAAATAGAAGTAGACGCACCTTTTTAAGAGTAACAGATCTCTCGATCTCGATAAGAATGCCAGGACCACAGACCAGACAGTCTGTGTCTTTTACAAATTCTGTGACTTTTGTGTGGAGACCTTCAACCCCGTTGTACCTATACCATAAGAAGAATTACTGACGATCAAACCGAACAGGAACAAATCAAGAAATGGTAACCGCAGATCAGCATATGGAAGGAAATTGAGTTTTAGAAGCATACGTCAAGTAATTAGACATCGTCTTGCTGCATCCAGATACCATCTTTAAGGTTTCCAAAGCACAAGCAGCTGAGATAATAGCATTGGTGGAAGCTATGGCTGGGATGATGTTTTTAACCACACCCTGTAAAAGAATAATGACATGAACAAATAAAATGAAGAACGCGAACAAAAGATCCTAAGAAGGAAGATAGAGAAGCAAATTATTTAAGCAATCCAGCATTTGTCTAGAATAAAGAAAATAATTTGACCTTTATCACTAATAAAAAATAGAGACCGTACAAAATATGAAAATTGTAAACTAGAAGTATAGAAGTAGGTTTGAGCTACATTAGGACCCTGCAGCCTTTTAATTCCGAAAACTTCGGGTGTAACATAGAAAAAGCAAGAGACATGCTCACCTGAGTAAGGGAATATGTTACTCCAGGAATTCCAAAAAGCTCTGCCCTCTTGAGAGCCTGGGACATTGAAAAACACAACCAAGAAGTAAGAAATTTGGTCAAATATGGACATCCTTTTATTTTGATTCACTTCACAAAATAAACACATTAGCAAGTACCTCTGAATAAACCCATTGCATATCATCAGGATTGTCAGGATCAAAAGTCTTTCCACTGTGAACCTGTAAGTGGAAAACATTATTGCTAGTAAAATAGGGATCTAAAGGCAAGGAAGATCCAAATGATTTTATTCATATACTTACCTCATCCCACTTAATCAAATGGGCGTACTCTATACAATGAGCGGCAGTTCTGGGAGTTTCTGCTAGTGTACATAATGGAAATTTAACTTGGGGAGGAAATAACCAAATTGTACACTCGAAACATGGAGTTGATCCTGGAACTATAACTCTGGCATGGCCCTTGAAGCCTTCAGTTCCACCATCAACCATAGGTTTCACCGTCTCTTCTAGAGGATTATCGTCAGAGTCGTACTCTTTTTAATTCAAAGAAGAAACAAACAGAAGTTGTGTCAGAATAGCCTGCCTTATTCAGTCTACATATAGTCATATACTGGGTTTAACAGACAATTACGATTAGGTTCTAGTTCAGTATCTCAGATGTATCTAAACTAATCAGGCAGGGTCTCTTGTTGTCACTTGTTAACTATGTATCTTCCATAGTGTTTACTTTTTAAATTTTAATAGTCAACAATGCACTATAGCATACAGAAAACCTACAGTTATAGTGAATGGAACATGAACATAGCCAGTGATATTTAAAAGTACAGTCGTATGTATAGAAGTCGGTTGCTTTCAGCTAGAATTGATGTTTCCAACATCATTTCTCAAACTCATTATTTTACAATCTCAAATACTTTATTCTTTCAAAGTTACAAATAATAATAAAATAAAGAACCATACAAGACGAAACTTTTTATTTGTCATAGTTCATTATTCCTTAAAGGTCTAATTACTACTAGTAAATGGTAAAAAGTGGGGCTGGTGAGCTTAAGTCCATAGCTAGAGCATGCACCACTAAGAGCAGAAGCAAAAGAGAACCCAGATAAGTTTCTACTTTAATCAAGTACGAGAACACATAACAGTGAAGCTAAAAGTTCTCTCTGAGATTTGCAGAAGTATCAAATCCAGTAATAGGAGTCTAACCTAGAAAGCCACATGCCACTGCATTTATGTAGCTCCGAGCCTCAACAGAATCAAGACCGAGAACGATGATAGCAAAATCACTATAGAAATCCAATGGTTTATCCTCAATGCGGCAGAAATGAGGTGTGATATCTACACCCCCAACTCTTTCCATAACTCGTTTTGCAGCAACTTCAGCCTTTGGCTTTCCTACATCTTCAAGCCTACAGAGCAAATAAGTAGTCAATAAATTTCAAGTTGTGCAAGCATGCTACAAATACACCATAAAAAAACAGATTTAACAACACAACAGTGATCAAATACAATTTTGTAAGATGGGATTGCAGTTCATCTGAGGAGTAATAGGACATCATACAAAAGCATAACCTCAGACAAAAAAATGATACTCTAGGCCAAGCTCCACCAAAGATTTTATACTCTTAAATTGACAGGCTAAATCCAAGACTTTAAAGCAGGAAAGTTTGATGTGGGCTACATTCACAAATCAACTACACCATGCATCCTCAAATATGCCACTGTCCAGGTAGTAACTTACACAAAAAAGACAACTAGCAAAGACATAAATCAACATCATCCGGTTGTATATATATATACCTGAAAAGGAACTGGCGATTGAGGTTAGTGACCTCGATACGGTCCATATCAATGACATCAATCTTTCGGAACCCAGTCAAGGCCAAGTCCTTGAGCAATTCGCATCCCAGACCACCTGCCCCGACTACCAAAACCTTCACATACTCTTTGATATCGTCTCTCAGCTACAGGAAAAGTCAGGTATTAAATTATTCCGTAAGAGATAGAGCTTATAATGTGGAAAAACGGAAAGAACACCATGTGTTTGTGGAAATTACGCAGAGAAAATTAGAAATATAAAAAGACGGAAAAATACCTCTTCGCCGGGCGTAAAGTTAGGGCCAACAAGGTGACCGGGACGGAGGAGGAGCTTGTCGAGATCTCTTGATCTGCTGCTGCTGGGTTGGGCTACTGCCATGGTCTCTCTCTTCTCTGTTCAAGATTCTTGGAGAGTTAGCTTTCAATTTAGGCTTTCAAGTTCTAGGCGATTCGTCTTTAATAACTCTCCGTCTTAAGTTCGTACTGGGTCTGTTTTTTAATGATGTTTATGACCTTTAATTTATATTAGTACTACAAAATATTTATTTAAGTCATAATCATAATCCTTAACTAGTACATACCCGTGGCGATGCCACGGTATGATATAATTCTTATCTTATATTCATTAAAGAAAAGATTATTCAAAGATAATCGTAAAAAAATGTTTAAAGTAAAGTAAAGTATTATAATGAAGTAATTCGAGTCAAAAGTAGAAAATTCATAATCAATGTATAGCAAAGGAAATACAAAGGAGCATTCATCGCAACTTCCAAAGGACTTCTTTGTACACTACATTAGTGGTAGTGTCGGTGGGTTTACCATCTTGATCAAGTATTAGAACCTTCAACCCTTTCTTGCTAGTAACTTTAGAAAACGCAACATAGAGTTGACCATGGCTGAAAACTGGATTAGGAAGATAGAGGCCAACATTACCCAAAGATTGTCCTTGACTCTTGTTGATAGACATTGCGTAGCAGATAGCAACAGGAAACTGTCGGCGCTGGAATCGTATTGGAAACTTGGTGTGGTCAGAAGGTGAAAGAACCATCCGCGGTATGTAAACTCTATTTCCGGCATACTTCCCATGAATTACTTTGGCATGTATAATCTTTTCACCAAGATCCGTCACCACCAACCGAGTTCCATTACAAAGTTCAGCCGCCGGGTCGATGTTACGCAAGAGCATAACGGGGCAACCAACCTTCAATCGGATCAAGTGGTTTGGCAGCCCAGAAGTTCTGATTGTATTTAGAAATTCAACCGAATAAACATCCTCTCGATTGACAACATCATCCTCATCCGGGCATATACTATCAGAACTCATATACTCAATTGCATCACCCGGCAACAACTCCATGACGTAGTTATTAATCTATTCTACTACCTCATTTGTCGGCGCCAGTATAGCCCTATCCTGAAAATAATCTCCATCTCCAACATGATCCAAAAGAGATGGATATGTAGATTTCACCATTGCGGCTATAGGATCATCCGGGGCTTCAAGAATGAGTATATCCTTTGGCAATTTGAAATCAACCTCACCATCGTTATCGCCCCCTTCCACACCATCTCCGACACGCAACAACCAATCAGCAAACTCCTTTATATTAGCAACTTCCTCAGCTGAACTTCCAGACTACAACAATAAACATAAACACTAAGAAACTAAACACAACAGAACACACATGATAATGAAGTACAAATTATATACTAACCTGCAATCAAAAAGTAGCGGATAAAGAAAAAACAATCAAAAAGTAGCGTAGATTATATGATTCCTTAACGACTTGACGTAGACCGCAATCGATCTCACCTGCTTAAAAAAAGAAAAAAAGAGAAAACGAAACATAGAAACACAAATATTGCAAAATGATGTATCATTGCAACCTCAACATGGCCATATACTACTTCAAAACGAATAATGGGTGATAAAAAACAGAAAATCACCAGCAATATCCAAAATGATATGGTTCAACATGACCATATAGACGCAATATCAAATCAGTCCAAAACAAAATTTAAACAAACATGTCCAACTTAAAACCATAAACACCAAATTGTTCAATATAAGTTCAAAGGGAAATTACGAAGAAAAAAATTATTTTTCCATTTTGATAGCCTTAATCCTGCTGCTCGATTTCTGAGTACCAGTGTTGACATCCTCATCATCACTGTCAGAAGACGAAATACTTTTGCAAGGTGTGACGAACCCTTCAGTATCATTGCTAGCATTTTCAGGTCCATCTAGAACCACCTTTTCCTTGCCCTTCCGTACAACCGAATTGTACTTAAAAGCGGACACGCCATTCTGGTATATTAGAGAATAAAACATAGACTTAGGATATTGAAACATCTCATAATAAGATAATCATAACATTAAGAATAATACTAATTTTCCATAATAATAATAATTCATTTTATTCTACGAATGACAACGGAAAATACCTCAATGCTAATGCTAACGTACTCCCTCAGAATATCAGCATCATCGGTCATCACATCAATGCTAAACTCTTTAAACTTGTCACCCTTCAAGTTATACTCCGTGATTCTCAATTTAGTAAGGTAATCACGGTGCAGCATCACGGAGAAGTGCATTGGTATCATATCCTCATCATCCTCCTGTTTGAGGGACATATCAAATAAAATGACAAACACACTCTTGAATGCTTATAGATAAATATAGATATATAGATGGAATAAATATACCTCTTTCCATTCATCATAAACCTGCTGGCACGTTTTCTTGATAAACTTCATCATCATTTCTTCAAACACAACAACGTAAATTCTCTCCTCCTTAGCACCTCTAGCTATGAATTTCACTCGGAACCTATATTTGATAATAACTAAATATTTAGATCATAAATCAATTGATTCAATAAGTATATGGAAACTGTCATATAAACTTGATGAAGGAGATTACTTGGGAATGAGAGCTTTGATTGGCTGACCAGCACACTTGATGCTATTGCACGGTTCACCAACTTGAGACTTCTTCGCATTTCCATTGCACGAAGAGCACGACATATAGTACCAAGGAGACATCTCATCAACCTTTTGAAAGCAAACAAAGGTGATGTAGGAACCAGCCTGTCCAAACCAAATTTACTTCATAAGTTTTACTCGAAAAATTATAAATGATATTGTACATCTTCACTCAAACCTAATAGAACATACCGTCGTGCAATCCTTAATTTGCCTAGCAGTCCTGTGCATGTCCATGTTGAGCCACTCATCAGGTCTTAATAACCTAGGGTCAGCAGTGAGATACGTGACGAATTACCTTCATTGTCCTTTTTCCTAAAACAATTGAAACTCGACATTAGATAGGAAAGATATAAGATATCAATTTAACTTCATGTAAACTACAAATTAACTCACTTTATGTTGAACTCATGGAATTCAGGAAGATCAGCGTTGATGTAAAGCTTGGTTGCATGATAAGCGGTTTGAACACGTGTCTCATCTGTTTTGACATAAAACTTGAACTCATAAATCATAAACTTATAAATCCGTAAATGAATCAGCGCATGAGTTAGAAAGACTTTTTACTTACTAAGATATGAATTCTTAAGAGCAAATTGAAGAATAATAACAATTCCCGGCTCAACATTTCCGCTAGCAGGGGCCAACTCAATGATCCTATCAGCATAAGACTCCCATAGCACAGCCTTAATAGTGACATTGCTATAAAAAATAAAAATATATTTGTAAGCTAGAAAACAACATATTAGCTATTAAAGTATACTGTATTTATACTAAAATAGGTACCTATCGTCTCGAAGCTCAACATCAATTTTGCGAGCACGCATCTTCTCGACAAAGGTAACATCACTTCTACTCGTGACTTGTCCAATAACATCTGTATGATATAGGAAGGGAGGAGGTGAGGAGCTCACAAACAAAGTATAATATCGATTGATTAAAAGGATGTGATAGATTGCAAGAGTGTACAAATTAGAAATTCATGAGCTAAACGACCAAAAAAATACGGTACATATACATTTGAAAATATTGGAGCACCACAGCATACACATAAAATTTAAAACGAATATTGAACATGCAAATCAATAAGTATAAATTTTCGAAATCACATATACGTATGTAATTTTTACTACTAAACAAATTAAGATATGGCTAAGTAGAACATCTCACCAACATAAAACTGTGGATCAGAATCGTTGATGTCACGATAAGCAACCAAATTGATACCGTTAGTCAGAATGCTGAGATCCGGCCTACACTGGGTAACTTCAGCACCATAACACATCACGAGCCTTGCTGATTCTATATGTTTCTCCCTCCCCTTCTGATACTTTGGTGGAGTATTTTCCTCCACATCAAACTTGCTGATTCTATATGTTTCTCCCTCCTTAAGCCTTTTGGTTAAAAACTTCAACATTCTCTTCGAAGACGTGCCTTGAATCAAGGTGCCCTATATGATTAAAACAAACCACAAATTAGTGTTGTTACTACAAACGACAGAACATAATTAAGGAACGCATAATAATAATCACCTCATTATCAACTAAAATAGCCTCAACCCCGAGTGGGTTCTTGTTTGTATCCAACGAATTCCAAAGCTTGATAACCTTAACGGTGACGGTGAAAAGCTCGACACCCTGCATGTCCTTACAAAGATCCTTAAGAGCAATTGGATTCATCTTTTTCTCTTTTTTTTGTTGTTCGACTGATAACAAAATCGTATGCTTAAGATTTTGCATTAGAGTCTGAGATGCAAGCGCATATATATAGTGAGTTTTTTGGGATATATATCGTTAGTATATTTAAACGTTTTTCTGGCAATATATATCGTTCCTTTTTTGCACATATATTAGTTTTGGCATATATATCGTTTCCGTATATAAGTTGGAACGAATATGAAGTCTAAAAAATGCAAAAGAATAATTGAATTGTTTATGCAAATTTTGAAGCAATCACCACAATATTTAGGAAGATACTAACCGAGGATTCTGTCACCACAAAATCCTTTAAAATTCGAGTGATTTAAATACAGAAAGAAAATCGAATCAATACCATAATTTGTGTAAAGCGTGTAGTTAAACACATTGCTTTATTTAAACAATTTATTAAAGATGGAAGGTCTACGCCTTATGCGTATTCCAAAATTTGAAAAATTCGACTTCGAGTATTGAACGCAAATTCATATTAAATCAAGTACCAGTATCAAATGTTGTCAAAAATAAACGATTAAAGAGCTATGGCCGAGTGGAATGTAGTGAGTTTCATCATACTCACCACCCGGTTTCAATTCCCTCCGGCCACAGATTTTAGTTATGGATTTTTTTTGTTAAATTCTAAATCTACATTTTGTTAAATTCTTAACAAATAGACAACTTATTTAAATATATAACAATTGTCAAGAAATATAATGACGTACTAATGAAAAAAAGTATTGAACGTAACAGTGAGTCTATAATGTACCTGTTTGAGATCACATTTGTTACAAAACCATGCACACTTCACTTACATAAACTAACATTTTCTAGAACTAAAGTATAACATTTGGTACATTCCAAAGTAACGATGAAACGTGCTGCTGACACTAAACATGCTAGCAAATTGTAAAAATCATACTTCATAAATAACCATTTGAAGTAGGATAGTTCTAAAAGTTTAGTCATGCAAAAAAAGGTGTAAACATGAATAATGAACAATCATAAATAAAATAAAATTGATATATCATACATCCACGTCTTCATCCAAAATGAAATTTCACACGTCTACGTTTAATGTTGTGGAATGTGGTGATGTTCATGGTATATGCCACCAGGGTTCAAATCCCTATGGCCACAGCTTTTTTTTTTTTTTCAATTAAATAATTTATTTTATTAATCACTGATTTAATAATTAATAATCTAGAGTAATTATTACGGAAAAAAAACTTAATTGTTACCAAATAAAATTAAAAGCATAAAATATGAAATCAACCACCAATACTTGATGTTGTAAACAATGAATGATTGAAAAGCTGTGGCTTAGTGGAATGTGGTGATGTTCATGGTATATGCCACCCGGGTTTGAATCCCTCTGGCCACATCTTTTTTTTTTTTTCAATTAAATGATTTATTCGATTATATGTCACATTTAATAACTCATAATCTACAGTAATTATTACGGAACAAAATTTAATTGTTACCAAATAAAATTAAAAGCATAAAATATGAAATCGACCACCAATACTTGATGTTGTAAACAATGAACGATTGAAAAGCTGTGGCCGAGTGGAATGTGGTGATGTTCATGGTATATGCCACTCGGGTTCGAATCCCTCTGGCCATAGCTTTTGTTTTTTTTTTTTATTTCAATTAAATGATTTATTCGATTATATGTCACATTTAATAACTCATAATCTACAGTAATTATTACGGAACAAAACTTAATTGTTACTAAATCAATTTAAAAGCATAAAATAAATCGCGTGATGCTAATTGGGTATGTACAGAGCTTCTAGCAAACTGGAAGAAGGAACTGCTTTTGTGAAAATGTCAGCCAATTGCTTCTTTGTTGATATGTGATCAAGTTTCACAATCTTTTGATCAACCTTTTCTCTAACGAAATGACAATCGACTTCTATATGTTTGGTTCTTTCATGAAAGACCGGATTCTTTATTAAGTAGATAGCCGATTGATTATCACATAGCAGTGTGATTGGCTTTTCTGTGTTGACATTGAAATCTCTTAGTAGAGCCTTTAGCCATATTATTTCACAACATGTGTGAGAAACAATTCTGTATTCGGCTTGAGTGTAAGATTTGCTAACGGTTACCGGCTTTTTAATATCTTCCAGTGTTTTATCCCAGATTGAATCCAACATAATGTAAGATAGAACTTCGAAGTGTTGATTGATAATTTCAAATTTTAAACATTGGCCAACAATGTTAAAGTCATATAATTAATATCAAATTTATATGATTGGGCACAAAGCCGGTAAATTACATTTAAACTAAAAAGACACATTGAATATTGAATAATCAGACGAACAACCGTAGCTACGTATCTAATTATCAGCAAAACACCTATAACAAAAATCACCATCAACAAAAACTAACTCTGGAATTGAATGAATACAAAAAAAATTAGGAATACAATATTTAGTAATGAACACGCCATCATATAATTTGCAAACTCCTTCCAACCCCGTTTCTTTACATTTCTTCAAATACAACAACAATCAAGGCATCGAAGCAATCTTGCCACACAGTAAGAATCCATCTTCTCTAATATTTTTGTTGTTATTCAACATTTTATAGATATATGTCGCGTAATCGGACATTGGATGATTCACTTCCATTAAAATGTCTAGAAAAGGTTGTACTCGATGGAAGGTCTTGTACTCGAAAACATCAACCTTCAAAGAAAAATAAAATATCATTAGCGAATGTATAATAGAATACGGATTGAATAAGAATAAAAAAAATACAGGACTGACTACGAATTGTTAGAGATAATTGCAAGATCAAAACTTTCTAAAGGCATCCAACATCAAAAAAAAAATCTTCAAGAAAATTTGACTAATCAATGAGCAGCGAACAATTTCATCAGAATACAAAAACAGTGATAAAAACTAACCCAATTAGCATCGAACTTCATCTGTTCAGTAATGCCGTTCAATGCATCATCCCGGAAAAGAAAAGACAAATCTGAAGACATTCGAACAAAAATAAAATATAATTAGCGAATGTATAATAAAATAAGAATATAAAAATACATACAATTCAATTATATTAAATAAAACTTACATTTAGCATCGCGAAACAGAAATGTATTCTGACTAATCTTCTTGATTAGTGATAATTGCAAGATCAAAGCTTTCGTAAAAGCATCCAACGTCAAAAATAATTTAATCAAGAAGATTAGACTAATCAATGAGTGAACAATTTAATCAGAATAGAACAACAATGATTAAAACTAACCCAATTAGCATCAAGCTTCCTTTGGTCAGTAATGTCGTTCAACACACACATCGGGTAAAACTGGATCCGCAACGTCCAGATACATGGACAAATTATCAGAATTGTTCCCCTTTGGAAAAATAAGAACCCGCCTGTCAAGCATACAGAACAATTACTGATACATGATACCACAAATATAAAATTTCCATATGCTCAACTACGCTCTCAATTAGTGTTGAAACATGAAAAGATTACCATTTATAATCACCAGCTTCAAACACATCCGAGAACAACCTCTTCGAGCTTAACCTTGAGAAGTTTTCGATCCTCCAAGTATATTTGGCTATAGGAGGATTATCAACCTGGTGACTTTCTGCAGTACTTTCTGCCACATCAGTTGCTGCAGTGCGTAATTGAAAAAACATTAGTGCTATACACAATTGCTAAATTATTAGTATTACAAACTCTTCAGAGAAACCGTCAAACATCATGTATTACTAATGTTTTATGTGCCTATGTCAATATAAAATTGTTTGATATTTGAAGCAAAAAACATGTGAACCCAGACAATAAAAAACCAACAGGAAAATTGATAGAGCTACGGGTTAAAACTGTACCCTCTTCCATAGGCTGTGGAGTTTCTTCAACGACATCCAATCTCGGTACCAACATATCTTCCTCCTGCTGCTGCTGCCAAATTCATACACGTGATACAAAATTAAATACGCAAAACAGCTAAAAAAATACATACAAATACGGAGATTGATACGGAGGATATAGAATGAGGTTAGCTATATATAAAAAAAACGGAGATTGATAGAGAGGATACAGAATGAGGTTAGCTATATATAATAGTTTTTAGGGTTTAGAAGATCCTTAATTCATGCAATCTCCGTTTGAATTTTAAAATTACTTACCACATTATGTAAGCACAAAATCTGAACATTCCATATATTTTTATTTTCAGCATTGATGAGGCGTGCATGGTAAGAAAGGAAAGACAATAAAAATTAATACTTACCAAAATAACTTACAGATATTGTTACGAAAAAAAATATTAAATCGAACACCAATATTTAATGTTGTAAATAATGAATGATTGAAAAGCTGTGGCGAGTGGAATGTGGTGATGTTCATGGTATATGCCACTCGGGTTTGAATCCCTCTGGCCACAGCTTTTGGTTTTTTTTTTTTTTCAATTAAATAATTTATTCGATTATATGTCACATATAATAACTCATAATCTAGAGTAATTATTACGGAAAAAAACTTAATTGTTACTAAATAAAATTAAAAGCATAAAATATTAAATCGAACACCAATACTTGATGTTGTCAATAATGAACGATTGAAAAGCTGTGGCTGAGTGGAATGTGGTGATGTTCATGGTATATGCAACCCGGGTTCGAATCCCTCTGGCCACAGCTTTTGCGATTTTTTTTTAATTTATTATTTCCATGAATTTGCAAAAAAGATTATTCTTAAAATACAAAACACAAATAATTAAATCACTGATTTATTAAATATCATTTTTCAATAATTAAAATGAATTGTGAATGAATAAACTAAAAACAATTAAACTGATTTTCGTAAAATAGTGTCTACGAATTTAATTTTAATTCCAAAATATATTTTACCTAGATTTTAATTAACATTTTAATTCACGTTTAATTGAAAAAATATTTATTATTATTTTTAAAATTCATTTTGCCAAGAATTTAATTGACACCATAATTCAGCATTTAATTAATAACGATTTATTTTTAAATTCCGAAATCTGTTTTGTTGTATAATAATTCAATTAACATATTATTTTTTAATTCCAGAATTTGTTTTGTTGTATACATTTCGGATTTTTTAATTTATATATAGCTGAATTTCGGATTTGTGTTTGGAAGGAGAATTAAAATTACCAAAATTAGATGAATGAAAACTTACCAAAACAAATGAAATTGAATCTTTTCCATCCTCTCAAAATTATTGCCACATAGTGTGAACACTCTTGAGAATGAAATTGGGAGAGCCTAGACACCTAGCTTTCATGTATATATAGATGACAACAACCACCAATGCATACAACTACAAGCATGAAGCCTTAGTCTAATTCTATTAGCTAAAATAATTCCGAGTTAATAAAGTTATCATCTTCTGTCAAGTTTTGTGTGGAACAATTTTAACAACAAACCGCACAGCACATTAGTATAAGCGTTTTCAACTTAGGGCAGGAGTTATTATAAGTAATATTATCGATTTTCAAGAATTTAGTCCCTCCCAAACCTTCAAAATATACTACTACGGAGTATATATGTAATTTTATCTCCCAACCTCCAAATTCTCGCTCCACCCATGATTCAAGGTCTCGGTTCACATCAAAATTTTCACAACAAATCACACAAGAGTTTCTTGAATTTGATGAACTTATATCACCAGGTTAAAATTCTTCTTTAGTGGTGGAACAACATGAAAATTTAATTTTATGTTATTCTTTATGAAACAAGATTTAAAAAAATATATATATATACTTCATAACATTTCCTATTTGTTTTTAATAAATCATGATCTAGTATAACTTTACTATCTTAAGAGTTAAGATCAATGATGATTCGAGAAATAATAATCAGTTTCACACGTTTCACTTGGCAAATACAAGTAATACTATACTTGCAAGTTGCAATGACTCGATGAATAACTCCGAGCTCTGAAGCACCAATACGTTTACTGAACTGAACTGGAATTTGGGTACTGGATAACACACAGCTAAACATTTGCCCCGTGGTTGCACATTATAACATGTCCATTGCTAAAACAAAAAAAAGGTACATCGATTCTGTTTCTCTCTCCCATAATAAAATCGAGCGGATTGTAGGCACCGATAGTTTTTCAGGACACAGCACCATCAGAGTTCCAATTTCCAGTCCGTCCAAGACCAGAAAATACTGCAAAAAAGGTGAAAAACATCCCATTAACCCTGAATGTTTTGATCCAACTCTACTAGAAAAAAAAAGAGCTAGATTTCTACAGTCAGGTAAGGAAACAGGTGAAATCCAAATCAAACTGGAAATACAAAATGGCTAAATATCCATCATGTCTTCTGGCATGCAAATAGATTTGCATCTAGAGACAAACTAGATAACTAGATGATCCAACTTCACACAATTTGAAGATTACCACCCCTCTCTCTCTTCTGGTAGCTCTCCCTACCGGAACTAGGCATGGCATTGGACGCAATCAATAGAATTGTAAACTTTGACCATCAGGACATGACAGTCTCTGTCTACCCGACTACTTGATGACTAGGATATTCTGGAGGCAAAAGTAACACTTCTAGCATACAGTGTAAAAAATCCAATAAACCTCAGTTACTTATTAAACTGGTGCCGTTTAAATCAAGCAAGCTATCATCACTTTTCCTTGGTTGATAGTTGGATAGTTGATACAATCAGTCAATCAATCTAAATCTACTACTACAGCATACATGGTATTCTATATGGATACCATCTGCAGGATTCTTTTAGCTCAAACCTGTCAACAAATCACAATTCTCTAGGGAAAGATGCATCTACCCTGAAAAAAACATATCTCAACTATTCTCAAGTCCACAAGGTATACTTAACTGATCTTTATCTGAGTTCCAAGCAAATAAAATTGTGATGGTGTAACGAGAGAATTGAGGTGTGGAAACTCTTCTGGTTAAGCCATTCTTGACAACCAACCTAAGGTGCAATGAAACAGATAACAAAACATGATAAAACTACTACAACATACATGGTATTTGATATGGATAACAACATCTGCACTATTCTGCAGGATTCGTTTAGCTCAAACCTGTGAATAAAGCATAATCCTCTAGGGGGCGAAAAACGGTGCATTTACCCTGAAATATCATATCTCAACTATTCTCAAGTCCACAAGGTATCTTTAACTGATCTTTATCTGAGTTCCAAGCAAATAAATCGTGATGTACATGTAACAAGAGAATCAAGGTGCGGAAACTATTGCAATTAAGCCATTCTTGACGACCAATCTAAGGTGCAATGAGACAGATAACAAAGCACGACAATATCACAACACCATTAACTTTTGTGTCCTCATTCTATTCATTCAACATAATCTACATGTCAATAGTGCAGCATCAAGAATTACATTCACACATCACATACAGCATGTATCCATAGTAACTCTGAGACATAACCCCATATCGCAGAATGAGCAAGCCGTAAAGCACCCTCCCACCCCAAACATACATGACACAAACAAGATAGCACAGGGTTACACGATCTCGACTGACAAAACACGCATTCGAAAGTGTAATCATCCTGCATTCCTATGATCCTCTTTCTATGGACTGTACGGACACCTAATCCTCTATAAACAAGCACAAAGGCTACAACATTACGAAAAGCAGTAAACAATTATCATGCACAAATCTAGTCCTAATACTAAGGCCAAGTAGTACTAACGAATAACAAGTGACAATAACGAAGAACACAAAATCACAGCTGAAATCGGAAGAAAATTAAGAAATAAGTAGAATACATTACACATCTATCGACTCCATATCTGGTTATGATTCATTCTGCGACTCCAATTGAGGTGTGTCAGTGTGAAAGCTTTGATTATCATGATCATCACCATCAACATTGAGTTGAGACTGAGCTCGGAGATAAAGCTCCTCTTGACGCTGTTGCTCTAATTGGGCTTTCTCGAGGAAAGGCTTGAAGCCTACTTTAAGAGTGAGATAGCCGAACGCTATAGATCCGAGCACCACCACTGCGGACCTCAGGGCATTCATTTTCACCGAAGCTCCCATCTCTCAATAGTCAATTCCAGAGTCTTCTTCCTTTCCTCTATCAAGGGTTTAACCGTTTAAGGAACTAAGGGGGGGTGTTTATAATGGTACGAATACGAAATTAAATTTTATAATAAATTCGTATTTGAAGTTCATCGTCTAATTTCCCCCATCATATACAGTATTACATGTTAGATGTGGTTCATGACTTTTTGGTATAGGGACTCATAAAATTTAAGATGACTCTCTAATGTTATGATACAAGTCTCAGAAGTATAAATAGACTAATTAAATATATTTAATGAGAAAAATTGAGGTGGTAAAGGTAATTTTTGTAGAAATATATACATATAAATAATAACAAAAAGGGTGGCAGTCATCCCACCATCCCCTCGCTTCTGGTTGTTGGTAAAGATTTAGAGTTTTGAACAATTTCGTGTGTAAAATTGTCACCATTTCGTAAAAGTACTAGAAATAGAAAATGTGATACTTTTTTAGGATAGAAAATGTAATTTTTGGTGTTGGACACCTTTTTTTTCTTTTTTTTCTTTGTGTTGGACATCATTTTTTTAATGCTGAACACAAAAAATATTGGTGTCCATCCAACACAAAATAGAAAAAAAAAAAAAAAAAAAAAAGCTCCATTTTGTAACTAAAATGCTTAATTTGGTAATTGAATTTTTTTCTCATTCATATTCATTATGTAAACACTTGTGACCTTTTGTAACTTATCTGTTACAAAATAGGTCTGAATTCAATAATTAATTTTATGTGTATTTTACCAGCTTGGCTAATGATTTATGTTTAGTAACACACGAGTCATTTAATCCCCAGTTAAAACCCTATATTTTATACAGAGTTATATATACCTCAAGAGTACAAACATTGGACCGATGAATGATGATGCATAAATCTGCATTCCTTTCTTGTCGTCGTCGACTGGACTTGAACTCAGACCTATATGAGAGCGAAAAGTTGTCTTGTCTATATTTCTGGAAGCAGTTTAAGAAGGAAACATGTTGTCATGTACAATACATACACAAAATTCTAGATTTAGAGTTTCATGTTAGTTCGTTCGCATACTTTTAGGTAAATTCTTTAAAGCCATTCGTTATTGTACACTTCATGTTAGACTCAATTGTGCTATATGTTACAGGTACAACAAACACACACAAAAGTCTAGATTAATTCATCATAACTTCATGTTAATTAATTTGTTCGCCTACTTTTCGGCAAGTTCTTTAAAGTCATTCACTTAGATTGTACATTTCATATACTCATGTTAGGTTTATGCGTAGGTGACATACAATTCAATATATCTAGATAAGTAGATAAATAGATCGATATATTGCCTAAGTATGTAACTCAACATGTCTTAGTTTTTTCTATGAGGTCATTTGGGTTAGTATGTATGAATCGATCCAAATCGAATAATATTATAAACAAAACACTCATTAAACAATGTTTGATTCGCGACAAAGCTATTAGAAGTTTAAAGCGGGACCATCCATACATATCGTCAGTCATACACAATGTTGTGTTTAACGAACCGAACTGAGTATTGTTGGGACTCGGCTCGTTAACGAAGCGAGACTGATTTCAGGCTCGAGCTCGAGCTCGTTAACAAACGAGCCGAGCTTAGGCTCGTTTAACGAAGCGAGCTTAATTTCAGTCTCAAGCTCGGTTCATTTGACTCGAGCTCGGGTCGTTTGGCTCAATTCGTTTGTTATAATACCATGAAAAATATACTAAAATATTAACTAAAATATAAACAAATTCAAGATTATGCATTACAATCATCTTCCAAATGATGAAATCATTAAAGTCTAACAAAATGCAAATAATCTACATGATATCGAGCCTTAACGAGTCTTACCGAGTACTCGCGAGCCGAGCCTAGCTAGGCTCGTTAGTGGAACAAGCCTAAGTTAAGGCTCGAGCTCGGCTCAAAAACCTTATCAAGTCGAGCCGAGCTGAGCCTTAACGAGCCGAGTACTCGATAAGGCTCGATTCGCGTAACAGTATACACTTCAATTTTTGATGGTGGTGTAATAATCAATCGATTTGAGCCCATATCCTATCGTTGATGAATACATGTCTTTCTTTTTTTGAAACGACAAATATTACAACTACTCCTACACTAATTAAGTAATTAGTCATGACACAAACCCAACTACGGTTTATTATTTGTTCATTTTAGAAGAAATTTAAGGTCGGAAAGAAAAAAAGGAAAGATGGAGGATTTAGGGAGAAATTGAGAATATTCTGGCAAATTAATTGGGTCAAAATTCAAAAGAGTCTATTATTAGGGATTTGGCTGACCAACTTTTGCACATTCTTCGGTGTTCACCACCTATACATACAAATACATTTATTACAAAGGCCCGTTTGCGTCATTAATTTATTTTCCCTTTACTGTATACTCTGAGAAATCTGGTGGGTGGATAGATAGCTGACGAAATGCAATCGAACTAGACTATATCAATCAAAACCCTAGCTAGCTGGATTACCAATCACACCAACAAACAAACAACACAGGTATGATGCCAACAAAATTCCATGTTTATCTGCTTTTTACGTTTTTTCTGTCTCGTTTTTTTTACCAGCTCCTGATTCGGTCGGTCGGTAACTCTTTTTTGTTGTTGTTGTTGTTAGGTTTTCCATCGTTGCAAAGAAACGCAAGCTCGGAGAAGGTATTGATTTTGTTTGTGTTTTCGTGAATGATCTTTTCGTTATGGTTTTTCTGTTTATCTGGTGTGTGTGTGATTTTACGGATTGAGAGTTGTAGCTTATTCAGATGATTTTGGCCTGCCTTAATTCATACATAATTTGGTGATTATTTGTTTGATTTCTTAGAGTGAAGGAGTAAGATTTTTCTGTTAGATCCTTTACAGTTTATATCTTTGTGAAATATATGGCATGATTGTTAGAGTAAAAGGAATAGGGGAAATCAGAAGAATTAATGGATGATGATTGAGGGAGAGAGAGAGAGAGAACATAGAGCTGGGACAATTTTTCTTAGATTTCATTTATCAAACAGACAGATGAGTGCATTTGCACAGCACAAAATTTTAACCAATTCTAATGTCAATCGTGTCGAAATCGAGAATATTCCCATCTTAGATTCAGCCTGCTAGGGTGTTGTCCTTTGACAGCGTTATGAACGTCAGGAAAGTAGTTATGGTCACTTGTTGAGGCTGTCACTCTCATTGCTGACATGGATGCTGCATAAGATGACTCTTTAGCTATTGGTCTTTGGAGGCGGTGGGTACTCGGTGTATAAAGGTGGACGACTAGGCTTAAGTTTTCCGGAAGAAACACGTGTCTTGATTAAGAAATACTGATGTCTGGATAGTGAAAGCTTTTATGTTTGGTTCTGTTTATATGCTCATGTTTGACTAAACTTTTGTTTCCTTAATCATGCATTAGTCTTGTTTTTTTTTTTCCGCTGTCTTTCCACCTGTGAAGGAGAAATATAGACACGTGCAGAACATCAGATGAATTTAAAAATACGCAAAATGGTGTGGGCTGCTTTATACACTAAAAACTGGCACCAACCAGGGCTATGTTGTGGTATGGAAACTATCGGACTTGCCTTATGTTGTCTGAAATTGGATGCTTCTAAAACTCACCATGCATTGTTGTATTTATATTGAACATGATACCTGACTAATTATTGAATAAAACTAACATTGGCACATTACTCCAAGTTACGCATATGTTGGTCTCTTTTATTTATGCCTAGATGATTGAAACCCCATGTATTTATGGCTAAGCCTGTTGATGAGTATACTGATGCCTTTGATTAATTTTAGTATGTTACGTACAATATGTGAACTGTAAAACAGGTAGAGTTATAGCGGACTAAGACAACAATCAATCCATATCATGTACATAAATTTATAAGATCTGTGTGATATATCAGTCATATCATGTATGGGTTCATGCAGCCTAGTACACGTTCCTGGATATTAGTTCGTAGTGGGATGGTAGCTATATAGCATGTTGGATTTATAGGTCGAAAACTAAAAAATACGTCACTGTGGGATGTCGACTATAACAAAAGAATACTAATTTTAGATTTGTAGAATCTAGGCCCGACCTACGAAATTGCGGTTGAAAATGTTGTTCGCAAGTAATCTGTTTATTGGAGGTAATGTAAATTAATCCATAGAAACGTGTAGATTATCAATCTTGTACCTGAACAGCGCTCTTCAAACCAATATTTGCAAGCACCCTGTCCACCGTGTACCTTTGGTGGCGCGTCCAGGCTTCTTAAATACCTATTCTGCTTGAAACTCTAGCTTCGAGCTAGGATCCTTCTCCTGTGTTAGTTGTGTGTTCTCTTACTGCCAGAAACCTTAGCTCTGCAGCCACCTCTACCCTATCCTACAGCAGCAAGTGATTTGCAAAGCCATTACTGCATGAATTGCAAAAACCCGTTTTTATCTGCTTGTTTGCTACTGTGATGGAAAGGTGCATGGCGTCAGACAATTAATGATCAAACCGGAGTCCAGTTTATACTTTTATGAAGGACCAAGTTGCTGATAGAAGTTCCGCCGCCTTTTCCCGAAAGGAAAGAAAACATAAAAGGCGTTCCTTGGCGTATCTTAAATCTTAGTAATTGAACTTCGTGATTAGATCCTCTTATATAATCTTAATATCCGGACAGAGTATTCTGACTTAATTAGAGTATTCTGGCTTAATTAGATTCATCATCAACTTTTGTTTTTAGTATTTTCTTTATTTAGATTGCATGGAGACATGAATGGACGAGAACATTTAGTATATGAATTTATCAAGTATTATCTTGCTGACTGTAGTAACATGGCCTCTTATGCCCGAGGGGCAATGATTGTTGTGTTATCTTGTTCTTCTTCCTTAATATCATGTTTTATTCAAGTTCTGTAAGTGTTTTACCATGCTGCATGTTTTCTCAAGCAAGGGTTTATGTTGAATTTAAAGTGATATAATTAAGCTGGACAAGGAATTTGTTAGCTAACATTGCTAACTAATATACGTCACTTGCTGTTATAAGTTTATTACACATTCAGTTCTTCAATTGAAATCAAGTCACGAAAATTACCTTCTTGCAGTGCATGCTATTGGGAAAGCCAGAAGCCTGATCTTTCGATAAAATGGAACAGCAAGGAAATGGGCAGATGCCATATAACGTGGCGGCATATCAAGACCAATCTGGTAACACCAGTCAATCTCCACAAACTGTTGGTCTGTCTGCTGCTCCAGCGCAGATGGCGCAACATCAACTTGCTTATCAGCACATACATCAGCAACAACAACAGCAATTGCAACAACAACTTCAGGGCTTCTGGGCAAACCAGTATGAAGAGATTAATCGAGTGACAGATTTTAAGAACCATAGTTTGCCACTTGCAAGAATCAAGAAGATCATGAAAGCAGATGAAGATGTTCGCATGATATCAGCTGAAGCTCCGGTTATTTTTGCCCGGGCATGTGAAATGTTCATCCTTGAATTGACACTCAGAGCGTGGAATCACACAGAGGAGAACAAAAGGCGGACACTCCAGAAAAATGACATTGCAGCGGCAATTACTAGGACAGATATATTTGACTTCTTAGTTGATATCGTGCCAAGGGAGGACTTGAAAGATGAAATGCTTGCATCTATTCCTAGAGGACCAGTTCCTGTTGGAGCCCCTGCTGAAGGGCTTCCGTACTCGTATTATATGCCACCTCAGCCTGCTCAGGTTGGAGCTCCAGGGATGTACCCCGTTGACCCAGCAGCTTATGGTCAACAGGCTCGCCCTTATATGCCACCGATGTGGCCTCAGCAACAACCACCAACTGAAGATTCTTAAAGCAGGTTTGACATCCATGAAATAAATATTGGTTCTCTCTCTCTCTCTACTTTTTTTTTTTTTTTATTCTTTTTCAGTTTAAGCATGCTTATTTCTCTTTTCTTCCTTATTTTGTGTGCTTATGTTGTTTTTTTTGTTAGTCTAGTGCTTTAACCTATATCTGTATCTGTGGCATGACACATCATATCCACACCCAAAATGGCAAATGTCAAAATTCTCTATGGCACGGAGGGAATTGTGTTTGTGAGCTAATTTTGATCTGTACAGCTGTTCACTGAGCGTAGGACTTTGTGTAATAAATGGTACCCTAAATCTCATTTCTGGTTGTATATTTGGGCTAAACTTTTGATAAAGCTGTAGATGTTTTGAACCTCACCTGTACGATAAGGCCTTGAAATATTGTCACAAGCTAAGCCTAAAATTGATCCAAGAGAGATTGTGCCTTATTTGATGGTTTGGGGTTTTGTGCAAACTGTTGTAATGATGGGTTTCCTGAGTATGAGGTGTAAAACATTATGTTTTCAGTTTTGTGGGGTCTCTTTGAAACACAACAATGCTGCAAACAGATGTCTCTTCCATCTCTTACTTGCAGATATGTTTGATTTCAACTGACCCTTGTGTAATATGGCATTGCAGAGGTTGCAACCTGGACCAAGCTTTTTTTTCTCTTCATTTTGGAGTTTGCTGGAGGAGCGTGAAGTTTGTAGTAGAGCACAAGCATGAACTCTCGAATAGTGCTGGTGCCTATTGAGTAGTTTTCGTCAATATCTGGCAGTTTATGCAGCTGTTGTTGAAATGTTTTAGCTTATGTCATGTACTTTATATCTCTATATGTTAGACCGAGTGATGATGAACCAGGAAAGCTGTTCTGTTTTTTTTTTTCTTTCTTTTTATTTTTATTTTTAAACCTTATCTATGCTTATAACATTTCCCCTTATCATGACTGTAATTGTTTCGTTATGCTGCGATAACAATGCTATTGAGTGTTGAGTTACTATTAGAAAGTACTTCTATGTCTATTTATGCAGAGAATGTTAATTACCATCTGCTGTCTGATGATTCTGATCATATTTATTTTATATATACAGATAACACAAGTAAATTTATCGACTAACTTATACATCTTTGAGACCAAAATAAAGTTTATAACATATATATACAAGTAGCTGATTTGATAATTTAAACAGTGTCATTACGGTATAACACATTTTGAGGTTATTTCATCACGAACTTATACTCTAAGCCAATTCAGCTCAAAGTACTAGTCTGCACTTTTAGAATGACCCCTTTGTGCATAAGACCATTCAGCTCAAAGTACTAGTCTGCACTTTTAGAATGACCCGTTTGTGCATAAGACCATAAATATGCATGACCACCCACCACAACAAATAAAAAATTAATTTCTATCTCATCCACATACCCCATCCTACAATCACAACACCAAAATCCACATTTATCCATGATCACCCATCATCCAACCAATTCAATTTATTTATTTTTTCATTTTCTTATTATCATTTAATAATTATAATATAATAATTGTATATTATTATAAAATTATTGTATTAGTTAGATGGAAAAAATTATGAATTTTAATATATTTTTGTTTAAAATAATAAGATATCAAATAATATAAAAGATAATGATAAAATCTAAAAAGATAATACTTCCTCCGTTTCATTACAAAGTTCCTAAGAGGACTATTCATTGCGAACTTTGAACACGTATAACTACTAAATTATATTAGAGAAAAATATAATAAAATTATATTATGAAATTAAATAGAGTATATTTTCATAATTTAATTTATATTGATATAGTTTAATTTAAAAGTTATACGCGGTCAAAGGTCGCGATGAATAGTCCCCTTAAAATCTTTGTAATGAAACGGAGGAAGTATAAAATATAATAATAAGTATAAAAGATAAATAAAAAAAAAAGACCAATAGGAGGGGGACACTTGTCCCCCTCCATAGAGGCCACCAGCTGGTGGCCATGAGGGCGCACATCTCTATTTTTTTAAAAAAAAATTGGTGATGGTGGTGGGGCCCACCCACCATGACCCCACCCACCATGCACCGATATTTAGGGTCTAATACCAAAGAGCAAAGATGACCGTTTCTTTTTAGTATAGATCACATGTTGTAAACTTTTACGGTCAATCCCAGTATAAGACCTAACTCTACACTTCATGATATCTTACAGTGTAGGATCCTATATACTTTTATGATCAATTCCAGTGTATGAGCGTATACACCTAATTTATGGTCACTTTTTTATAATTTAAAAATTGTAGTTTATTTAAATCATTATAAACAATTTAGCGTCTTCCTTTTTTTCTTTCTTTTTTTCCACTTTATATTCTATCTTGCAAATGAGTTGGTTAATTTATAAGTTTGCTGAAATCTGAATACCTCGATTAAAATTTGGCTAGGTTTGTAACTATCCATTTCAGGTGCCTAATCATCTACATGTTGGTTTTGCTAAACACAATATTTAGTAGTTCCAAGACGTTTCTCTATTCGAATTCGAAGTTGAAAGCTTGGACGTGAAAAACAGATGAAGTAATCGGGGACTGAAGGACTCAACTAGAAATAAATAAAAGTTGGTTGCAACTTGAACGCACCGTGTAAGGGATCCGAATCATAAATATACACGTATCTTGGTATGATATTTCAACTTTTGACCGGATCACTAGCTAACTGATTCAATAAACACCCAAATTGCCTCATAGTCATACCATGTTAAATGAATGATCTACTTATTATAATGCATTTAATATTTATCCTGTTGTTATCAAAATAAAATACTTTTATCCCGTGGTTGATATTACAATCTACCTTTTAAATGTTTGATGTACTCATAAACCAATTACCAATGTCATGATATGTATGACCCCTGCAAGAGTATATCTTACAGTTAGGCTTTAATAGTTTCATTAAAACAAAGTGGACAAATGACGAAAATCTGTAAGAACAATATAATGTATCTGTTATTCAATGAACAATGTGCTATCTGTTTCTAAAAGGAGATATTATATATCTACCAGCTATACATGTCTTGTAATTGTAATGATATATTTGCTTTTTCCAGGTTGATATATATATCTACATACATTCTGCTATTGTTATTGCTATTCATAATCTTGTTTTTACTCTAATACAATGAGTTGTGATTTATTGAGAAGAGCCTTGGGTGCTTGAACATTTACTGGAACAGCCCTCGGTGCTTGAACAAAGTCACAAGACCAGCCTTTTAGACGTAGAATCCGGTATGCAGCAACACCAGAAATGGCTCCTAAAGTCGGGGCCACAAGATATATCCACACGTGTTCAAATCTCCATGACACGAGAGCAGGTCCTAGCGATCTTGCTGGATTCATTGATCCTCCTGAAATAGGCCTGCAAGTTGATATCATGTGAAGTTAATACTGACTAAAAAGTTCACATTAGGCTTCGGTTTAAACATAGTTGCTAAATGGATATTAGGCTTGTAGTTCCATGTTTACCCTGTGATAAGAACTCCCAAGGCAATGGATACTCCAACAACAAATCCAGATGACTCTTTTGGCTAAAACAAGAAAAACTTAATTTCAGTTGCGTGAGGTAAGTCGGTCAGGTCAAAAAGATATTTGTTAAAAATCTAGAAATTGCATACCGGTTGAGATTCTCTGATTAGGGATGTAATCAAGAACAGAATGATGAAAGTTGCAATGAACTCCACACAAAAGGCTGCTTTGAGTCCATGAAGTGGTACTGTCATCGCTATGTTTGGTTTAAGTCCATACACGAACTGTCCACAATACGTAGCCAGAACCGAACCACCTACTTGTCCAAGTATGTAAAGAGGAACCTTTCAAGTAATAAAGAAGGAACAAGAGCGAAAATGAGAACAGCCAGCTGTAAGTAAGACGAATTTAACTTGTAACAATAGAATTTGAATGTTCTTTACCTCGGACCATGGAAATGGACCAATCGTTGCAAAGGCGATTGTTACAGCTGGATTAACATGCCCACCAGAAATGGTACCTAAGGAGAACACTATGACGATTACTGTTAAACCTGCTGTTGCTGCGTATTCCAATAGCCCGGTTTCAACTCCCATTAGTTTTAGGTTTGCCATTATCCCGTTAATACAAAACACCAGCATGAATGTTCCTAGTGCCTCTGCAATAACCTGCAAGTTCAAATGATATCAGAAACTTTTTATTCCAATCAGACATTACTGTTTGATTCTTACCTTCCGTACTATCTTCCTGTCTATTAGTCCCCACAAAACTTTAATTTTTTCTGCATTTTCATCGCGTGATGTGGCAGTATGTTGTAATTCCACATCTTCTTTAGGCCCGATGCTTGTTGATGTACTTTCTGAGATATCATCATGTGAAGATGAATCCTGGCTCTTCATTGTTTGACTTATTTAGTATCAAAAGGATTATTCTAATTGTCTTATATATGCACTTTTATTAAGAAGTAGTGATGTTGTAGATAAATATTTGTTGCAAATTCAAGAAAATCAAGAAACTATGCCGTTAGGCTGAAACATACGATTCTCATGTTGCTCCTGTTTTAGAGCATGTACTGTTATCATGCAAATGAGATGATCATGGAAAAAAGGCAGTTAGTTCACCATTGCTTCTAACAGTTTCCTAACTGTCAGGTAGCTAGCTAAGTAATTGGATACGCTTTCCTAGTCACAAACACGTGCGAAAAAACATGAACCAGAGAATGCATGTATTCGCCGCCTCATGTATAGCAGATAGCATTAGTATATGACATAGATTATAGATAAGATTTTCATATCTTTACTGACCAAAACAAGAAAGTAATAGTATAGGTTTATCTTGTACAAATTTCATGGAACATATCTACAGACATTTGGCTTATGTTTATAACTTATGTAGTGATCCTAATCCTCAGCCCTACTCAACAATGTCAAACATGGACTTGGAAACGCGTAAATGCGTAATCAATCTGGATTATATGGAAATAGAAACAACTTAATTTCCTGAGGAAACCAAAATGTACTCTTGTTTTTCGATTTTAAGATTTTAATTCAACACAGCAAATTCACTTGATGACTGGTTCTGAGAACAAACTGATTTTGTAGGAAGGTTTGTATCATTCAATAGGAAGTTCTTTTTATATTTTCATTTTATATTTATTTATTTAATCTTAGCTATCATATACATTCTGAGGAATATATATATCTTTGCCTCTTTGGTACTAACGTTTGCAAAAAGTTAATTCTATTTTTAAGGTTCAGAAAGAAGCAGTCCTGAGATAGACAGGGCTTGTCCACTTCGGTAGTATCACAGTATGTATTTTGTTTTTATCCCTAGAGGTTAAAGTTCACTACTAAATGAACGCGTATAGGAATTTTTTGAGCAAGGTCTTCAGTGTTCTTAAAGAGCTTTGCAGTTGAACTCATTAATCACTCATACTCAACACAGATTTCTACTGCATGGAGTACGTAGAACTTGTAAAAAACAAGAACTTAGATGAGCTCCAAAACTGTGGTGGTGTAGAAGCCATAGCCCTGATTCTTAATACCAACATAGAAAACGGAATCCATGGCGATAAAGATGATCTCAGAAAAAGGTGTCAGAAATTTGGCTCCAACACTTACAAGAAGCCTCACCTTAAAAGACTGGTGCATTTTGTGGTTGAATGTTTCTGTGACATCACAGTTCTCATCCTCCTGGCCTCTAGCATACTCTCCATGGTCTTTGGTGTCCTGGAAAATGGTCCACGAGATGGTTGGTATGACGGTGCTAGCAATATCTTTCTGGTGCTTGTACTGGTACTTGTGTATGCATACAAAAAGTTCCACCACCAAAGGCAGCTGTTGGAGTTGTCGAAGATGAATAACAACGTCAAGTTTGATGTTGTGAGGAATGGGAAGAGGAAAGAGATTTCTGTTTTCGATTTGGTTGTTGGAGATGTTGTTTTCTTGAGGACTGGAGATCAAGTCCCTGCAGACGGGCTATTCATTGATGGGTACTCACTTCAAGTAGATGAATCTAGCATGACTGGTGAGAGGATTCCTGCAAATGTAAACTCGACTGACAATCCATTCTTGTTATCAGGCTCAGATGTGACTCATGGATATTGCAGAATGCTAATTACATCTGTGGGAATGGTCTCAAATGCTGTTGATTCCATTGTACAGACACCAATGCAAAAGCGACTCGACAAACTAGCTTCTTTCATCAGAAAAATTGGCTATTTTCTGGCTCCTGTACTTCTTCTGGTGATGATAATTCATCATTTTACAGAAAAAGCAGAAAACCGGGACAAGTACAATATGCTTAATATTTTCAACTTCGTGTCGAGAGTAATTTCTGCACTTACAAGCATTCTAATTGTTGCGGTCCCTGGAGGCTTTGATTTAGCTTTTAAGCTAACGCTCGTGAATTCCTTGAACCACATGAGGGCTAATCAAGCCATTGTACGGAAATTTTCAGCCTGTGAAGCAATGGGCTCAACAACAGTTATCTGCACAAACAAGACAGGCACGTTCACTTCGGATCAGATGAATGTGACCAAGTTCTGGGTGGCGCATGAAGAAATTGAGCAAGATTTCTCACAAGTTATCTCTGGTGGTGTTCTCGAATTATTCCATCAGGGAGCGGCTTTCAACAATGCAGGTAACTTACATGTACTTGAACCTGGATTAGTTGAGCCTTTTGGCAGTCCAATCGACAGGGCGATTCTATCCTGGGCTGTTCAGGATTTGAAAATGGATATCAATAAGTTGAAGCAAGATTACGTCATTCTAAACGTCAAATCGTTCAATCCGCAGAAGAAAAAAAGTGGGGTTTTCATCAGAAGGAAGACTGGTAATAACATATATATGCACCAGAAGGGGGCTGCTGAGTTGGTGCTGGCCATGTGTTCGAGTTATCACGAACCTTCTGGAGACTTGAAGAGCCTGGATGAAACCGAAAGATCCCACTTACTGCAGATCATCCAAGGAATGGCTGCAAGCAGTTTGCAGTGCCTTGCATTTGCTTACACAGAAATTCTACCTGGGAAATCTTTATCAAATGAAGATCTAAGCAAGAGGGACCTTATATTACTCGGAATCATTGGTATGAAGAATCCTTGCAGGGAAAATGTAAGAAAAAGCATCGAATCTTGCAGAGTTTCTGGGATTGGTATCACAATGATCACTGGTGACAGCATGTTCACGGCCAAGGCCATAGCCACGGACTGCAGGATACTTGATGCGAACAATCAAACTGACATCGAGAAAGCAATACAAGGCAGTGAACTAAAAAACTACACTGTTGAGGAACTACAAGACATTGTTGATACCATTCGCATCGTGGCAAGATCATCACCTGAAGACAAGCTATTCATGGTAAAATGCCTGAAACAGAAGGGTCATGTGGTGGCGTTAATAGGTGATGGAATAAATGATGCACCTGCATTTAAAGAAGCTGATGTAAGCCTTTCAGTGGGAATTCAGAGAGGAAAAGCAATCTCAGATATTGTAATCTTAGACCGCGGTTTCTCCTCCATAGACACAGTCCTGCTCTGGGGGAGATGCATGTACAGCAACATCAGGAAGTATATCCAGTTTCAACTGAGCGTTGATATATCGATCCTGGTAGTGAACTTTGTAGCAGTAGTTTCAGGCAACGACGTCCCTCTGACAACATCTCAGCTGTTATGGATAGGGTTCATTGTCAAAAGGCTAGGTGTTGTGGCATTGGCTATCGAGCAACCATGTGAAGACCTTATGCATGATCCACCTATTGCACGAAGCGAACCTATAATCACAAACATCATGTGGAGAAACCTTTTGGCGCAGGCACTGTACCAAATAGTTATTATCTTGACCTTACAATTCCACAGCATGTCGGTTTTTAAAGTGGACAAGCAGCTATGCGACACATTGGTCTCCAATACTTACGTGCTTTGCCAAGTTTTCAGCATGTTCAATTCCAGGGAGATGGATAAGGGGAACATATTCAAAGGGATTCACAAGAATAAGGGGTTATTTCACAACACTTGCCTAATGATGTTCCTGCAGGTTCTGTTGGTAGAGGTTCCAGGTTTATCTAGGCATACGAAGCGGTTAAGCTTGAAGCAGTGGGGGGTATGTGTTGCCATAGCATCTATGACATGGCTGATTGGTTGGGTTGTAAAGTTTGTACCCGTTCCAAAGAAACCATTTCTGAGTAACCTCGAAAATTGTTGCATTCAATCTCTGCCCGATCCGGAAGATCTCGAGGTCTTGAATGAAATGAATGACTTGGTTTATCATGAGGTATGTGATCCAGAAACTGAGACTTGAAGGGGCATTTGATCCTTGTTGAAGTTGGCTTATGGGAACATGAAGGATTGGTTTGTCTATTTTTTTTTTTTTTTTTTAAGTTGAACATTTTCTTGTATTTTAAATACAAACAAACGATTAAATGAACGAAACACAAAACTCTAATGAATACGAAGTTAGTGAAATTTTAAGGAACTGTGGAACTGTACACGGATAAAATGTTCTGATATTTAAGGAATACGAACCAAACAAGCACAAATTTTAACGGAATACGTACCAAACGAGCACAAATTTTAACGGAATACGAACCAAACGTACACAAATTAAAGGAATACGAACACTCGGTCACAGGATTCGAAATACAACCCAATTCCAATTGAGTGACCATAACCGGTAAACAATTCACAGGTCACAACCCGGTAAACAAATAACCGACCCAACACGGCAAGAGTTAGCTCCATTTTCGTGGAGGAAAGAAATTTCAACATTTCATCTTCTTCTTATTCAAGTTCCAGAGAACAAATTCGTTTCGCATAATCAATTCCTTCTCCATCAGTAACCAATCACCAGAATGTTCTCCTGAAGAAGGAGAAAAACTTCACCATGACCACATCGCGATCGCTAATCCAACGCTTTGTTCCTTACTTATCTGCTCGGATTCGCCATAATTCTCGCCTTCTTAGCTCGTCGAACGCCCTCCGAGAATCTACCGCCAATTCACCGTCATCTTCATCTTCGCCTGAAGCCATACAGATGACTGAAAGCTGCGTTAGGGTAATTTCTACTTTCTAGTTGTTGTTTTCAATTCGATGAATCTATTGAGTTTTTTAGGTGATTTGATTCTAAATTCATTTTGATTTTTTCACATTAGTTTTCGCACAAGTTCGTATTTGTGAATTTTTGTATCAATTTGCTGTTTCTGAGTTTGTGAGCTTTTTGTATGATGGTTTGATGTTGTTGAGATTGAAGTTAGATGTGTTATTGTGCAGAGAATTAAGGAGTTACAGGCGGATGAGGCTAGTAAAACGCTTCTCCGCTTAAGTATCGAAGCCGGTGGTTGCTCTGGTTTCCAGTATAACTTTTCACTTGATGATAAGACCAATAATGATGATAGGTTATCCGCTTTCTTCAGTTTTTTTGTGTTGTGATTATGATCTTTGGTATATATTAAATGACTTTCCACTGATAATTCTACGCTATTGTAGGGTATTTGAGCAAGATGGAGTGAAATTGGTAGTTGATAATGTTTCCTTCGACTTCGTGAAGGGTGCCACCATTGATTATGTGGAGGAGCTCATACGGTCTGCTTTCCAGGTTATTTTTTGATGTTGCCTTATTTTTTCTCTAAAGTAACTTTGCCAGGCCTGTTGTTATTTAAGATTGAATATGTTGCATCTATAGGGCAGGAGTATTAGTAATGTTGATTAATTGTGATAATCTAAAATTGGAAAATGTGTTTGTTCATTTCTCACTGCTTGCTACGTCGGATAGGTAGCTTCAAATCCATTTATTTTGGGAGTTAATCATGTCTTACTTTTGTTCTGTCTCCTGGTGTAATAATTTCTTTCACTGAAGTCCTTAAAATTAGTTGACTTGTGCAAACTCGGACTGAGTAGGATATGAACCCTTAAGTATCCATAGTATATTGTTCAGTCTGCATCTATGTTTGTTCTTATCTTTCATGGCTGTTTGTGGTCTGTATTGTTGTTAAGAGTATTGATACTGACTGCTATTGCTGGTATCATGCGAACATGATAAGTGACCAATATGTGGAAAAGGGTAGAGTCCGGTTGACTTTCTTCAGTTTTATGATATGTATGAAGCTATTTGGTTCTGGGCTATATTGATGCGTGACTGTGAAGTACTTTCATGTGCAAGTATTGTCATCTTTAAGCAATGATCTTCAGAAGTTTGATGACAATCTACTCTCTCTATGAAATTTCTATATTGCACCACTACGTGTTTCCATATGAAGATTCTAATGTGCGAAATAACAGTTCTGTCAAACTGTTTCCTCCCTAAGTGTTAACGTTAGGAGTTAGGACCAAGTATGATTTGCTGCAGCTCATGGCATTGATCTAGGATGAGATTTCGATTCTCCCAATTCAACTCATATTTAAAATGATTTATCTAAACTCATCCTATTTTTAAATGTCCTGGCTTTTTTTTTTTTGGTGCCCTCCCACACATCTTCTCCCCGTGTATGTTATTAGTTAATACTACACTTGTCCATTAACTCATTAAGTCTTGGTTAGCTACGTTTCTCAGAAGGATACTCTTGTTGGTTGGAGGTTATTTCATGATTTCTTTAAAGCTCAAACATGGCCTGCAAAAAGAAAATGTCTTGTGATACTTCATTGATGTAAAACCATATACTATCCTTTAATGCTGCAGAAGTTCTAGTCAAGCTACTATGTGTGAATGTATAACAACTATATGAATATCCATGATTTACAACAAGCATTACAGATTTATTCTTAGGATGAGGAATTGTATATATGGTGTAGCACTTAGCAGCACCTGAAATATGAACCCTGTTAGTATTATGCATTGTTAACTACTCGTTTGGATACTTGCTCTGGGCTGAACAACTGTTGTGTCAATCACCTGTGCTCCACTCGCTAGTTTGGATCCTACATGCTATAGGCTGAATAATATTTCTGCTCTTCTCTGTTTCCTATGTACTTGAAGGGTCACCTAAGCCCACAGATCTATTATAGAAGCATCAACGTTTTTATGCATTTACAAGTTCTTTGAACAATTACACTACTAGTGGATTTGATGAAAATAATCAATTTTTCATTTATGCTATTTGGCAATGATCATCTGCATAATATACCACTGATATTCTAGAGTCTCGTTATGGTTATTTTCTTTATCTTGGCAATTTTAAGTGATCTCACCACCTAGAACTAGTAAAAAGGTTATTGTCCTTTCCTTTTGTTTGGATTGGGAGACTCCACTGGGTTAAATATTGAGTCATTTCTATTATTGACTTGTTCTTCCATCTTAAGCTTTGACCTTGTTTATGTTCAGGTCTCCACGAATCCAAGTGCTGTGGGTGGCTGCAGCTGCAAGAGTTCTTTCATGACGAAGTAATAACTTGTTCCATGGTCCATATACATGTAAACACTAAAGTTGGGCGACTGAGAGGAATTCTTAGTGATGCATCACACACATTCTTTCCCCGACAACTGATTAATATTATTTCATTATTATGCCATTTTTGTTGTATATTTTACAGGATACTAAGTTATAGCCCTTGTTAGGCAGAAACAGTATATGGTAGTACCTTATCAAACAGCTCAATGTTTTGCACGTCAGATGTTAATTAAATTAGTCTGTCACCGCATTCATTTTTGTACCATTCTAATTTCCCAGAGAATAAACCAAACTTCATGTAGAGGTATTATGTGTACCATTCTAATTTCCCAGAGAATAAACCAAACTTCATCTAATTGTGTAGAATATCAAGTATCATAATCTGTAGGCAAAACCCAAACGACACTATCCTATCACCAATCGATCAAATTCAAGATTCAACAACAGGAAACAAATAACATATTTTTGTCAATATCTCCCTCACCACCAAATGCTTTTCATGAGGCACAGAACTGGGTAGCTGAAATATGAGACCATGCAAAATAAATCCAAACTGGATCTTTATTTAATACAAAAGGTCGAATTACTTCCAGTCAAGGAATTACTTCTCTATTAGAATGCAACTCAAGACACCTAATGGCTCAACTATCCCTGGATGAAGCAAAAATGATGATTACTAGACAAATACAACAATGTCATCAGCTTGCCGTTAGGAATTGCCAGCCTCTCATCTAAAAGCTGCAATGAAGCTTGCAACCCTCGACTGTGCTCTTTCCTTCTCTTCTGGTCCATCCAGATCGCCAATATTGTCATGATATTCCTGCAAGCATTTCACGACGAACATCTTCAGATTAATATACTTACAAGATTACATACTTATAAAGTATATTCATGTTTCAATTTGAGGGATTGGAACTAGGAAACGACCAAAACAAAATACTGATTCAATCACCACTAGTTTGAACCTTATATTGGCAAAGTTTGAGGGTTTGCCAAGTAAAAGTCACCAGTGTTACAGATTTTTTCTTAAAATAACCATACCACTAAGGCTCACTTTGTCCGTGCTCCATGAAGGATCTCATGTTTGGCACTTAACAGGATCAATGGGTTATGGTTTTTCTCAGTTCAGATACTGCAGTTTCCACTAACATTTAATTCTGGAACTCTTTATTCTCAAAGAAAAAAAGGACAAAAAAAGAAAAAGAAAAAGAAATGGGAAATCTTTTCTCGAAATGAACCCCTTAAATAACATAAATCATGACCCTACATTCCCATAACAAAGTAAAGGGACAGAATAACACGCTTAGAGTAAGTAAATACAATTCGAGCATAGCAGATTGATCAATTGCAACTGTCTCAATGATTAGTTGAGGGGCCAATACCTGGAGTATATCTTTAACATCCTTTTTAGTTAACTTCTGCTGCTTCAATAGCAGTTCTATTCTGGCTCTCATTTGCGGGTTCCTGACGACACCAAATGCAAATCAGGTAACAAAACAATCATAACTTGACAGATCAGATTGATAATTAACAGTATGCAAGACAGTAGTACTTACTCAGATGTCCAAAGATGACCCAGAATGATAGAAATTAACTGCCAAGATAGAGATAAAATAAAAATTAAGAAAACCTGGATATATGTATTACTTTCAAATAACAAAAAAGATGAGCAATGGAGCACACACATACCTGAAGGGTATAGAGACCAGAATCCAGTTTCCTGGCATATATCTCATCTTCATCAATCTGCAACCAAGATAAGCATAAATAGAGATTTAGAGAATTACTCATGTCTCTGACATAAACGATTAGAGAGAATAATCTATGTCCAACTAACCTCGAGATCATCGAGATCAAGCTGTTTAAGTCGTTCAGTTTCTGCTTTAACTCTCTTGGAATACCTACAAACCATGTCAAAAGGAAAATTTTAAACACAAGCAATGTCAACAGAAGAAAAGTTAATGCCTGGTTCTACAAAAGCAGGAGAAGGATGTAAGCACACCTCAAGTAGAGCTCCATCAATCTATCTATCTTTTCGCACTCATTCTCAACAAATTTACTCAACAATCTTTCCCTTCTAGAACCCCTTAAAATTCCACCTGCAGATTCATGTGAACAGAAATTAGTACAAACACATCACCATGAACGGAAAAATATCATAGCTTTAGAACATAAAATTACACAAGTAATAAAAACTTGCACGGGCCAGGAAGAAAGAGGCACTGTAACAATTCAATATTCTGTAACAGCACATTATATGGCAGCGAGTAAATGAATAAATGTTCTCCAATATTCTCATCTGATGCTTGGCATTAGAGTGTTTCCAAAGTTAAAAGTATAATATCAGGTTCACTTCATCTTTCCCTCATTTTCCATCAATCTGCAACGAACTGTCACAATTGCCCTTGTACCTTCTTCTATCAACAGCCTTTCAATCTGAAATGATTTCCCATCGCATGTGCCTTCCAAAGGCTTGAGCACCAGGGGACCGTCTTTTTTATATTATATATTTCATTCATCTTAGATGTTTATGTAACTCTACACTATGGCTGCTAGTTAATATATCAAATCAAATATTCACATAACCTCACTCCCAAACCCTACACACAAAAAAATACGCCCGAAGGTCCTAACTAAATTCTACTGTCTTGCACCAAAGACAAATCACTATATAGACTGCACTATCTGTCTAGTACTGCCTTCTCCTGGAATCGCCCCTTAACTTCATTGATGTCATCCAAAGACTTTGTAGCAAAGCTTTCAGATAGTCTAAAAGTGTTCGAAATATTCTGCTGATAAAGGTTGTAGTGGTCACCGCACTAACTAAAACATTTGTTTTTCTCTATGTTGAGTCTATATCACCATTCACCAAACAAACCATTGCTTGGATCGTCGAACAAAATGAGTTGAAAATAATAGCTCAAAGGCCAGTGAACTGAGAGCTTCACAGCTTAAGCTCATCAAACTCAAACTTAACATACCATTAGAGGCCACTTTGCCAATAACAAAGTGCACACCATTTTTAAGTTCATCCTACCACACATGCATCATATGGAAGTTAAATAATTAAACAGACCCAGGCCCAAGATAGCAATCAGGAACTATATATAGAACTTGTTGTGTCGTGCCTAAGTTTCGTATACTAAATTCCAAACCTGAACTTCTTCCCCACTCCACTACAAGAGCTTGAGAAACAAATCTACAGGCCTTTGTGGCTTTATTATTTTTCAACAATACATTTCCGAATAGTACTTGACGAGGGAACCAATGAAACTAAAAACAGGCTGCTCTGGACAGAACATTGTGGGAGACTGAACCTATGGTTCACCATCTCTTCATTTTTCAAGTCAATATACCAAAGTGGGGTATTGTGTGCAGAAAAGATGGCTACCTATGGATCTGAGGCAATTATTATTATAATATCAATTATGCAAAACGTCTTGAATTCTCACTTGACAGATGAACTCGAAGAAGAAGAAGAAGAAGAAGAAAGGAAGGGGAAAAAAAACTTGAATTTTAAACTGCAGTAAGATTTTTTTTTATACAAGATCCTTTGTGGTTTAATTTAATTGCTGTAGCCAAATTTTGGATAAAGAACTGAAACTCCAGCAAGATAAACTTCATTGTGGAAATTAACACAAAACTTGCTATATGTAAATTAATCCTCCACAAGTCAAGAAGAAGACTGATTTCATCAATCATCTACTAAAGTTACACTTGTAGATAACAAATCAAGAAAGAGCTTCAAAGACGATTAAGATGAAAAAGAGAAAACTAGTATTACCAAATAATGATGCAATTAGCGAAACAAGGCGCTCTTCCAGTTCTTCTTTGTAGATTTTCTTCTTGTTGCTCTTACTCAAAGGTATCTGATAAACAAAATACCAAAAGAGTTAGAACATAGATTTAAGAGTAAACTCAAGCAACCATAGTATTATCATTAAACATTTTCTACAGACACAATCAATCAATAGAGTATTATTAATATTACCCTCCTCAACAAAATAGTAAGTCTCTACAGCCATACACAAAGCAAATAACAGCTTCCATAACCAATGCACATTGATCGTAATCAAAACAAACAGCTAATAGGAGATCAAATAAAAGGGGAACTGAACTTGCCTTACCCATAAAAGCAGGAAACACCGTCTTCAAACCCACCACATCAACAAACCGCTCGCAAGCAGGCGGATAATTCGTCAATGCAAAATTCAACACCCTTATAGCGGAACCATAACACAGCTTCTTCTGATTCATAATAATAACCATCAACTCCACCCCTTCCGAATTCACAAACCTCTCCTTATTCTCCAATGGCATCAACACACAGCACAAACAATCAAACAAATTCTCCACCATTTCCTCTTCATCCCCGGTCTTAGGATCCCTCGACTTATACATAGCCACAGCCTGCAACAACGTATCCACCCCATTCATCCCTCCAAACCTCTTCTGATTCGCCACGCTATTCTGCAACAAAATCGCCAGTATCTCGGACGCATACTGCTTATTACTATCAAACTCCCTCACCTTAATCCTAGTTTGCAGCCACTTCAACAACTTAGTCTTCTCACAAACCAGCTCCGAAACCGAAGGCTTCACCTCAATCAAGTTCTCAATTGTGGAAAGTGTATTATAAACAGCCGCCTGCTCATCTGAATCAGAGTCATTCAACCTATATAAGTTCTGAACAAGCAACTCCACCGCATTGTTCTCAATCAACGCGTCTACTAAAACCTGAGCCGAGTCCTCGTTGTCCTCAACAACATCATCATCCGTCAGGTCCTGTAGAAGAGTAACAGCATCAATTGCAATGTCAGTGTTATCGTGATTGAGCAGAGAAGTGATCGAATTGACGGTTCCTAGGGAAACTAGGTCAGGGTAAAGGTCAGGAGCTCCGGCGAGGATTTTGAGCTTGTGGAGCTCGTCGTGGAGCTCGAGCTCGGAGTCGGCGAACTTGTCGGGCTGGTCGGGGTACTTGAGCCGAGCGGCGGTGTTGGCGTTGAGGCGTCGCTCGAAGGAGACGGCGAGCTTTTTGAGGGTTTTGAGGTCTAGGGTTTCGATTGGGTTTTGTTGCGATTTCTCGAGAGCTTCCAGGAGGGAGAGGTCGATTGATGAGGGTGGGGGCGGTGGAGAAGCGGATCGTTTGCGCTTTTGCGGTGGTGGAAGGTCCAACATTGTCACTGTGTGTATCTCTGCTGTTCGACTGTTCGGAATGAGGAACAGAGATGATGATTAGTCTTGAAAGATTATAGTAGTAGGCTTTCAATTGAATAATTGGAACTTTGGATCATAGAGATGGGATTAATTAGTCGATTATTAATTTTATGGTTGATTTTTACAAATGGATTGGAGTTGGACAGTAAGATCAGTAGATCACTCCTAGTCCTAGAGGCTACAAACGAGATTATTTGGGGCTCACCTTCAATGGAGTCTTAAAGTAGCCCAATACAGGTGACATATGAGTTCTAGAAAGAAATAAGCCCAAATTATTGAACACTTCATTCGGGAGGGTTTTATTTTAAAGTTTTTAATGTTAGAAGCTCCCAGCACCAACCATAATCACAATAAAAATAGGGATAAAATTTACCTCAACTTAATAAATTTTAACATATATGTATGTATTCGAACTTTAATTTTTGCACTAATGTATCTGAACTTATTATTTTTGTTGCATACATGATACATATACTTGTATCACTTTTTAGTTATAAAAAGTTTATTACACACCGTCACATACGCGATAACTATTTAAATATACAAATAAATAAATGAGAATATAGATTGTAAATGTTGGATTTATTTGAATAGAAAAGTTAATTTATAATTTAACCACATTCATTGTCTGATTAGATATTTTACGGTGGTTCATTTGAAATTATGAATAGTTCAGAACAAAATTAAAATCTTAATTTTTTCTTATTCTTTGTTTTCACAGTTTTTTTATTTTATAGATATATTATTCTTACTCCCTGCGAGGTTTAGGCATACACGGCGACGTTTCCGTTTTGAAGCCATGTGGGTGAGGGCAAGCGACTGTGAGGAAGTAGTGCAGGAGAATTGGATGTCTGATGCCAATTTTTTGCAAAACGTTGAAAGCTGTCAACTGGGTCTATCCAATTGGGGGAAAAATGTTTTTGGATCTGTTAAGGAGAAGATTAGAAAATTCCAACGGGAGCTTGAAAATTTGCATCAACAGCCGCGAACAAAAGTGGTGCGTGATCGTATAAATCTGGTGAAAAATCAGTTGGAGGAGGAGCTGGATAGAGAGGATATGATGTGGAAACAACGGTCTAAAATTCAGTGGTTAGCGGAAGGGGATCGTAATACCAGATTCTTTCATTCACAGGCGTCTCATCGGGCGAAGATTAATGAGATTTCCAGTTTGGTAGACAGTAGAGGCACGCCACAGGATAGTATGGAACAGATGGGGGGTATAGTGAACGAGTATTTCAGTAGTATATTTATTTCACAAAGGCCTACGGAGACGCAGATTGAAGATGTGGTTCGAGTTATGTGTGCACGAGTTGATGATGCTATGAACCAGGACCTCCGGCAACCGTTCTCCCCACATGAGGTAAAAAAAGCATTATTTGACATGTTTCCTTTAAAGTCCCCTGGCCCTGATGGTTTACCTGCATTATTTTATCAACGCTTCTGGAATATTGTTGGTGATAATGTGACTTTTTGTGTGCTGGACTTCTTGAATAATAGAAACATTGACCCCAAGTTGAATTTTACTCATGTAATCTTAATTCCAAAGTGTCAATCGCCTACCCAGATTACACAATTTCGCCCTATCAGCTTGAGTAATGTAGTTTTTAAGATTGCCTCTAAAGCCATTACAAATAGACTGAAACCGCATATGTGCAAAATTATAGCTGAAACACAGTCTGCCTTTGTGCCCAATAGATTAATTACTGATAACGTGCTTGTTGCCTACGAAGTGAATCATTTTTTAAAACAAAAGACTAAGGGCAAGGATATTTTTATGGCTTTAAAGCTTGACATGAGTAAGGCCTACGATCGAGTAGAATGGATTTTCTTAAAACGAGTGTTAGAGTGTCTTGGATTTGAGGATACATTTATTAACCTCATTATGCTTTGTGTGTCTACGGTCTCATACTCTTTCTTATTAAATGGAGTCCCTTTAGAACCAATCCAGCCGGAAAGGGGGATCCGACAGGGGGACCCTCTCTCGCCTTATCTTTTTCTTTTTGTGACTGAGGCTTTCAGTGCCTTGATTCGTGAGGCTGAATTGAGTGAGGTGATACAAGGTGTCCGTGTGGCACCGAGTGCACCGAGGATCTCTCACTTATTATTTGCTGATGATACGTTGTTATTCTGTCATGCTAATGTTCGGGCGGCCACTGAAATTGTGGATATTCTTCATCGGTATAGTATGGCGTCGGGACAAGTGATTAATCTGGATAAATCTACTGTTGTTTTTAGTAGAAACATCAATGAGAGTATGCTGAATGATATTAGAGCTGTGTTACCTGTTTCTGTTGTTAATAAACATGAAAAATACTTGGGGCTTCCAACGGTAATGGGTAGATCTAAGAAGGAGATCTTTAGTTGGCTACGGGAGCGCATTTGGGAGAAGGTTAGGAGTTTTGGAAATAGATTTCTTTCAAAGGCAGGGAAGGAGGTTTTAATTAAATCTGTTATCCAGGCAATCCCTACATATGTGATGTCTTGTTTTAAACTCCCTGATATTCTGTTATCTGAGATAGATTCTATTGTTGCTCGGTTTTGGTGGGGGGAAGGAGACGTTAGGAAAATTCATTGGCACAAATGGGATGCTCTATGTGACTCAAAAAGAGATGGGGGTATGGGGTTTAGGGACCTCCGGTCATTCAACTTGGCTTTGTTAGGAAAGCAGGCTTGGCGTCTTATACAGTTTCCGAATTCTTTGTTGAGTCGTGTCTTGAAAGCTAAGTATTTTCCCTTGTGTGATCTTTATGATTCTACTCTTGTTAGTAATGCCTCCTTTACTTGGAAAAGCATATTTGGGTCGTTAAGATTGGTTAAGAAGGGGATTAGGTGGAGGATAGGAGATGGACTAAATGTGAAGGTGTGGACAGATAATTGGATACCACGTGATTCTTGTATGACCCCTTTCACGCCAGATATACATAATCTCCCAGATTTGACAGTTGCTTCTTTGACAACTGACTTTAGGTGGGCGGAAGATCTATTAAAGGCTATTTTCTGGGAGGAAGATGTTCACCAAATTTTGCAGATTCCTTTACCCTCGTCGAGCCAGCAGGATATTCGAATCTGGCATGCTTCCAAAAATGGTATTTATACCGTTAAATCTGCCTATCATTTGGCTAGGGTAATGAAAAAGCAGGAGGTAGAGGGTCGAGTTGGCAGCTCTAGTACTTGGCCGAAAGATAACTGGGATTGGATATGGGGACTGAGTCTCCCAAACAAAATTAAAATATTTTTATGGCGAGCGTGTAAAAATGCGCTTCCTGTTCTATGTAGATTAGAGCAACGTGGTCTCAATGTTGCTAATGTATGCCCGGTTTGTACCAACGCAGAGGAGTCTATTGTTCATGTTCTTCGTGACTGTGATTACGCAAGATTATTCTGGGCTTTGTCTTTTATTCCATCTTGTGCTATTATGTCTAACCATACTGAGATGGCAGATTGGTTTCATTGGTTGCGGAGCAAGCTTACTCATGACCAGCTCGTCTTTGCGGTGGTGGCATGTTGGAGTGTGTGGAATAATCGTAATAAGGTGGTCCATGAACGTACAGGATATGATGCGGAGGAATCAGTCAGATTTGTGCGCCGGTATATTGAACGGTTTCAGGAGGCCAAGTCAATGTATGTTGTTTTCAAAAGTCCGGTTGTGGGGACAGATTTATGGAGGCCGCCTGACTCTGTTTCTGTCACCAAGATTAACTTCGATGCGTCTGTTACCAGTACTCGAGCAGGGGCAGGTCTGGGAATTGTCGCACGAGATCATACTGGTCGGGTTATTCGCTGGCAACGTGTCTGGAGACCACATATATCCGACCCAGAAGTAGCTGAGGCTTTGGCTGCATATCAGGCCGTTCTTTTGGCTCAGACTCTACAGTTGACAGAAGTAATTTTTGAAGGCGATTGTCTACGTATCATCCAAGATATTCTAAGTTCATCCTTTTGCTTTTCGTCTGCCGGGGCGATAGTTGAAGACATTAAGGCTTTAGTTTTGAATTTCCAGTCCTTTTCTTTTTGTTTTGTTAGACGTACTTGCAACAAGTTAGCTCATCTTTTAGCTTAGGATGTTTTTGAAGACAGTACTGGCCTTTCAACTTTGCCCGTTGACAATCCGGATGTAACTTGATTATTATTTTGCAATATAAGCATCTTTTCTCAAAAAAAAAAATTCTTACTCCCTGCGTTCCCTCTAAATTTTATATTTGCTATTATTAGAATAATTTTAAAAAATAATTTAAAAAAAATTAAGAAATTCTTAATGAATGATGATTTTATGTGCATAAGCACTTTTCAAGTTTGTTACATTCACAATTTTTTTTTGAATTTTTTGAATTTTAATTTATTTCTTCAAAATTATTTGAAAATAGTAAACAAGTTTAGAGAAGGGAATATTATTTATATTTATTGAGTGATCAACTGAACCGATCACTCATAAAAGTTAAAGGGTAGTACTGTTGCATCCGATACTTTCTGCTCCACTTCGTAATTAACTTTGTCTAACTTGTACATACTCTAGGCGTATGGATTAAGCTATTGCACTCAACCATCCAATTTATATATCACGTTATAATTAAATTAAACAAACATACCCACAGCTTTTAACACTTATATAATCGATCTTAAGCTAAGTTGATTACATCTGTGGTGTGCTGGTGGCAATGGAGGAAGCAGTAGTCTCGCCTACTAATCGATCGAGTAGTACGGTGCACATTTTTGTTAGGGAGATGAAGAAGTTGATCTGCATAGGTGCACCAATGGCAGTGGTTACCTTATCACTGATGTTATCTCGGCTAGTGTCAATGATGATGATCGGTCGTCTTGGCCAACTTGCCCTTTCTGGTGCTGCCATTGCCACCTCCTTTGCCAATGTCACCGGTTTCAGTATTATTGTACGTATCATAATTACATATTTCGTAACTAACTTATTTAATATGTATTATATTAGTTGTCAGTTGTCATAAAGGTCCTTTTTGTGTTAGTCCACGCGCCAGAGGCCACAAATAAACATTGTGCAGATCTCATTTAACGAAGAGAACATGTTTCATAATTTCCTCCATAATTTTGGCGGTTTTCAAATTTTATAAAATTCCATGGGAAAAATGCATAATTATTTATTTCTAAACTTTAGGGGTAAATAAAAAAAAAAAGTAACAAACTTGGGGGTCATATTGCATAGATAAGAATTTAAGGGATATTTTGTATAAACGGTCAAGCTTTATGGACATGTAACTTTTCAATTATGCATGTACTACTACTAATACAGTACTAGAGTAATGATCTAGTTTATCATGTTTCAACAAACACCTCCACCTTTGCAAGCAGTTTGGAATGGCTGGTGCACTGGAAACCTTGTGTGGACAGGCATTTGGTGCAGAGCAGTATGAAAAGCTCGGAATCTACGCCTATTCATCCATTATATGTCTTCTTCTAGTCTGTGTCCCAGTATCTTTGCTATGGATATTCATGGAGAAAGCACTAATATTTATTGGCCAAAATCCCTTAGTTTCCGCTGAAGCAGGCACATATGCAATCTGTCTTATTCCTGCACTCTTTCTATACACAATTCTTCAGACGCTCACTCGATACTTGCAGACGCAGAGTTTAGTTCTTCCAATGGTTGTTAGTTCTGTCACAGCACTAATCTTTCATGTACCGATTTGCTGGATTTTAGTCTTCAAGGTGAAACTAGGAATTGCAGGAGGAGCATTAGCACTTGCTCTATCTTACGGGTTTAATGCCATCTTGCTTCTTGTATACATAAGTTACTCCACTGCTTGCAAGAAAACAGCTCAAGCTCCAACTCTAAAACTCATACCGCCTACTATTAGAACATTTTTCCGCCTGGCAGTCCCTTCTGCTATTATGGCTTGGTAATTAGTTTATTAATTCTCACTTCTGAGTTTTCTTGAATTATCGGTTATTTACATGTCACGTTCTTTCCGGATGTTAATGAATTAACACAACTGGTTAAATGCATGCAGTCCCGAATGGTGGTTCCTTGAAATGATAGTATTGCTAGCAGGACTTCTCCCTCATCCGCAACTAGAGACATCAGTGCTTTCAATATGGTTAGTTTATTAGCTTACATCAATTCTCACTGCTGTAATCAAACTCTATGAATAATTTGTTCGATGTGTACTTAATCAATCATTTTGTACATTGTTGTTTCAGCCTCTTGATTGTTGGACTGCACTACTACATACCATACTCTTTTGGTGCTGCTGCAAGGTGTGTAAATAGTAAATACAGATTCTAGAGATACTGCATGCTTCATATTTGTCTTGATAATCACATGTAAAAAGCTCTGTCTGACATTTACCAAAAATAATTCGTAGTACAAGAATCTCAAATGAACTTGGGGCAGGATTTGCAGAGAAAGCTCGAGTGTCTGCTTGGGCAGCAATTTTTCTTTCTATCACTGAGGCTGTTATTGCTTGCTGGGTTATCTTCTCCTTCCGTTCTTTTCTTGGATATGCATTCACTACTGAAAAAGAAATTGTTAAATACTTGGAACGCATGACCCCATTTATCTGCATCATGATAGCGATGGACTGCATTCAAGCTGTGGTTTCAGGTTTAGTCTGAAATGCTCTTTTGGCCTAATAAAACAGTGCATCCCTCTTATATAATAATAATAAAAAAAAAACTGGGAACCGCCATTACATCATGTTCCCCGTGTCAGGAGTTGCAAGAGGAAGCGGATGGCAGCATATTGGGGCATATGCAAATCTGGTAGCTTACTATCTCGTCGGATTGCCAGTGACAGTGGTTCTAGGTTTTGTGGTTCATTTACACGGAAAGGGTCTATTTATTGGACTAAACGTGGGATCCATAGTACAATCAGCACTGCTCTGGGCAGCTACATGTTCAATAAATTGGAAAAAACAGGTTTGTTGTGCATTCCTTCTACATACATATGCGATTCATAATCGGTTCCAGGCATTCTAACGTGAATACTTAAATTTCTATTTTGATACAACAGGCATCACTTGCTCAAGAACAATATTTACAAGAAGGCAGGACAGTTGATGATAATGACGATGAGAAAAACATGACATGAAAATAAAGATCTTACTACATAATCTTTTGTTAGCATTTGTGGGAGAGCAAGCATATCAGTTTATCCATGATTGAAGGCTGTTTAGTTTCTATTTTGTACTACAAACTCGGAAACAAAGTGTGAACATGCTTTTTAGCAGAACTTAGTTGGCAGCAAATATGTGTGCTATGCTAACTTTTTAGCAAAATATGAAACTTCCGAATTGCAATGTAACTCGTGTATGTATCATATCATATACTCCCTCCGTCCCAGAACAGTTGCACCATTTTGACATTTTGGGCGTCCCGTTAGAGTTGCACCATTTCATTTATTTGCCATATTTGGACATGGTTATAATAATTTTATATTCCATCAACATATTTTTGTGCCCACAAATCCTCCATAAATTAAAAGCAACACCCATCAATATAAATTAATATTTAAATCTTTTCCTTATTTTCTGTGTCCAAAAGCAAATGGTGCGACTGCTCTGGGACGGAGGGAGTATGTATTACTGATCCGATCCTTTTAAGGATACTGCCAGTCTGCCAACTACAATAGATTAGGGGTGGTAATGAATTAATTGATCTGACATAAATGTTTTATCAACAGTTGGATACAAGAGATATCTATAACCACCAACTCTAGTTTAGTTCATGTATAATATATATAATTTTTATTTTTCTCAAGACAGAAAGATGAGACATAAAAGTCAAAACAAAGAAAGACGAGAGTGTGTTTAATATTTTTAAAAACAGAGTGGTGATTCTGCAATTTACCATCAATAGCCAGAAAAAAAAATGTTAAAATTTGCCGTTCAGAATAATCTGGAGATCACTCCTTCCTTTTACTGAGAAAGAAAAACCACAGAAAGAAGCTTTCATCTTTTCACTTCAAAGAAGCTTAAAGAAATGGCTGCCGAGAAGAGGGTACTCTTGTTATGCGGTGACTATGTCGAAGATTACGAGGTGACAAGTGACAACTTAAAACCACTTTTTTCCTTTCATGTCTTTTTGGGTTCTGATTTTCATTAATCAACACACACTCACTTGTCTACTTAACTGACCAAATCCTGTTACTTCAAGTATGGAATTTTTTATTGTGGGTTGCCTTTTACTTACTTAGGTGATGGTTCCTTTTCAAGCCCTATTGGCATATGGGCTATCGGTTGATGCAGTTTGCCCCGGCAAGAAATCCGGTGACATTTGCCGCACCGCAATCCATGATTCTACTGGTCACCAGGTTAAGTTAATTATTGTTGGACTTATATTTTCTTTGCTTTGATCGGAAGGTGTTCGACTTATTGCCTCAAAGAGAATAAACTGCTAAACTGTTTCTTGAAATGGAAATTTAGTATTGTTGCTTTCTATTTAATTTGCTCTCATTTGGTTTTCAAATTAATGTGATTTCTATTTTTGACTGTCTACTCTGGTTTGGCTGGCTTTGCAGACTTATTCGGAGTCTAGGGGCCATAATTTTGCCCTCAATGCTACTTTTGATGAAGTAGATGTCTCCAAGTATGATGGGTTGATTATACCAGGAGGGCGTGCTCCGGAGTATCTTGCGATGAATGAATCTGTTACGAATTTGGTTAAGAAGTTTGTGGAGTTACAGAAGCCAATTGCTTCCATCTGCCATGGACAATTGATCTTGGCTGCTGCTGATTCGGTGAAAGGGAAAAAATGCACTGCTTATCCACCTGTGAGACCGGTGCTTATTGCAGCTGGTGCCCATTGGGTCGAACCAGCGAAAATGGACTTCTGTACGAGTGACGGGAACCTGATAACCGGAGCTACGTATGAAGGGCATCCTGAGTTTATTCGGCTTTTTATCAAGGCATTGGGAGCTAACATTTCTGGTTCTGGCAAACGAATTCTATTTCTGTGTGGGGTAAGTTCAGGTACTCTGGTTGGCCTTTACGAGTGATTATATTTATGTTGAATAGAGATCTTTTAGTTGAGGCGTTTGATTCTGTATGAAATTCTTCCTTGTGCTTACAAAAATGAATTTTAGTTCATACTATGAAGTTTTTCATTTTTCTTATTTGTGTAATTAGTTTATGCTGCCCCTGTAGTATATTAAAACAACCTCATATTTCAGCTTGGTGGAGTTGTAAATTACGGAACATAAATAAACCTTTACATATAGTTCATCCATATATGTCACATGGTTTGAATTTGAAACTTCTCATATGTAATGCCCAAATTTCTTCAGGTATTGAGAAAAATCTGTTTTAGTACATATATATTCATTTCAGCCATATATAATTTAATTTCCTGCTTTGCATTGTAATTAATAGACACTCCATCATGTTTCCTTATTGAATTTTGAAATCTTATTTGATATTTCAGCTAAAATGTCCGGGGCAAGTACGGTGAGAGACTCTATTTTCCTGTGCATTGCCTAGATGCTTTGGGTTTTGAATAAATTATCCTTGTTTTCTTTGCATAGATTATTCCCTTTTGTGTTAGTTTATCATTCCACAATTCTCTACTTGTAATTTGTTAAGCTAGTGCGAATTACTAGTTTCTAGTTGCTACTGTTGAATTCAAAATTACTTCTTCCTCACCAATTACATTTCTCAGTTTTTTTTAATTGTTGGTACTATTCCTTTTTTTTTTTTCTTTTTTCCCTTCAAATCTTTGCATGTTTCCATAACTGCCAGAAACACCAACTTGGGATCTGTCTTGTTATGCAAATTATGAAGCTTACTATCTCATGATTCTCATGTGGCATCTCTCGATTGTTCTGAGCAGGATTACATGGAAGACTATGAAGTTATGGTACCATTTCAATCACTTCAAGCTCTGGAATGTCATGTGGATGCTGTTTGCCCTGGGAAACGAGCTGGCGACAAATGCCCTACAGCAGTTCATGACTTTGAAGGTGACCAGACATATAGTGAAAAGCCTGGTCACAATTTCACGTTGACTGCTGATTTTCAAAATGTGGATGCATCAAGCTACGATGGGCTTGTGATACCTGGAGGGAGAGCTCCAGAGTACTTGGCGTTGGATGAAAGTGTTCTTCACTTGGTGAAGGACTTTATGGGGTCGGGGAAACCGGTAGCTTCCATCTGTCATGGACAACAGATTTTGTCTGCCGCAGGTGTTTTGAAGGTAAAACTTTCTGACTCGTTGTCTATTCTAGTGCGAGTTGCATATCTAAATTCAAGCAAGATAGAGCTAGGTTGACCAAGGGGATGTTCGAGAATACCTGTCTGATTTTGTAGAAGTGCAGAAGATTAGAGAAAGCACGTGAAAGTGACTTTTTGGAGAATTTTTGGGGTAGGAGAGATGCAAAACAATGCTGTATTATATAAGGATGTAGAAGTGGGCTACAAAGTAATTTTAGATGGGCAAAGCAGGAAATAGTCTCTGCGGTTACAGATGCCACCCAAGAAGCATGTTTCATATTAGCTCCCTCACCTAAAATTGTGTGGCAAGCTTCGTATTCTTTATGCTTGATCACCCATGAAAGGAAATGAATTTGCATATTTCAAGACTCATGTTATCTTCTTAAACTAAAAATAGCCTGTTGCATTCATGCTAGCATATTCAAAACATGTCTTACAAACTCAACTATATAGAGGAAAATTTTGGTACAGAAGCTGATACAATATTATAACAGGAATCCTAATATGACTTTGCATTTCTTATACACCCCGACTTCTTAATCTTTCCTGACATGAAATTTAGGATTTCTTGCCGTCCCATATCTTTCATGCAGTTCTATAAAACGTGTTTTTTTTTCTTTTTCTTATTTTGTTTTGCTTTTTTCTTCTTGTCCGATTGTACTGTGAACTAAAATAATTGCATTGTCTGATCACTGATGGCTGTTGTAGTTCTTCTGTCTGCCTTATTCTCTCATGAATGTTATCAGTTTATTACCAACTCTTTGGTCACATGGTCCTGTTAATAGCTAATACCTGTGAAAACTTTGTAGGGCAAGAAGTGCACCGCCTACCCAGCTGTGAAACTTAATGTTGTTTTGGGAGGGGCAACATGGCTAGAGCCTGACCCGATCCACAAGTGCTTTACCGATGGAAATCTTGTTACTGGAGCTGCTTGGCCAGGTCATCCTGAGTTTGTTGCTCAATTTATGGCTCTTCTTGGCGTTAGTGTTTTGTTTTAGTTCTGTTCTATAAACTATGATTACGATGTTCGTGTATCTTGGTCGTCTGTATGGTCCATGTGTTTTTAGCCCCCCCCCCCCCCCCCCCCAAGGTCTGGAATAAAAACACCTAATGAAGCTCTTGTAATCTTTTTATTGTGATAAGAATAAGATCATGAAATTTTACACAATGGCTCATTTCGTTCTCAGTATGGGTGGTGTGCAGTTGTAGTTAATTTTTTGCATCTATCTATCTAAGCAAGCTTTTGGTTTAATTTGTTAACTTATTATAAGTATAATCTTAGGATATTATTACATGTATTTGTAGCTAACTGCTGCCTATATGCTATATAAGTGTTGCTTTTTTATGTGGATAAAAGAGAAGTGAAAGAATGACCTTACAAGGTGAACCTTCTTCAAACAAATACATAATGATGCGAAACCTTTTGGCGTGGTATTTGCCCAGAGTGCTTTGAGCCCAAGTTGTAATGGAGTTTTGCAGTGGTCATACATTTGCAGTTCTGCACACGCACAAGAGAACCTCATCGTCAGCTTGAAAACACAGTATGCACACGTAGGCTGATGATTGATTGTTGGATACATGCCAGTGTCAAGTGGGATTTTTAATCAACACGACAAGAGAGGAAACAGCCAGGAAACAGAAGGAAGAGGGGAAGACCAAGAAGTAGGATTTTTAATCAACACTGACAAGAGAGGAAACAGCCAGGAAACAGAAGGAAGAGGGAAGACCAAGAAGTCTGATAAGTCAATGTCAACCCTCTCATCAAATTAGGCTGGTCAGTGAAAAGGCCAAGCATATCACATAGCTAGTTCTGAATCATTCTCAATGGTATAAGATGAAGCAAGGTGATCACTGATCAGTGATATAGTAAATAGTGCGCAATGCCTCAAATATATGATAATTGGGAGAAGTTGGTGAATGCTGTTGTACGCAGGGAGAAGGATGAGGAACTTTGTTATCTCTCTGATGTATCATCTGAGGCCAGTTCCAGTTTCCGTAGTTTGACTTCGTTCAACTATGATGAATTGCCGGATAAGGTACACTTCTTTCGTTTCCCCTTATTTGTATAAAATGGAATAAAGACGCATTAGATAATCAAGATTGTTTTTCTATGGTGAGTGAAGATGAGAGCAGATGCAGAACTTGTCTCATGACTTTTTTTTTTCTTTTCCTGAATTTGAATCTGGAGTGGAAGGGGACAGAGACTGGATATATCGAATGATGCACCTAACTGAAATCCTTTGTATTTTTGTCCTCAGTAGATGGCTCTAGGGGGAAGAGATCTTTATCAACCAACTTTATTGGAGCTTTATTCTCCTTTTACTTATCATTTCTCATAGTGTCTTGTTTTATGGTTTGTTCTTATTTTTGTGTTTGAATTGTAACATGGTAGGAAACAAGCGAAGGTAGCGGGAGAATAAGGGAGATGGGTCCGCCGACCTTGCTGGATGACATCATCAATCGGCTGTTGGAGGTCCAGAATATGCAGCAAGTTAAGCTGTCTGATAATGAGATCAAAACTCTATGTACAAGGTCGCGTGAAATCTTCCTGTCCCAACCAAATCTTCTTGAGCTGAAAGCCCCTATTAAGATCTGTGGTGATATTCATGGTCAATATGATGATCTTCTGAGACTTTTTAAATATAGTGGTTTTCCACCAGATTCCAACTATTTGTTCTTAGGGAACTATGTGGATAAGGGAAGGCAGAGTATAGAAACAATGTGCCTTCTCCTTGCCTATAAAATCAAATATCCCAATAATTTCTTTCTCCTGAGAGGAAATCATGAATGCATGTATACCAGTCTGATATATGATTTATGTGATGAATGTATACATAAACACCAATTCTTCAATGTCAGGCGGCTTTGGAAGACTTTTACTGAAGTGTTCAACTGTCTTCCTGTAGCAGCTGTTATAGATGATAAAATATTCTGCGTGCACGGTGGACTTTCTCCTGACCTAACAACCTTTGATGAGATTAGAAGCTTGCCTCGTCCAACTAATATCCCAGATTCTGGCCTGCTATATGATCTACTTTGCTCTAATCCGAGTCAATATGTCAATTGTTGGGAGTTGGATGATAGTTTAGAGTCGTACATGTTTGGTTCAGATATGGTGAGTGAGTTTGTAACTCGACACAATTTGGATCTTGTTTGTCGTGGTCATGAGGTTGTACAGAATGGATATGCATTTTTCGCTGACAGGCAGCTGGTTACCCTATTTTCTGCTCCAAACTTTGCTGGCAAATATGTTAATGCTGGGGCTGTGATGAGTGTTGATGAAACCTTGATGTGCTCGTTCCAGATCCTAAAACCAGCAAAGAGAGTGGTTCGTTTCAATGCAATACAAAGGATACAAAGGATATGATATATGCCAGACATCTTGTTGAATATCGTGGCCCAGTGTTAAAATCTGAGTCATAAGAAGTCTGTCCAAGTGATTATCTCTCCTAGCTGTGAAACTTAATGTTGTTTTGCGAGGGGCAATTTGGTTAGAGCCTGATCCGATCAACAAGTGCTTTACCGATGGAAATCTTGGTCTGGTAACCCTGAGTTTGTGGCTCAATTTACGACTCTTCTTGTTGTTAGTGTTTAGTTTTAGTTCTTTTTCTGTTGGACATCTTGTCATTACAATATACATGGTACACTGTGTCTATAAAACTATGATGATGCATATGTATGTCTTGGTGGTTTTCTGTACGGTCTGTGTTTTTTGGCTCTATCTCGGTTCCCCAGTTCTAGCATAAAAACACATCATGAAGCTCTGTTAATCATTATGGTGATAAGATCATGAGAATTAACTCGAGGCTTCATTTGGTTCAGTAAGGGGATCGTTGTGCAGTTTTAGTAATTATGCAATTTGCATGTATCTATCTAAGCAGGCTTTTGGTTTAATTTATTCAACATAGTATTATCTGTGGGTATAAGTTGTAGATAACTGGTAGCTATAATGTTTCCTTTCATGGGGTTTAAAGTGAAGTGAGGGACAATGTGTTGTGAAATAAGATTTGGAAGCTAATCCTGCTCCAAAACAAATACATAATCATGCGAAAACCCTTTGGCGTGTGTTTGCCCAGAATACTGTTCTGAGTCCAAATTATCTTCGAGTTTTGCAATGGTTGCACCAGTTGATTATTTATGATCGGACACTTTCCAGTGTCATCATTGAATAAATGTACCTCAAAGTTTGTCAGCAATTGAACATACACGTTACCTTCACAACTGGATAATTTTTTACTCACAAATCAAGAGAGTGCATTAGGTCATTAGGTACATGTTTGTGTGAGGTCACATGTAAACATCTACTAGGAAACAGAAGGGATGCCAAGATGCCTGACAAAGTCAACGTCAACCCTCTTATTTAATTAGGCTGGTCAGTGACAAAGCCAACTAGCCAAGCATTACATAGCTAGTTCTGAATCATTTCCCACGGTATAGATCAAGCAACCCTAGTGATTGAGTAAGATATTGCCCAATGCCTCAGGTATACGATAACTGGGAGAAGTTGGTGAATGCTGTTGTACGCAGGGAGAAGGATCAAGAACTTTGTTATCTCTCTGATGTATCATCTGAGGCCAGTTCTAGTTTCCGTAGTTTGACTTCGTTCAACCATGATGAATTGCCGGATAAGGTACACCTTTTCTTTTCTTCCGTTTATTTGTATAAATGAAGTGGTATTAGATGATCAAGATTGTTCTTCTATGGTGAGTGTTATGGTTTGTTCGTAATTTTTGTGTTTGAATTTTAACATGGTAGGAAACAAGCGAAGATAGCAGGACCATCATGGTGGATGGCATCATCAATCGGCTGTTGGAGGTGCGTAATACGCCGCGTGGCCGGCAGGTTCAGCTGTCTGAGAATGAGGTTAGAACTCTCTGTACACGGTCACGTGAAATCTTCCTATCCCAACCGAATCTTCTTGAGCTCAAAGCCCCTGTTAAGATCTGTGGTGATATTCATGGGCAATACATTGATCTTTTAAGACTTTTTGAATATGGTGGATTTCCACCACATAACAACTATCTGTTCCTAGGGAACTATGTGGATCATGGCAAGCAGAGTATAGAGACAATATGCCTTCTCCTTGCCTATAAAATCAGATATCCCGATAATTTCTTTCTCCTGAGAGGAAACCATGAATGCGCCTCTATTAATAGGTTAGATGGATTCTATGATGAATGTAAACGCAGATTCAATGTCAGGCTTTGGAAGATTTTTACGGATGTGTTTAACTGTCTTCCGGTGGCAGCTGTCGTAGATGACAAAATATTCTGTGTGCACAGTGGCCTTTCTCCGGACCTAAGAAACTTGGATCAGATCAGAAACTTGCCTCGTCCAACTGACGTGCCAGACACCGGCCTACTATGTGATCTACTTTGGTCTGATCCGACTAGAGATATCAGCGGCTGGGGGATGAACGATAGGGGAGTCTCGTACACATTTGGACCAGACAAGGTGAGTGAGTTTTTAGAGCAACATGATTTGGATCTTGTTTGTCGTGGTCATCAGGTCGTAGAGGATGGATATGAATTTTTCGCTGACAGGCAGCTGATTACCCTATTTTCTGCTCCAAGCTTTGCTGGTGAATATGATAATGCTGGGGCTCTGATGTCTGTTGATGAATCTTTGATGTGCTCGTTCCAGATTCTAAAACCAGCACAGAGAGTGGTTCGTTTCAATGCAACACAGAGAATAGGGAGATGATGCCAGACTTGTTAAATATCGTGTCCCAGTGTTAAAATACGATTCATAAGAATGTTCCTGTCGAACTGCTGTCCTCTCCTAGCTGTTATTCACAGTTCTCCATCGTATCTCTCAGTCCAATTTATGCTGATGCCTGTGTGTAGCTCATTTATGGCTCTTAGTGTCGGTTTTCATTTTAAATTTTATTGTGCTGTGCGTGTTATTATTACAACTCTACGTCTGTAAAACCATATATAATGATGTCTTGGTGTGCATGTTGGTCTATTTGTGGAGAACAATTAGTTCATGAATTTTTAATTTCTTCCCGGCCCATCCCCTGGAATTAGCTGAAGCAAAAGCCACAGGTTTACAGCAACTTGGAAATGCTGATAAAAAAGAGCTTTCTTATCAATGTTTCAGTCCATTCCGCAACGATTAGCCTGCCTGCCTGAGAGAGAGTGGATTATGCAAGGCTGCTGCACAATGTCACTAGTCTCCATTTGCATAAAGCACCTAAATTGACCATGGTTCCAATTCTAAGGTATTTTGACTTAATGATTCCAGGTTTTTTCTATGTAATAACATGTAGTAATGCTTCTTCACCGGTGCTTTAAGTATTCTATCATGATCGACCTTGCGACTCATGTATTGCACCGTATAACAGAACTATCATGAGACACAACAGTTACAAAATTCTCGGTAACAAATTTCAAGCCCTTGCTTTGATTGGCAATAACCACCAAGTAGAATTAGTTTCGGATTCGGGACATATAGTGTATGTGTTATGACCTATAGTTATGTTAGCTTACTTGAATGCAGATTGAGTTTTTAGTTACGTTTTTCCTAGCGAAAGGGAGGTAAAACTTGGATCTTCTGGTAGATGAACCACCACCTCTTAAACACTCTCAGTCAGTATGTGATCACGAACAGAAACCGCAATTCAGTCACAGTCCAAAGCTCCCCAATGTCTTGGAGCTTCAAGAATAGTTGTGCGATGTTACATGTGTAATGTGTTCTCACTAATAGGAATAATGTCTGCCTGCCCCAACTTAAACAATAGAGAGTTTAGGCTAGTTTGTTAGCGAGATTTATGTTAGGCTAGCTGTATCTACTCTCCCTCAACGTCCCTATCTTTTAGTGTGACTCGTACTAACAGATAGATAATATATAGAGTCCAGATCCGATGTAAACTACTCTTACTATGTACATGATCAAACCTTTTTACCTTTGTGTTGTAGGCACCCTTACAATAGGGATTTATGCAGAAGAACAACAATCTTTGAATCAATCACATCTGAAAGACGACGGGTAATTATTTTACACCCGTTAGGAGTAATGTTGTTGCTTGGGTGTATGAATTTATTTTTGTTAATTAATTCGGGTAGGGTATTGTTTGTGGGTCTCCTTTGCTTCTTTCAATTCAAGATTTGGTTGTTTATAGAGCTCAGGATTATGTCTGTTCATGATTTTCTCTCAATTCAATATATTTTCTGTTTCTATTTGTAGAATCTCTATCATGGATTCGTGCAAAATGAGCCCGATTGACAAAGTATGTGATGACCTACTGATTTTAATACTAGTTCGATTGCCAGTTGAATGTGTTTTCAAGTGCAGCTTAGTCTCCAAGAGATGGAAACTTGTCATAGCTAGTACTCTCTTTCTTGACAATTACTATCGCACTAGATAAATGCACCCACATGTTCTTGCCATCATTGAAACCACACCCAACTTGTGTCAGAAGCCGCCTCAACCAAGTCATTGCCCTGGCCCTGCACGTCAATTGATGAACATACTACCCATTTCGCAGGTTGTTGACAACCAATTTGTCGATCATCATCCAACTGGTTATCAAATATACGAGCCAGTCCCAAATAGATTGGGCTACTTCATCAGTTCCTCCAACGGTTTGATCCTTTGTGGACATCACCCTAAAACACACCGCGTTTTTAATCCCCTTGCTAGGAGAAAATACTACGTTTTTAATCCGCTTACTAGGAAGTATGGGTTATTGCCGGCTCCTCCAGTAATCCATGAATCCCCGTGTATGGCGTTAGTCTGCTTGGAGAATACAAGTAAATTCACATTGGAATACAAGGTCATATCAACATCTGCCAGTTGTACCGGCAATATTATTCCAGTGCACATTTACTCTTCCAGGACTCGTAAGTGGGTTGAGTGTACCGTGATTGGAACGGAGGAATTCACACTATGTTGGACCAAACCTCCTCTTGTGGTGAATGGCGTTCTGCATTGGTGCCCATCATTATCGACTCTTGCTATTTGTGATTTGTCGGATTACCTGAATAGACCTGTTGTAAACCGTGTGCAGTTAATTGATTGAGCTACCCGCACATGAACTGTAACGACCCGACCAATCCGGCCGGCGTGATTACTTCTGGACGGACCCACACACATCCCAACAGTATGATATTGTCCGCTTTGGGCCTGAGCCCGCACGGATTTACTTTTGGAATCACCCAAAAGGCCTCATACCATGTGAGAGTGGTGGTCTAACATATATACCCTTTATTCCACTCACTCTTAAGCGATGTGGGATGCGGGGCATTACATGAACAAAGTCGAAGATGCAACTCCAGTTTTACTAGGTCAACCAGTGATGATGTCTCATGGTTTGGTAGTTCTATTAAAGAGGGAATGCAATTCTGGATGCTACGTACCCAAAGGCGAACATGGTAGTTATATGCGCTGCACAACCATACCTGGTAAGGAATGGATCCTAATGCACACGTTACATCGTTATACTTTATCTAAAGTTCTCACCTCGGCTATATTACCATTTTATGCAATCTGTATGAGGGAGCATGAGCAAACCGCGAGGAAAATTATCGAAAGAGATTACTTCAGACTGGAAGCACTTATTTCGTTGGAGGACACCGTTGTTCTTCTTAGACCTTCGACATCAAAATTGCTTTTCCTTTATGACTTGAAGAGCAATTCAGTGGAATTTCTTCCATACTCTGGTTATTCTCATGCTGATGTCCGAAATGTATTCGGCCAGCCAGACCAAATCTATGGTTGTATCCGTACGTGGAACCCTTATCCCTTTCCTCATATGCTCTATAAGCTGCAGAAGCACTGCTTGAAATTTTAATTGAGCTAGAATTTTTTTTTTAATTTATTTTTTTAAGTGTAGGTTTGATTTTAGAATCTACTTTTTCATTTTTATAGTGAACCAATTGCAGAAGTTATATGAAAACACAATTCACTATGGAAAGTTAGAAAGCAAACAACACAATGTAACTCATGTATAGCCTATGTAAAAGGTTCTGATAATTCACTCTAAAGACGCCACGAAACTAGCAACAGGAGGACGGGACACAATTGCGACGCGCTTCATCAACAGACAACAACAGATCAAGGCACTTATGCAGCTTGTACATAATTTTACAGATTGTACCTAAGAGAACCTATTTGTCTGTTGCAGCATCTGGGGCACAACAGACTGTGAAACCAATGCCTCTGAACTTGGGGAAGGCCTAATCATGTGGCTTGGACCACCCGGGTTGGTGGGTTGCCTGACCAATGACCATCTTGTTAGCAGTATTATTTCGTTCAGATCCTTCAAATTACGTACAACATCTAGACGCTTTTTTGTGGGCATCACTTGGAGGGTTGTCCAGTTTGTTCTGCGTTTCTTCGGTTGAAAACCCAGGAACTGTCAGATTCCAGTCTTTCTCTAGTTGCAACAACACATCTTTTACCTCCACAGTTGAAAAGTTATGATGCTTTTCCAGGGTGCATGCGAAGTTAGTATTAGAGTTATAGAAGTCATCCGCAATCTCAAGCAGAGGTGCTTCAACATCAGGATCCAACTTTCCTTCAGAACCCAACTGAGATACTATTGTTTACTCTGATGGCTCAGTCTATCTATCTTAAGCAATTAAATCTTTTGGGTTTAGTAAATTGACCAATTTGAAATCTTATGTTTATGTGTTTTTAGGCTTTACCTCGAATATACGATAACTGGGAGACGTTGGTGAATGCTGTTGTACGCAGGGAGAAGGAAGGATGAGGAACTTTGTTATCTCTCTGATGTATCATCTGAGGCCAGTTCCAGTTTCCGTTGTTTGACTTCGTTCAACTATAATGAATTGCCGGATAAGGTACACTTCTTTCTTTTCCCCTTAATTATTTGTATAAAATGGAATGAAGACGTATTAGATAATCAAGAATGTTGTTCTACGGTGAGTGAAGATGACAACAGATGCAGAAATCTTTGTATCCTCAGTAGATGGCTCTAGAGTCTATGGGGAAGAGATCTTAATCAACCAATTTAATGGAGCTTTATTCTCTTTATACTTATCATTTCTTATAGTGTCATGCATGTTTTATGGTTTGTTCTTATTTTCGTGTTTGAATTCTAACGTGTTAGGAAACAAGGGAGATGGTTCCAGTCCTTGAGACCTTTATGGTTAGATGACTTCTTCAGTAGACTGTTGGAGTTCCGTAATACGCTGCCTGGCCGGCAGGTCCAGCTGTTAGAGAATGAGGTCAGAACTCTGTGTACATTGTCACGTGAAATCTTCCTATCCCAACCGAATCTTCTTGATCTAGAAGCCCCTATGAAGATCTGTGGTGATATTCATGGGCAATACAGTGATCTTCTAAGACTTTTCGAATATGGTGGATTTCCACCACAAAACAACTATATGTTCCTAGGGAACTATGTGGATTATGGCAGGCAGGGTATAGAAACAATATGCCTTCTCCTTGCCTATAAAATCAAGTATCCCGTTAATTTTTTTCTCCTGAGAGGAAATCATGAATGCGCCTCGATCTGTGAATAGGGTAGATGGATTTTATGATGAATGTAAACGCAGATTCAATGTCAGGCTTTGGAAGACTTTTACAGATGTGTTCAACTGTCTTCCTGTAGCAGCTGTTATAGATGATAAAATATTCTGTGTGCACGGTGGCCTTTCTCCTGACCTAACAACCTTCGATCAGATCAGAAGCTTGCCTCGTCCAACTGATGTCCCAGATTCTGGCCTGCTATGCGATCTACTTTGGTCTGATCCGAGTCCATCTATCAGGGGTTGGGGGATGAATGATAGGGGAGTCTCGTACACGTTTGGTCCAGATATAAGTTGAGCGAGTTTGTAGCTCGACATGATTTGGATCTTGTTTGTCGAGGTCATCAGGTCGTAGAGGATGGATATGAATTTTTCACTGATAGACAGCTGGTTACACTATTTTCTGCTCCAAACTTTGCTGGCAAATGTGATAATGCTGGAACTCTAATGAGTGTTGATGAATCTTTGATGTGTTCGTTCCAGATCCTAAAACCCCCAGAGAGAGTGGTTCGCTTGAATACAACACAAAGGATAGGGAGGTTGTTTGGAATTAGAAAATAATATTGATAATGGAGATATTGTTTTGCATGATGATAAAATAAATGGGAATGGAACTGATTTTTGTACCCTGTAAGTGTAATTGTTGGTTGATTTCCTGGTAGGTGAAATTGAATGTTTCTGCAATATGTTACCAAAATTGGCAACCATAGTGTGAAAGTTTAATTGGAGAGTTGGGAATGGGGAACAAATTGATGTATGGACTGATAAATGGATCCCTGGGTAAGAAAATAGTGGAGAGTTGGGAATGGGGAACAAATTGATGTATGGGCTGATAAATGGATCCCTGGGTATGAGTCTTTGAAGCCTAAAACGCCTGACTTGCGTAATATGGGTCCCATGAAAGTGTCTTATTTACTGCACCCTATTGCTAGCGATTGGGACATACATGTCCTTAACTACATTTTCTGGCAGGATGACGTGGATAAGATACTACAGATCCCAGTACCAAGTCGTTCAAGTCCAGATTAATAGTCTGGCATTACTCAAAGACGGGACAGTATACTGTCAGCTCAGCGTACCACCTCTCCATGAGCCTAAGGAGAAAACAGATAGCTGATGTTCGTGGCTCCAGTTCTGTCCAGATCAGTAATGATTGGAATTTCTTGTGGCGCATAAAACTTCCTGGGAAGATTAAACATTTTGTTTGGAGGCTCTTGAAAGATGCTTTGCCAACTAAAGCAGAACTGTGTCGAAGACATTTGGGTGATGATGACAGTTGTGTGGTCTGCCAGGAAGCTTCTAAATCAGTGATACATCTTTTTAGGGACCGTCACTATACTCGTATCTTTTGGGCTATTTCTAATATCCCATTGACTGCTATTTTTTCCCTGTGGCTACAGCGTGGGATTGGTTAATGGGGATACGGAAGCGGGTGGATACGAGACAGCTTGAATTCATTGTTGTTTCCTTGTGGAGCCTGTGGTACAATAGAAACAAAATGTTACATGAATAGGTGTCCAGCTCCCCTATGGAAACCTTCCAGTTCGTCCAGCGTTACTTGCAGTTCCTGAGGGCAAATGTCTATTAACCAGTTGGTAAAGAGGTGACCGTACAACAACGTCCCCATTGTGTTTGGAGTCCCCATCTCCTGTCGCACGGGCTTGAGTTTTCTCAAGTTATTTCTATTGTTCAAGTTTCATCGACAAGTGGTATCAGAGCCACGCTTGTGGTTCTGTTGCTTACTAGTATGGGTAGTTGCTAGAAGGTTTGTGCAAGGAGAAATGGAGTTAGGTTCGGTGAGTGATGCCTCGGCTGACCTGGGAAAGGCAAGCGCATGGAGGACCGAGTGGCCTGGTTGGAAATTTCCATGGATGACCCACCACAAGACCATCAAGGAGTACTTGAAGGAGTTCCAAGATGTCATGCTTGAGTTGCCTAGTCTCACGAACGCGGAGGCTGTTTGTGTTCATTGATGGTCTAGCAAAACTTGATATCCAAAAGGCTAATGTGCAGAACGTTTTGGAAGCTATTGTGGTGGCTGGAAGGTTGCTTGAGATGAGACCCTTGAGCGAGAAGTCGAAGTTCTGAAAAAAAGTGGGGGAGACCGCCCACCTAGGATGGCAAGTTCGGGCAGCGTTGTGGGGAAGCAGACACCTCGGGTAAGCCCAAAGCAAGTTTTGAACGAAACAACGGACTGTGCAAGGGGTCGATGTTCGTGGATGCCTTGATCGGGGAAAAGCATGTCAAAGTACTTGTGGGCACTGGAGTGCGTGAAGGAGTGGCTAAGGCGTTGGGGTTGTCCTTCACCTCAACTAGTGGATCAATCAAGTTTGTAAATACTGCAACAAGCCGGTAGACGGGGAGGCAAAAGAGGTGAACATGAAGTTTGGATATTATCATGCAACAATCTCCTTTACCGTAGCTTCCATAGATGACTAGGATGTGGTGTTGGGATTACAATGGTTCGATCAAGTACGATCTTTTATTGTTCGTTATTCTGATTCACTTATCATCTTAGATCATGAGCATACTAGTGCCAAAACGGACAAGAGAGATGCCAAGGGGCGGTCATACTGAATCTACTCCTGGTGATCCTGAATCTACTCAATTGATGCTAAATCTACTCCTGGTGATCCGGATCGTGGTGCTGCTCTTCTCATCCCTAATGGTATAGGTGCTCAATCTTTCTAATGGAGTTACTAGGTATTCTTTCTCCATTTGTTCCTACTAATGGACATGGTTCATATGCTCTGACGAATCACCTACAAATCAGTGATCAACATCTATCGATAGATCCATCTCTTAATGACATAAATATTTGGCTAGTTTACTAATTTTGGATACATAGTGATCTGAGTTGTTATAGCAGCTAAGCTATCTTTAATGGAGAGATTCATGACAAGTTCATTGTTGATCGATCGTAGATCAGTTTCGTACTTTATTTGCTTCAAATTCTCAGATCAATAACTGAATTCTTTGTTGTTGCATTCATTTCATTCGTCATATTTACGGTTTTACTGAATTCAACTCTATCAGTTTGAATTTTGCCTCCTTTTGATCAGTTAGTTGCGTATAATGTTAGGTCGGTAATCTGCATAGTCAGATTGTATTAATATTTAATTAGTTGCTTTTAAGTGCATGCCAAAGTAACATATTATTATGTTTTAGGCTATGTTTATTTCATCTTAAATTTAATTCAGTTTAGTTCAGATAAATTCAGTTCACTTAATTGAAATTTATATTTCAAATAAATTCAGTTCAAATTAATTAAGTTCAGTTCAAATTTATTAAGTTCGGTTCAGTTCAAATTTATTAAATTTAGTTCAGTTCAAAAATTTTAGGCAAATCAAAGTGAGAGTGTTGTTATTTTCTTTTCTTCGATTTTAGTTTCCCCAAATTAGGTACACAATTAGGCGTCCTGTGTTGTTTGATTATGAAGTCGTTGAAGATCTGAAAAAAACATTTGGTTATACTATTAGAGCCGTTATCCTATATTTTTTCCCCTAAATACTCTTTTAACTCATCCCTATAATATTTTTATAACTTTTTTATTAATTCAATAAAATCAATTTCCCTATACTATTACCATATTCCCTAAACTAAAATTCGAAGAAACAGATACTGACTCCACTCTAAACCTTTACATACCTGACCAAAACTACTAGACAAAACAGAGGCCTTAAAGACCTTCCTTCCAGACCGGCAAAAGGCTAGTACACAGCTTTGCATCACAGGCAAAAGGCTAATTATACAATCTCAAGAAACTTGATGATGCATGATTGATACAAATTATAGGAGAAAGAAATAAAGTAGAGATGAAGAACTGCAATTTTTTAGAATACTTAGAATGGAGAGAATGACTGGAAAGTCTGGAATAAACTGATGTGCCCTTGATATTTGGTGGGAATAAAAAACGTGGGAAAGGGAAAGAAGCGAGGGAAACTGACGCTAAAATAATTTTGCGCAGGAAGATCTTTAGGCATGTGAAAACAAAACACTTTTTTTCGTGGACCAAGAAGTTTTAGGGAATTTGATTTGTGGGCCAAACGGATATGGACTTTGCACAGTGCAAGAGGTCTCTCAAATTGAGAGCCAAACATGCTGCAACTCTCGATCCAAGTTTGCCTCTGATTATTATGACAGTTATCATTACGTACGTCCTTCCAGGTGGTTGTGGATTTGAAATTTATGATAATCAACTCTAATTAGAATTTATCTTGTAGATACACGACGAAGCCAAAATTGCCCTTTTCCCGATTCAGCCGTATACCTTTCTCTTGATTTTGGGAGGTTCGGAGGTGTCACCTATATCCGGATATTTTCCTACGAACGTGAGCAAGATCGCCTTCGGACACATTGTAACAGATTAGACATATTTTAATATCATCATATCATTATTGGATATAGGATTCTATGCTTTAAATGTGTGTATATTGTTTTTCTTGTGAATAATGTATTTCTTGTTTGATTATTTTATGACAATTCATGTTCGTGACCATATATGTATATTGAATTATTAGAGCACTAGTAATGGAGAGTTTATTTGGGGCTTCATCCCCAAATAAGGCACAATAGGGACTTCTTTGCGGCTCCATTATTGGAGCCCATGATGGGGCCCATGCTTGGGGTCTACATATTGGTAGCCTCCAAATAAGCCCCAAATAATATATTTTTATTTCATTTTATTTTTCTTTTATCAATTGTGTGGTGCACGTGGAATGTGGAACCCCGAACCCACAAAAGAGCCCCTAATAAGCCTAAACCATCGTAGCAAATGGAAGGGACTTATTTGGGACTTAAGGTTTAGGAATTAAGCCCCAAGTTTGGAGCCAACCATTGCTAGTGCTATTTATAATTCATAATATGTTCTCTTGACTTTCATATATATGGAGTTGAAAGTCAACATGTTTTTTTAGGCCTTCCTATTCAGACATGCATTTTCTTTGACTTGAAGAGCAATTCGGTGGAATTTTTTCAATACTCTGGTTATTTGTATGGTGATATCCGAAATGTTTTCAGCCAGCCGGACCAAACCTATGGTTGGTATCCGTACGTGGAACCCTCATCCCTTTCTTCATATATGCTCTATAAGCCGCAGATTACTTCTTGTTACTTGGTCACGTACATGCACTACTGTATTGACAATCTAAGAAGTTTATATTTTACTAGTACTATTTGATTAAGCAAGATACTCTTGGTTATTATTGTAATGGCTCAATCTATCCATCTAAGCAAAGCTTTTGGGTTTAGATTGTTGGCAAATTTAAAATCTTATCTTTATGTGTTATAAGCTGTAGGCAGCTCTCGGGGCGGACCCAAAAATTTCAATCAACCTCGGCTAAATGTTACATGCCGACTAAATGTTACATGCCTTAAAAATTTGTCCGTAAAAATTGCAATTTCTAATATAATTTTTTTTAAAATTTTTCGGGACAACATGGGCTGGGTCCGCCCGCCCCTGCTCATCTGTACTCAGCGCTGTATGTGGTTAAAAGAGTAGTATTATGGATGAGTTTTCGGAAGCTAAACCTGATTCCAAACAAATAAAGATCACAATCATGCAAAAATGCAAGTGTAGCTAGCTTTGGAGTATATGTTGTCATGTGGTTCCAAACAATAAATGTAAGTGTAACCGGGAGAAGTTGGTGAATGCCGTTGTACGCAGTGAGAAGTATCAGGAACTGCATGTGTTATCTCTCTAATGTATCATCTGGGGCCAGTTCTAGTTTCCATAGTTTGACTTCGTTCCACTGTGACGAATTGCTGGACCCTGCTGATTTGTATAAATAAATTCTTATCAGATGATCAAGATTGCTCTCCTTCTGTGAGCGAAGATAACAGCAGAGGCAGAACTTGTCTCCTCGCTGTTTTCTTCTCATTAATTTGAACCTGGACTGAAAGTGGACAGGGAAATTTTTTATCTGGAATCATGCACCCATGGCCTGGGCTGCAGTTTCAGCTGTCTGAGAAAGAGGTCAAAACTCTCTGTACACGGTCGCTTGAAATCTTCCTATCCCAAGCAAATCTTCTTTAGCTAGCTGAAAGCCCCTATTAATTAAGATCTGTGGTGATATTCATGGTCAATATGGTGATCGATCTTCTTAGACTCTTTGAATATGGTGAATTTCCACCACATGCCAGCTATCAGTTCCTAGTGAACTATGTGGATCAGAGTATAAAGACACTATGCCTTCTCCTTGCCTATAAAATCAGATATCCCGATAATTTCTTTCTCCTGAGAGGAAATCATGAATGCGCAACTATTAATAGAGGATACATGGATTCTATGATAAATGTAAACAAAGATTCAGTGTCAGGCTTTGGAAGATTTTTACTAATGTGTTTGACTGTCTTCCTGTGGCAGCTGTCATAGATGATAAAACATTCTGTGTATGCGGTGGCCTTTCTCCTGACGTAGCAAACTTGGATCAGATTATTAGAAACTCTTGCCTCCTCCAACTGACGTCCCAGATACCTGCAGCCTACTATGTGATCTGCTTTGATCTGATCCGACTAGAGATATCAGGGGTTGGGGATGAATGATAGGGGAGTCTCATATCCGTTTGATCCAGACAAGGTGAGCGAGTTTCTGTTCATACGAGGTCATCAGGTCCTAGAAGATGGATATGAACTTTTCGCTGACAGACAGCTAGTTACCCTATTTTCTGCACCGAACTGTGCTCGTGAATATAATAACGCTGGGGCTATATATGATGAGTGTTGATGAAAGTTTGATGGTCTCGTTCCAGCTAGTCTTCTTGGGCTTTATTATTTCTACATCTGGGAATGAGCTGAATCAATGCCACAGGTGTACAACAACTGGGAGATGCCGGTAAGTTCAGTTGTATGCAGAGAGCGGAACTTTGTTATCTCTCTGATATATGTATCATTTGGCTCCAGCTCTAGATCATTCCATATTGACGAGAGATGACCGGTTCTTATCAAAGTTTCAGCCCATTCCGCTACAATAGCCTGCCTGTGCCTGATAGATGGAGAGTGGTGTATAAGGTTACTACTCGTTTTTCACATGATCATTTACTTTTTCCATTTATGCTGATGTTCGATCAATTAGAGGCTTACATGATCAGTAACTAGTATCTTTCTCCTGAGAGGAAATCATGAATGCATGTCTGTTAATAGGATACATGGATTCTATGATCTGAACGTCAGACTCTGAAAATCTTTTTTATACGCATCTTTAACTGCCTTTCTGTGGCAGCTGTTATAGATGACAACTGTGTGCACGGGGCATTTCTCCTGATCTGACAAACTTGGATCAGATCAGAAACGTTCCTCGTTCAATGGATGTCGCAGAACGGGCCTTCTATGTAATCTACTCTGGTCAGATCCGAGCCTAGACATCAGGGGAACCAACCTAACCAATACAGAAAACACGGGTCTTACGAAGCAGCAATAAAGTACAACTCAACTCAATTGGTAAGATACTTCCTCCCAAATAGGTCGAGTTTGAAGTTACCAATGAGTAACTGTATATATGATGGACCGTTATTAATCCTCCAATTAGATTACTTGCCTTGTAAGATAATCTAGCTGTAGTGTGAAATTGCACATGCTATTCATGGTCTACGGCTCTACGCCTATCAATGTTGACAATTATACCACCCTCTTTTGTTTTCCTTTTTTATTTTTTTTTTCCATATAATTTATCACATCCACCCACCCAGCAAGTGGAGGTAGATATGTTTTTGTAAGTTGTCAAATGAGAATTGATATGTAAACATTAGCCAGTACACAGAAAAATTCTAAGAGTGGATCGACAATGTCTGCGATATATGACAATTGGGAGGAGCTCGTAGATGCAGTTATACGTAGAGAGCGTGATATGGAACTTTGTTATCTCTCTGATGTATCGTCTGAGGCCAGTTCCAGTTTTCGAAGTCTGACTTCCTTTCACATGTCCAGTAGCAGCAGGGAGTTTTTTGGAAACGAGGACGAGGTACTCTTCTTTCCCATTTTAATTGAATCATTGCATGGATATACAATGATCATCACTCTTGATCAGTATCCGAAAAAATCTTGGAGTTAGACCGAAGAAAAACGAAGACTTGTAAAGTTATTTTGTCTTGACTTTGTAACCTGATCTGGTTTATTGTTTAACTTGCTAAAATAATCATTTAGATATTGATTTCCGGATTGATCTCGTTAATCCGAACCTGAACCTTGTTGGAACTTCTATACTGTAAAAGTTATGTTTTATCCAAACTTTGTACCTAGAACAAGTTAGCTCCTAAACGTGGTGGAAATGCATGTTGTCTCCTGTAGTGTGTAGTAAGATATGAATTCACTTTGATTGAAGCTGAATGATTTTGTTAACCACCGTTATTATGATCTTTAACGTTTTGTGTATGGTTCATTGCTATTTATGCGTTGTATTGGAACCGTAGGAAATTAGGGAAGTCACCGGAAGTGAGAGGGGCATGGTCCCGGTGACAGATGCAAAGGGACTGATTTACCGGCTCATGATCAACCTGAAGCTTAGACGGAAGGTAGGTAGTAGAATATATAATTCAGCAGGACTACTTTATGCATGTGATATTAGTGTGAAATTATACCTTCACATATGGTTTGCTGTAATTTTGTGTTCTGTTTTGAACGATATAGGAAGGAAGCATGCTTAACCCGAATCTAGTGGATCACATCATTTATCGGCTGTTGAAATTCCGGACTAATGGTGGCCAAGTTAAGCTGTCTGAGGATATGATCCACTTTCTTTGTACAACAGCACGTGAAATCTTCCTTCGACAACCTAATCTTCTTGAGCTTGAAGCCCCTATAAAGATCTGTGGCGACATTCATGGGCATTATGGGGGTCTTCTAAGTGCTTTTGAATACGGTGGATTGCCACCACAAGCCAACTACTTGTTCTTAGGCAACTATGTAGATCGTGGCAGATCTAGTATAGAAACAATGTGCCTTCTCCTCGCCTTCAAAATCAAGTATCCGGAAAATGTCTTTCTCCTAAGAGGAAATCATGAATGCGCGTCTATCAATAGGATATATGGATTCTATGATGAATGTAAACGCCGGTTCAACAACGTCAAAGTGTGGAAATCCTTTAATGATTGTTTTAACTGTCTTCCTGTGGCAGCCCTTATCGATGATAAAGTGTTCTGTGTGCACGGTGGAATATCTCCGGACCTGTCAAACTTGGATCAGATCAGAAACTTAAGACGTCCAACTTCTGTCCCAGATCTTGGCCTGCTTTGTGATTTACTTTGGTCTGAGCCTAGTAGAGATGTCAGGGGGTGGGGGATGAGTGAAAGGGGAATGTCCTACACGTTTGGTCCGGATAAGGTGACCGAGTTTTTAGAAAGTATGATCTCGATCTTGTTTGTCGAGGTGACCAGGTTACCGAGGATGGATATGAATTCTTCGCGGACAGGCAGCTAGTAACTATATTTTCTGCACCAAACTATTGTGGTGAATATGATAATGCCGGTGCTATGATGAGTATTGATGAGACGCTGATGTGCTCATTCCAGATCCTAAAAACAAACAAGCAGTAGAAAGAGTCTTGTGATTTGTGAAGCAACTTGTAGCACAGGACGGATGATGATGGTGATGATCTAGCTCGATCGGTATTATATTTTGGACTGATATAGTATGAAGTTATCAGCGAAGCATGCATCTTGTTAGATTATTCTTGCCCAAGTGTGAAGTGTTGTGTTGTGTATTTTGTTGTTCACTTATTATGAGTGTAACTTTTACCAAGTACTTCTTTAGTCTAGTTTACCAGAAACTTAAGTTTGTCTTTGAATGTTTTGAGGGAGCATACATGATTATTAAGGACGAGAATACCAATCAAAATTTGTTGATTTCGCATAATATCGAAGATTGACAGATATATGGGGAAATTTCGTTTTTTATTAATAAACTCATAAAAGAAAGAAAACAATGTCTAGACATGCATTAGCCCTCCAAATGACCTCCGATGGCAGAAATCCATCGTACATCATGACAAAGCGATGAATTTGACTCAAAACACCATTTTTGCATGGAAAACACTAAACTTTTTACGACACTTCAAACTTGGAATTGACCAATTTGCATAAAAACTTTCTCGAATCGCCGCATCATGTTTGTAAATATGAAGCGTTGTTGTAATGTTCTCGAGGAAAATCAATACACATCTGAAACCAAAAATTTTATTTCTGGTGATTTGTTAGATTGGACTGGATTCCATCAGATCGAATCTTGAAATTGGTCCAACATAGATCCGATACGTACGGATCCGGACAAAGGTTGGCTTGTCCAGATTAGACTGATCTGGACCAAATTGTCAGGCCTAGGCATAGGTGTTTGTGTCTGACTTCACCACTAGCTTAAATCGTTTTAACCAATTATTCATTTGTTATTTGTTTTATTTTAGATTGTCTACGTATCATTTTTTGTCAGTTTTATTAAAACTATGTTTAATTTTTGATAAACTCTCATCTCTAAAATTTATTGTGTGTCATGTCATTAAACTAAACACCACACATACCAATCCCCTAAAAAATCATTAAAAACAAATGTAAACAATTTTTTAAAAATGAATGAGTAATATTTTCCATCAAAATCAGTTAGTTTTGAATAACTAATGTAAATTCATAATTTTATCTAATAATATTTTTTACCCGATCCGAATCCGGTCCAAGCTCAATCTGGATCGGGCTTGATAAGCTCTTTTTTTTATCGAATTCTGTTCGAATCAAGTCAGATCGAATTAAAATCTATAAATCCATGGCAAATTCCCGACCTGGCAGCCGTTGACTCAAAGACGGCCTCGGAGGACAGCGACTGCTTGCTTTCGACAGGGTTACTCGCTTACTAGAAAGACCGGAGGATTCGTTCGGTTGTAGTCTGATTCAGCTTTGATTTATGGGGATGGGTAGATTTGTCATTCCATCACTAAGATCATCCACATCCGACGTTTGTTGAAGCTTTATAAAACGTTTGCTCGGCAAACGTTATACTCCATCCTCCATAATCTAACGTGTTTGCTAATAGCAAACGCGTTAGATGTATTCTTTTATTTTTTTTTCTTTTTTGCTTTTTCTTTTTAATTGGTGCTGTTTTATCCTTTGTTATTTTTCTTTTTAATTCCCTTATATTTTTATTCTTTTGTCTTTTAATTTCCGTTTTATTTTTATCTTTTTATTATTTATTTTTCATATATTTCAATATTGATAAATTATATTTATTTCACCATTTTTTTTATTATCCTTTGTTATTTGCGTTAGATATATTTATTTTTCATATATTTCACCATTTCTTTTTTTTATTATTTATTTTTCATATATCAATTATAAAATTTAAAATATTTGAAATTAATGTAAAACGACATTTAAATAATATGTAGTATGAAGTATGAAGTTTTATATTATTTTAATTTTATGTTACTTTAACTAATGACATTTAAATAATATGAATTATAATGTTTTAAAAGAAATGGAAAATAGAATAGGGAGTTATTAAACGTAGTAGCAATTTTACTAAACGTTGGAAATTTATTTGTAATTTACAGAATGACTCTTATTTTACAAGTATAACAAATAAATCCCAAACTTACTAAATTCATACAAATTATCATAAACAATTGCAAGTATAATAAATTCATCAATTCTACTTTACCACAAACATTCCCTAAAACAAATACACTCATAAATATAAATTATTAACATGAAATGATCACTTGAACAAAAAATGATCAAATGATACTTCCGAACTTCCAAAAATTGATAAATGTAATACTAAATTCAAGTGTTCCAAAAATTAACATTTAAATTCAAACTAAAAAAAAAAAAAAAAAAAAAAAAAAAAAAAAAAAAAGAAAGTGATCAGTAGAGAGCAGCAGCCCGCCAGCTCATGACTAGCAGCGGCTGCTGCTAGTGATTCAACCTTTTTTTTTTTTTTAAAAAAAAACTTTTTATATAAATTTTATTTAATTATGCACAATATATATATATATATATATATATATATATATATATATATATATATATATATATATATATATATATATATATATATATATATATATATATATATATAAAGCCCCTAAATTTACAAGAGATTTATAAATTTATTGATACTTTATTACAAATTTACAAATCAAGGTGTGAAATGAGTTTGATGATATCTCTTGGTGTGTTCTTCAAATTGAATTGAAATATGTTGATTAGGTTATTGATTTAGGGGCTTGATTTATTTAAGGTGGAATTGTGATGATTTTAAAAGTATTGGGTTAATTTGTAAAATTATAAATTTATAGATACTTTATGTAATTTGCAATAAATTTCCAACATTTAGTAAATTTATGTTCCGACGTTTAATATTTGCCATAGAATAAAGTAGTTTAAAAAGAAATAGGAAAAGAAATGTAAAATTTGGGTAAATATAGAGTTTGAGGGTTGGAGATGAAGAGTATGATAGAGTTTGATGTGATTGGAATGCTGACGTGGCGTTAGATAGAGTTTGTGGTTTGGAGATATTCTAAAGGCCGAAATCAAAATATCTAACTCAGGTGGGACCAAAAGTACGTGTTACAAAGGTCACGCAAATGAACGGCGCAGGAAAATGACATTAAACGGACTTTGAGCAGCGGCTCCTAGAAAAAATCTTATCCGCCGCAAGTCCGCACCGAATTTCGCATCTTCTTCGCAGTACAGCTAACAAAGTCGCACTTATGTCTATAATTCTTTATTCTCTTCGTCATTTCGATATGCTGTTAGCCCATGTTGTTATCCCCTTTCGCTAAAAATAAATGTCCAATATATACAAATAGATAGATATACTGGTAATTAACAACTTGCTAGCTATCATTCCAAGTTCCCAGAAACAATTTTTATTTTATTTCATTTTTAAGAATTCATCTTTATGATTTTATCCCTGTGTTGTGTTCTAATCTGTCAGAGACAAATGTGATTTTAATTGAAATTCAGTATTCCTATCCTACTATGAATTCGTTGCATTTTGTTCCTTCTTTAATTGTTCTTTTAGTTCCATACTAAAAATTGCAGATCAATAAAAAAAAAAGTTTTTCTAGGCATATTAGTTGAGCTTGTAATGTCACGGTAAAATTCATTTTTTTACTCCAAATTGATACACGTCCAATTTATATACTTTAGATTGACTTAATTTGATTTTTTTCGGTCAACAACTTTCAACTTTGACTCCCGATTATTCTTAAACTATAATGATAAAGTATTTAACGAAATTACATTATGAAAATTTAGGTTCTAAATTTTCATAATGTAATTTCGTTAAATACTTTATCATTATAGTTTAAGAGTAATTGAGAGTCAAAGTTGAAATTCGTTGATAAAAAAATTAAACTAAGACACTTATAATGAAATGGACGGAGTACTATTTTTTGTTAACTTAAATTGAATTTACATGTAGCCATATAGGGAATGAAAGAGTAAGGTTAGAAGATAAAACTATCGACTACAACGTCATAGGGGCTAAAGTTGTATATGTTCTCTTTCGTCATGGACTAAAGGTGTATATATTCTCTTCGTCTAAACTAAATTGAATTGCACCTAACTGAATTGATCAGATTTGAACTTGTTTGTAGTATAAAAAATAATTGAGCAAATTAATTGATTTGAATATAATTGAACTGGAATTAATAGCTCTTTTATGACTAAGAGAACGTAACCTAAAATGTGATCCACTTTATTGAAACAACGTCTAACAAGATAGAAATAAATTGAAATCTAAACTTACTAATTAAAAAATAAAACTCTATAAAGGAATAGACTCCTTAGAATAATAAAAAATTACGATTCTAACTTTGGGTCAATCTATCTATCTATCTATTCTATAAAGTAAGATTATTTCAAGCCCTCTCCTTAATTCATGGTACAATATTGACACTTGTCAAATTCTTGTATTCTCATTGGCGCAATCTTCAATTCTGCCACATGCCATTATGTCATAATTTTATGCATTCAATCTACTATTCTACATTCTATCATGTATATTTATTATTTTTCTCCTTTTATACATGTCTTCTCAATTAACTATAATATACTTAGTAAAACAATTATGGAAGATATTATATTAAAAAAAAGTTGTGATATAGAATATTATTTGAAATTATTTGGCATCGTGGAACATGAATGATAAAAGTAATTTAGTTTTGCTATTTACAAAAAAAATATAATTAATGTTAAAAAAATAAAATTGTTGAATTAAAGGAAAATATAATAAAATAATTCTTCTATTAAATAAGAAACTAAGATTAAATTATTTTGCAGCCTATACTTAGCAATTATTTTTCAAAACTTCAATCTATTAATCTATATATATTCTATAAAGTAGAATTATTTCAAGTCATCTCCTTAATTCATCCTACATTATTGACACTTGTCAAATTCTTTATTCTCATTGGTGCAATCATTCCTGCCACATGTCATTATGTCATAATTTTATACATTCAATCTACTATTCTACATTCTATCACGTATATTTATTATTTTTCTCCTTTTTATATATGTCTTCTCAATTAAATATAATATACTTAGTAAAACAATTATGGAAGATATTATATTAAAAAAAAAGTTGTGATATAGAATATTATTTGAAATTATTTGACATCGTGGAACATGAATGATAAAAGTAATTTAGTTTTACTATTTACAAAAAATTATAATTAACGTTAAAAAAATAAAATTGTTGAATTAAAGGAAAATATAATAAAATAATTCTTCTATTAAATAAGAAACTAAGATTAAATTATTTTGCACTCTCTATACTTAGCAATTATTTTTCAAAACTTCAATCTATTAATTATATATTCAAAAGAATAGTTATTTTGAAACTTTTACTTCCGCAATGAATCATATTTTTATCGGTCCTTATTCGATCTATATTTACCCGTGTCACAAATTTATGGATGATTGGTGCTTACATTCAACTATCTTCACATAAGATTGTATTTTCACATCCATCTATATATTCTATAAAGGGGTAAGATTTTAAAACCTCTCCTTTAGCCGGTTGTAAATTTTCTATTGCTCCAAAATTTGACCATTGCCACGTGCTCAAAATTTAACAATTCTTGCTCTTAAGTAGGTAATCAGCTAAAACTTTCAGTTTGACATGGTGTCTTACTCGCAGCAAAACAAACATCGTTTCTTATCTCAACAAACACGCACCGACTTTCCCCATTTCAATTCGTCCATCTCCCATCTCCCCGATCTCAAATTCGGTGGCTACACTCATAAACTCTCCCATGTCATTTATGATTGATTATGATGTGTTCGGATATCCAATAAACCAAGGTGGGATCGACTCACACAGAAACACCATATCACCATCTCACTCTGCAAATTGAATTTATTAAAACCCATCGCTCAAAGCATCGATGATGTGACAAAGACAACAAACGTGGTCTACAAAAAAGTATTTGACAAATTGTGATGTGGTTCTGCTAGAAAATATTTTGAAAAATATTTATTTCGCAATACTTTAGAACACTAACGACGACTGACGGGTCTATTCCACAATACTTTAGAATGCTAATTGTGTTCGACGAGTCTCTTCCGCAATACTTTGGAATAATAACTGCGTTCGACAGGTCTATTCACGATATCTTAGAACATTAATTGTGTTCGACATGTCTATTAGACAATACTTTGAAACACGAACAATATTTGAAGGGTTTATTTCGCAAAATTTTAGACCACTAACTAAAGTCGACGGGTTTATTTCACAATACTTTAGAACACTAATTGAGTTTGACAGGTCTATTTAGCAATACATTAGAACACTATCGACGGCATACATGTCTATTTAGAACACTAACTGCGTTTGACGGGTCTATTCCGCAATACGTTATACCACTAAGTGCGTTTGGTGGGCCTATTCGCGATACTTTAGAACATTAATTGCATTGAACGGGTCTATTCAGCAATAATTTTAAACACGGGCTGCATTTGACTGGTTTATTCCGAAATACTTTGGGACACTAACTGTTGGTTTATTCCACAATACTATAGAATACTATCTGTGTTCAACCAGTCTATTTCACATGCAATACTTTAGAACACTTGCCGATGGGTCCATTCAATGAACACTAATTGCGTTCTACAATAGTTTAGAGCACTAACTGCTTTCGACAAGCCTATTTGCAATACTTAAGGAAAATAATTAGCTAGGTTCAATGGGTCTATTGGTAAAACTTTAAAACAAGAACTTTATGAACACTAACTGCGTTCAACAGGTCTATTCGTAATACTTTAGAACATCAATTGTGTTTGACGGATCTATCTGGCAATACTTGAACTATATTTGACGGGTTTATTCTACAATACTGTAAACCACTAACTGCGATATTTTGCAATACTCTAAAACACTAATAAAGTTCAATGAATCACTTCCGAAATACTTTAGAATTCTAAATGTGTTTGACGGACCTATTTGACAATACTTTAGAACACTAACTATGATCGACGGGTATATTCCACATAATAATTTAGAACAATAATTGTACATATGTGCCTACTAAGCAATAATTTGGAACACTAACTGTGTTTGACAGATCTATCTCGTATTAATTTACAATTATTATCATATTCGATGAGATTATTCCATAATTTTCAATAAAAATGAGAGACAAACACCATTGTTTATTTTAATTAATTTTCATTTAATTATTTGTAAATATACTATTCCCCTTCGACGGATTATTTACTAGTAGTGATTAATAAGGATAAATTTTACATTATGATATTTACTTGTACAAGTTCCATTTGAAAGATTTATAACTCTATTCTCTATATAGTTATAGTATAGTACCAGTAATAAACAAAAGTGAAGCCAGGAAAATCGATTAGAGGAGGAAAGTAAATTTTTAAACTTGATGTGTTCAGGCTGTGTCTATCAGAATTTAAAGTGTACCTAAATTAGTAGGGCTAGCCATCTATATTTAGAATTTGAGACTAAAAATTGTTTACCCGTTTTAGAAGAGTAGGTGGTGGTATTGCACCAACACCCAATGAAATCGATTCGAAATCTTCTGAGTTTCAACTTTTTACCGTTTCAAGACCAGAAAGAAAGCGATAAGGCGACATACATACTGATACTTGGATTGGATAAATATATGGATAACTCCGAATCTAACATTTGCAGTACTCAGAGATCTTCTAGCAGAATCAAAACGTAACGCTCACAAATTAAGTAGTAGTACAATTAATAATGCGTGCTACTTGCCATCTTACTTTTATAACTCTTCATTCATTCTAGAACATTTATAGAAACATTTTTTTTTTTTATATGTATGGGCAATCAAGTTGATTGCAGTTTGTTCGTATATAGTAAAAGAGTTCGGACAAAATTCAAATTAACCTCCAAATTAATTAACGCGAGGCGCGAGCTTATTTTCTAGCATGATCGTCCTATATTCAAATTTGAATCGGATCTCATCTTAACCTTTTCATTTTCTCTACTTCTTTTTATCCCACAAAACTGTGTAACTTTTTGCAACAGCTGAGCTTATTTTCAAGTATTAAGGAGAGTCGAGTGCTCTAATCAAACACAAATCGAACTTTTCAATCACAAACAAACTTAAAATAATAGTGATCGATAGAGTAAAAACTCGACGGCTACTGCTACAACAATTTTTGGTCTTATCCGTTTACCAGACTCTCTACCTCACCCACGTGTCCACTTCTGTTACCCCCATTCCCCTAGTTTTCAGCTATAATAATAACTATACTACTAGTAGCATATGGCATCAATTCTATATAATGGTCCTCAACTTTATCCATAACAACATTAAAAGTGCTAGCTAGCTCCTACTACTAGATAAAAGAAAAAGGAAAAAAATAAAACTGCATGGTGGATCAATATTGTTGGGTCAATAAACTAGCTACTGAGTTTTTTTCAGACACAAAAGATTAACATAGGTTATTATTGAGCTTGGAAATGGAGTCCCATTTGAAGCTTGAAAGAAGCAGCCATGGGTTCATGGTTAACAAGGATTGCAATAAGGTTTCGGATTGTACGATATTTGAAGTTGAAGAAGAAACTGGTGATTCTCCATCAACTGTTGGTCCTTTGCAAGATATGTCATCTCTGCTACAGCAACTCCCTAACTCCAAGTAAGTTTAATCCTAACTTCTTCAATTCATTTGCGTTTTTTTTTTAAAGATGAATATTATTATATTAGTTACAGTACATGTATATATTTCCATGCTTTGCATTGCATTGTTTGCTTTAGTGATCCTAGCAGTAGATCTGAGTGAGTGTATGTTCAAGATTTCTTCCTTATGTTTATGAGATATATATATATGTTTGTAATAAATAAATTAAAGCTGATTTTAGATCATGTTAAGACATAGTACTTCATGAATTCGATATATATCTTCGTGAATGTTTGATTTATCTGAAACATTTGTAGATTAATTATTCAATTTAATTTGATTAATTGTTACGAGTATATACTTAACCAATAAATTCAATAATTCAGATGAGATAAGTTCAATTTCATTCATTTCAAGAAGTTCAGAGTTCAGACACGGAGCTGAATTATTTAAATTATTATTATATATAAACGGCCACTTTGATATATGGGACCTAATAGGGTGCTGACGGTAACGGCTGATTTGAATCGGACTCTTGTTAATCTAAAATTGATCAATTTTTCATAGAAGTTGTTCATATAAGTGGAGTCGATCTGAGCTCAGGATTTATCTATCTATAAATAAAATTATGTGATCCTTGTTCATTAACTTCATCAATTACTGTGCAGTTAAATTAAAATAATAGAGTAATTATTTAATAGTAAATACTGTACTGTTTTTGAGATACGCACTTTTGTCAAACATGGGGCGGGTGCGGTCGGCTACCCATCCACATTCCACACTAGCTAAGCTAGTTGTTCAAAAGAACCAAATTGATTTTAAAATGTTTCAGCTTAAAACAATACTCCACAAATTATTGAATAGATTATCCAAGTGTTTTAACTTTATGTTTCCATATTAGACTAATGTTTTTTTTTTTTTTAAATAGTGCTCTAGTTTTGTGCTAAGTCGTCTATAGCAATACTCTAGGCTCCCCTTTACTCGTTTCAACCAGTTTGGGGTGGACAAATTAAGATGGCTTAGCAAATTCGTAGTTGATGTGTGTACTATGCTAGCCGGTCTCTATATCGTTTTCAATTTGAATCTTAATGAACTTTAATTATAACTATGTATATGTGTAGACGAGGTTTGTCAAAACACTACAAGGGGAAGTCGCAGTCATTCACATCCCTGGATAAGGTAGAGTGCTTACAAGACCTTGTGAAACCTGAGAATCCATACAACAAGAGGCTCAAGGGAGCAAAGAGTGTGCCATTTAACACCAACTATTTGAGGCTCATTTCCAAAACAAGTGATGGTAAATACGTGGTAGCAGGTGCCGACGCCCAATCAGCCGCTGCTGTCACTAAACCACGAAGAACAACAAGTACAAGCGACTTTTCTAAACATCAAACTCCTTTGTTTGCTTGAGGTCATATATGATCAAGTACGGTATATTGCAAATTATATGATCAATTACGAAATAGTCTAACTAGAGATCGTGATGGTATTTTCCCTTCATCTATATGTTTTGTACTTCTATGGACTTTATTATACCGCCGAGAGTTTTCCATCGAGCTAGTTGAATGGTATTTTTGTGTGTGTACATTTGAAATTTTACTGGGAAACGGGCATATTGAGTCGGGAGGTGTGGTTACATCGTAGATAGATTAGAACACAATAAGATAAACTTGGAACGAACTTGTAAAGAACGAGATCACTCCGACATTTACTTTAAGTCGCCTTCTTTTTCTTCTCCGCCTAGAATCTAGTATTATCTCCATCTTGCCATAAGCCTTTAACTTCTTCCTAGGAACTTCGAGGTCATCTTCAGTGGCAAAAATTTGAGTTTTCCTCTTCGTCATTGTCAAAACCCTAATTAGTGAGAAACCGTCTCACAAAGATTACTTATAGGGTAGTGGGAAACCGTTTCACACTAAAATCTAATTGCTCATAAACGGCACAATTTGAATATGGACTGACGGTTGCAAAGAATTTGTTGACATAGAACGGAGTCGATAAATGACAGAAAGAAAATTCACATAGGCACCGTTTGGTAATATTACCAGTCGAATGGTGGTCTTACCAATGGTAATTCAATGGTGATGATCGAAAATGAGAGATTGGTAATGTGGTGGTATTGAATAGTATTCGGTAGATAGAAAAGCAAATGGTACTTAATAGATTTGTTGTTTGATAAAGTAAAAAATGGTACTAGATTTGGGTTTGGCATGATATTGCAATAAGAGTGTGTAGTGGCATTATGTGTAAATATGTGTGAACATGGTGTATAATTTTATTAACTTTTGTCACTTCTGGGGGCACAATAGTATTTTCACATAGGCGAAAATTATACCACACCATTCCATTTAACAATACTATATCCCCCTAGTATTGTTCAAAACTAATGGTATGGTAATGAAGCCACAAAAGTCCAAAAGAAATGGGCATTGCCATTTATTGTTGGTAACGTGAAATTCGTACTAAACGACACTAAAGTGGTGATATTTACTTAGAAGACCGTGAAATACCATACCACACTACATTCCAAACAATGCCATAGTGTGTTCACATGAGGTTATTAGGTGTGTGTGTTGGGCAACGATTGGTTTTGCTGCATGGAGAAATACAGTCAAAGCTCCAGAATTACATGTTGAGCTTCGCCGCGATTATATACATGTGATTTGAGGGTGGTTTGACCACAAAAATTGCTACAAAAATGTTTTTTTTTTTTTTTTTTTTTTTTTTTTTTTTTTTTTTTTTTGCAGAATCTTTGCACCATGCATTTATACCCAAACATGTGTTTGGTTTTTTAAGGTTAATACAACCCATGATGTCTATTTGGGAGCCCAATACTGTGAAACCCCTGATCTGCTAATACTACACAGTAAGAGTTAAGTGGAAACATGTTTCCACCAATTCATCAGAAACGTAATACAAATGTGTAGCATCTTTTAAGAATTTATACACATGATTTTTTGAAACAGAGGAAGCCAGTAGAAAAGGTTGAAACATATGAGATTGCATCCTAATCTTCAATCTTTATTTGCATACAGGTTTCATATTCTACTCCATAACATGATGTCAGTAATTTTTTTAGCACGAAACCAACAAACAGAGCAATTACAATAACACAAATCATGTGTAACAACCTACGTATTGTAGCTTCTTGAGTTTGGTTGAGCCTTCGAGCATCTTCTATATCAGCAACAGTTTTTCAAAGATCCATCTCCATCTCAATAGTCCTTTTCTCCATATGATCAAGTACTTTCTGCTTCTTTTCAATGATGTTAGTCTTGGCAGACAGCTCCAATTCTCATAGCCACTAGTGAGTTACCCTTGTTATCCAACTCACGTTCCCTGTCAAGAATCTGCTGCTCCCTAGCAACTGAAGCTTCATATTTATCATCAAGTTGGTGCTCTCTATCATGCACCTCAATCTCTTTGGCCAGGCCAAAATGTTATCAACATTTATACCACCCTGCATAAAGCATACAAGGGAATCACACTATTAAGGGTATAGCTCACTTGTAGGTTCATTTTTGTTAGACATGAATCCAAAGAGCACAGTGTCAACTGGCACAACTAAGGATCATAACAACTTCTTTCCAGTAGTAGAATCTGGAGAGTCATTAATTATTGAATAATATAAGTACTAGCAACAAAGCAGAAGGGTGAATTTAACTGGATGAACTAAAAGAGAGACAAGAGATTAACACAATCAAGGCCAATTAAATAGTAATATACTCGTACAAACCTAGTAGCCAAAACATCACAGAAATCCAAAACAGGAATTGCTGAATCCAAAACACAAACCGAACTAATACTAAAAATTATATGATCGAGCTCACAATAAACAAGTCCATACATACATACTCCAGGATTAAGTGTAACAAAGAAATGATAAAATAAAGCTAGAAGTGAATTAATTAATTAATAATAAAACAATGAAAAATGACATTACCTGCGCAACAACTGTGTGAGAACGAGTAGGGAAAAGTTTGGTAATGCAAGCACTATTAAATCTGTGCTTCGACAACCCGATCGCCGCCCTCAGTCCAGAGCCACCAGTGCCCAACACCACCGCATCGTAGGTGTGATCCACCATCGTATACGATCCACCATTCGATCAACACAAACAAAAGCAGATAATCAGATACTACCGTTAATAATGAAAAATAAAAACGCAAAAACCTAATTCAGTGAATGAAAAATCGAGAGTAATCAATCGTACAGATTGGGAGGAGAATAGGTGGTTGCGGAGTGATTCGGCGGCGGAGCTGGATTTGTTATACGGAATGCGGCGGAGGAGAATGGTTTTTTCACGGAGCCTTACCAATCCCCTGTTCTTCCCCAACAACCGGCAGAAACATGGGAGGTGTATATATGTCGACTTACCATAGATCTAGGGTACTGCAGGGCAAATTTGTAACAAAATTTCACTGTAGAGGGTTAATTTGGTCATCGAAAACAGTGGCTGGAATTACAGATTGGAGGTGTGTGAAGCGTTGCAGGGGAGGTTGTCGTGGATTCATATCACATCCGCGCATGCATTCGATCACATTTCGGTAAAAAAAGTCAAAAAAAAAAAAAGGACAGCCCAGATATGGCAATACATGTCGGCAAAACAAAACCAATCGCATGGATTGGGGCCGGTCAACGCCAAATTTGAGCCTTTTACATGTAGTTTTGCAAAACCAATCGATACCCCTTGGTGAAGTTCCCGTGGGTGTCCTTTCGGTGGTTTGTTCTCTCAAGTTTATATATGGGGGTGGCGGAAGCTTACTGTACATTTTGGAAGGTATTCGAGTCTTGGAAGCTTATTGTATGTATTTGGTGGCTTGTTGTGTTTGTCCCTCTGGATGATAGTCATTAACTTGGCTTTGTTTGCGTGCAATCATCAACTTGGCTTTGTTTGGGTTGCACGCGCTCTAGATTTGTTGGTTAGCTAGAGTATTCCACTCGGGTTTTGGTGTTGCATCAATTGTTGTTTTTCATTTCGTTTCTTGTTTCTTTATTTTTGCAACTGAGCAGTTCTTATGCTCTCTCTTTTATTCTTTTATTAATGAAAATCTTTAGCTGTATCAGAAAAAGACGAATGTATTTTTCTCTTACCTTCTTTAAAATCAAACTTCGTTCTCTTTAAAACTGGCCGGTCACCAAAACCGCAAGAAAAGGCAACAAAGTGGATTTTTCTTATAGTGACGGAAAATCTTAGAATAATTTGGTTTTAGAAATAGTTATATTAAAGTTCTATTATTTTCGTCAAAATTGAATTTAACATGATTGATCTGAACTGGACTGAATGAAGTTGAACTGAACTGAATTTATTTGTAGTATAAAATACTATTAAGAAAATTTAAACTGAACTTAAATTAATTAATTTTCAGACAAAAAGCACAGAGTCTTATGTTGTTTATTAACAAACGAGCATACTCACGTAGAATTTATCTTATAATGACATCTAATTCAAGTTATAAAATTCATGTAGTCCAGCGTTTTGACATTTAATCTTAACAAGGGTTTTGAATCCGAATATGAAAATTCCTTGGATTTTGGGTTAAAAGGTCAAAATTGAGTTACTGTTTGGATTCTTATTTTTCGTTGGTTTATCATACAGTACTACAGTTTAAAATGCAGTTTGCTTTATGTTTCCCTCATAAGCCTCTAAGGAAGTCAGAATCAATTATATGTAAATGGCAGGCCCTGACTTCTGAACAATGGGTGTTGAACTTTGATGTATCTTGTTTGCAAGAGTTGAGAAAAGCAGGATGTGGGGGAATCGTTAGAACGTGTCGAGGAGCTTTGGTTCGAGCGTACTTTTGTTTTTTGGGATGTACAGATAACCATACAACAGATCTGTATGGTCTTTATTATGGGTTAGGTTTTCTATTGCAGTTAAGTATTCGCAGTACTGAAATCCAGTCTGACTCTTCGTATGTTGTGTCTGTTTTGAGCAAAAAGGCTCATCCGATGTGGCACCATCAAGCTCTGATAGGGATGATTAGACGACAGTTGATGGAACTAGAGGATTGTCAGCTTGTCTTTATCTATCGGGAAAGCAACATATCGGCAGATATTTTGGCCAAGCTAGGGAGTGGCCTAGTTTGTATCTCTAATGCTAGGATTTTAGAAACTCAGTCCAGTAGCTATTCAGATAGGTCTAGCAATATTTGGGCGAACTCCCCGGGGATAGGGAATTGACCGAAACAATAGGAGTGAAATTTATTTGGAACATCTGTCCTAGTTTGTTAGAAGATTGTCTGATATGAATAATGTGCGTCTTAGGACTGTGGATGTCCGGGATGCCAACACAGTTGTAACTCCTATGGTTTAATCAATAAATTTTGGTGTGTTTCAAACAAAAAAAATCATCATCATTGGCTCTATTTTTCTTTTACTTTCTCCGTTTCATACACGGAGCACCAAACGAATCTCGATCAAGACCGAATATAATGCAAATTGGCAGATGTCCGAGCTCTTGCTTTTGTATCGAGGATTATCGAAATATCCAAGAATACTATTCAAGAACAATTTCAAATTTAAACAAACAAACACATTTCTCAACACAAACCTACCAATTTCACCAATCTAGTGCAATAATTTACCTTAACAAAAATCAGTTAAATTTCAACTTTTTCAATCACAGTACCATCTCATGAAATCTACAGAAATTGGTTATTCGCAAACATATGATAAATGATATGTACTCAGTATCAATATAAATTTCCAAAATTCAGCCCAATATAGTTATGGAGGCCCTTTAGTTATCCACAGAGCTTGATCAAAATCCAAACTACCCACAGCTACAATGGCGCGCACACTGTAATGTATTAATGTATTGTGATTGTTATTATTAAAGAAAGAAAAAAAAAAAAATTCCAAAACAGGAAAAGGTATGTTCAAAGTTGATACCCCCTAATTGTGACCCATTGTTTAAGTAAAGAATATGCCTAATTCTATCTACTTTTAACGTAAACTAACCATCTGACGCAAACTTAATCATGATAAATGGTTGATCGTAATATAGTATTATCGGTGACATTCTTGTAGATCAGCATAATAATGAACTAAACTAAAACTAGACAAAAACAACAGTCGATCATGACTTGGAACATTATTATCATATGCATAATAATACTGACTAATTCTGACTATGGTCCAAAACAATGTGCAGCTTGTGAACAGATTAGCAAAGTTTAAAGTTTAAACGCATATAATCTTTCTGTTTATATGCGTGGACACGTAAGGGCCAATTTTATTTTATCAAAGAATTTTCGAAGGAAATGGCAGCATATGCCAGTCGCTATCTGAATAAAAAAACGGGCACTAGTATTTCTAATTGCAATGAGCTTAGGATAAAAATCTCTCTCTCTCTCTCATCACTGTAATAGAAAGAAAATTAACTTAATGCTTGAATCATGCAAAGTGTGTTTAACTGTTTAACCTGTAGCTAGGGCCTAGGTCGGCGGATAACATGATAGCACTGCGGCTAAGTTGGGTAGAGTTACAATTATTAAATTCTTCATATTTTAATATTTTTTATTTTAGTTTAACAATTATATCTCGTACCAATTCTTTGTAATGCTTCTGTAACATTTTTCAATTGTTAATGAAGTATTACGTTAAAAAAAAATAAAAATTCATTGTCCAAGTTACAAGCCCTTATGCAATTTGTTCTCCCCAAACACGCCTTTAGCTATTTGCAAATTTCAATTTTTGTTTTCTTTTTTCTTTTATCCTTTTCTTTTTATTTTCTCCTTTTTTTCTCCTTCTCTTCAAAATCCAGTACTGAATTTCTCCGAAAAATCCAGTTGGACTGTTTTACGGCTCGGACCGGAGCTTTTAACAGCTCCAGTCAGAGATGCTCCGCCCTGATTGGAGTTGGGTCGCTCCACTCTTCTTTTAAAAAAAGAAAATATTTGGACTTGTGTTGAAATGTGATTTTGTAGGGCTTGTTTTGCAATAATTTTTAGATCATTTTAAAATTTAGTTAAGTTATGTGGGTTGATTTTAAATAATTTATAGTCAATTTTGTAAATTAAGTAAATTTAGAGTCAAATGTGCAATAAAAGGAAACTGAGGGTGTTTGGCTGTGGAGAAAATCTAAAATTCGAATGAGATCAAAATTGTACTTTTCAACCTTTAGTTTGCCGAAAGTTAAAACCGTGGGGTTATATGTAATTAATTTTATCGAATATGAGTTTGAATTTAATTATTAATCTATGAGGGAGAAAACTGTAATAAAAAAATCTATAAGGGGATCTGAATACAATTTGCCCTAAAATTAATGATACATTATAGTAATAATATGATATTTACTCTTTAATGCTTTTCTTTTTCACAAATTATTGTAATAGACTGTTTATACTTAATCCAAAAATGTAAATAGGGGGGCCATGTAAATATTACTAAGTCAAACATCTATACTATACTGTTAATAAAATGTATTTTGTTTATAAAAAATCACATATTAAAAAAAAGTAAATACTATATATTTTTAATAATAACCTTTTATGTCCGTCTCCTAAGATACAACTTATCAAACGAAATTGTACCACTCAATCCATTTACGAGACACATACCATAAACGAAAAAGGAGTTAGAAACTACCAGAAGGTTGATTAGATATGTCAAAGTATTATTAAAGCTATTAACTACTGTATTCAAATGCAACCCATCTCAAACCAGGAAGTATGCCAACCTTGTTCTTTCACCTATTGAAAAGTTGCATGCAACTTAAAACTGTCCCATCAAAGTATCAAACTAGACACGACTCATATATAAAATAAAGTTGAGTAGAATTTGTATAACATTAATATAGGAGTAGTTGTAATATTTGGCATTTAAAATAAAGTATTTGAGCGAATCAACACCAAAGACTTGAGTAGTCTTGGGCAACTAATGACAAAGTAACATGTATGAAAATCTGGTGTAGGCGTGACAATTTATCTATTAATCCGGGCTCCATTGGATCGGACTAGGGTCTATATAAAGAAGAGGTGAATATTCTGCGGAAGTATAACCGAAACTAATTTTTCTGAATTCCATTTTGTTTGATAGACTTAACAATTTTACGGAACGCATCGGATCAAAATTTATAAGAGATGATAAATCGGACCCATATCAGCCTAGTCAGGACGAACGTGACATTTGTTGTTGGTTTGTCAAGATTATGGCCTGATGTAGCCCAATAACACTATATAGACACAGACACACAATGGGTCCTATCCTGGCGGCAAAAAGAAAAGTAAAAAAGAAGGGACAGAAGAAAAAAGAAAAAACCAATGTAATTCTACTACGGAAATCGATCGTGATAAACATCGGTCAAAGTTCGGATCGTGATCGAGATCGGTCAACACGAGTTTGATTGCGATCATGAACCGGTCACCTTAAAGAAATGACTGAAGCTTGCGATTAATAATTAATTTAATTTTTATTTTATTTTATTAATATTATTATGATTATATATATACCTATCTTAACCCTAAGTTATAATTTACACTTCCATTTACACTACCATTGTGGAACATATGGAAGTTAAAATTCTACTCTAGTGACATTCTTGAATTGTTTTGTATGAATATGTGTCCAACAACTTTCGAATCTATCTGTTGTACTTTGAATTTATGTTAGTCTTAATTTTTGTAGTGTTGGTAATATATTGTATCTATGATCATAAATTTACATAGTAAAAGAGCTAATTTTTATGCTTTAACGAGCTGAGCGATCGCGATCACGATCAGCTCGGGATCTGTGATCATTTGAGGAGCCTCAGCCGAGGAAGGAAAGTGGTGACCACAGTCCACAACGTACACGGCTGTTACTCGCGAGATATCAAGTGGCCAGGCGGTTCCTTACATTCCAAAATCCAATCCTCCTCCAATCTATCTGTATCTATCTGTATCTATGTGTATAATATCTGTATAGTGGTGTGTAAATACCTAATATACCCTCGGAACAGAGAAATATCAAGGGGATTCCTTCATGCACACAGCCACCACAAGTGCCACCAGCCTCGTGTCTCTCATTATTTATATCTGGTTTTTGTTACCTTCCATCCCACTTCAAACAAAACCAAAACAAATTGGAGAGAAAAATTGAGGTACAGAGAGACAGAGAGAATTCTGATTTTTGATCGATCGATCGATCTATGCCATCGAAGAAAACAAATCTATCGATTGGAATTGGATCGGAGTTATTTTCATTAATATTATTATTGTTATCAGAAGAGACAAACAGAGTGGAATTGGGATGTTATGATTGTGGTTACTATTATGAGCTGGTTTGATAGAAGAAAGGAGCTGCGTTGTGCTTCCAATCAAAGCCGCTTCATTGCTGGCCTTATGCTTTTTCTTCTTTTCCATTCTTCTCAATTGATTTCCAATTTCCCTGTTCCTATACAGCAACACCCTTAGTCATTCCTTCACTTTCTTTTTCTCCTGTTTTTGTTGAATTCTATTCAGATCAGACTCTCTCTGTCCTCCTCCCTGGTTTCTGTTTTTTTCAATTAATTCGGTCTATTGATTTTTTTGGAATTTCGACAATGGAGCTCAATTCAGACGATGAAGGCTTATTTTCCGGAGAGTTTTACGATGGTTAGTCTCCGAATTCCTTTTGTTTGTGCATTTTCATTTGCTGGATTTTGTTACTTTTGATGCTAATTGTTGTTAATGCCCTAAATACGAATGATTATTTTGAGATATAATGTGTCTGCATCTCAATTGGTTACATATAGGTAATAGGATGATAAAACTAGCTGAATTGAACCTTCTATGAGGATTATTACTGACTGGTAACTGCCATTCTGCCAATCAACTTGAGACTCTCTTATTGGTCTGGAAGTGAAGGATTTGTATTGTAAATTAGCTGGTTTGTGAATTGTGAGTACTAATATAAACAAATGTCAACTATTTTGTGTTTATTTATTTTTATTAATAATAATCTACCTGAACTAGCCTGTCATCAACCACCTCATCTACGTGTGTTAGCTCATGTAGCTGATAAACTCGGAGACTTAATTCACTGTTGGGAAGGTTAAGTGCTGCATATGGAATTAAGACTAGATGTCATGGTCACTGCTGACAGAAAAGTCAGAAAAAGAATTCTTGATGTTTGATGTATTTAGATTCTTTGAATTTAGCTTATTCTGTAACAAGTGATTGAATCTATGATTTTATTGTCATAATCACTGTGTTCCTACCATGACCTTTTTGTCCCCTTTGAATTTTCTTTCTTTTGATTGTGAATCATTGAGGATCACTTTCTTTTCCATTTTTGTCCTTTTTTAGTAGTTGCTGTTCAAAATGATAGTATAAAGATGGTTATCTTGTTGTCCTTTCCAGTATATGCTATGTCTAAGGTATTTCGTCATTAACAATGACATGTCATCTGTTCGGTAGGTAACTATGCCCCTCGTGCTGAGAGGCAGCACAACGCCTCACCTTGTGTCGTTGTCATTGGTGCGGGTATATCAGGGCTTGCTGCGGCGCGTATGCTTCAGAATGCATCCTTCAAGGTATAATATATATATGCATTTACGGACTTGTATTGTACTGATAAGTGTGAGGGTGGCTTTAGTAAATACTTAAATATTTATGTGGAATTTCCTTGTCCAGGTAATCCTGTTGGAGTCGCAAGATAGAATTGGTGGGCGCATACTCACTGATTACTCATTCGGTTGCCCTGTCGATATGGGAGCTTCATGGTATGTTTAATATTTTCTTATTCCAGCGTATTTGTGAACTAGCAACTATTCTGGTACTTTTGCTGCATTACACATTTTGACTAGACTGATAAAACTTGCATCTAACTCAAGCTGGTTAAATGCATCTATTTATTGCCAGTTTATTGTAGTCCAAAATCACCCAACTTGTCTTGTACTTACACATGACATTTTCAACATGGCATCTATAACTGCATAGTCTATTTAACCACATCCATGCTTGAATTTATTCGGTCGCTGTACAAACAAACCTATGTTCTGCGGTTTGAATCCTACTTAGAGTCTTCTGGTTAGTTGATCTAGTATTAGACGTCTGGCTTGCCACTTTATGGCCATGTCATGGTCATGCCGCATTTACAATGGCCGCAATTCGAAACTGTCTTTCCTGTTAAGTATAACAATCCATTAAGCTCAGAAATGCTGACATAGATAACTTTAAAATGTGACATCAGTGTTAATGGTGTCAGACAGTCATAAATCAAATGATTCCTCTGTTATGTGAAGAGCATATTTCTTGTCCAGAAGGAAAGGCTTGCACTGTATGCCTTGATTGAGGCACTTCTCTGTGGTGCAAGTTTCAGAAGTGTCATGGGCACTTTGCACTGTATCAGAATCTAGGCTCATCAATTTTGGATTCATGTTATTCCAGTCATGATTTCTTGTGGCAAACGTAGTTGTCTAACAATAAAACAATATTCTCTTATCTGTTATCTAGATAATTCTTTCTACTTTATTTGGTGTCTGAATTATGTCAACAATGTTGTAATAGTTCTTTTCTTCTTTTTCTTTTTGTGGCTTAGGTTGCATGGTGTCTGTAATGAGAATCCTTTGTCCACCACCATACGACGTCTGGGACTTAAAATGTATCGGACAAGTGGCGATGATTCCATTCTCTATGACCATGATTTAGAAAGGTATGGAACTGTTCCACATGCCATGCGTACTATTCAAAGTCATTGTTTTCGCAAAACTGCTGGATATTGTTTTTTGGAAATACTCATTGTCGTGCTATTAAAAGTCATTGTAATACTAGTTGTGGTGCGATACTTATTTTAATTTGGAATCCCTAAAGGACAAACTTGGTTTCTTCACTCTTAGGGTGACTCAACAAAGTAAATTGTACTAGTAAATAAAGTATTACATTTTGTTCTTATAACTTCATCGCTCGTGTTGATTGTCTTAACCGGCTAGATAATGCTATACTTGACAAGTATCTTATCATTTCCCTTCTGTTTTTGTAGTTATTCCATCTGGTCATATGCTTAGATTTTGTACGATAATTCTGATATGTTGGTTTCAATTATTTCAGTTATGCTCTTTTTGACATAAATGGCCAGCAAGTGACACAGAAAATGGTTATTGAAGTTGGCGATGTGTTCAAGAAAATTCTTGATGAGGTAGGGCATGCAGTAAACATTTAGGTATGTGTAAATGTTTGTGTTGCATTATAATTAATATTTATATTTCCTTGATTCCTTCTAGTTGGATCAAGTGAGGAATGAACAGATCAATGACATATCTGTTAGAGAAGCAATAGCTATCGTGTTGGATAGGCGTCCAGACCTGAGGTACCATACACCAATAATCTTTTTTTCTTTTCTTTTCTTGAGATGCTTCACATTCCCAATACATATGCCATGTTCTTACAATGGTAATCTGCATTTTTCTTCAGACAAGGAGGACTTGCTAATGAAGTATTGGAATGGTACATCTGTAGAATGGAGGCATGGTTTGCAGCAGATGCAGACATGATATCTGTGAAAGCCTGGGATCAGGTGTGTATCTGAAATTTGCTGTGTTTTCTATGTAACCTCTTTTAACTTGGGTGCTGGCTCTGCATTCTGGTTTGAGATCCTATAAACTCAGTGCAACTTATGTATTTTGTAAATATGCATTTCTACTGCAAAATGAAATATCTTTCATTTGTAGCTGGTTGCTGAAATATAAATACTTATTTTTTTTTGGTAGATTTTTGTGCTCTGATCCCCTGCGTTTAGTATAGTAGGCAAATTTTCTGAACCACATGAATCTCTGTGTTGATTTCCTTCTTCCGTGCTATCCCTTTTCCTGTGTGGTCTAAATATTTGGTGTTTCATCAATCACAATTAGTCCTAGATGTTGCCATTTCCTAGGTTGTCTTCTTTCTGCAACTTATATGCAGTCTTTATGTTCGCTGTCACATGCACGGTGCACCAACCATAAATAATGTTCAAACTAATTCAGGTTCTCTTAGAAATTCCTAATTATTATGACTAACTATGTTTTAGGTTCTCAAGAGCAAGTGATTACGTATTAATTTGTGCTTATTTCGCTGTTGGTGTCCCATCATATACAGGAGAAAGTTCTTTCTGGCGGTCATGGATTAATGGTACAAGGATACGATCCTGTTATTAAGACTTTGTCGGTAGACCTTGATATCCGCTTAAATCACCGGTATGTCTGCTCAATTTTTCATTCTTTTTTTCCCTGAAAAATAAATTTATTACTATTGTTTTATGTATATTTCAAGTTATCAACTTATTGCATGTGTACTATTGTGGATGTTGACCGTCTCATGTCCCAAACTGAAACCACTTATATGTTACAGTGACATAAATTTCTAGATTTATTTGAATCCTATTTCTAATTTATTTGCTTTTCTCCAATATGGCAAAGCTAGGTTTTGTTCGTACCTCTTGCTATTGCCCTAATGCAGCATCAATATGCTGCTGAGAAAAAGTAAATATTTAGGTATAAAATGAAAACATGTCATGATATATGTATAGTAGTTGGTTGATGCATGTATAATTTTCCCAGACCATGATGTATGCAACATAGTAGGTTGATATGTGATACTTCATTCCAATTTATTTTTTCTTCAAAATACAGTTCTCAGGTGTAACACTCTGCAATTCCATTGTTCAAGTTTGCAATAGGACTCCCTATTAATGTTTCATAGGCCAGTGTGGTATCTTATCCTTGTCTAGCCAAATGGAGTAATTTATTGTAATCAGATCATGTTATGGTTGTACTTGAATTTTTACGTATTCTTTTCATTCTTAATCTATTGTATCCCATAATAAATTGTCTGATTTGAACATGTAGGGTCAAAAAGGTTACATATGGGTATAAGAAGGCCATTGTAACAGTCGAAGATGGGAGGAACTTTGTTGCTGATGCTGCAATTATCACTGTTCCTCTAGGAATCCTTAAAGCTAACTTAATCGACTTTGAGCCGAAGCTGCCTGAATGGAAGCAGTCTGCAATATCAGATCTTGGCGTGGGAAATGAAAATAAGATTGCTTTAAGATTCGACAATGTGTTTTGGCCAAACGTAGAATTTTTGGGTGTAGTTGCACCCACTTCTTATTCATGTGGCTATTTTCTTAATCTCCACAAGGCGACTGGGCATCCTGTTTTGGTCTTTATGGCAGCTGGACGCCTTGCTGATGACCTTGAGAAGCTGTCGGATGAAGCTGCTGCAAATTTTGTTATGTTACAGCTGAAACGAATGTTTCCTGATGCAACTGAACCTGTAAGTTTATTATCTATTTAATATACATGTCTGCTTCTGATTTCATCAAGTGGTCATGACTAACTATTTATGGCACATGACAGGTCCAATACCTTGTATCACATTGGGGGACAAATCCCAACATTCTGGGATGCTATTCGTATGATGCAGTTGGCAATTCTGAAGATATATATGATCGTCTTCGTGCCTCTGTGGGGAATCTTTTCTTTGGAGGTGAAGCGGTGAGTGTTGATCATCAAGGTTCTGTGCATGGAGCGTATTCAGCTGGAATTATGGCAGCTGAAAATTGTCAAATGCATCTAATGTCAATGTTTGGAAGTCTGGATAGGATGCCCGTAGCAGCAGCTTGCAGAGATGAAATTGGCGAAGCCATGGTTCCTCTTCAAATATCCAGGTTGTAAGCTGGCTACACCTCAGGCTCCAGAGAATAAGCTGCACTAGTATTTTCTTCTTCTTCTTTTTTTTTTTTTTTTGGTTAAAGTCCTGGGACATTTTGTTTAGTTCTAATGTTACTTATCTGAAGTGATTTGTTTGTCAATCTATTCAGAGAAGTCATAGGCGTCTTGCTTTAGTTAAATTTGTGTATGTCCAGGAGTCTTATCTGTGATACCTGTGGTTTTTGTTGTCCAATGAAGACTATTATATTCTTTTATGCTCAAGACTAAATTTGTTTAGCTAGGACGAATAACATCATCTGTTGAGGATGACTACTTGTAGTGTAAAACTTGAATCCGAAAATAGAGTTAACTGGTTTTAACGTTATAAGTGAAAATCATGTAAAAAAATTGGCTGCCGGCAAAGGTGGTGCAAACTGGAAGCATACATGGCTGAACCGAGTAGTCTAACACTAGGATGCATTTGCAATGGACAACATAACTTTTGGTTGTTGTTCGAACTTTTACACATTAACGTTCTAGAATTCTGATTTTCTGATCACTTAAGCTGGGGGAACAGGGCCGAAGTAAGAAAAATCTGGTCCGATTGCAGACCACAAACTTGACATAAATCTGGAGTAACATATATACATGACGTTTACTAGCCAGCTGAAGTGAGATCACCGTAAAACATAGAAAAATCTGCAATTCTGAGCCTTAGAGATTGATGTATCACTATTATTTGTGATTAATTCGATTGAACACTATCGAATCCAACAACTTGTTTTTAATCAACCAGACTCGAATTCTAAACTGAGACTTTACATAGATGAAATCAATTCTCTTAGTCAACCAGTTCTTTATTTGTATACTCTTTCCGTTCAATTATCTTTGAGTCATTTTAAATTTCTACGGTCAATTATTTTAAACTATAATAATAAACTATTGCATAAAATTATATCAAAACTTTAAAACGTAAATTTTCATAATATATGATTTTACTAATATTTTATAATTTATAATTTAAATATAATTTACTGTAATCGAAAAAAATTTAAATTTCTCAACTGTAATGGGACGGTGAGAATTTTGTAATGATAAGCAAACAAATTCCAAATAAGCGTTCAGTCGGTGAGAAGAAAAGTCCAATACTATTCATTCCATACCAAACATTTTTCTTTCTTCATATTCATTCCACCTGAATTTTCACGTCTTCTATTTTCATCTCATCTCATCTTCTTCTCCACCAAATCAATTTTGCTTTCACCAGTTCGGAGTAATCATGGCTAATGCAGGTCACAACAATCTCAACGCCAAACTGGTCAGTATAATCAATCCACTCTTTTTTCTCCAATTAAATTAATTCTCGATCTTCTTTTCTCCTTCCTCACCATGTACTTGAATCGAATTGATTAAATCCTGCTCTAATTTTCAGGTTTTACTTGGGGATATGGGAGCTGGTAAATCCAGTCTTGTCATCCGTTTCGTCAAAGGACAATTTCTAGAATTCCAAGTAATTTTTTACTACTACTTTCTCGCCCATTTGATCTTATTATACCTAATAATTCATTCTATTTTGTGCATTTAGCTATGGATTATGATGTTGTGTGTTATGCTCCAGGAATCGACGATCGGAGCTGCTTTCTTTTCTCAAACGGTGTCGGTCAATAATGCCACTGTCAAATTTGAGATTTGGGACACAGCTGGCCAGGAGAGGTACCATAGCTTGGCACCGATGTATTACAGAGGCGCAGCTGCAGCTATTATCGTTTACGACATCACTAGCGCGGTATTCGATTGATCCTTTCACTACATGTTTAGTTTCATATTATGTGGTCAGGCTGTGTTTTGAAATTTAAATGGTTATGTTCAATTGGTTATTTTTGGCGCTTGATTGTGTTTAAGTCTCTTCAGAGTTGCTAAGCTATATGTTTCATGTTTGGATGATTAAACTAGTGATGTTTTGTTTTGTCTTGTTCTTTGGACATTATGCAGACAGTTTGGTTTAAGTAATTGTTGATTTAATTTGTTCTGGTGATGTATAGGATTCATTTGCCAAAGCTAAGAAGTGGGTCCAAGAACTGCAAAAGCAAGGTGAATTTTCTCTTCCTATGTTCATCCTTCTTTAGAAACCTGTTGTTTAGTTGTGTGGATCCAATTGAAATATTACCATCTCTCCCATCTGAAACCATAATTAAATAGCAGAAGAAATACTTCCGGTTTTATGATGATCTATCTATATATGCATGATGCAAGTTTTGTATGCAGATCTTGTACTTTTGCATTTTTATACATTTGCATATTGTATAATGAATTTTGAAAACTTGCAGGTAACCCTAACATGGTTATGGCGCTTGCCGGTAATAAATGTGACCTTGAAGATAAGAGGAAAGTGACTGCAGAAGTAAGTATATGGTACTTGATTTATATTTATTGCATGCTGCTCCTTGTTTGAATCTTTGGTGCATCTAGTTTTGGATTTTGTCTGATGATTTAGGTGTAACTCCTGGTGGCGTAAACTACTTCAGTTGCTTCTGGCTGCAGATGCAATAAATCTTCTTAAATCTTGTTTTGACATTTTAGTTGGCTTTTCATGATTTTCCTTGTGTTGCGGTTTATGTTGACGGGAAGTATGCATCTTTATTTTCTGTGGGTGCTATCTGATCAATTGTCTTCTTACGGAGATGATGTGAATACATATAGAAAGAGTAAGATAGTTTAAAACTTTGATTATGAATATAGGGATTAAGATGTTCATTGGAGACTTTTATGGTATTAGATTAATTTGTTAAATCCTAGAATCTCTGTGTATGTAAATCAGATGTGGAGATATTTTATGAGTTTTACTAAGAATTTTGCAGAACTGAGATTCTCAAAAGTTAAACTACATTCTAAATCATGTCAATGCAATGTACTTAGAAATACTACAAACAAGGAGATCTTTCTTCAACTAGAATTGTATTACGTTAGTTGGTTGGAATTTTAAAGCTACACACAGCTATAACATAAATTCTTACAAATAATCAACTATGAATTTGCTATTGAATACCTTATTCAGACTATATGAGATGCCTCTGATCTATCTAGTCTAGATTTTTTATTTTTTATTTTTTTAATCAATGACATGACGTCTTCATTTCCAGGGTTCCTGTCTTTGCATTTAGAGTAATTATCCTGTTTCTGCAGCTTCTCGATTTTGTTTTGATCTTGAGTTTTCAACTGTAGTTGAAAACACTAATGGGAAAATATATCATTGAAATTCATTTGTTCTCCATTCAACATTCAAGTTTGAACACATTATCTCAATTGCCGCCTCTGTTTCTTACAATTACAAATTATATTTCAGGAAGCACGCATCTATGCCGAGGAAAATGGACTATTCTTCGTTGAAACATCTGCTAAATCAGCTACCAACGTTAATGATGTTTTCTATGAGATAGGTTTGTTTTCCCAATCACTTCCAATTATGTTTCTTCTGAGTTGCCTATGGAAGAAGAATGTACCCCATATAAGCCTTATGATACTTTAGAACTTCTGCAATTTTACATTTGTTGACCGCTATCTTTGGGGCATTACTGTCTGATGGCTTTCATCACTGTATTTCCTCTTTGATTGTGTTTTTCCTTGCCGCCCCCTGCTGAAATCAACTTTTGTTTTATGCTCCTTACAGCAAAGAGATTACCTAGAGCTCAACCTACTCAAAATCCAGCAGGAATGGTGCTGGTTGACAGACCTGCAGAGGGATCTCGAGCTTCATCATGCTGTGCATGAACACTGTTCTCGATTCGGTGTAAGTTTCATGTCTTCTTTCAATGCTATCTGGTAGTTTTATTTCTGAAGGATTGGGAATAGTTGGCAGTTAATCGCAGATCCATACAATGATCATGTTTTTGGCACTGGATTTTGGACTTTCACCTCACACCAAAATCCAGAGTCCACCTTCAAAATCCAATACTAAACACAACTAATTCAATCACATGCAATAAGTGCCTCAGTATTAACTGACAAACTGCCCACCTATGCATATTGTTAATACATGCACCTAGTTTTATGCGTTCATATAGCTAACTAGTCTTTATCAAACACTTGCATTCAGTTTTTATTATGTATCTGCATGCATGCCTTTGACCCCTTTCCCCTCGTGATGGAGACTAACTTGGTGGAATTTGTCCAGGTTTACCAAGGCATTTCTTGTTTTAGAAGATGTCGCTGAAAACTTTGGAAGCATGACTTGATGTTTTTTATGCAATGTGCGTGGAAAACATTCTTGAGTGGGCTTCCTGGTTCCATGAACTGCTTGTAAACATGATTTGTAAATGATCCCCTAGCTTTTGTTTGTTGAAAAAGATCGGTTAGTTTCTGTGCATGCAAGTGTTTGATTGCAACTATAATATGAATTCACGCATGATAAGTATCCTGTCACGGGTTTAACAATAATGATTGATCTAGTCTAATACCACTTCCAACCAGTAAGTAATTGTTTTATGTTACATTATCATGAATATGCATGATCAAAGTAGTGGAGTTGCTGTAGCTGGTTCGCTCTAAAGACTAAGGCTGAAACCGAAAAGTTTGCAGTATGTAGGCTGACTGTTAATGGTTCCTTTTGCTGACTAATTAATCCTACAACTATACTAAGTCTTGGTTCAAGCTTTAACTACTTTTTCTGTTGAATAACCTTAGGGATAGTCTCTGTTGTGAAGATTTTCCGCAATCAAATGGATCTGTCAGTAATTCGTTGACGTTACATATAATGCATGCAACTGGATAGATTTCATGATTTTTATGCCGTGGTTAAGTCGTCCACATTAACAACTCTATAGTTTACCGTTAACAACTCTATAGTTTACCGTCGACTGAAGTATGAGCTAGTAATCCTAGTAATCTAGAATCATGCCCAGAGACATGTACCTGTGCTAATCGTTTCTACAATTTGTTATTGGAAAAAATAATAATAAACACAAAACATGACTAAAGTTTCTCAAAAAGTAACAAAGAAGTTGCACCAACCATTAGCCTTCTCTGTTTCATCATAGTTTAGGATCATGTGTGTTGATGGTCTGAAAGCTGAAGTACGTGGTGGTGGTTATTTTATCAGTTCAGTCAACTTCTTCGTTCGAGGTTGTCTGAGGAACTGATTTTGAATAAAGAAGAAATCTCGGTTTCTCACCAAAATTTTGGAACTTCTCTGTTCACAGATGTTCTCCCTGCAGTTCAAATTCATTATTCAGTTCAGTTTAGATTAAATAAATTTAGCTCAAATTTCTTCAGAAAGCCCTTAATACTCAACTCTAATGATTTTTAATTTTCTTTTCTAAATTAAGTCTCCCATGAAAAATTTGAATTTGAAGGGCCTATCTTTTAGCAAAACTTAAAACAAATAAAAGAAAAGTTGTTGAACGATCTCTGAAACTACCATTGAACTCAAAGTCGTCCTCTTATTGAAAATTTAAAACTGCAACTCACTGGTTCTGCTTACGCAGATTGATTTAATTTTCAACACTTTAAAGTAATAACATTCGTAGTACTATATTACAAGGTACTCGATTGAGTACTATAATCCACTTGCAAGTTGACTCTACAAGTCCAGTAATACGCATAAATTACTAAACTAGAGTCGAGACAAAGCCATAATCTGCCCCTGAGTTTCTTCGCCATAATCGTATCGTTGACCTGCCCTTTTGATTCTGGAAGCATTTCCATTCACTGGCCTTTTGTCAGCTGATGATGATTTTTGTTGCTCACTACTGTCTGAGCTCACAACGAAGTGCTTAGCAACATCTCTCAGTTTAACTTTCTCAATCTTTCCTAGCGCATTTCTTGGCAGTACATCCATGAACCCGACCTTCTTGGGGATCATGAATCCCGACAGGTTTTTGCGACAATGCTGAATGATATCTGCCTCGTTTACTTTACCCACCGCAGCGTTTTTTAGTACAATAAACGCGCAAGGGCTCTCTCCCCACCTAGGGTGTGGCATCGCGACAACTCCAGCCTCGACCACCATCGGGTGCTTGCACAATGCTGACTCGACCTCCACGCTGCTAATATTCTCCCCACCGGAGATTATTATGTCTTTCAATCTGTCCTTGATTTCCACATACCCGTCAGGGTGTATAACCCCAACATCCCCGGTCCTGAACCACCCATTCTCGAAAGCCTCTCCGGTAGCTTTTTCGTCCTTTAAGTATCCTTTCATTATGCTACTTCCCCTGATCACAATTTCTCCCGCTGCAATCCCGTCCCTGGGCATGCTTTGCTTCGATTTTGGGTCTTTGATGTCAACATCAGCTAGAGTGAGAACGCTCACTCCTTGCCTTGCTTTCAATTTCGATTGCTCCTCTCCGGGTAGTTTATTCCACCTGTTCTGCCACTCACACACGAGGGCTGGACCTGTCGCTTCTGTTAGACCGTATGCGTGGCTCACATGGAACCCCAACCTTTCGATTTTATCTAGGACCGGGGCTGGTGGTGGTGCCCCGCCAGTTAAGATTTCGACACGATTCCTCAGGGGGCGGACCTCGTGCAATTCAGCTTGTAATAAAGTGTTAAACACTATTGGGGCGCAGCACATGTGTGTGACGTTATGTGAAGCTATAGCATCATACATTTCCTTCGCGGTGGTATTGCGAATGCACACATTAGTCCCACCTCTAGCTGCAACTCCCCACGTGAACGTCCAACCGTTGCAATGGAACATAGGGAGAGACCATAAGTAAACCGGTTCTGTCTTCATCTCCCAGCCCAAGATCAGGCTCAGGGTGCTCAAATAAGCTCCCCTGTGGCTATACACCACTCCTTTCGGTTCAGCCGTTGTGCCTGATGTGTAGTTCAAGCAAATCGCATCCCACTCATCTGTGATTTCTTCTGCAATGTACCCTGGATCGCCATGTGATACTAATTGCTCGTATTCCAGGGAAGTACCTACGTGAAGAATGCCTGCTGTTGAATTCATCTCATTGATGACCACAAGTTGTGGCATAAGTACTTGGCGCAAGCCAGATTCACGCAAATTGTCCTGCAGGATCTGCAAGGCACTGCGCGCTTTTGGCAGGAAGTCGTAATCAACGAAGAAAACCTTTGCTTCAGAGTGTTTGAGAAGCGTAGCAATGGTTTTGGGATCTAATCTGGTGTTCATGGTGTTGAGAACGGCTCCTGCCATGGGAATGGCAAAGTGCATTTCGTACATTGCTGGAATGTTTGGTGCTAACACTGATACCTGCCAACACAAAGAAATCACAGTTAGAGTTAGGATCCATTGAATAGACACAGTTTTCACTTAATGTTACAAGATTTCTTATGGAACCAAACCATGCACAAACAAAGATGAAATGTTCTTTAAGAAGATCTTGAAACATTGTAATGAAACTTACAACGCTGTTCTTGGTGATCATGTTTAGTGACCGAAGAGCAGAAGCAAGGCGGCAACATCTCTCATACGTCTGTTGATACGTGAAACGGACACTACCATAAATGATAGAGGTGCGACTCGCATAAGCCATAGCTGCTCGTTTCAAGAACGTAACGGGAGTAAGAGGAGCATAATTCGCCTGGCATTTAGGCAATGTGTCCATTAGGCTTGGTGTGAAGCTTTGTGAAAGTATCAGGTACTTTACAAGGAGGTAAAATGTTTTTGCTGTATGGTTTTTTTAAGATATTTTTGCAGTATGGTTTATTAGTGCATGCTGGTCTTTATGTTTTGGACCAGTATATATAGCTGGAGAAACAAGTGTACTGGTCCACATTGCTTAGGTGGAGGAAATTAAGACATGGTTATTAGTAGGAAGTTAACCGGAAATTAAGCATCAATGTTATACAAAATGAGACTTTGGACGACTTTTTTCACTTAGTAATTCGTCTCTTCTTGCTAGACCAATTACTTGGCACTTCACCCTTCTATTTTGAAAAGATATACTATATTGCTACTAACCTCAAATGCCTCATCTTCCTTTTTACATTAGCTTTACTATAGAATTCAGGGTAAATATTTGTGGGAAAATTTAAAACTAGACCGTGTTTATCGTCAATTTTATCCACGTGATTACAAATGATCTACCAATGCAATTAAATGTAAAACATTAAGGTATATGAAACTCTCATAGATCAGTTTTTTTTTTTTCTTTTCATTTTAAGTGTGAGCTGGAAACTAAACCTGATTGGTTTGAATTGAATTTAATTGTTCTGAATTGATTTGAATTTATTTATAATATATAAATAATTAAGTAAATTTAAATTGAACTTAATAAATTAAATTGAAAGCAGATTTTTTTTTTAAGATGAAAATAATAGTAGATTGTAGCTACGTATGTTGGCTTATATGTTCATCTACATGTCACTTGAGTTGTATGCTGCTTTTGTCATGTCACTGGAACATTAAATTTAAATGGGACGATTTATATTATGTTAAAGTTAAGCATAACCACCAACAATCATTAAGCATCTAGCATCTTAAACCAAGAAGAACATGGGACAAAATTTGATAATGTTGGAACGGATCACAAGCACAATTTTAAAAACACTTAATTAGCTTAAGTTTTTTGAGTTGGTATAGTAAGTACAATATCAAATTTTGAGTTATTAATAATTCTGACACTTGATAATTACTACTCTGGTTTCCCTAATTCAATATTCTTGTTCACACGTGTTAATTTAATTCAACTTCCTAAGAATCTTTATATTATTGTAATCTGTGAGAAAACAAGACCTCCTCCAATCTTTGGTCATGTCTCAGGCTCTCAGCACACTATATTAAGACTGGAGGTAGTTAGGAAAATACTATACTACTGTAGTAACAAGTAACAACTACTTTTTTTTTTTCGAAACAACAAGTAACAACTTCAATTGGGCTATATATTTATTATTTTATTTAAATATAATTAAATGCACACAATGCAATCAGCCAATCACATAATAACTGCAGGGCGGCAGTTTATTATTTTAGCAAGATGTAATTAATCAAGTTCATTAATTGTTCTCAACAATTTGTTGATGTAAAAAGCAGCATGTGCAGAAGACTTTTTTTTTAATGGTCAAATTGTATTCCAACAAGAAATACGAGAATACAAAAAATACAAACTGCACAAGAATTGCACCGAAAAGAATACTGCACCCGAAAGAAGACTATGTGCATGCATATGTATTTGTTACAAGTAAATGAGAATACTTTCAAGATGGTCTTGAAGTTAGTTGATCACATGAAATCTTCGTTATTTCCAATAACAACGAAGACCTCGTACCCTACTTCTTCTCAAGTCTATGTCTGTGGCAATATTTAATTTTATGATAATGATTTTTTTAATTAAGACTGTAAGTTTATATGCCAATGTTGTACATCTATTATACTCCACCTGACCTCTCTCACATGAATGTATTAATCATATGTCTAATAGATCGATATTTGTTTGATTTGACTTTTTGAGTGATTTTTTTGAAATTTTAGTGAAACAGCTGAAATTTTAATTCGTTCGATTTGACTTTTTGAGTGATTTTTTTGAAATTTTCATGAAACAGCTGAAATTTTAATTCGTTCGATATATTATTCAAATGGACTCTATACGGTGGAGATAACATTTCCATGATTGTGTATTTATGTTTGTTGAAATGAATGTCACTAAAGCGTTAAGTCACCAAAATCACATGTGATGAAAGGTGATTAATGCGCATTGTGTGATAAATTTTGCTTTCTTTCTCTTTTTGTTTTGCTAGACAAGAGTGTAATAAACTTGCTCGCCTTCTCCAACAGTCATCCCCTCTCTCTTATGTCACGTCAGCGTCTCACTTACTCATCTCAAACTACTCCAACAGTCATCCCCTCTCATCCCACCTTTTTTTTCATTTATGTTATTAAATAAATACAAAAACAAGTCAATTGAAAAGGTAAAAGTAAGAAAATAAAATGAAAACAAAAATAAAATAAGCTCATCTCCACTCGTCTCCAGCAGCGTGTGAGAGGGGATGAGCTCACTCATCTCCAGCAGCTCATACGCTGCTGGAGAAGGCTACCTTCTCTCAAACCCAAATGTACCTTGATTTATTTTGAAAAGTACGTAATACAAGTTTCCTTCTTCTAAAAAAAAATGAATGAATTAAGTCATTCAACTACAGTTGGATCCACTGTGATATTCATGGGAAAAAGTAAATGAGGTTTGAAATATGAAACAAAAAGTGCAAGTATCACTATTGGAATGTGCAATTCATTTGTATCCAGTTTAAATAATTACTCAAGTTAAATCAGAAATTATTACACAAATAAACCATTTGAATTTGTGTATATGTGATAATTTCATGATGTTTCTAGCAAGGAAAAAGTAAAAAATGTCAGAAAACTCAATATTGGACCCAATGGGGTTCGTACTTCTTGTTGGGTGTCAGCCTGGTCTTGTGCCACTAGAATAACACGTATTTTGAAGAAGATGCTTTGGATCCGTTCCATGCAGGCCCTGTTTTGGGCCCATACGGCCTGTTTAGCCGCATATGGCCCAAAATTGTTTGGCCCCCAAATATATATATATATATATATAGAACACGTTTAATAAAGATTTTAATTAATCTTTGTCTCCAAGTGGTTGTGAGGCCTGATTTGATTTAAAGACGGGAAGTCATGTGTTCGAAACCTACTAACTGTATCCAATTTTAATTCCAGTTTTCCTCTTTATATTCTTATCTATTCTTCTTCTTTTGAGATAAATTTTAGTACATCTCTAATTAGATAATTAGTTTACAACTTATTTTTCTAATATTATTTTCCTTTTTTTTATTCTAATCTTTATTTATCAATTTACTTCTATTTTTCCTCTTTATATACTTATATTCTTCTTCTTTTGAGATAAATTTTAGTACATCTTTAATGAGATAATTAGTTTACAACTTATTTTTATAATATTCTTTTCCTTTTTTTAATTCTAATCTTTATTTATCAATTAATTTGCATTTTTTAGTTCAATTTTAATAAAGTTTTATTGTGTGTAATTAATTTAAAACTTATTTGATTTTTTTTATTTTACATTGTTTTTAAATTGATAATTTTTTAAAATTTTTCATAATGTTTTTACTTAGAAATATTAAACTTATCGCATGTATATATATATATTTTTTTTAATACGGTTACCTAGGCTCTTTTCTAAAATTTTGCATGGGCCCTCTTATTCGTAGATCCGGGCTTGGTTCCATGGCAGCAAAGGTGGCGAATTTTTGGTGATTGATTGCTTTCCGAAAGAGTATGGTTGTTAATGAATAGTTGTGTGACTGTTTATTGAAACCTTTTTTAAGGATTTTGCACGCTTTCAATGGAACATCTTGAAAAGTTGTATAAGTAGAGAAAAATAATTATTTTTCTAACACACATCCAAAACATTTTATACTTCTCTTCTCATTTACTTTCTTTTTGCAATTAATCATACTCAAAGGAAGTTGCCAAATTCGACTATTGGAGTGCTTTTTAGTCATCTAATAGTAGTTTTATCATGGGAGACATATTGTCGTAATTCCATAATTAAGCAACATGAATGGGCAAGTATTTGTTTTAAGGATAGATAGTTCAACTGTCGACTCTATTGGTTATTTTTTGTTGTTTGTCACCATTCTGGAGTTGCTTGGCATAAAGAAAGGCCGGAAAGTCTTCTTTCTAAATTCTGTTATGTTTCATCATATGTTAATGTATAGGTTTTATTTTGTACAATTTTATTTCTAATATATATTGTCACATGATACTAAAAATTAACTTTCTTTCATGTTTTATTTTCAACTCTTACATTTTTCATGTGAACATTAATGTTCCAACAATTTTAAAATCAAACCCGTAAAATATGGGTTGATCCGTGATCAATAGTAAGTCACTAGTTCGAGTTCAAATGTAAGGGTCTAGTTAATTAATACTAGTATATTGACACGCGTACCCGCGTGATAAAATATAATTGAATTTTAAAAGTCGATTTGCAAAATATTTTCCATGAAATTAATTCAAATCAATATCATATGTTGATAAGATGAGTATATTGAAATCTTAATTATTACTTTGTTAATATATATATTGTCTTGTAATTAATTGCTAATTTCATATACTAAGGATTAATTAAATAGTGAGATAAAACTACTTTTTGGGACTAATAATTACTTCTAAATATTTACTTAGTATATAGTATATAGCAGAGAAGATTTGGGTCCGTCAATTACATTTGTTACGCACTCAAGTTTGAAAAGTATATCCTGAGACATGCGCGCCCATCTCTAACAACTATGTGCGAACTTTACTACCTATCGATGGCACTTTAATTTCGAAACTTAACTGCAATTACATATGTTGATTGAAACGTTACATGCTAGGAAGCACGGAAATGGAAATGAAACGGGTTCGTGGAAACGTCAAAATTAAAAGAGTAGGAAATGAAAACGTGTATGAAACGTTTGATTTTTAGTATAGTTAATATGTAAAGTAATATTTATAAGCTTATAATGAACGTATGAATACTTAACAACCAAATAATAGATATTTGAGATAAATTAGTCAAATCAAACTACAAACAACATAACATAATAAGTTGAAATATGTATTAGGTACATATTTCTAAGGTGACATATTTGGGTTTGCCCCATACACCGTCCATAGCAGCATATTAACCTGTGGAAGATCCATACGTATATAGTTGTGTTCAATCATTGATGCATGTAAACGTAAACATGACTAATTAGAAAACGAATCATCACTGTGTTCACACTTTTGGTGATGTCTCTCCACATAAATCATGGCAACTGTTGCATTTTCTAGTCATTTCACTTTGATAATCACACTTCCTCCTGTCTTCCAAACCATTTATTTTAGTCGATTTACCGCACATTGGTCGGAATATTTTTTAAACTCAAAACAATACATTTATATTAACTCTGTTATTTAATTTGATTCAAAATTAGTTCATTTTATTTCAGATAAGTTCAATTTAGAATGCATTCCGTCTTAAATACAATTTTTATATTTGTCTAACTTTTCCTTTCGATCTACTTTAACAAACTAATCGAGTTAAACATTGTCAGACCTTTGTTGGGAATATGACTCTCCTAAAGGTGTTTTTTACACCTAGAAGATTTAAATTTAAAATCCTACTTAAATGAATTTATTTAATTCATTTAAATTGTTTATTCCTTAACCCAACAATTGTTGCTGGTTTGTCTAGCTTTCATATCGCAAGAGTGTGACTTAATTAAGTTCATTAGTTGGTAATTCAGGTAGTAAAGTACTAGGTGTAATGTTTTGTTTGGGATTCCAGACCGTCAAAGCAAGTTATACTGCTCCCCCAGTTTTCATTTTAACCCAAATTATAAGAAACGAAAGTTTGTTTTAGGACTAAAGTGTGGAGAATAAAAGTGTGTTGGTTTTAGAAGAAATAATAATATAATGAATCAATGGATCAAGTTACATCATGAATATCATCGGGATTCAAAATTGGCAACATCGAAGAACCAAAACAATACACAAAAACATAGCTACAGTAACTTATTACAGTCTCGTCGTGCAAACAAAAAGAGAAAACTGAAAACGAAGAAGTAAAAAACTTGGATTCTTCGATAATGGACCCAACAGGAGAAAACCAGCAAGAGGATGAATTCAGCAACTGGATAACATTCTTGCAGTCACTCTAAAAAATGACATTGGTGAAATTCAGTTCCTTGGCCATACGAACAGTATGATGAACATCCAGACTTTCTGCGTGTTCCGGACAAGTGACAAACGGTACCCAGTATCTCCTCCATGCTAATAGCCTGCCTTGATGATCTCGTGCAATCAGTATAAAGGATCCTAAAACCCATGCATGCCACCATCTCACTTAGAGTTACACAAAGAGTCCTATTTGGTTCAGTGAATTTTCCTACTCTCCCCATTCCCCGGCCAAAACTGAGTTATAATAGAGTTACATATGTTGGGATGGGTTGTAAAACTGATTTAATTAAGACCTACTTTTCAAAGAAAACGATTCTCAGACCATCTTCAGCAGTGTTCTGTTGGGTTTAATGACAGAACCCGTTCTGTTCTACAGACCGGTTATGTTGTTTTTTTGAATTTAAATTGTGGGTTCTGTTGGGTTCTAACTGCTATAGAAGGTTGATGGTGTTTGAGTTCTTTTGAGTGGAACGCTGATGTGGCAGGAGAGAGAGTGTATTTTGGGTTCTGTTGGGTTCTAACTGTTGGAGATGGCCTCATAACCTTTTATTTTCCCCAGACACGTTCCCCCAACCAACTAAAAATCTCCTTTTTGGACCTACCCATGACAGTAAGAAGTCCTAAATACTTCCCATGTTTGTCCATAACTGTAACAGGTAAACTGTTCCTAACCTCCTCTATTCTTGCCTCAGTGGTATTTCTACTAAACACAACCGTCGACTTCTCCAGATTAATAATTAACTTGGCCAGACTCTAAACTATACCTATAAAGAAGATCACCAATTTCCAAAGCAGACTGAGTAGTAGCATGATAGGAAAGTAAAGTATCATCCGCAAATAAAAGGTGAGAGATCCGAGCATTTGGAGCAACATTCACCCCCGTAACTCCTCCCTCTGCTCAGCATCCCGAATAAGAGCACTAAAAGTTTCGGTCACAAAAAGGAACAGATAAGGAGAAAGGAGATCCCTCTGACGAAACCCTCTTCGACTGGATTGGTTCAAGAGGTACTCCATTAAGAAGAACGGGGTAAGAAACAAAACACACACAAAAGCATAATGATGTCAACAAAAGAATCCTCAAAGCCAAGACACTCAAGCATTCGTTTTAATAAAATCTACTCTACTCTATCATAGTATTTACTCATGTCAAGTTTCAAATCCATAAATATATCTTTACCCTTGGTTTTTTGTTTTTAAAAAGACATAATTACATTTGGTACCCCTACTAAACAGCTACTTTGCATCAAAACCCAACTATCGCGGAAAATTACAAATAAACCCAAGTCACCGTCCGGCATTGACTCCGGCGTCCTCTCTCTCTCTCTCTTCCAAACTTAACATCCAAACAGGCCCTTAGCCATTTTGTTTCTCCTTTTTTTCTTTTTTTTTTTTCTTTTTCCCTTGACCCTTTTATTTTTCTGATTTTTATCATCATCTTCACCATTGTTCTTCATCATCTTCACAACAACATACATACGAAACCATCACCATCATTATCATCTTCACGGCCTCCATCATCATTATCATCAATTATCATCAACTGCCATCATCCTCCATAAATCTACATCACGAAACCATCACCATCATCTCATCATCCCCCCCCCCCCCTTTTTTTGTCAAATTTATTTAGGAAGATGATGAATAGTACCCGCAGGTACTATTCATCCGCCATTGATGAGGATGAAAGAGCTTTTGAGCTCTTTCACGTTTCTTCATCTTCCAAGGGGTTCTATATATCAATCTTCTCCATTTTTCTCCCTCTTTCTATTGGACCAATCAAATTCGAGTTTAGAGATTCGTTGTAGAAGTTTGATTTAGGGTTCATGGTGCTTGAAACACCATTGATGGGTTTCTTCCAAGCTTTGTCTTCTTCATTCAAACTAAACCAAAATTGGGTGCAATAGATTCATGGAAACATGGAGAACAACATAGGATGTTGAACGGATCGAATTGAGCCACAAATGCTCAAGGTCGATGATGACCGAATCCAATTTTTTTTTTTTTTTGTTTGCTTAATCTGTTTTGAACGGATTCATTGATGTTTTAATTCGTGGATGATTGAAGAATGATGTCTAGAACATAGTTTAGAACCCTAGTTTAGATTTGGGATTGATTCTTCGAGTTTTGGAAATCCTCCATTGTTATAGGGACTTGTTTGAGATTTTTCAGAAAATTTGGGGGCTAGATTAAAAAGTAAAGAATACTTTAGGACTGATTTTGAAATTCAATTTTTATAGGGGTTTGTTTTAAAATAATTTTGTAGACTATTTTGAATTATAGTTTAATTATGTGGGCTAATTTCTAAATATTTTGTATCAATATTGTAAAAATTAAAACATTTGGGGTAAATGTGTAATAAATAAAACTTCGTGTTGTTTGGATGATTTCAAAATCAGAAATTCTGGCAGGGTCGAAAAGGTCATTTCCAAGGCTTAGAGCGCCGAAAGTCAAAGTCGTGGGTTAATATGTAATTAGATTTTTATAGCAGTGGAGGTTTATGTAATAAAAAATATAGATGGACTAATCTGTAATAACGGAAAATAGCAGGGGTACCAAATGTAAAGCCCCTTTTAAAAATGATTCACTTCATAAGCAACAAACACGTTATCAATAATTAATCTGTTAGCTAGGGATTGTGTACCTAATTAGGGATTTCACCTTATTTGACCATAGTAAGTCTGTTTGGTGAATGTAAAAAAATTGACAAGTTACTCTATGTAGCCTATTAAAAAAAGGTGACAGATCAGCTATACCGGTCACATTATCAATTTTCAGTGACCTTATCAGCCATCAGTAGTCACCTTATTAGTTCGTTTGGCCAAACATACATAAATTAACATTAATCTTATAATAGAACATGATAGTAGTAATTAATTTGTGTTCTCTCATTGGGATGACGATTTGATTCGATTAAGTACAAAACTTTTGGTATCGGATTTGGACGACTAAACTAGAGAGTGCTCTCGGGAAGTGAATAGTGATGGAGTTTGAGTTTTAGAGGGGTTTGAAGAATTCCGTTTGAATTTGGATTAGTGAAAACAGTAGGTACTAGTAATGATCTATTTATAATATGTTGGAGAATATTGTTGAGTGGAAGTTTGGGGAGTTGTTTGTTGATTGAAATTGAGAAACTGAGAACATTAGAGAGAGAAAGTTGATTTTGAAAAGGGGAAATCATTCTCATGTAGATTCATTCATAGAGTTTCTAATTGCACTTAGGGTCACTTTTAGATATAGAAATTACATATCAACCTCTCTTTAGATATTTTAATTACATAGATATAGATGTGAAATTTGAATTTAGATAGATGTAATTGTTTGTTACCTAATCAATTCTTCCTTAATAAACTAAAGGGCTTCATGCAATTATCTCAATTAATACCACTCCCCATCCCATCCCATCCCATATTCCCATCTAATCCCATGTGACTGAGTGTGGCCATGGCCCATATAAATTGATGTCCCTGTCATGTTCTTTTTAATCTTCTAAAATTCTGATATATGGACATGCTGATTCTACGAGTTACATCAATTTATTCGAGCTTCAGATTTTTATGTCGTGTCATTTATTGATCAAGCTAGCTAACAAAATCATTAAAATTGTTGTACACATCAAATTTCAACAAAACTTCTTAACATCATTAATAATTAATTACTCATATTTCACAACATAATCATCATAAACGTGATAAAGCCATGATCTGCACTTCATTTTGATGATCATACTCATATCTGGGATTGATTCTTGATGCATTTCCATTAGCAGCAGCAGGCCTTCTAGCATTTGAAGAATTCTGCTGATCATACTTCTCTGATGAATCCTCAAAATTCTTAGCCACTGCCCTTAACTGGAACTTCTGAATTTTCCCTGTCGAAGTCTTTGGCAATTCATCCAGAATCTGCACCTTCTTCGGAACCATAAATCGCGGTAGGTTTTTACGACAGTGCTTGAAGATATCCGCCTCATTGACATTTCCAACCTCCGCGCTTTTAAGTGTCACAAATGCGCAAGGACTCTCACCCCACTTAGTATGCGGCATCGCCACCACTGCCGCCTCAACCACAGCAGGGTGTTTGTACAACACTGCCTCGACTTCGACGCTGCTTATATTCTCCCCACCGGATATTATAACGTCTTTGGACCTGTCCTTGATTTCCAGATACCCGTCTGGGTGGATAACCCCGACATCGCCAGTCATGAACCAACCGTTCCTGAATGCCTTCCGTGTTGCGTTTTCATCTTTGAAGTACCCTTTCATAATGCTGCTTCCCCTGAGGACAATTTCTCCCATTGTGGTCCCGTCACGGGGCACGCTGTTCATTGTTTCCGGATCCTTGACATCGACGTCCGCTAGTGTGAGGACACTCACTCCTTGCCTCGCTTTCAGTTTCGCTTGATCCTCACCTGGAAGTTTGTTCCACTTGTCCTGCCACTCACACACGAGGGCGGGGCCTGTTGCCTCGGTTAGGCCATATGCGTGAACCACGTGGAATCCTAGTCTTTCAATTCTCTCAAGGAGCGCAGCAGGTGGAGGCGCACCACCCGTCAGGATCTCGACCTGATTCTTTATAGGACGACGTTCATGTGGCTTGGCTTCTAACAAAATGTTGAACACTATCGGTGCGCAACACATGTGCGTCACATTGTGTGACGCGATAGCGTCATACATTTCCTTGGCAGTGGTGTTACGAATGCACACGTTGGTACCGCCTCTAGCTGCGACACCCCACGTGAACGTCCAGCCGTTGCAATGGAACATAGGGAGAGACCACAAGTAAACAGGTTCAGTCTTCATTTCCCACCCCAAAATCAGGCTCAGGGTGCTCAAATACGTTCCCCTGTGACTATACACCACTCCTTTGGGCTCAGACGTCGTGCCCGATGTGTAATTCAAGCAGATCGGATCCCACTCATCGGTGATCTCATCCGGAATATATCTCGGATCCCCACATGCAACTAGCTGCTCGTATTCGAGGTTTCCCAACCGAACGCCTGTTGGGGAGTCCACGTCATCGATGACCGCAACCAAAGGCATGGAAGCCTCAGGTATGCCCGCCTCGTGAAAATTCGCCACCAGGATTCGCAGTGCTTCACGAGCTAAAGGAACATATTGGTAATCAATGAAGAACACCTTCGCCTCGGAGTGTTTGAGAATCGTGGCGATGTTCTTCGCGTCGAGCCGGGTGTTGATTGCGTTGAGAAGTGCACCTGCCATGGGAACGGCAAAGTGCATTTCATACAATGCTGGTACGTTTGGGGCCAATACTGATACCTATATAATTACCAACACAAAGAAAACAAAGTTAGATTATATAGTCCTATATATAGCAACTCATTGATCATGACGTGCATGATTAATGAAAGATACTTACCACAGTGTTCTTAGTGACATCCAATGACCGGAGAGCGGAAGCAAGGCGGCAACACCTCTCATACGTCTGTTGGTACGTGAAGTGAACGCCTCCATATATGATGGAGGTTCTGTTCGCGTAAACCATAGCTGCACGTTTCAAGAAAGTGAGGGGAGTAAGAGGGACATAGTTAGCTCCACACTTAGGCAAACGGTCCATGATTGTTGTTGTAGAGAAAAGTTAGTTTGGTTTGTGGAGAGCAAAAATTGGATGACGAAGCTATGCAAGAACTTTAGGTGTTTGAGAATTATGGAAGATGCTGCTGCTGATGATGATGATAAGGAAGTGAATAGAGTAAAGGGTCGTATATATAGAAGTTTGTAAAGGGAGATTATAGGAAAAAATTTGGAAAAGTTGGTTAGATGTGAGCAAAGGAAATTAGAGTAAAGTTTCACAATAGGTCCTACCTTGGTCTAGGAAGTTTGTACATAATTGTAGGGAAGGTAACAGGAAAGCTGCCATGAATATCACAAAAAAACGTTAAACACAAACTTGGTTAACATATTACTAGTACAAAAACAGTGTTTGGAACTACTCTTAGGATTTTTTGAATATTAATTACATGAGACTTTTGACTGGATTTTATTACTTGATCACTTGACTGACTATTCATTAGTTACACTTTTGTGTTTTGTCTTGGGCTGCTTGACCTCTCCACTTATGTCCATGTATCTTTGCTTCTTTAGTAGTACTAGTACTAGCTAGTACTAATGTCAATAGAATTGTATAATGATATCGCGAATCAAACCTCATTAATTTCCTAACCTTTGCAATGGAATTTCGAGTTAATGAGAGTGCATGACTTTTTTCTTTTCTCTATCTGGAAAAAAAACATGTAGCGCTATGAGTGAGAGTGACTGGCAAGATAGTCAACATGTAGAAGCCTAGATTGCAAAGGTCGAGTCTGATCGGGCTTCATGGGGCCGGATCTGGGCCCATGGCCCGGAGATGGGATTGAACTTGTTGGTAGTTATAACTCCCCTATTTATTTATTTTTGTTAAGATACATCCTCTTTATTCACTTGGGTTAAGCTTAGTTCACTACACTAGAAAACAAAATTGTCTTACTAGTGGCATTTGTGTAGTTCAAGTTTTAGAGAAAAAAAAAAAAACTATATTTAGTGAGTGTTAGCAAATGCTAAAAAAAGGTATTTTTATGCTTTTGAAGTAGAGAATTTGAAATTTGAGTTTTTGATACACCAACTTTTGTTGTAGTTTTTCGTAAAAAAAAATGAAACCGTCAAAAGCTGATAATCATCTTAAATGGTGATTTTGACTTCTAAATGCACCCGGTGACTTTTTTTTATCAAACTTTCAATCACCCATTACTTTTGTTTAAAATCATTTTTATTCAACTTTCACTAGAAGTTAAAATCAGGTTTCAAAAGATTTTGTCTTACTTATTTGAGAGTTGAGACTACCAGAATCTATCTTTTAGGTTGTTATTGGAATATTTGATACATGTTGACAGTTTTGTTAAATCCCAATAAAATAATTAAATGTTACTGGATTATAAATTATATTACAACTTTACAAATAAATTTAATTCAATTAAAACTTCTAACTACCACCCAAACATGATATGATATTATGATGATAAGTGATATTTATAACCAGAGGGTCTAGTTTAAATCTAGCTTTGTGCCAAAAGGTCCAAAACATGCATTATAATTTTATTGAATTTCCTCGTGATGAAAAAAGCAAGGTTAGTGATATTTATTCTCCTTACAAGCATTATTTACGTTATTGGCACAAAACATAACATATGGCACTCCCGCGTTTCACATAACTTTACTCAAGTACTATTTTTAATTATCTAGTAAATTTTTACTAGTTTCCTAAAATAAAAGTTACAATACATATTAAAAATATTATTTTATACACTATAATATAACTTTGTCACTAATTTATGCTCCAACAAACTTCATATTGGTTATGCTTTTGGAGTATGGAATAACTTTTTTTTTTAAACAACAATTATTATAACTAATTTTACACTGCTATATAATATCCTATACCAATTTATATCTCCCCGTCTAAATTGTATTATGTCTTTGTTTAAAATCGAATTAACGTTTATGTAATAATAATGGTCTCTCACGTTTTTGGACAATAAAAGTTGACGAAGTTTGATATCATGGGTCTGATTATGGTTTTGATTGTGGTAGTACGGGATAATCCTTTTGGTTGTTTGGTTGTATTGTATTTTTCAATGTCATGGTTTTCGGAGGTTTATTCCGATTATCAATTTCTTGTATTTGCCGGAGCATGTTTTATACTTTTTTATTAATAAAAATATTTGATGTTGAAAAAAAAAATTGAATTAAAAAATTAAAATAACCAATTAACTTTACACTACATTAATATCTCTTTTTAAACTGTGCGTGACTAATAATATTACGTGGACGTCGTAACATCCAATCCAGCCAAGGAAGACACCACAAGTGCACAAGTTTTCCCACCTTTTGGCTAAAACTAGACCTGACTCAGTTTCAATGCATATTATATGGAGTAGTAGTGTATGAATTAACAATACTAGAAATTAGCAATCATGATTCATGGGCACCTTGTGATCTTTCCTCCATTTATGCCGTTCTGCTTAATTTCAGAGTAAGAATCAATAGTGAATCTGGCACCAAGACTAACCAGACAAGGTAATGGATAAATAGTATTTATTCTCACACTTAGTACTTCCTAAACTTTCAAACTAAATCATAAACCAATTGATTATCTATGAACAAACCCAGCTGTGATAATACACCCAAAACTAAAAGTACTAGCTAGTAAGCCCAGTAGTGGAGTAAACAAATTTACAACAACTCTACCCTGATTAGAAGATTCATGTTTATTATTAGTGATCGATCATCAACTACCTAATCTACAATATTAATAATAAAGGCCTGCCATGCTCAGTGATCGATGATCGATCGATCGATATCAAGTTGTGAATATACATGTAGTTGATATTTTCAATTGTCTGTAACTACCACTCGTAGTCTACTACTACTACTAGTAAAGTAGTTTTCGTTAATTTAGTGTGAATGGAGTTTACTTTCTACACACATGATTTTGACTAATACCAATTGGTCCCTACTTTTTTGTTCCTACTCCTCTACAACTAAAGAACATGACTTGAATAGTCAAATGTCAACCCAGAAATGAATTATAACAAGGACGTACGAACTACCAGCGCTCTTTCTCTTTCTCGGACATATATTTTCTACTATTCCCTCCGTTACATTTTAAGGTTATTAAGGTTGACTCTTTTTTCGAAATTTGACCGCAAATTACTCTTATATTACACATGATTAGTATATAATATAGTTATATTAGAAAAATATACTTAATTTTCTTTCATGATGTAATTTTATTATATTTTTTGAGTGTGTAATGTAGGAGTAATTTGCGGTCGAAGTTCGGAAAAAAAAATCAGCTTTAGAAAGCTCAGAATGGAACAGAGGGAAAACTATTTTCTAAACAATATCACAAGTGAGAACACTACATGCAGTAAGCCCTTAATGAGTCTTATGCATTTTATTTTCTTTTTAATCAGCCAAATAATTTTATTCCAAACGTAAGAGAGTAAGAGAAACAGAGCACAAGAAGTGCTAAACAGAACGGACCACGCGACAGGCACAAACAAACTGCCTTTAAGAAGGAAAAAAAAAAAAAAAAAAAAAAAAAAAAAAAAAACCAAGAAGACAACAGCAAACCTATACGAGAAACAATACAAGGTACTACAAAGATCAAGAAAAAAGAAAAAAGAAAAAAGAAAAAAAAAAGGTAAAGCTCCACAAAACTAGAGAAACAGAACCAGAAAGTAAAAAGGCAGCAACTGAAGCGGCCTGGAGAGAGAACCAGGAGAAAGAGATAGCAACACTCCTCCACCCTATGCCGCTAATAAAATAAGTGTCAATCAATTTAAAATTAGATGATAGAAGGTGACAAAGATAGGATGATAGCACCCAGGGGCGAAGCCAGAATTTTTTTTCGCCCCGTGCTAATTGATATTGTTATATAAATTAAAATAATAATGTAACTTAATGTATAAAATATATATTTATATTCATATAATTTATTCATTAGAATTGTCAAATATCACATATATATAGATTAGATTGTATTATTAGAGCTAAAAAAGAAGAATCAAACTCAAAATTACCTGTGCTAATTCAAAATTTTAATTTTTAAATACATATAAAAAATCAGTTTTTCCAATTTCAACATGTGCTACAGCACAGGCTGAAAGCCTCTGCCTTCGCCCCTGATAGCACCTCTCCTCCACCCTATATCTAGCTACTAGAGATAAGTAGGGTTAATTGCAATTTTTATTCTATAAGTCCGAGTCCTCTTCGATTTTGATCCTATACAATTTATATATGATCCTATACGGTGGTTGTTTCCTACGTGGAGGTGGAGATGAGGTGGCCAAACTTGAGTGTGAAGAACTCGAGTTGAGACGTGACGGACTGGAGTTGGACGAATTGGTGTGGAGGAAATTTCCCCTAATTGAAATCCTCTTTTCTATAAACCCTAAACCTAATCCAATCCAATTTAAATCGAGGCATCCACACAAATCAAACACTCTTTTCTCGATTTCTTTGGCTAATCGAAACCCTCCTGAAAATGAGCTCATCCACGACTGAATCTGCAAGCCGGACACCGGGAACTGAGAAAAATCCGGCGAGAAGGTCTTGGGCTTGCTGCTACTACACAAATAAGGTAGTTTTTCGTCTTTTCTTTGTTAATGGGTCTGCTCTTGCTTTTCTTGTATTGAATTTTGGGAATTTACTGAATTGATTTCCCTCTTTGCTCTGTTCTTGGTCAATTTTAGGAATTTATTGTTGCCCTAATGCGATTGGGGACTGAGTTTAGTGACAAGGATGAAATGGAGGCGATTGGGAGTGTAATTGATGATTGTGTTGGAAGCTCCAAGCGTATACAACGATTTAAGTCGCTTATGCACCGAATTTCACGCCGTAAAGGACTCAATTCGCAAAGAGCGTAAAACAGAGGACCAAAATCGAAGAGGACTTGAACTTACGTGACCAAAAATGCAATTAACCCAAATAAGTGGCAAGCAATTAAAATCGGTGTCATGGTAACTTTGATGACCTCTTATTTTCGTCTATTCCCTACCGCCTATGCTTGCAAGACAGCAAGTGATTAAGGTGCCATCCAAGACAAATTGAGAAATGTTGACAACAAAGTCATACAAAACCGGGAGAAACATGAGTCAAAACAGCCCTAGATAGTGAGTAAAAGAATAAAGAGTAAGTATATGGAGAGGCTAATTTTTCCTATATAGTAGAAAGGTTAATTTTCATCTAATAAATCAAAATTTCGGTCAGATCAATAAAAAATCGGTCAGTTAATTTTAGTATAAATAGACAAAACCCCCAAACCAAACCCATTTCACAATCATCTTTCTCTCTCTACAATCATCTATTTCTCTCTCTAAAAACTCTCCCCCTTCTTCCACCACCACCACCAAGCCACCACCACACAGCCCCGCCGCCACCACGTACCACCACACAACCGCCACCACCACACATCCACCACCACGCAGCCGCCACCACCACACAACCCCGCCACCACCACCACCACCACCACCACACTGCCGCCACCACCACACCTCCGCATCTCCCCGTCGTCGCCGCCGCCTAAGTCAAATCTACTTTCTCTACTTTTCAGATATACTTTCTCTCTCTTCAGATCTACTTTCTCTCTCATCTCTCGTTTTCCAATGAGGTTTTGAAGACTGGTTGCTGTGGTTTTAAGACCGAATGATATGGTTTTAATACTCTTTTTGAATATTGATATTTTTGAGCAATTCAGCTCATAGTGTTTAGATTCGATTTTTCACCTATTTGTTTACTTGTAAATGTAATTGGAATACTTCTGGATATCAATAGTTTCGAGCAATGTATTTTGATTACGTGTTCAATTCGTTGATGAAAAAGAGAAGGAATTTGAATATTGGATATTTTCGAGCAATGTATTCTGATGGATCCACTATTGTGGTTTTAATAGATTTTGGTGTGGTTTTATGACTATTGGTGTCTCTTCAAATTTACTTTCTCTCTCATCTCTCGTTTAGTGTGGTTTTAAGACTGGTTGGTGTGATTTTAAGACCGAATGATATGGTTTTAAGACTCTTTCTGAATACTGATATTTTCGAGCAATTCTACTCATAGTGTTTAGATTAGATTTTTCACCTACCCCCTCCGTCCCACTTTAATTTACCCATTTTGACTTTTTTTCGATCAACGGTTGTCAACTTTGACTCCCGATTACTCTTAAACTATAATGATAAATCATTTGACGAAATCATATTATGAAAATATAGAACCTAAATTTTCATAATATAATTTTATTAAATATTTAATAATTATAGTTTAAGAGTAATGATGGGTCAAAGTTGAAAACTGTTGACCGGAAAAGTCAAAATGGATAATTTGAAACGGGACAGAGGGAGTATTTGTTTACTTGTAAATGTATTTGGAATAATTCTGAATGTCAATATTTTCGAGCAATGTATTTTGATTACGTGTTCGTTGATGAGAAAGAGGAGGAACCTGAATATTGGATGTTTTCGAGCAATGTATCCTGATGAATCCATTGTTGTGGTTTTAATAGATTTTGGTGTGGTTTTAATATCTGTTGTTGTGGTTTTAAGAAGTATATAATATTACTGTGTTGGGTTTGTCCATTCTATGGTTTTAAGGGGACATGGTGTGATTATAAGTATCTTTGTTGTATGTTTAATGGGAGTTGTTATGATTTTAAGCAGGTGATGATGATATCAATCGAGTTTGATGAAGAAAAGGCGAGAAGCAGAAGTTCTACAACAAGTTTATTTAGAAAAAGCAATGAATGTTTCAACATATATTGTAATGAATAAAGTGTTTATATTAGCTTACTGTAAACTTATTCATTGATATTTTAATGAAAATTCTAAGATTGTTTGACTTGTTTAATCGTATTTTTTGGTATTTGTGAATAATTTTAGATTGTCGCTTAAAACTATAACAAACCATCTTAAAACCATAACATAGTTTCTTAAAACCACACCAAATGAAGTTAAAATCATAACGAAAACTTTCAATGCTAATAACTTAAAACCACACAACCTGTTAAAATCATACCGCAAATGGTCTGACCGATCGAGCAGACAAAGTAAGCTAAAAACCAGATCTTTCCATTAATTTAGGAAAGACTGGCATCTCCCTAGACTTTGGCAAGAATAGATAGGCAACACTTAAGTTGTAGTATTAAATAAACTGGTCTGGAATTGAGTGACAAATCAAATAAAAGTAAATATTTAGCAACAATATAGGAGATAAGGCGGGTTTGTCGGAGATTCACCGGTGAGCACCTGAAAATTGATCGGAAAAATCAGTTGCTACTCACGAATATTTTAGAGAGATAAAGTTGTAAAACTTGTGAGAATTAGCTCATCAAATCCAAGGGCGGAACTAGGGGCGGGCCACGTTTCTTTTAATTTTTTATATGTAGTATTTACGATTTTTTTAAATTTTTTATAGGTTTTTCAAGTTTTTACCTCCGAACTTTCGAAAAATCATGTATGTATAATTTGGCCCCCAAACTTTAAATTTTGAGTCCGCCTCGCCTCTGATCAAATCTAACTATTTCATTCGTTGCTTTCCTGAGCTGATTTAATCAAACAACCCGGATGCAATTGTGTGACAAGGTTGCAAGTTGGCTTCACTAGACGAATCTGTTTCTAGCAACCAAATTACCCAGACAGTAAAAAAAGTATAAATGAAGACAAGTTGCTAACTTGCTATAAACTATAAACAGTAAACTGTAAACTAAATGGAAGTGCGATTTAAGAGTACTCGTGCTTTGTTGTACGCGTTCACAACAACATCACTATAGTCTGTAGATTCAATATCAACTCTCATGAACTAAACCCTGTCACTTCGATAATCTATCAATAACCTAGTACAATTAGGTATAGAATAACATTCAGCTCTACCGAAAACCAGACAAGTAAGAGTAACATGTTGAAGCCATGCACCAAATCCATCATAAAATAGGACTTCGAACACCTAAACCGATGCGACCCCAATTAATCCATAATAAAATAAAAGAAACGTGTAATTTATTTTATATTATTATACGAAGAATATACATGTGAGCATTATTGGTGTACGTATTTATAAGAAAATGATCGGTGAGAAACGTGTAGCTTGGTGTATCAAGAGGATATGATTAATTATTTTTTAATCTATAAAAGCCGAAACGCAACTTTTAGTGACAGGCCCCATTTTCTTCAATTATCTCTTTCTAATAGTATATGTTTCGTGGAAGCATCGATCACCATATATAGAGACTACTATTATACTAGTACATACCAACCATTATTATTATGGCGAAAACGATGGATAAGACAGCATAATTGGTTAATGGCGTGATTGTGGTTGGTCCTTATTTATTATGCTTCGCGACTTCTGGCCACACCATCCCCACTTCGCATCAAATAGAAAGAGTATGATGAAAATGATACACTAAAAAACTGTACATAGACATTTGTTTTTCATACAGAAAAACAAAATGAAATTACGATATTTGTTGGTTAAGTTCAGTTCAAGATTTATAAAATATTACTATTTATGTAGTACGTACTAGCGAATCTATTTGACTTATACAAGTAAATAAGTTGAGCTCTAGTAATAAAATCAACGTTCAACATCACTTCGTTTCGAAAAAAAAAAAACGTTCAACATCACTCACAAATAGAAAAATATGTAATTGCGTATATAAACATTCAGAAAAACGTTCGTTGAACTGCGCTAGAGGTAACAGATGGGTCGGCCCAGCTAACTAAAGCCCAACACATCAAGTACTTGGGCAGTTTCGGGCCTAATATCAAAAGGGTCTGACAATTCCATCATACCACGGACGCTCTAGCCCACATGCTCCAATTATATGGACCGGATGGTCAGGCCGGTCTGTTATATGGACATTCCTTCTTCTTTTTTAATTGTTGGGTTTCACAGTAAGATCGGCTACATGTTAAAGGGGGAAGCTCTCCGCGTGATCTTTTTTTTCATCCACAAAACTCATCGTTGAATTAACACCCCTTAGATTGCACAGAGATTGAATATGTCCATTGTTTTTTTTGTTGAGAACTCATGGACCATGAAACTTGGAGGTGCCATCTAAATGTAAGATCACAGGGGCAGGTAGCCCATTGAACAGTATGCTGGCTCAGTAAACGGGCCCAACCCATGCACACTTTTCCAACCAAATGTATATTTTTCTCAAGAGTCCAATTTTGGATTGTAAACGATTACAAGTGCACACAGAGTAGTTGATATTTTTTGCTAGTAGTTCCTAAAGATCGTGATAACATATATACATCCTAAAGATCAAAAGAGAGGATTCATTTTATATGTTGATTTGATTTCATTTTGAATGAGGATATTTGGGAAGCATGTATATCCAAGGCAAGTCATACTCTTCGCCTCCGGGTATGCAGCAGCTTTCATAAGCCTCACCATTTCATCATGTTCTTCTTATTATTATTTTCCTTCAAGTCATCATCTTACATAATTATATTTGGTGCAGAGTTTTATTCCTGGGTTCGACAACGTATGACATTCACAGATCCATCAAGAACAACAGCACGCCTCCTTCTAGAGAACAACTACAAGCCTTAGAAGATTATATCGACTCTCACCGCCGCCCGCCGCCGTGATTGCACGGTGGGTTCTCATCAAGTCGTTCTATCGGTTTAATTATGTATCTATGCTCTTTTCTATTTTCTCTCCATTCCTATTGAGAGTGATCGATCACCACTAGCAGTAAGCAATGCCGGTGGACGTAGTTTGCCCACGTCAATCGTCTTTTTAATTTATGGTGTCAAAAATAATTAAGTACTTGTGGGCTGTGGCCTTTGCTTAAGTGATTATTATGAATTTAAATATATGTACGATGTGAATATGTGATGTTGTTTACGAGCTCAGAGATTGGATCATTATTTGGCAAAATTATCTCATAAAATGGTTAAAATTATATGTTGGTGTAATTAACCGTGTAAGTGGATTTAAATGTTGCGCGAAGTTGTTTAGTAAAACAATTGAAACTTATGAAGTAGATTTTAACTTTGACCAAATAATTTCATTAAGTAAACTACTTTAATAGTGTCATCATACAAACCGTGAAAGAGAGTATTATAATAACCGTATAATAACCACAAATGATTTTACCATCTTATTTCAAATTTTCATGTTTCCGAACTCTCCATTCTTGAATTATGACTATAACAAAAATAAATACATATAACAATTACAGGATTCATATTTAATTTCATAATACTAACTTATTCCACACTCTGAAGTGGGGTGGAGTATGTGTCTTCAGAGCTAATGTTGGAGCTCCAACACTTTCTTCCAGGCAGGGCGGCTCGAGATTTCCATCCACCAAGCATGAACATGTTTCCTTTTCGTGATCAAATCCTCCATTCCATGACTCAATAGAAACTTCGTGTTCGATAAGTGGCTCAAATCAGCTATCGTGAACTTCTCTCCCGCCAAACACTTGCTCTTGGACAACCTTTCCTCGTACACGTCCAGCACTTTCTCGACTTTGCCCTTACATTCCTCCACCAGTTTCATGTCGCCCCCAAGACCGATTTGTGGCAAAATTAGAAGTTGGAGGACCATAGTGTAAATAAGCGGGTTGTAGTTTTGGGCTTCTACATCAAGCCATTGGTCAACTAAAGCCCTTTCCTCCAATGTGTCTCCCACAAGGTTTGGCCCTCCAGCAGAAGCTGCTTTTGCTGCGTAGTACCTGATGATTGCCCTTGATTCTTGAAAAGTAAAGCAACAATTAAGCCAAGAAATTATGTAATTAGTGAAATGTTTTAAAAGTTCATGTTCATAATTGGCATCTTTACAACTTGATAGTAGTTACCAAAAAGCCTGAAATCTCCATCTTCTATAGCAGGAACTTGTCCAAATGGCTGCCAATTGTAAAGTATTAGTAGTAGCTTATAGCATGTTGATGTAACGTACTTGTATCATCTAAATTCGCGCAAAAGAAAATGAACGTAAGAGATCACCTGTCTTAGAAGAAAATCGGGCTTTTTTTGCTCCATGGCTTCGAGATCGAGTGGGATGAGGTCGAATTCAAGTCCCAACTCAATGAGGCAGGCTAGAACCCTCTGAGGGCAAGCTGCTTTGGCTGGACCATACACTTTAACCACCATCCTTAACAATAGAATGCGAATAACTTGACAGAAATATTCCTCTATTTATATACTAGTCCAAATGCCTTATACAGCTAACAATTTAGAGTGGTGGATGAGTTTGTAACGTTATGGCTATATGCAACACTATATCCACCAACCAATTAAGTTGGTTGGTGCTCATGATAACAACCTGGTGGTTGTGCATATCAGATCTTTTCTACTACAGTGGCCAGCAAACACAGAAAGGTTACTACTTGTGTGACATTATTTACTACTACCAAAATCACCTCAAGAGTATTGAACTATAATAATTGCTTGCGAGGGTCTGGATTCACATTTGTGAGTGCCCGGTGATGATACCTGACCTGCTGACCATGCCTTGTTGAATATTCAGCTCGTTCTATCATTCTAGAGTGTTGAATTGTTGGACTCGGTTGGTACTTACTATGAATCCATAGTCCCATCCATGATCCATACACATTTTGTGAGCTTTGGTACAATATAAATATAAATTAGTGGCCATTTATCCAACAAAACAAAACTCTACCATTTGCCCTCCTCACTCCTCGGTACAGCTCTCTCCCTCACGCCATACTCATCCTGTCATCCACCCCTCCGGTCTGTTTCGACGCTGCCAGCCTGCCACTAGCATAGCCTTTGCAACTCGGTTAATGATCCATCAACACTTGCAACATCTCACATCTCCGTCAACCTCAGGCCTCGAGCTTGTTTGACCTAAACACGTCGAGCTCGAGGTTATTAGGCTTGTTTTCTTAACTAAGCAAGGCGAACCTAAACCAGAGTACCTTTCAGTCGGGCTGAATGTGAAATGTTCGACTTGAGTCGGCTAGTATAATATAGCACTAATTAATCCAGGCTACTGGCAGTACTCAAATTCAAACAAGTTGGTAGTAATATGTACTCAGCTACATGAGGCTTCTTAATTGTAGAAAAATCTAAGCCTAATTGTAACTACTAACTAGCTTATTATTAGCCAAGTACATGATCTATCTATTTTTCTACTCACAAACTCAGAAGGGAACTCAGAAACAGTACTACATTTAAAGAAGCTCTAACATTTCATTTTCTTGAAATTTGACACTATAAATTTCCTTTGGTTAACCTTTATCATCCCTATCTCATACTAGTTCTAAACATTTACTTCCTACATGCAATCACAAAACCAAACATAACAATGACAATGATAACACAAGAAAAAGGGCCAAACCGGCCAACATCTATTGTTGATTTCTCTATGTTCAAAGACTCCTGATTTACACCATATGAGGTTTTCCAACTACATAGTTTAGTACTTAAGGGGATAATATACCGCTACTGCTACTCATGCCTTTACAAGAGACGAGGTCTTTGATGACGGAGGAACCAGAGCCTTCGCATAAGCCATTGGCAGTGCCAGGATCTTCTTTGGCTTGCCCACATAAGCCCTCTTTGTGAAGTTATTATAGTCATTGGCCTCAATTTCGTCGAGGATCTGTTGATACAGCAGCAACGAGGCCCACACCTACAAGATGCCTCGCGTTAGAACTACAAAAAACTCATGAGTTTAACAGATGAAACCATTTTAGAAGTGTTATAGTTCTAAAATGTAGAGCAAAGACTTGAAAGTGACTTAGAGAATTTGTGGAGTTTGAAGAAACTATGCAAACTTCTAGTTTTCACTAGGTATAAATCAGAAGATGTCCAGTCAAAAGACAAATACGAGAGCTGCACTGTATAAAAAATGAATCCAGAACAATAAACTTCGAAAAGAGCACTTACCGGCCATCTACTTGCAGGGCTGAGCTCTGTGACAGCTCTCTCAGCATCAGCGAAGAATTTCCTTGCCCTCTTAATCTGCTTCCTCATGAAATTTCTCCATTTGTCAGTCACTTTCATAGCAAAGATGTCATCGTCCGAAAGTCCACACTGTGCAAGTTCATCCTGAGGCAAGTACACTCGTCCTCTTCTAGCACTGGAGCAAAAGCGGGATGCAATAACATCAATATATTGTATTTTACCACAAACGCCTCAAGTTGAAATCTACTGATTAAATGTATAGGTATACTTACTCCTCTCCAACATCCCTAAGTATGTTGGTCAGCTGATTTGCAAGCCCAAGTGATAATGCACCATTGTAGACGCTTTCTGTGGTGGCTTGCGATTCAGGTGCTATGCCCATGACAGGCACACTCATGAGTCCTACGGTGCCAGCCACATAGTAACAGTATAGGTACAGCTCATCGAAGTTTTGGTATCTCGACTTTTTGAGATCCAACCTCATTCCTTCAATCATATCCCTGAATGGCTGCAAATTTGCATTCGTTGGTAGCACTAAAATATTTTAGAATCACAATTGATATATTACAGTTCTTAGCCATGAAGATAAAGATATTGATCCAAGCTAAAGAGACCAGAAGAATGAAGACTATCAAATAAGTAAACATAAGGGGGAGTGCATAAAATTATTATCACTTGGAAAAGTTTGGGGTAAAATTTTTTTTACATAAAAGTGGCAATCAAGAATCACAAACCTGAATGTCAACTGGAAACTTGTGAACAGTGTCGGCAAGTGCAGCATCAAGCATGTCAAATGGTTCTCCATTGAAAATATCCTCCAACCTTGCCTCCCAACGGTCCAAGGCTGCTGGAGTTATATGCGATGCATTTGGCCCATCAACCAGCTCATCAGTTCTCCTACACCAGACTGTTTAATAGCACAAACAATGAAAGGTTAATCTCCGTCTGTTGTTTGATGAACTTCCATCTGTGTGGAATGGAAACATTTTTACACAACAATAAATGTATGCAGAAAAGAAGGGATATGGAAATTAGTCCATCAACTTCATGTCATTATTTCAGATTCCCAACAACAAATATCCTAATCTCACAATAGATATTTATGTTCAACCAAGATAGCCTCAAGTAAGCGCATGCTCGCTTGATATTCGAACTTAACACGTGCCTCCGATTAGGTGATTAAGGCAAACGACATGAAACTGACAAAGAAAAACTTTTTCTCTGTAAAAGCTCCATGCTGTTGTTTAATGCAGCACATTATTCTCATTGAATGGTAGCACAAATACACCCATGTATAACGACAAAAGTAATGAACAATGCAACGACAAGAAAAGCCTTTTATGACGTGCAGCAAAAGAACACTTAATTAGCACACAGACTTGAATTCAGACCTGATAACCAAATGTTGGCGAACGACAACATAATCCAATTTAAATTATAGACCACAGGAAAGACAAGGTAAAACAAAGAATCCGTTAGCTTTCAACTTATCCAGGCCTTTGGTGTCCTTATACTGTAGAATCCACTCAAAATATCTGTTAATTACGATCAAGCTCACGCTAAAGAGGGCTGCAGGGGAGACACTTCATTTACCATTCAGGAAATAACAATCATAGTTGTTAGGTATGTGCTAAATCAGTCTAAATCATAGTTTTCTGCTTTTCTTTTGCCTTTACTTTCGTGATTCATGATTCATCAAAGGGTGACATCAATGGTAGTTATATAAAATAGTAAAGAGAAGTGTCTCCTACACAAATTGATATTTAATGTTTCAATACATGGTATGTTTTGCGTGTACTAATTACAATAATGTTCACTAAATAAAACAACTAAACATTGACCAAGGATTCCCACTTGGACAGATTTAGTTCAGTTACAATTGGAAATGATGCCTTTGAATCAAATATAATAGTAACATATATTGACCAAGCTGGATCAAATAAAGGATGACCAAATAATTGAAATACAGACCAGGATATGAATATCAATAGGGGTCAATGATCCTAAGGTTGATGTCACAGACACAGACTTATTAATTGTTGCATTGTTAACATGCCATGGATTTCTTCTTCAATGCAGATGGGGTGTACTTGAGTTATTTTCAGGGTGAAAGTAGTCGAATTCATTAATAAAAGAAAATCTTGAAAATTAATGAAAGTTGCAATATTTTTTTCAATTCCTTAAACAACATGATTAAATTAATGAGAAGAAGTGCCTCACCATATATTGCCCAGATAGCCTTTTGTCTCTCCGGAGTCATCAGCTTTGTTCCTGGAAAACGCAGACAACAATGGTCGCTAAATTAGATTTTAAAAAAAAAACATGTTGTTTGAACAAATTATATTGATTCTTGCTAGCTAAAGAAGCCTAACCCAAGTAAAATGTCTTGGCATATTCTGCGCACACTTCACCACAACGATTATAGGCCTCGTTCAACAAGCTAAGCGTGCCCGGAACAGTTATTTCCGGCTTCACCTCCATCTCCTGACCAGGCAAATGCCTCTTCACCAAAGCAGCCTGCTTCAAAACCACTTCATACACCTTTTGCTCAGATGACAACGCCATTTCGCCAGTAGGGCTACCTGCCAAACTAGAAATCGGAGGCACCCTTTCTTCATTGTCCTCATTTTTCGGATTGAAAACCGCAAGGCAAGGAAACCTCGAGTCCACATTCAACGACGAGCCAAAGCTTCCCCTGTTCATGAAACCCCTGTTAAGCCTGTCACAGCTAACCAAACTCCTGGACCTAAGCGAATCCATAACCCGGTTGCTCTCTTTGGCTGAGTCGAAAAACCCAACGCCATTCGAGATTTCGCAAGCCGGAGAAACTACCCAGAACATAGCAGCAGCCATACTGAACTCGAGCTTTTTTTTGCACTAAAAAGTATACCAACTTTAAGCAACCACCTAACTTTTGCAGTCCAAAGCAGATTCCAAGCTTCTAAGTGAACCTGCTTCTTCTGCAAGAAATGGAAACAGACATAACATCAAACAGATAGAATACTGAAGATGCAATACACTACAATTGGGTGCTCCACCAAAATAAACCACTCAAGAAACGAAATGAGAAAAGTAACCATATTTAAATACATCATCACCTACCAGATAAACAGCCACAGGAGAAAGATAAAATAATCTGAGACCTCTAAAGATAGAATTTTTAATTACCCTTTTCTAAATATAGTCACACAACCCACTTTCCTTCCTGGCCTTACACGTCCAATCTACCTTCATACACACAGAAAAGAAATAAAATTCAATTTTTCCTCTCTTCTCTTATTTTCTAATTCTTCTAAGTTCTAAATGCATATACACACAGGCCTAATATAAACCAATTTTACCGAAAGCTACAGATTAGTCAAAGACAAGAATTTAAAATGGAAATGGTTTGGAAACAAAAGAATAAAAATCGAAATATCAACATCACATAAAGCAAAATTAACCATAGCCAACCAAAGATTTCACAATCTGACTGACACCACACGCACCTGCACCTTCCTTTCTTTGCTCAAGCTGGTTTTTGTTCTACTTCCTGTACAGTGGTTTTGTGTTTTGCTCTGGTTTGTATCGAGTTGGTGATGGATGATATATATTCACACTCACATTTTGTTGGTGACGATATATTGTAGTTGAGCAGGAGGTGATAACTAGAAGTGAGTGACTCACATTGAATACCAGAATGCATCGGCGTACATTTGGAAAGAATGAGACAAGTTGCTTTACCATCTTTGGTTGGCACCTTTGTCCATATTTGGGCCATACCTCTTCCAAAGACCCGTTTGGTTCTATTTTTCAATTCTTAATTTTTCCAATTTTTTTTCCCATTTTTGAAAAAAGATTTTAAAAAAAAAAGATTGGATACTGTGTACCCGAAAGATAAAAATGGACTGGCAAATATGATTAGTAATGAAAATATATGGTGTTTAATGCCTTTTACTTGTTAACATCCGGTGTTTAATACGTTTTACCTAATAATGTACAATATGTATATTTCATAACATTGCAAGGGTCAGATTGAGTTAAGTATTCATGGTATCTCACAAAGCCTAGCCTTTGTCTTGAAAAAAATATTTTTTTATCCTTATTTTTCATCTATGGCATCACATCTTTTTAATATTGACAAATTAGTATAAATAGATTATAAAGTATCGTAAAAATTGATAAATGGTAATTTTTCATTTCTCTTTTGGTGGAAAATTTGTAATATAACAAAGGAAAATAAAATTTAGGAAATTATTCTTGGAAAGGATGAAGTATTATTAATTTAATATTTTATATTACGAAAAGAAACAATGTGAATCAACCAGATAAGGGAAATAAACTTTAGATGAAATTATTAAATCGAATTTGAAAGTTTTCGACATGAGGGAATGATTTAACGTAAAAATTTATTTTATTTTTGTATTTTATTGTTCAATTTCTCCGACTTTTCCTAATTTTAGTATGGAAAACGATATCGCAGCTTTCTTAATTGTTCGGCCGGTGAGGTGACGTAATGAGATTTATGATTGATTATGTTCGTTACTCCAAGAAAACTGCGCCACACGACAATAGTTGATGTTTGATACTTGTGAAATTTAGGGCATTATCTAAAATTGAGTGTACTTGACGTCATTCTGGATAAGAAGGCGTTCCCGCAATTTTGACCATGAAAGTTATCAAATGGTATGTCAAAACGTGGTTAGATACTATCGGTGTTGTCAATAGCCAAACATTATGTCAAACTGGAATTGTATTATTGAATTGAAAAGGAAGATTACAATTACAGTGTATTGGAAGTGAGAAGAAGAAGATCGAAGATGATCTGTAAATGTAAAAGTTAAGTGACAGAAGACTAGTTCTCTCTGTTTATATAGCAGAGATATAATTGTCTTGTACAGTTGTCACAACTTGATGTACAACTAGAATCCCTAAGGTACAAACTACACAGCCTCACGTACAACACATATTGTCGTGTTTCTTTTCTTTCTCGATTCGTCTCTCTTCAATACGGCGTAGTTCGTCTGATGTAGTTAGTTCACACATTATTTAAAACAACGGCATATAGTTGCATTTTCTGCGTCTAATAAACGTATTGTACTTGTCGAACTGCAATATTTTAGGTGGGAATCAAAGTTTATTATCATCTTTTATCTACTCTTTTCCGGGTTATAATGTCATATTTTTAGTAGTATTATAATTGGTCATGTATTATCTTTTGTAAAATCAATTGTATACTATTGAATATTGAATAAGCTATAAAATTGGATTTCTAGCCTACAAACCACGTGAAACAAGTTATACCGCACAAGTACAATAAACTTTGGATTGGAATGACATAATCACAAATTTTCCGTAGGATTCGAACTTGTGACCAATTAAAAGGAAAATAATTCTCTCTTTAAGCAACTGAGGCAACCCAGCGGACATTTACACTTGTTTATTTTCTTTTCTTTTTTCTAAATATTTCGTGCTGTTTCTCATTGTAAAAATTAAAATAATAACATCTTGATTTTGTCTCTAATATACCAATCAAAATACAAATATAAATAGAAATAATGAAAAATGTAAGGCCAAACGTATCCTAATTGAGTTGAGTGGGAAAATCTGTTGGCCTAGCTGGCACTATCTAATTAGTACGGTACTTCAAATTTTCACTTTTTAATTAGAACAAACTAGAAAATAGAAAATGGAGGTTAAATTAATTAATATGGCCACTACTGGAATTAGGCCGAGAGAGAGAGTCTGGATGTAATCAAAGTCAGGTACCTTTTGTTTCCGAATCCGTAATACTCCTCCCTCCCGCCCGCTAAGTATGTGACAAAAGTGATTTTGCACGAATTTTAAAAAATTAAATAAAATATAGTTATATAGTATACGGTTAAATTATTGTGATAAATAATGAATAAAAAATGTGAGTGAGATATTGTTAAAATAAAGAATGAATAAAGTGTTGTTTGTGAAATAAAAATTAATATAAACTTACCAAAATTAGACTGACACATTTTTAATGGGATGCCTAAAATGATAAAATAATACATTATTAGCGGGACAAAACCCCTATCTTCCATATATTATATCTCATGGTGCAGTAATGTAGTTTTCCATTTATTTTTTCAAATGGTAATTGAAAATACATTTATAAGTCCAAATATCCATTTATAACTTCAATTATCATGAACCACTTTATGCCTTCATCGGGGTTCGAACCATCAAACTCTCTTTGTTACTCCAACATCCTTACCACTCAGCCCCTTATAACTCCTTAATTGACAATACATTATGAATACCATTATCGACCATGCTAATTTCTAATGAGTGTTTAGTTTAAACATTTTTTTCGTAAAGTTAGAGATTTTAATGAGTGGTGTTTGTAAAAGTTATTTAAAAATTAGAGAGTTTTTAAATATAATACTATTGCAAACTCAAATTTACGGAAAAAAATAATCAAAATCTAGGTTAACTTAAGAGAAGTTGAGAAAGGAGGTCCAACTCAACTTATCAACCTTCAATTTATTCGAATTAATTTAAAAGAATATGTCTCAGCTAATAAACAATTGCAAACACTCAAAATCCAATTTTCTTCTTAAATTAAGTGATAATTCACTTTTTTTTTTTTTAATGAAAAAGAAAGAAATCGTCTTATTCAAAACCCCAATTATGACATCCCTTCTCTTCCAGTTCACACTCGGAACGAACCCTTCTTATATTATAGAGATAAACGCTCTTTCACATCTTCTTAAGCCAAAAAAAAAAAAAAAAAAAAGTTGAGGAGAGAAAAGGTTATAGGGTACTCCCAGAACAGATCCGGTGGGGACGGGAAAGAGCTTGTAGCTCAGAGTTGTTGATAACATCCACTAAATTATTAGTTCATAATTTTGGTTTTACCCTTCTTCTGGTATGGTGTGTACTAGTAAGATGAGAAAGAGGTTATACAATTTTAGGAGAAATAGGATTATGATATAACAATGATTCGAAAGTTACCTTTGAAATTCACTAGTAATATGGTTGAACATACCTGTATACCACATAATAAATGAATTTGGAATAGGCATAGATAGTATAAGACTGTAAACGTAATGTACAGTACCTATATTAACTCTAACATGTAATTTAGTTTTCTAGTTTTAAGTTTAAGTAAATGACTTAAGTTAGCATGTTGCCAAACAGTTAATGTACAGATAGTTATATCAAAATTTAAGGATTGAAGTGTTTAACAGTAGTGAGTTAAGGTTTTAAATTATAATTTGTGCTAGTGAGATAATGGTGCAATGAATTGAAAATTTACGCGTGTGTTTGTAAATGATAAAAAAATAGAAATAATATTAGATGATTTTAAAGTAGAAAAATTAAAATTTGGTGCTTGACTTGCGAACTTCTGTAATATTTTTTCTAAAAACGTAATTAACTGTTGTTGGTTTTCGATTTTGAAAATTGGATTTCTCTTGAACAATAATGATGATTGTTGGTTCGGCACTGTAATTAGCAAGGGGGGTTGTTTCTATTTTTGATGTTGTGACAAAACTTTAAAAGATCTCTACTTTGTATCTTACAAGAAGGATCACGTCATTACGTAGTTTAAGAAGGTTTCATCAGGAGTACGGGATGATTTTTTACGTTGTTTTGGTGCTTGAGTATTGTTTTACCTGATCATGCCTGCAAGTTTTTTTTTATTTTTAACTGGAAAAACGAGGATCAATAATGGTTCCCATTTACCCCGTGGTAACTTGAACCCCCGACCTATTATTAATGGGAGCTGAAATAGCTTACCACCAACTGATCTATGCTTCGTTGTTGTCTGATCATGCCTACAAGTTAAAAACAACTTTTAAAAATATTTACAAATAACACAATAAATCAAATTAATTAGTACTGTATAAAAAATAGGACTAACCTTAGACTTCATATTTCATTTGAATTTAACGTTAAGCTGAGGTTTATATAAATTAGGCTAAAAGGATGGATTAGCGTATCCAGATGAGTTTGTGATAAGCTTATCATAAGACATGCATATGAGTGGTGTCACTGCATACGTGTCCCCTTATGAATGGTACTATTACAATTCCCTTTTTATAACCCCATGATTCACGGGGTCCACATGTTTATGTTTGCCACGTGAGATTTTGCTACACTTAACAAATTGAAAAAAAATCTAATTTATCATAGGGAAAAATACATATATAAACCACTATACAACATTAATTGTATAAACATTCACTTTCAAAAAATAATTATACAGTAGATGCGGATTTCAAAATCTCGCTACAGTAGATTTAATAAATATTTTGAAATCCGGAAGCTAGTTTCAGCCATCGAAACTAACTGAAACTAGCAAAAGATGACCGAAATTAGTTGAAACTAGCTAAAAATGACTGGAAAAAATTGAAATTAACTGTTAATTTTATATTTTTCCTAAAATTAACCTTTAAAATTAGTTTTTAATTTTATAAAATGATTATATTAACTCTAAAACTTATTTATGCTAAACTAAAAAATTAAAAAAATGTGAAAACTATAATTATAAAAATATAAATCATTATTTTAACTGAAAAAATAGTTTCAGATTAGTTTCAACACATAAAAGCTAGTTTCAAAAGCTAGTATTAGACAAAAAACTAGTTTCAGAAGCTAGTTTCAAACAAAAGCTAATTTCATAAACTGGTTGAAACTAACTATTAATGCTAGTTTCAGCATGATAAAATGTTATTTTCATTAGTTTCAACAACAAAAATGTTATTTTCATTAGTTTCAGTATCATAAATGCTAGTTTCAGCAACAAAAATGCTAGTTTCAACAACACAAATGCTAGTTTCATCAGTTCCAGCAACACAAATGCTAGTTTCAAACAACTAAATGCTAGTTTCATCGACTAAATGCTATTTTCACTAGTTTAAGCATCATAAGTGCTAGTTTCAGCCACAAAAATGCTAGTTTCATTAGTTTCGGCAAACACAAATGTTAATTTCATTTGTTTCGGCATCACAAATGAACACAAAAATGCTATTTTCATTAGATTCAACAACACAGATACTAGTTTCATTAGTTTTCAGCAACACAAATGCTAGTTTCATTAGTTTCTGTATATAAATATTAATTTGTTAGCTAAAAAATAGTTAAATATAATTAGTTAGTAATTAATTAACACTAATGGATGTCAAAAACACCTTCAAAATTCATTTGAGCGAGAAAAATGGAGTCCATATCCAATTTAGTGAGATTTTGGAGAGTACTTGATTAGATTTTAGGGCACCAAAAAAAAATAGAATGGCCTTTTTTGTTAGAGGTTTTTGAAAGTGGTTGTTTTAGCAATTAGGTGCTCTAGAATGGTTGTTTTATGTAATTTTCTGTTTATCATATATGTCCCCATATGATTCATTTTAGGCATCCTTATAATCTTTGTTATCTTCGTCTGAATATAACTGAATTGAACTGAACTGAATAGATCCGAACTGAACTGAACTTATTTGTAGTACACAATACTATTAGGCAAATTTGAATTGAACTTAATGCATATGAACTGAACTGATCTGAACTGGATTTAAAATAATTAATTTTTAGACGAAAAGAACAAAGACTAAATCAAAAGTCACTAGTATTTCTTGATTGGAATATAATTTTACCCAGTAAAAAAAAACAAAGAGAAACTTTGATACTACTATTTCATATTGTCCGATGCCCATGAGCTTTCATGGAGTACTGTTTCGAGAATTTTTGGGAGGATTCTTGAAAAGTGAATAGTAAATAGATATGAAGAGTGAAAATAGTGATTACATAGTAGGATATATTTATAAATGTAATTAGTATATTGGAAGAATATAATGAGTGAAGTTATGAGGTGTTAGATCGTTGATTGTTGGTTGGAAGATAGAAATTGAAAAAGGTAGAAATAGGGTTCCGGAGGTGCTATTGAATGATGGACTAGAGAGATAAGTTGGAAGAGATGAAAGGCCTCTCAAGTTCTCACCAATGAAGAAGCCAAAATATCTTGCTCAATTCGAGAGACTAATATCATGTCATTTTTTAAAAAGGATAGTTTCTAAAGAAATGTAATTTACTAGGTAAGTGTGAATTGATAAAGGGGTGGATAGGTGATAGTGTTTGGCCGCGTTTAGTCTCTCTGCACTCTATGAATAAAAGTGAACTAATTTAAATGAATTTAAGAAAAATTTACATACAACTACATTTGATGTTATGGGATGGTTATTACTCATGATCTTACGTTTTGATGGCCGTTTTGGAGAGGTTGGTGTTTGTATGCAAGTAATTTCGCGATGGAGTGCTTTTGATTGACATGGTGGGTGAGGTTTAGGTATGTTTGCTTTATTGATCGATTGCACCCCGGACCACATTATTAAATTGCTTGCCACTTGACCGAAAGGGCATAGGGTGTATGGGGTTGGCTAGGGGTCTATCGACGCTATCCCGCCCGGACCACATCCTTAAATTTCTTGCCGCTTGTCCGAAAGGGCATAGGGTGTAGTAGGTTGGCTAAGAGTAGCATTAACTAAAGAACTGACGGTTTGGTCCATTACGGCCGTGTGCATGGGTATTGGGTACTATACTGTTGGATATATTGGAGGTTGTTGGTGAAGAATTTAGAGAGTTATTATGTTGTTGAATTGGACGTGTTTGTTTGATGGGGTTAGGCAGTGTTAATGATCCACTAATGATACTGTGGTACTGATCTATGTATTAAAAAACGGAGCCGGAAGTTGAGCCGGACACCCCCTGAAAAAGGTTTAACCGGGGTCGGACCCGTTGAGCCGTTATGTGAGCCGTTTGAGCCGGTGTACCGTTATAATATAAATTTATATTTATATTCTGAACAATATAATATTTTAATACTACTCAGTTTTTTTAATTGAATTTTAAGTTTACTACACACATTATTAACGAGAGATTTTTATTTTGTTTATAACATTAAGCATAATTATAACACCTTTAAACATATTAGCGTGTAATATTGTACGGAGTACAATTAAATAACTTTAAATATCATCTACACCCAAATCCTAAAAACCGAGGTAGTACTATAATAATGTATAAACACAAAGCAATATACTACTTGTACGAATGAAGAAAATAAAGGGCCCACAATTTATTAATATAACAAATTAAAATTAATAATGAAGCCAAAGATAAGAGTAATGTGTGGCCATTGTGTACTAGTACTATTACTACTTTCTTTACTAGAGTCTCTCAGACTCTCACTCTGTCTCTCTCTTTCTTTCCTTCTCTTCAATTTAATCTCTCATCCGATCAGATTTGATTGACAGTTCATATCTTATACTTCTCCATTCAGCAACCATCATTCCTTTCCACATTTGTACTCTTTTTCGTTAAAAAAAAATAATCAAGAAGAGAAGTAGAATCAGCAGATCTAAAAAAAAAATGAAGAATTTACCTGAATCAGCAAGAAGGATTGAAGAACCGCAAATGAGGGAAAAACGTAATGACGGCAAATGAGTAGGGTTTTGGGTTTTTTCTTTCTCTTTTGTAAAAAAGGGCTTTTTTTTTTTTTTTTCAAATCTACCCCAAAAACGGTATAAGCACCGGCCCACCGGCTATCCGGTTCACCGGTTTTGCCGGTTTTCAGGCGTTTTTTCCGTTTTTATGGGTCTCGGCTTTTTTACGTTTAAATGATGGGTTTAGACCAATGAGTTCCGGTTTCCACGGTCGGACCGGTCCGACCGTACGGTTCAAAGCGCTTTTTAAAACATAGGTACTGATGGGAACTAATGATTGAAGGTTGTAAGCAGTGAGTCTTGATCTGGTTGTTTATTCTCTCTTGTACATTTATACTTTGATCCCTGGATAAACGGTGTTGTGATTCCGGAGTATGCTCAGTGGCTCTTTGTAGTTGCGACCGAGCATTTCTTATGCTCACTTATTAATAAAAGCTTTTTGGTGTTTCAAAAAAAAAAAAAAAAAAAGATATACCCTGAACAATTAAGTCCCTAATGTTTTAAATATTACAATGGAGGACAAAATTTCAGCAGCCATTTGACTACTTGTGTTAAAAAGACAATAATACGTTTCTATTTATCTTGACTAAACTTTTTCATAAAAAATTTATATTTTTTTATAAAGAAAACAAAAATCTAAAAAATAAAAAGAATAAAAGAAAATCAAAGCAACGATCTCGAGCTTTGAGCTTCGCCATGGCGAAGCTCTTTGCTTCATCCAAGTTTTTCACAAAACGAACCTCAAAATTTGGATTAATTAATTAAGAAAACTCCAATTTGGATTTTTTTTATTTTAATTAATTATCTAGTTCTAAAATAACAAAGGAAAGAGGAATAAGATCCAACAAGGAATAAAGATCTTTTTTTCATCTACCAAGTTTTTTATTTCAAATTTTCATATTACTAGATGAAAAAAAAAACAAGTAAAAAATAAAAGAGTAGAATTGGAATGATAACACCCTCTCTCATGTAACATCATCTAGTAAGTTGACTTTTCTCCTCCATTGTAAATATACATTTTCACAGTTCAAAATTTGTTCCTTTGTTGTACTCGTAATATATAAATCATTGAGTATTAAATTGATATTAGGACATTTTAAAAAATAGATTGATGAAAATTGCGTCCTTAAATTAAATTTAGTAAGTTTTCAAACGGAAGAATAAAGCCTTATTAATACGATAATCGATTGCAATACCAGATTCCACTTTTAGCCAATAAGGTAGTAACTAGTTGCAAATTTTGCTAATCAGTACCTCTATACTAACAATTCTGGACTCAAAACATGCTTAGATGTATGCTTTGCAATTTGCAAATTCTATGTAAAAAATCTAGATGTATGCTTAATGCTTAGAATATCACCAAGCAATTCGGGACCCAAACGTGTCTCATGATAAGTTGTTTATTTAGCAAAAACCAACGCGTTAATTTTGGTCAAATCAACATATTAAGGTTTAAACCAAATGATGAAGATAGAAATGATTAAACTACTAATAGTAAATATGACACACAAATTATGTGATTATCATTCTCCCTACTCAAGTGGAGGAGAAATATTCTTTATTGTGAAAGATAAATGGCGTCTATATCATTCTCCTTACGTTCTATCTCTTCTTTTTTTTAAAAAAATAAAAGTCCTAAAAATCTTAATCGTAGTTAGTTCATGAAAAAAAAAAGACATTCATATTTAAAGTCGGTTTAATTCAAGTAAAAAAACTGTAAACTAGATATGATGTATTCTTTTTAAATCGAATCGACATAATTTTATTCTATTTCTTTCAATTTGGGGCACATTAGAATAAGGCTATGTTATCTTCGTATGAAAACTCATTATTTTCAATTCAGTTCAGTTCTGTTCAATTCATTTCTGTTATGTTCAGTTCCATTCAGTTCAGTTCAGTTCAGTCTTGCTTAATTGTATTTTATATTACAAATAAATTCAGTTCAATTCAGTTTCATTCAATTCTGTTCAGTTCAGTTCAGTTCAGACGAAAATAGCATTTTATTACTACTCCAAATTTGAAGTAGAATAAAGGGAAGAATATTCATAAAATATGCCTAATAATTGTGATTAAAAGGCCACATGCTTATTTCTGGTGAGTACAATGGGCTGGTGGCATGCCACGTGGGGTGCGGGTGTCCCTGTAATCGGATCCGATTGTTGGCACTTTTTACAGCAACCAGAGACGATCGATCTATTCTCCTCTTCTCTGGTCCAAGTACTGTGTATGTTCGTGGTCGGTATAATACTATAACCACTTGAACGACGTTTAGAATAAAATACTGTACTAAGCAGAGCAGAGAGCAGTTTTCAATCAATTTCATCAGTTTTAAAAGTTGGCTAAGAGTTAAAACGGAGCCCACACCTAATTTGGAGTCGAGCATAACTGCATAAAGCAATAGTAGAAGGTGCCCTTGAAACATTGGCCACCGGACAAATTCACACTAACCAGGCTTTGTGCCATAGCCATAACTCCTTTGTCATCACCCTCTAAAATATAATATGAGGAATAGAAATAAAAATAAAAGTCTGTTTGAAAAAAAAAAATACTATATATATAACTAGGACGGTACATACATGATACATTGATACATGATCAGTCGAATCAAACCTATACAAACTAATGCTTCGTAGCACTTCGTGTGACTAGATTGTTGTTGGCATCATAGCTAGGATTGATCATAAACTGACCCGGACCGGAAACCGGACCCGGACGTATTCAGTTCGGTCCTCGGGCCTCCAAAATAGTGACCCGAATTGACCGGTCCATTCCGATCCGAACTGAGTTTGAATCGGTGTTCAGTCATATTTATAACTACTTCGTACACTGCTAAAAAAGAACATAAACTATATGTTGTTGGCCACTTAGGCTCTGTTCTCTTCGTCTGGATAGAACTGAACTGATTTGAACTGAATTGAACTGATCTGAACTGAACTGAATGGATGTGAACTGAATTTATTTGTAAGTACAAAATGCTATTAGGTAAATCAGAACTGAACTGAACTTAATGCATCTGAATTGAACATAAAATAATCAAATTTCAAACGAAGAGAACAAAGCCTTAGCTGCACAGTAAACAAAAGTGAAATAATCGAATTTGACTATGGATATCATAAATCGGCTGAATTTTTTTATGTTATTAACATAAACAACTAGAATTGGTGCACCACGTTTGACACGGTGCCCACAATCATTAGGCACATGTTTTATTGCCAAAGCAACACTAAACAATTCTATTAGAAATCTACCAAAAAATTCAACTGTACGAATACTTGCTTTAGAAACTGTACATAATATAAGCGTCAAAAGTTATCTTAAACTATCAACTACACTTTTCAGTTCAATTTGTAGCGAATAAAGTACAAGTAAAATTCACATTATTTGTTAGCATAAGGGTACCCTAAACATATATAACAATTTCTTTGAGTTTGATTCCTACGTGTGAGAATATCACATCACTATTAGATATTTATATCGAAATGGCAGTGTATTAGAAATTGCATAGAGAATTAAAAGGAGTAAAACAAACAAATAAGAATGTTGAGTAGGGGGTCGATCTATGGTCCTTAAATTTTATTTGCCCCGCTCTAGTGTGTACGTCTCAATAGTAAAATAGTCTCCCAAAATAAAATAAAATAAAATAAGTGAGCTTGTAAGCTAGCATTAATTGCATTTACAAGTTGGGTGGAAAACTGTAATATGGAATATACATAATTTAGACCATGGTTCTCATTTCCTTATCATAATAAAAAAGTTGTTATTTCTTAATTAGCTAGTGTATTGTAACAATCCGGCCACTCGTGGAAGACCACCCAACCTTTTAGGCATACATAATTACTTGTTGAATAAAGTAGACGTTTTACTCAGATGATATTGCTCACATTAGATCTGAACACGTACGAATTTGCTCTTGAAGCAACCCAAAATTAAGTCCACATACCATCTCAAAGTGGGGTGTACTTAAATGCTTTTTATCCCATAGTCCCTTACCTGACGTGGAGTGTGCGGACTTGCGGTATTACATTTTATACCCTTAATTAAATTGCTCATCGTCTTAGTTGAGCCTCAGTTGTCTCCCGGAACCACCATACATCCCGTACCCTTCACGGGTTTGGGGATGATCTCGGCTTTGATACCATTTGTAGCACATCAACCCTTTGTGGACAGTGACTCAACCCTCTATCCAGGCTTTGATTACTCATAGACTGGATAACACACGTCTCACTAGTATAATATTATCCGCTTTCACCCTGAACCGTCACAAATTTACTTTTTCGAATCACTCGAAAAATCTCATACCATATAAAAATAATAATACTCATATACCATCAATTTAATTTTATTTATTTTTAAATCTCCTGTGAGAATCGCAGTATTAGTATGAGCTTAATGTGTTCCCTATTTTTAGGTGTTTGACTGGAATTATCTATTTCGTGCTGGCTTCTTGGAATGCATAATGTTTACTAGTAGCGCTACTATTACCATCATTCGACAAAATAGGCGTCTTGAATTTGAAGCCTTTCTCAAAGAAATACAGCACGAATTAAAATCTTTGTTGAACCATGACAACATAACCCTTGCGGCTTGAGCCTTGAACACATGTAAAGTTTATGAATAATCAGAGTAGCAAATTATCATCTACTACCAGATATACATAAAACGAATGATTTTTCTAATTCGTCACGTACTTTAAAAAGAAACACACACCACTAGTTAAACCATGTACCTAACTGCGCGTAATTCACTACTTTTATATGTTTAGATTGTTTGCACAAGTTACAGTATTTCCAAGTTTTGCCAACCCATTACTATTAGATATTTAGAGGTCAATTGCATGAGTGGAAATTGAATAATTATTATTAGAAAATAATCCGTATGATACATTTGTCTGTACTCTGTAAATCTGTAGATAATGGGAGAATGGAAAGTGGAAATTTAATTAAAGAGGTAAAGTAATCTCATTGACTAATCCATCCAACTTGCACGATTAAAACACCAAACAAAGAATTTCATTGCTCGTTTCATTTGTGATTTTGTGTTGTGTGACTGTAGTAAGTGTAAAAGTGTATTTTCTCAAAAAATAAAAAAGACTGTAGTAAGTGTAATTTCTTTTCTTCGTTTGCTCATTGAAAGTTTTATTTTATGTATCGATCGACCATTTAATATTGGAGCAATTAAAATAATTGAATAGTAACAGTTGTCCATAAAAGAACCTCACCAGAAATTAATATTCATGCAGTTATGTATCGAGAGATCGATTGAAACTTTTATTTTATGTCTCGGTCTCGGATATCAAACAAAAAATCCGTACAAAATCGCGATGAGCTTGGACTTTGGACTAAGTAATTTAAATGGAGGTACCTTTAAATGGGCTCTATATTCGGCCCAGACCCAATATTAACAATTAATTTGGGCCAGTTGAGGTTGGAATGAAGACTAGGAAATCGACTTTGGACTAAGTAACTTTTTTTATTTTATTTATTTATTTTTGTGGTTAAAGGCCATGTTATAAGAAAGAAAAAAAAAATCAATTAACGGCCATGTACCATAGTACATGGTGTTTTAACCCAAAATACATCTCACAATATAATATAAGGCCGCTAATTGAATAACTTTTTTTACATTGTCTCTAATTGATTAAAACTCTGGAGTCGAGATCTCTAGACCCACCACACGAAAAATTTGAAGAATATATTTTTAAAATAGTCCTTTGAAGAGTAATACCTTATGCCCTTATTTATCTTTATATAGATGAAATTTAAAAAAATATTACTTAATAATTTCAATATATGAATTTTTTACGTTTATTTTGTTGACTTGTTTTTGTTACATCTAACTTCAAATTTTACAAAAGGTAAATTTATAAAGTTATATGATGAATTATAATATTTATATTTTCATAATAGACTTTCATTAATTATCTTTTAGTGTGATTTGTGATTTATTAGAGGTCCAACAAGACAAAAAAGAGTGAACAATACAAACGTAAATATTGTTCGAAATTATGAAGTTTACTGAAAGTTTTATCTCTTTTACACTTTTAAAGTGTAATTATTACTACCCTTACTTTCAAGGTGTAAAAACGCCGTGAGTTACACAAGAAAACTTTCAGTTTTTAACATTTTGTTCAAACTCGGGAGCACACCGAAACTTTTTAATATGTCATCCCTCATAAAATTTAATTTAAAATAACCATGCTTAATTTTAAACTTACTATAAGGTAAAATTTGAATACTATAAATATCATTAATAATTATTTTAAACTATTTTAAATTTTGGGTCGTTAGTTGTTACATATGTACTATGTTAGAGTATTCACATCAGTTTCCCTATAAACAATTCTCAAAATCGTTTTAAACTCGTTCCATATAATATTTTAAGTACATATTTAATAAAGAACTAAAATCAGATTGCCTTTTAGTGATTTAATATAAATATAAATAATATTTTTAATAACCACATATTATAATATATAGTATATAAATTAATTATTAATACACTAAAAAGTTTTAGGCATGCACAAGTTTAGGCATGTGAAGAGTTTTCCCTATTCTTTTAGGTGGTCCATTCAAGTTTTAGAGAAACTGATTTGTTATGATTTTGACACATATTTTGATTTTTTGCCAATATTTAAGCAAAAAAGACAATTTAGGGAAGCTGTTGTGAATGCTAGGGGTGAGCATAAAACCCACCCGACCGACCCACCCGCGCAAACCGCCCGCCCCTAACCCGTCCGCGACGGCTTACATCGTGTTATACCCGTCCGCGGTTGAAAAAATATTTCGCCCGCGACGGGTCGGATGGGTGGCGGCTTGACTGTTGCAAACCGCCATTACCCACCCGCCGTAACGCCATAATGTATATATATTTTTTATATTTTTATTATACATATATATATTTATTACTACTAATTTATTACTTCAATCATAAAAATTAAAAAATTGTATTTGATTATTAGCTCATTGTATGAATAATCAAGGGGCAACATTCAAATGTTGGATGAATAATCACTCAATTGTATTTGGTTATTAGCTCATTGCCTCACTGGTCGGTATACTCACCTTTCTTGCTACTTTTTTTTTTTTTTATCTCTCTGTTTTTCAAGTCAGTTTCTTGTTTTTCTTTCTTTTTTTTGGTGAGTTTTTTTTTTTCTTTCTTTTCTAGTCAGGTTCTTTTTAATTTTTAATATAGTTCAGTGTGCTTTTCTTGCTCCCTTGTAGATTTGCAGCTGACCTATAACAACAATCCAACATGCCAACAAAGCTCGGTCTTCTCAAGAAGCTTAATGTGTTTTGCTTAGTTTCATTTATGTTTAAAACTTAGTTTTATTTTGGACATGTACCATTGATGGATATTGTATTGGTTGTTGCGTTTTGAACTTCGTTACTTCTAATTTGTTTATTAATCTAGTTTGATTTTTATCGAGTTTCAATATTTTGAGTGTTTTTTTCACCCGCCGCGGTTTGTAAGAAAAATCACCCGCATACGGTGGGTCGGCTTAGTTTTTATTACAAACCCGCCTACATCTGCCCACGCTCAACCCTAGTGAATGCTCTAAACCGTCAGTTATAAATAGTTTTTCAATGTATTTATTTTAGGAAAATTACATGTACACCCTTTGAGTTTCTTGCATTAACCTCTATGGTTCTACCTTAGTTAATTGTATACAATTACACCCCTAGTCATTAAGTCAATGCTGGTCAACATTAAAATTTCCAGACATTACCCATGTGATATCGTAATGACATCATTTATTGTGTTTTTTTAATTTTTTTTAAAAAAAGCATGAAAGAAAAATGCAAATCAAAACTAAAAAAGGTAAAGCAAAATAAAAGGTTGACTGGAAATTTTCCAAAAAAAGAGAAAAATGATAAAATTATAATCTCCTGGAGCGGCGTCGGAGCTCCGATTTGGAGAAGTCTGCTCCAAATTGGAGCAAACTGCTCCGCTATTAGTGGGGCAGTGCTCCATATCAGGAGCACTGCCTCACCAATGGCGTATTTATTTATTTATTTATTTATTTATTTTGTTGATTTTGTATATTTCTTTAAATAATTTATTTTAATTTATCATGACATCACAAGGGTAGTTTGAGGAAATAACATGTTATACTCATTTTTGTTTTTTTACCTATACGTATTCCATTTTGTCTATTTCTTTGAATTCTATACATTTCTATTTTTGGCAAATCTTTATCTCACAACTTTATTGTGGGTCCTGCCACTAAACAAACACACTACACTCATTATATAAACCTCCTAAAACTTCGATTCAAAAGCAAACGTATACAATAAAAAAAACGGATGAGTATATGACTAAACGTAGGAGGTGTAAATGTAAAAGATTAATACAGTTTGGACCATAGAGGTTAATGCGATAAATTCAATAGGTAAAGTAAATTTGCCAAACCAGATGAGCCCGGACACTCACTCTCAAATTGCTTATAGGAGAAAGTTAAAGGAACAAAATGTAATTTCTTGTATAATGTAACAGAAACCCTTGAGCAATTCTTTCCCTACACACAAAAACAAAGAGGAATGGTGAAAGAAGAAGAAGAAAATCTTGACAAATTCTTGAAATGGGCTTTCGAACTCGGTATCTCCGACTCAGTAACTCCCAGTTCTTGTCTCGGCCATACTCTCACCGTCGCCGATTTCCCTCAAGCCGGCGGGTAATCTTCATACCAACAATGGATTATTTTTTTTCCTTCCTTTTTTCTCGTTTCATTTATTAGCAATTTGACTTGTATTTTGTGAATTGTGATGCAGGAGAGGCTTAGCTGCTGCTCGCGTGATAAATAAAGGAGAGCTGATTCTTAGAGTACCAAAAGCGGCACTGATGACCACTGATTGTCTACTCAGTAAAGATCCCACCCTTTCTACTTCTTTGGGGAAATACCGTCATTTGCTATCTTCTTGTCAAGTGAGTGTTTCAGTTTCTCACAATGAAATTTTCACAAGTTGTTTATCAATTATCATGTTTATTAACTACTAGTATATATATGTTGAAATCAATGGTTGTTTCTTAGTAGGAGTTTAGTTGTTATTATGTAGTATGCACTAGTATATGCCTGGCTAATTGTTTGCTTAGTAGGTGGAAATTGGAATAGTTTGAGATTACTATCGCATTATCACTTGTGAGGAGTTAGTACTATTTTGTAACATGGACAATTTAGCCTTGTATGCCATTATGAACAAGGAAATTTTGCCATTCATCATCTACCATGTCATGTTAACCTCTTCTGGAATGTGTCTTTATTGGCGTTGGAGCAGTGAAATTTACTGTATGGCGGCATGATTTGTTCAGTCTAGTTTCTATAAGTACAATCAATTTCATTGGAAGTACAAATTAAGGGAGACCCAAGTATATTCAGATTGTGTGTGTGAGTATGCTCCCTTACATTGTACGTATTACTTGTTTGAGTTTTGCGTTGAAACTATTTTGCCTTTCTCTAAAACGAACACGTATACTATTTACTGTTTGTTTTTACTCTCTTGATTATGCATGCAAAATTTATGCTTCCCTATTTTTTGGTTTGATGCAGAAATTGTCCATCGCTTTACTCAATGAAGTAAACGAGGGGCGGAATTCTTGGTGGTACCCTTACCTAAAGCAGATACCTCTGAGTTATGATGTACTTGCAAGTTTTGGTCAATTTGAAGTTGAAGCTTTGCAGGTTAGCTTTTGGTTTTATTAGATTACTTTCTCATTGTGGATTTAGCTTTATCTAAATTGCTGACTTTACATAAAAACGACGATCTCATGTGAAGATTTTTGGAATGACTTGTAGATTGATGATGGTGTTTGGATTGCAGAAAAGTCTTCTCAAAATGCTCACATGGAGTGGGAGACAGCAACTCCGCTTATGTCGGAACTTTGTTTCAAACCTCAGCTCATGACCTTCAAGGCCTGGCTCTGGGCTTCTGCAACAGTAAGCCCACCTTCTTGAACACACGAAATAAAATATACGTAATTACATGACATTTTCATCTGTAGTTTTAATTTCTGTTAATTCGTTGTCTTAAATGGTCAAAGATCTTCATCATCTTTGGACTCTTAATTCGGTTCCAATACTTACATGTGTTCTACGATTTTTCATTTCCAATTTATTGCTTATTCGAATTATTGAACAGCATGACATATCTGAAATTTTATCCGTGCATTGTTTTTTAAAGGTATCCTCTCGCACCATGCATGTACCATGGGATACTGCTGGTTGTTTATGCCCTGTGGGAGATTTCTTTAATTATGCACCCCCTGGAGAAGAATCCGATGGCTTGGAATGTTCTGAAGCCTCTCTGGTTGAAGAAGGGAGGACATGCGATTTCTATAACAATGTGGACAGGTTAACGGATGCTGGCTACGATGAAGCATCTGCCAGTTATTGCTTCTATGCTAGGAGAAACTACATAAAAGGAGATCAGGTATCAGCCGCATCTTTCTGCCGTTCATTTAGTATATACTTTCTAGTTATTTAAGGCCTTACATTATCTCCAGGTACTCCTAAGCTATGGTACATACACAAACTTAGAACTTCTTGAGCACTACGGATTTGTTCTACATGGAAACCCAAATGACAAGGTTTTCATTTCTCTAGAACCTGAAATGTATTCCCTTTGCTCATACCCGAAAGAATCCCTCTACATTTCTCAACAAGGGAAGCCGTCCTTTGCCTTACTCTCCACAATCCGGATCTGGGCAACCCCTGTGAGCAAGCGGAAGTCAATAGGACAAGCTGCATATTCAGGCAATCAAATTTCTGCCGAGAATGAGGTTACAGTGATGGAATGGTTAGCCATGAAATGTAGAGTATTGCTCAGCAGCTATTCTACTTCAGTTGAGGAAGATACACTGCTTCTTCACATCATCGACAAGTTTCAAGATTATAATTCTGCTGCATCTTTGGAGCATGGAGAGCTATCACCCGCGTTAAGTAGTGAGGTTGGCACTTTCTTGAAACACAATAGTGTAACGAATGGAAAAGGATGTGATAGGTTAGATATTTCTGCCAAGACAAGGAGGTCTATTGATAGGTGGAAACTGGCAGTTCAGTGGAGATACGGGTACAAAACGATACTGTGCGACTGCATTACACATTGTAAGAATTTTTTTGATAATCCTTCGTAGCTTACGTGCACGGTTTCTTCTGTTACATTTTGCAGTTCTTCTTACGTTAAGAACCTTGATAGTTGCTGTCGGACCTGTAAGGCTGTACTTTGAATTAGAAAGCAAGTGATACAAGTAACTTGATAGTACATTAGTCCTTTATTTGTATAAGTAGACTGCCAAACAACTACATCTTTCGACCAATTAGGTTATGCTATATGTTGGTTTATTTCAAACAACTACATCTTTCACCGTCAAACAATAAGTTGCTGCTCCCAAAGAAGCAGCAAGTCGTTTTGGTGTTTGCTTCTTAGTGATTGTTTGCAAATGATTTTAGTAGATAATTTTGATCTAGTTTTGTTGGAAGTTAAAAAAAGTTAGATTTTAATCAAAATTGGTGGGTGTTTGATATTTTAGTCTAAAATCAGTTTAAAGTTTAAAATCACAGACGTAGAAGCTATAGTGTTTTGTAAATTCAAATAAAACACTTATTTTTAGTTTTAAAAAAATTCCGGACTGCTAAAAGCAGGTAGAAGCATCAATTTACATGCTTATCAACTTCTGGCGGTTACTTGCTTTTTTCAGGAGAAGTTGCAACAAAAGTTGTAAAATCAAACACTAAAAAACTACTTTTACTACTTCAAAAGCACAAAAGTGGTTTTTTAAGCATTTGTAAACACTCACTTAGTCTTGAATATACCGTAGTGGCCACTATTCTTTGGTTTTGAGAGACAATCTGAGTTTCAGCCTGTCCGGATCAGGACTGATTAGATCCGATCCGGACCCATCCAGCTTTTTGTATATTAAAAATAAAAAATTAAACAATTGAAGGAGAGTACTCTCTTCTCTCACTTGTCAGTTGCCATTCTCTCTCTTCTTCTTCTTCTTCTTCTTCTTCTGTGGCAATCTCTTTTTACCCAAAACTTCTCAAACACATTTGGTTTCGTAGATAATGGGAAATAATTACTGTTGGAGAATATGTTTTTCCGATTTGGTCGAACAGATAAGGGCAGATATAACGGGCTGCCCAGGATAAATTGAACAGGCAAGCTTCCTATTGGCGATCTTCCATGAGCTGGCAAGGCAGATAATGTTATCTGCCGACTGCCATTATCTTTATCTCAAATTTTTTTACGGTTAATGAAATATAACCGTGACGTCTAGCGATGTCATGTCGATGGCCCACCATATGGAATTATCATTATGAGTCTGAGAATTATTTATTCCACGCCAGATGGCCTATCCAATATTATGGACCAAATTGAATATTTATCTGGGCCAAAGAATTATTTACCCGTCCAATTATCTGTTAAATTTTGGACAAAATAGGCCTATAGATAAAGTTTATTATCTGGAAGTATTTCAATGTTCACGATTTTATCTCAAATTTAATTATCTCAAATAATTCTAGAAACAAACGCGTCCCTCAAGTCTCAATCATCCCCAATTCTCAATTCCTATTCCTTTCTCCATAAAATCAAACCTTTCAATTTTAATTCACATAGAAATAGCTCCTACGACTTCAAAATCAATCAAATTTATTAATACCAATGTCGCCTCTTCCTCTCCATCGCTCTCGCTCTCACACTCATTCAATTCAATGATGCAAAAATTGGATCCTTGAAGATCTTAAGTTGACTGCAATTAGGGGAGGTGGTTTTGGTATGCATTTTTTTTCAATGATGGAGGTGAAACGGCATGGTAATGTCGATGTGAGGATGAGCTCTTTTTTTGTTGTTGTCTTGAACGGATGCATTCCAGTCCGTTGCAATCCACGGACTTAATCCGAGTCCAATCCGGATCGACGGATACGAATCCAGCGGATTAGCTGGATCAGTTTTATGGATTGGATTTGGTCCAATCCGGACCAGATTCAGACTGGACTCGAAAAATCCTGTCCAAAAATTGAGAGGCTGATCTGAGTTGTAGGGTTGAATCCATGGAAATATTCACAAAACTTAAACCAAGTAGAAGCATACATTTGCCTAGTTCCGTGAAGCAAGTAAGCAAGGAATTGAGTTTGAATCTAGACATTGACCGAGAATTATTCGCATGCTTAATTAATGTGTTAACAGGGATAGGGATAGTGTATACTAGAAACCACATCACACGCGTAACGTGTGAACCGTAATTTTGTAGAATATTATTATTTTATCAAATAATGTATTGTATTGAAATGAATGGAGTAAATATATAATCTTCAATAATGACTTCAAACGTAACAAAAAAATAAGACAAAATTACATCTGCTACCCCCACTAAACACCCACTTTTCATCCTAATCCATCTATCACGGAAAATTACATTCTAGTCCAGCAGGCAGTCCGGTGTTGACTCCGGTCACTGGTAAATCCCAAAATTGAGACAACCAAACACGTCGTTAACCCCTTTTATTTTTTATTTTACCTTTTTCTTTTTTCCTTTTTTCTGTTTTTCTTTTTCATTTTACCTTTTCTTTATTTTTTATTAAGGAAAAAAATGGAAATGCTGAATCGGCTCCGATCAGAATATTAATGGCAAAATGTTATTCCTCGGAATATTAATCGGCTCCCATCGGTGCTCCAGTCACAAGCAAAATGTTATTCCTTGGAATATTAATCAATTGTCTGGACCAGGCGTTAATATTATTATCATGTGCTTATGATTAGAAAGATCTCATTAATAACCCAGACCAGAGCTTCAAGCTTCTCCATCAATTTCACTCTCTTGGATTGGGATCATCTCAATTCGTACGCTACTACTGTAATTGCAATTCACATCCACTCGCTCTGTGCAGCTGTCATCTTGATTGATAGGTGATCAATTTAGTATTGAGTTATTGCTGCTTGTTGGATTGAATTTTGGAACCAGGGTCAGCTTCGATTAGTTGAGAAGCTTCGAAAAAGAACAGTCTGCTACAAATGTTGTGATATCTGGATGCTGTAGAGTTTGTGTAGTAGGAAGGAGGGAGGTCACAGCTCCGATCGGAGCTGAAATAGTTCCGATCGGAACTGTTCATCTTCTTCCCCCTTTCTTTTTTTCTTTTCTTTTCATTTAGTATTTCTTTTTTCATAATTAAAAAAAAAAGGAAAAGAAACAAAAAATAATTTGGAACTCATTTTGAAATTCAATCTTTGTAGGGGTTTGTTTTAAAATAATTTTGTAGACTATTTTGATGTATAGTTAAATTATGTGGGTTAATTTCTAAATATTTTATGTTAATATTGTAAAAATTAAAACAATTGGGGTAAATGTGTAATAAATTAAATTTCATGCTGTTTGGATGATTTTAAAAGCTGAAATTCTGGCAGGGGCAAAAAAGTAACTTCCAGCTCTTAGAGCGCCGAAAGTCAAACTCGTGGGTTAATATGTAATTAGGTTTATATAGCAGGGGAGGTATATGTAATAAAAATTATAGATGGGCTAATCTGTAATAACTGAAAATAGCAGGGGTATCAAACGTAATAGCCCAAAAAAATAACTAATTGAGTAATTAAACTTAACACTAATGGTGTCCTATAAATGTATATAGTTTTTGTAGTTATGCAATTAATAGTTTTGAATTGAACTATATTGAACATACGAAAAGTATTCTTCCGATGAGTTAAGAACCATTAGATACATTTCTAGGCTTTGGAAACATTCAAATTCGAAATCTGTAATGCATCTTTCGCATGTTAATTGGTGTTCTTCACCAGTTGAATATATATTGTTATGTGCGTCATTATCTCTTGCCATTTTGTTTCATCGATGCCTTTTGTTATGTTGATGCCACAATATGGTCGATATTCAAATTCCATGTGGCCTAGCTAGTACCCTCAGGTTCCTTATCATCAGAGCTAAATTGACGTTTGGTAAATAAAATAATTCCTCCGTCCAATATATAATAAGTGTAACATTTGATTTTATATAGTTGACTTTTTTGAGGATTAGTTTGACCTCAAATTAATTGTAAATCATTTAAGTAAAATAATTAAAAAATTATATTATGAAAATATAAACATTCTAGTTTTATGATATGATGTTTTTAATTATTTTTATCGTATGATTTAAGAATAATTTAAGGTCAAAATGACCATCGAAAAAGTCAACAAAATCAAGTGTTACATTTATTATTGGACGGAGGAAGTATGTCTTTTTTTGCATAAGAACATATCATGGTTATTTTTAAAGTAAGTATAGTAAAACCATACAAATTTATATTAAAACATAAAGATTTAAGAAGAGAATAAATAAAAAAGAAAAAAATTACGTCAGTAAGATTCGAACCCAACACCTTCAACTAAAATAATGATATTCGAACCAAACACCTTCAATAAAAATAATAATACAAATAATGGAGAAAAATTACGCCAACAAGATTCGAACCCTACACCTTTTAATTGAATAATGACACATGTACGCACGGGATTGAAATTGAATAAGCAAAATCAACGGATTAAAATTGATTGGTAGGTCAATCAATTGGGTGAATCAATCGGCTTATTATATTACTTTAACTTTAATTACTTCATCCGTCTAAAAAAATATTACCTACTAAAATTTGCGCGCAGGTTAAGAAGAAATACTAAAGTAGTGTAAAATTAGTCGGTTATTTTAATTTTTTAATTGAAATGAAATTATTAAATTATAAAATAGTGATAAAGTTGTAAAATAGTGTATGAATTATAGGAAATGAGAAGGAGGGAGTAGTAGTAATGTACAGTGTATTTGCTATTTGGTATGTCTCGCAACACCAATGCGGGGATAATGACTGAGATAATTAACAAACTTTTATTATAGGAAATGAGGAGGAGGGAGTAGTAGTACTGTACCAGTGTATTTGCTATTTGGTATGTCTGGCAACACCAAATGCGGGGATAATGACTGAGATAGTTCCCACTTCTACCGGCCCCAGGACAATCAATCTCGAGGATGTCGCTTTCCCCTTTCTTCCCAGGTCCATGGGGAAGAAATAATGGTGATAAAGACGTTCACAAACAAAGGTCCATCAATAAATATACGGAACGCGAAACACGATTGAACTAATAAAAATAAACGAGACAAGCAATTAACAAAGCATACGTATAGGGATGGATGCCGCCGGATGATAAGACACGGGAGCAACGTGTGGAAAGCAGCATGAGCAAGAGGGTTGAGGTTGCCATAAGCAGTTGGTAACACATACGTGCTTGGCCGGAAACGAAGCAGGGATGGATATGCGGCAGAAGCTATAGTGAACTTTGGGGACAAGGTTCGTCAAGCTAGGAATTTCAAGAATCCCAAAACGAGCGGGGCGTGGCTAGTTTGTGGCCCGTGGGGAATCGATTAGCGAGGAGTATTTAATTAGATTCCCTTATGTTTTTAGGTTATTTACTTATTTAGTTGGTTCGTAAATCATAAAAAAGACTTCGGGGAATATTTGTTTATTAATAATCAAAAGCGTAAATAAAATAATGACTCTACTTTGATAAGCTCTAGTAGAGTCATTATTTTATTTACGCTTTTGATTATTAATAAACAAATATTTTCCAAAGTCCTTTTTATGATTTTTCTTCTATCTCTTGTTTAATCATGAACGGTCTTAATTCTCCTATCGTTCTTGATGACCTTTTCTTCCTTTCTGAGTCAACTACCGTTGGAGGATGCCCAGTTCGTGCGCTTTATGACGAACTACTCAACACGGACTTATCAGTAATGCCAAGATCACCACACAGTATTTATAACAAATAAAATTGTACAATGATGTTTTATTCAATTTCTAATTTCTATTTTACAATTTTTATGAATCATCTTATTTAAAGTTTTAAGAAATATATAAGAATTGATTTTTGAAATGTCGAACGGCTTTGATACTTCTTTCTTTCTCATGGTTGATTTGAAAATTTTACATGTTTTGAGTTTTGACTAGCTAAAAGCCTAAAAGGTCTTCGCAGCTTAATTTTAATTGATCGATTTATTACTTTGCTTGGAATTGCCTACAAACGCCTGTTAATTTGTATTTTGTATTTTATAATTATAATAATAATAATAATAATAATAATAATAATAATAATAATAATAATATTATTATTATTATTATTATTATTATTATTATTATTATTATTATTATTATTATTATTATTATTATTATTATTATTATTATTTGGCTTCAGGAATTGAAATGATGTAGTCACTAGTGTTTGCCTGTTTGGTAAAGCATAATGGAAAGCTCCATCCCACCAAACTATTCACATTTGCCGTTTTTGGTTGTCGCACCATACTAAATCAGTAAATCCATTACTATTATTATTATTATTATTATTATTATTATTATTTAGTTTTTTAGAATGTACTAAATCCCTTTTTTGTACTCATCTGTTTTTCTAAATTCAATACGTATTCCATTTTTTTCCGTTTTTTTAGATTCTATAAGTTTCTATTTTTGGCAAATCTTTATCTCACAACTTTATTGTGGGTCCTGCCACTAAACCAATACACTACACTAATTATATAAATCTCCTAAAACTCCAATCCAAAAGCAAACGCATAGAATAAAAAAAACGGATGAGTAGTACATATTTTGTGTACTTTTAATATTAAAGTTTACTCTCTTCATCGATCCCAAAAAACTTTATCTTTTTGGTCAATAACTTTCGATTTTGACTACAAATTAATTTTAAATTGTAATGGTAAAATATTTAACAAAATTATATAATGAAAATTTATTTTCTGAATTTTCATTATCTAATTTTGTTACGTATTTTATAATTACAATTTAAGAGTAATTTACAGTCAAAATAGAAAGTTATTGACAAAAAATATCAAAATGGTTAAAGTTTTCGAATACGGAAGGAGTAAGTTATCAAAAAATGTATTTTAAACTCTAATGCATTATATGGGACGCGGAGAGTATATACATATATATTATGTTTTCCTAATACTCTCAAAAGTTTTCCCATGATGTAGAAAATAGAACTATCACCCTTAATGATGATATTTTTTAATGAAGCCTATATTTCTTATTGTTATTTAATCATGCATGTTAAAGTAATAAAAAGCTATCCATTAAAGAAAAAGCACCGCGCCAATTCATGGTAAATATTAACTGATTAACCTCTAAAAAAGGGGGTTAAACATTTGATATATTGAAAGGGGGTTAAACATTTGATATTTTGAGTTGTAGTAATAAGCATTTCTACCGTCTTGTGGTCATCTTTGTATAAATTTTGTACGTAGCCATTAAAAGAAAAAATAAAAAAGGAGAAAGAAAAGAATCTGTTTAGCGGTAACGAAATGTACACGTGTGAGACATGAAATGATGAAAAGTGTATAAAATGGTGATCATCAACATTTCGTAAATTCATAAAGTGCTCCATGGATCAAACATAATTATTTAATAACTACATATATCTGAGGAGTTAAACAAACTGTTTTACAAACAATTCATCATCATATCAGTGTACGCCGTACGGCGATGGAGAAGATCAGGTCATCATCTCGTGGAGTGAGGAAAGGTGCTTGGACTAAAGAAGAAGATATCCTCCTCACCACGTACATCAACATGAATTACCACTCCAAAGGGATGATCATCAAGTGGCATCAGCTGCCGCTCCGAGCAGGTATTTTTAAATTTCCTGCAACAAACGCTTCTAAACGAACTACCAGAGAAGTATGTATTGGAGAATTAATATGGATGACTGAAATCTTTACTATTTTTAACTTGTGCGTGAGATGAATTCGATGTATAAGATATTATATATTGCTGATAATTGATCGTACATTTGCTTGACATTTTCGATATTGATGTCGAGTATATATGTCTCAGGATTGAATAGATGTAGAAAGAGTTGCAGGTTGAGATGGTTGAATTATTTGGATCCAAGAATCAAAAGAGGTTGTTTTACTCGAGAGGAAGTCGATCTTATCGCCAGGCTTCATAAGTTGTTGGGCAACAAGTAAGTCCAACAAAATTTTCTATGATATAGATTATAGCCAGAGCTAGTAGTAATATCCTAGTGATGAAACAATTTATTTACAAAAACTTATGAAGCCCTATTGATACTTGCATGTCAAGGTTTTAATACTTATCTCCAACAATGTTCCGCTGGAATCCTAAACTAGCCTTTGGATCCCAACAGACTTTCAACAGTACTGTTCTAGTATTGAATCCGTTGAACAAATCCGTTCTGTTTTTTAGAATTGGTTCTGTTGGATTATATTGCAAATTATTTTCTTTTTTTATTTTCTTTATCTTAGTTTTTTTTTTAACTTTTTATTTTTTTTTTTTGAGTAGAAAAGATCATATATTGCAATCAAATAATCAAATAATGTTAATCCACATCCGGATTATCAAAGGGCAGAGCCGAAGAGCCAAAACTATCCTCAACTACGTTATATGCTAAAAGATGAGCAAGCTCATTACAGTTCCGATTCGCAAAACAAAAAGAAAACGAAGGCAAAACAGAAACTAAAATTTTGGCCTCTTCTACTAACGTCCCTGCAGCTGACAAACAAGGGGAAGCGCATTGCAGATTCTGAATAAGACGCAAACAGTCACCTTCAAAGATGACTTCCTGCAACTGTAATTCTGTAGCCAGTCGAATAGCTTGAAGGACAACCAACGACTCAGCAATTTCTGGAGACAAAATATGTGGCTTCCAGCTACGCCTCCACGCAAGAATCTGTCCAAAATGATCTCTAGCTACAACCCCAAGTCCTGCACCTGCTCTGTTCGCACAAATGGATGCATCAAAGTTTATCTTTATTGCATTATCTGGAGTAGGCGGCACCCATCGCTGCTGGCTATTATCTGGCGGTCTAGGTCCTGAAAACTGGTTGCGAGCTTCATGGAATCTGGTAATGTACTGCTGCACAAAGTTGATCGACTCATCAGGTTCATAGCCACACGCTTCATGCACAATTTTATTGCGGTTACTCCAAATACTCCACATGCCCACCACACAAAATTCCAGTTGCTCTTTAGTAAGTTTCTTCCGCAGCAAACCAAGCCACTCATAAACATCTGTATGTGAAGTCATAATAATATAAGATGGCATGTTAGAAAGAGCCCAAAATAAACGCGCATATGCACAATCACGCAAGATATGAAGTACGGATTCATCGTCAATAAGGCACACCGGACAAATATTATGAACATTTAGACCACGTTGCTGTAGACGGCTTAAAACAGGTAGAGAGTTTTTTATCACCCGCCACAGAAAAACCTTGATTTTTTTTATTTTTCATTTTCATTGAATTTCATTTACTCTTTTCTTTTTCATTTTCATTATCCTCTCCACTTTTAGTTTCTCTCATCTCTTCTGTTTTATTTGCTTTTTTTTTTTTTTTACCTACTTAAAAGTTTATCTTCAATTTTATATTTTAAAATCACTTACGAATTAATGTTATTTTGAATTTAAACTTTGATACTTGAGCTTCATATTCACAATCGGGATTTGAAATCGAAATAGTTGATGACTTTATAAATAATAATATTTGAGAATTTAATACTCAATTTCACAAAAAAAATTATAAATTCATAATAAAATAAAAAATATACTCTTAGGTTAAAATCAATTCTACCATCATTTAGAGACTTTAGTTTGTTTGAATTATAGTAATGTTTTAATGTTATACTATGAGTTTATGACATTTATGGTTAAATTTTGAATGTTATTTGGTGATAAATTAATGTGAGTGAATAATTTTATATATTTATTATTATGTAGTCCGAGACAACCGTTCGAGATGACACGGGTTAACTAACCTGTCCCAGGAGATCGTCCGAGATAACCTCCGAGAAGAGATTTAAAACGTATGTTCTATACAATATTTTAAATTTTGGCGGGTTGACCTGGGTTTGCCTGTTCTCGGAGGCCTCTCGGCCCTCTCCGAGGAGAGATGACCAAATCTCGAAACAATCATGAAATTCAAGTTTTTTCCTAGATTTGCATCGATTTTTCTGAATTAAATTAACCTGGGTTTTATGAAGAAAAATAGATGAAAAAATATGATAAATTTCATTTTACCCTACACATTTCACATTATACCTTCTACTATGAGCTTATGATATTTATAGTTTAATATTATATGTTATTAGACGATAAATGTGTATCATAGTTTGTCAATATATAGTACATTGTATTTAATTTAAATTAAAAACTAGTTATATATAACTTTACGTATTTATTACATCGTCCGAGATGATCTGGATTAATCCATCTTAGGAGATTGTTCGAGGTGACTCCCGAGATGGGATTTAAAACATAGGTTCTAACTGCTGAAGAAGGTTGTGTCATGGAATAACCTTTTTCTTTTTTTGGAATATCAATATTACATGAGTCATAACATCGTCAACTAATACTACATTTTATTGTAAATCGAACCATTACAATTTCACAAATATTACAAAGTTAACAATAAACTAGACATTATGACGCACTTAGCGGAGAATGAATCCACAGTTATAGTTATGTTGCCTAACCAATTGGTCTCAATTGGTCTGAACCTCATTGGCCATGGGAAATTAATTTACAAAAACACATACTCTAGCTAATTAAGCCTATAATATAACTACAATTACATATAAATGCGAAACCAAGTTATTAACGGTAATGCTTAAATGTGGGTGCGAACTGAACAAATCAGTTGATAATATATGTGAATTCAAATATTCTTGTTGCAATATTATATAGTTTACATATACTATTTCCTCTTTGGTTAATGACAGTCATGTTTGACCCGTATATTACACCTAACTTATGAACTTTGATTATATAACTTTAAAAAAGAATTGCATTGTATAATTTAGGAGTAACGTTCGGTCAAACATGAAGGCTGTTGATCGAAGATGAAGTTATTGACGGAATGGAAGAAGTATAAGGTTATGTTATTTTAATTTTATAAGCATTTTAGTTTAAGTTTACTTAATTGTTGATTATACTCTAATTAAATTCAATTTATTTCAGTTCTGTTATGTTCAAACGGAAAAACAGAACTTAACTCTTTTCGCTAAAATAGATGGTTAATGTATAAAACTCAATCGATATTGTGTTTTTTTTCTAATTATTTTATTTAGTTTCAATAAATAAATGAATACTCCATCTTTCCCATATCATTTTTTTTCTTTTTATTAGAAACACATCAATTTATTCATTTTTGGTTTTTAGCGCCCCATTACAAATGACCTAACTCAAAAATAAAAAGTTTATATTTTACTTTATCCCACTATTCATTTTATCAATTTTATTCATAATTTATCTAGTAACACAAGATTTTCCACCATCGATTACTTTTTTTGAAACGGAGAAAAAATTTATTAATCAACAACATGAGTTACAATACAATACAAGACAAAGTGCATAAGAGATGCATACCGAAACAAAACACTAAATCGAAACAACCAAGCAAGTAAAGAGTAAAGGCTCAAGAGCAAATCTCATAACCGTTATGACCGTAACAATACTTGACCTCCCCCCTCGTCTAGTATATCCATCTCTCTAGCAAGAGGTCAAGATCCGGGGAGTTTAAAAGTTGTACCACAAACTCTTAGTTAAAGTCTAAAGGAGTGGGATAACATTCGTTACAAGTTTATGGAACTTAGCTAGAAAAAGAAAGATGATTATCTCCTTTAGTTCCCGGACAATCACGGAAATAGAAAATGGTCCAAGAATACAAATAACAAGAAGGCCCTAAACCGCTACCAAGCTAGCCAAACAAAAGAGGCAAAAGGTAAAAACCACACCGAAGCGACGAAACTTCACATCTCCAAGAGGCAAGCTTGAGCACCGAAGGAATGCCTATCACGCCAAAGTGAACACCACACAACTAAAGAACGGGTCAAGAGGGAAGTTCTAAAACCACGCCACAAAGTGCCAACAAAACCAAAGCAACACCACGGGAACACCAAAAAATCAAAGGACCCCCAACGACCACGAGTATCCTAAGGATCACATTCCTACACCCTAGTTATGCCAATAATCGAGTATTTGGCGAGTTGGTTAGAGTAGGTACAACAATAAGTCCATCAAACGCCAAGCTCCTTCCTTGTTAATGCGGGATGGCTCCTATTGGTTCCTACCTAACTCTCCACCCGGCCTGTGCTCGTCGACCGACAAGTGGCAAGTAATTTAAGACGTGGGCAAAAGAATACACGGGGAGTGGTTAAGACTTGGAAAGGAAATTTAAGACCCGAACGGATCCCTAATCAAGTAGACCCGAAGTCCTCCAAGATAGAAGCCAAACCCAAAAGTTCGACTATCTTGGATTAAAACTCGAAAGAAGGTTTATGTGAACACCCGTCTGAGTCACTTACCCCACCATCAATTACTACTTTTACCCAATGTTTAATTAATACCCCATAGAATATTCCAAATTTTACACCCAAAATGTTCTGGGTAATTTAGGGTGAAGTAATAAAAAAATCAATTTGCAAATAATTTGATATGATTTCTTACAAGTTTTTTTTTTTAAGGCCAAAATTATATATTGAAAGAGAAGATAAGAAATGCTCGAAACCAATTACAAATACACAGAAACGATGAGGGGCAACCAAGGGAGCCAACAAAACCGGCAACAGAGCAACAACGCCCTCCTTACCATATGAATTGAAGCTACACCAATTTAAAACCAAGAGAGCAAGAGACAAAAGAGCTGAAGCAACAATTTCAGCCCAGCTACTACCACGCCTAATTAACAAGAGAAGCAGCCTGCAGTAGTGACTATCTAGGTGCAGAACTGAAGCCACCAAAATGTACTAAATATGGCAGCCCAAAAAAGCAGCAACGGCCTCCATAAAGTAGTTTAAAGTATATCCAAAGAAGCAGCAACAATTCCATCATTGATTTTTCAAAAGGGATGAAAATATAGTCTATTCCTCGCCCATCACTCAACAACCCAAAATGGCGAATAAACATCAAGTAGTTTAAAATAAATTACCTATATTTTCATAAACCATTGAGTTTTCCCGAATGTGATGGAAAGTATAGTCTATTCCTCACTCTTTATTCGGAGAACTCCAACTACCGAGGGTCACACTCCTCCGCCCTATGCCGATAAGCGAATGCAAGACAAGTAGTTTAAAATAAATTCCCTATATTCCAACAATCACCGATTTCTTACAATGTGCAAAGGGAATTTTTTACTGGGCGTACAAGCATTAAATTACACTTTTTATTTTTTTTCTTCTCCCAGGTGGGTTAGATTTACAACAAAAATTAATACTGTCTTCGTTTTTTTATGAGTAGTTTTAGGTGTTTTCACACATTTTAAGGAAATTTTTTATTATTTTATTCTTTGAATATTAATGTTATAAAATACTGTATGTAACTTTCCTTGTTCTAATAAGGGTGGAGGGAAGGAAGAGATGGTTTGTCACTAACAATTATTGCACTTTTTATACTACTAAAATTGAGGATAAAGTACATGTGAATTAGTATAATAATACTAAATAATTTAGAATTACTTATATTTAAGCACGAGATCAAAATTGTAAAACTACTTATAAAAAAACGGAGATAGGATAAGAATAGTCCGTCTTTGATGTAATATATTTGCCAAATCCTTCAACGGAAAAAACTGACAACTAAAATATGCACAATTCAACAAATTCTTTGTCTAAACTATAATAAGTATTGCGTGTTGGTCACTTTAATTAAACATTTACAAACACTATGTAAATATAACTGTAGCGCCCAATCACTAATTGGACTAAGCGCGTCGGCACAAAGGGTCATTGGAACTTTGATCCATTAGTGGCCGGGGCGTTAAAAATGGTATTAGAGCCGAGCCTTCCCAATGAGTGGATAAGGTGCAACAATGATGTCTTTAAATGGTGAATGTACGTAACACCCTAAAATTTCCGAGAGCTTAAATGGTTGAGAACGCTACTCTGCATGTATGAGCCAACATATTAGTGGTTGGGCGTTACAACACGATATTGTCGGTTTTGGGCCTAAACCCGCATGAATTTGCCTTCGCGCCCGAAATGCCTCACACCATATATATTCGACTGGTGGACTATATACTTATCTCAGTTTCGATTATCTAATGTGGGTGCAGGATATTCCAGTATCAATTTCAATGTGTAATAATTGTGTTTAATATTATAATATTTCATATTTTACATTTACTTATGCATAATAAGTATTTGAATAATTAAAATCATATAAGTGTGCATAAATTCTAAACTTCATCTAAAATTGATTCGTCGAAAACGTAAGTTTGAAAACGAAGGTACGTAGTACGTACGTAGGCACACGTAGCTATATGAGATGTACAGTAATTATTAAGAAACATTCCATGTAGATACGTAGCTATATAATGTCGTGGAGAAATATATGATTGACATGCATGGATCGATTATTAATTAGTTAGTTTCCGGTAAGCGATGCATCTCTTTCTCCACACCAATATCTACATACCAATAGTTACGTTACTACAGTTGATGTTAATGAACTGTCTGCTTCAAACTAGTAATTCAGTAATTGGAATTTGGAACGATAAGATAACGTACCAAGTAGAACACATGATATCACAGTGTTAATTACTAGAGGAAAAATAAAAGTGTGTATGTGGTCCTTGAGTTGAGTTCCAATACGTACGTATATATATTTAAAATAAAGACAATATAAGGTTTATTTGATTAAATTTACATGCAATGCAACAACTATTTCATGCGGCAAAAATTAAAACACGCATATTATAACTGATATGTCTATGTATGTACAGATCTGGATTCAGTGGCGGAGCTGTTGCACTACCCCCAGTCCCACTACCCAATTTGTTTTTTCCTTTTTAGAACTACTTTAAAAAAAAAAAAAAATTATATTGTGAATGTTATTTTTAATATTATTTTACCCTATATCTCAAAATTTCAACTCAATAAGGTTTTATTGTGATTAAAGTAGTCATTTTTTTCTAATTTTGTACCAACATCAATAAAAAGATCAATAAAAAAAAGTTAATAATATATATATTTCAAATGTTTCGATCATGCCGCACTAGGTGATTTATGATCCTGGATCCGCCCCTGTCTGGATTGATTGATAGATCGTACTAGTTTTTCGAACCTGTACTCAATTCAAGGTTTTGATGCAGATGGTCATTGATTGCTGGAAGAATTCCTGGGCGAACAGCTAATGACATCAAGAACTATTGGAACACGCATGTGGACAAGAAGTTACATCTTGGACAACAAACAAGATCTACTAGGCACATTCATAACATTGATGCCCAAAAGCCAAAGACACCTACCTCTACCAGCAACGTCATTAGGCCAAAACCTCGGTCTTTAATTGGGAGAAAAATGGACCACGGTAACGATGACAACAAGCTAAAGAAATTAGCTGCCGATGATGGATTGGGATCGCGAGAAAAGGCGAATGACGACTGTGTTGAATGGTGGAGCAAGTTGCTTCAATTGACGGAAAGTGGGGATCTTGTTAAGGGGCCATTAGAGAAGATACTAAGAGGAGAGACATCATCCTCAGGGTTGGAGGATGGACCAAATGGTTTCTCACTTGAGGAGTTTGATTATGAGCTTCCAAACCTTGATGGGTAATTAAGATTCATCTTACACGTACTATGTGATAAAATTCCTCAATGAACTTACACATGTGGGATCGAACGGGTCTTCACTATAGTGAGTGAGTAGTGATTGTTTTACATTCTAGGTGTTGCGATGTTGTATGAGGGATATATATTTATATCAAACTTTTATATAGTTTTATGATAATTATTATCCATGAGAATAATATTAGATAGACAAATCGTCTCTTTCGTAAAATGTAATGTGACTGACAAGTGACACGATGACTAGAACCTTTTTTCACACTAGAATGGAACCTGATGTCATGACTAGTAATAATGCAAAAGTAAGAAAGTACATTAACACCCTGTTTCAATTTCACCGAAATTGCAGCACAAATTAGCTTCTCTAGAATTAGTTCAACTCGAAGAACTATAAACTGTAAAATTTTAAAAGGGTCTGGGACCTGAATGCGGAGGTAATTCTGTGTCTGTTCACTGCGCAGGGACTGAAACGCGAATATCGACAATGTCAGCGCTTGTCTCCAAAAGAATAGATTAGTGGTGTAGCCCCGTTGTTGTATACCCAAGCAAGAGTGCCCCATTTGGTTGCATCATCTGCATTATACTTCTCTTCCATTTTTGTCCCGTGCCCAATGACAACACAAGCATCCTATATCATGGTGTGTGGGTTTCATGTCTACTAGGTCAAATGTCTTCAGGTAAGCATTGCCTAGCAACCCCTAAACCAATGTCTTTAGGTACTTCCCGACGTACTTTGGCCCGCCAAGCAAAGTTGACACCCTCAGAATAAAGTTCTTCCGCCTTCAATGAAAGAGTTTGCAAGATTGTACGTTAAGCATTGATGGTTGGTACTGTGATTCAAGATTTACACAAAAGAGTTGATAGAACAACAAGAAGAAGTAAACTGGGAGTGCATACACACTATTTGGAAATATTTTGGGGCTATTGTTGAAGACTCCAAGTAGAAAGATAGTAACATTTCTCGCTATATGGGGCGTTTATCAGGCCAGGGGCAGTGAGCATTGTGGTAATCTGACCCCCTGTGCTTGTTCCAGCAACTACATCGAAATAATCCGCGATTCTTGCTTCTTGGCCATCCAATTCATGTATGACTATTCCACAACATGACAGTGTCACATAAGTATTTATGTAAAAGTGTAAAGAACCAAAACAATTAGTGCGCTCGAATCAACAAGCCACCCATGTACACAAATAAAACCTCAAAATACAAGCAATCACTAAATATCCTTCGAAACTTCAGGCATCTCCAAACCGCTTTACTCCAACAAAATCATCCTCAAAGTCGAACAACCAAAAGCCAATGTAATGGGGGAGTAAGGGATGAGCTACAACTTTAGTATGATGACGTCTTGACACCCTTACCGAATCAAGCACATGTTTCAAAATATATATATTCATATACATGCAATACGAACACACATCTCGAAATCTTTAGCATGGTATAACGTATGAAACACTTACCTTGAACCGGACATACACAGTATGGCCACACGAATGGTGGCACAACGTGCCGGCATTCACACAACAATACACAATAACAGAATGATGATAGATCTCCAAAGCAAGACAATCCCCTCGAAGGGTCAAACAATTCATAGGCATATCAATAACCTTAAACATACACATGTATACATGCTTTTAACAAAATGATTTTACACACATCACCCTGCAACAAAAATATAGTTTAGGGATCACATACTTGATCCTTTTGAAAATACATTATACCAATGCCCATAACTTGATATAATAGTTATACATTAGTTATCAAACATTAAAATAATAGAGAAAATAAAAGCAAGAATGTGAAAAGATCCTCTTACCTTAAATTTCGAATTCCCCGACTTAATTAACTTTCATAATCAAATCCTTTCGAACATCCGCCGGAATAAATATTTAAACCCGTCGAGACTACATAACCTTTGCTAGAAGATACTCTAATACTCTAATTCAATCAACTTTACAAAGTACAAAGCTAATGAAAAAGCCAAATCCATGCACTCACCAAGAACTTGCGTAGTTTGAAAAATTACTCCAACAGGCCGAAGTCCATTGCTCCTTGTGCAGCTTAAAGTATCGCAAAACAGCTTGGTTTGGCATACAATCTGTTAATGTTCTGATTTCTGACTACGTCTCTCTCACCCTCTCATAGTATCAAATTAGTCAAATAGAGACCATCATCATACTCAAAATGGTTCAAATACTCCAATAAATGTAAATATCAAAATTTCAAAATGTTAAATCGATCATCCCCAGACACTCTACAATCCAGAGTTGCAATATCAATTGTGTACTATTTCTTACATCATCAGTAAACAACACAAGGCAGAAATCGTCCAGCATATAGAGCAGCAAACTATTCCTGCATGCGGTCTTCCTTCGCTGCTTGTTGAGGAACCTCGACTTTGATAGGTAATGTGTAAGACTGGTCCTTTTGAAAGACTACATGAGCCTTGACCATGTGAATACTCTGGTGCAGTTCGTTGGAGTCTTCTCTAAGTTTCTGCTTCTTATTACCCGACAGCCTGTTAGATTTGTAAAACATAACAAATACAAGATCAAACAAAAGATTTCATTTCATACACAAATACACATGTTTATTCTACATGCTTACTAACAGAATCATTATAAATCTCAAACAAAAACAAACAAACCTCTTCTGAATGTGTCTAGACTCCCTTAGGGCTCTGACTTTAGTAATTGTCTTTATTGCCTTGAGAGTGGTCTCTGTAACATTCCTATCATATCGCTCAGGCCTGTTGCGCTTCCTCTCAAACTCAAATGTTGCATCCTGCGTAACACAATTGCAACATCCAAAAATTAGTTAGACATAGAAAGGAAATCACAAGGATCGTAAGGAACAATTTGGAACGGATGGTAAATTTTACCTGAGTCATGTCCTTTCCGTGCAACCTCCTGTAAGCCTTGGTCCACTTGACCTTACGGGGGTTTCTCTTCATCTTGAAATTCTTGTGGCATTTGGAGCGACAGAATCGAAGGATATGTAGAAACAATGTTACGTAGTGACTAAAACAAAAAGAAAAAAAGGTAAGTTGATCCAAAATCAAACTCGTAGTTATTGCAGAAAAGAAAAACTGAAAGAGACAACAATCTTAAAATTAAACTGAGAAGGTGTCTTGGGAGAGGTTGCAACCACTACAAAATAATCTCTTGAGAAGTGTGTTGCGGGGATTGATGAATGTTTGTATCCTAGATGGTATTAGGACTATCAGATTATTATATTATAATGGACTGTGATAAACAATTAACATACATTTGGAACGTGTAGTAACAATCCATTGGCCAATACACCATATAGAAAACAAAAAACATGAAGCAACTCTGTTGACTCCCACGTAAGCACAAATCGTCAAGCAAATATGATGAATTCACTTTCACAAGAAACCAAGTAACGCCTCAACAAATTTGGTAAAGATGAAAGAAGCATATAATAAGTACGAATTCATTAGGAATCAGTAGAGTATGTTCCAAAGTCCAAACATTACCAAAATACATACTTCATAATCCCAAATAATTTGGTATTATGTGATCAGTCCAGGCATCAGCTGTTGTGTTTACTAGAAAGTTTGGTCGGTGATATCTCATACGTCCAGTATCCAACATATATTAATACTACATACCCGCGGCCTGACTAGGTTTTTTTAAGTCATGTTTTGGGCCCATAAAAACCACCCTTCAAAGTTCAAAGAGGTACGAATTCAAAGAGACTTTAGTTCCAAATTAACCTTACCAAAGGGCATAGTTCATCAGCCCAAATAATTTGGATAATGTGTTAGGCACAAAGCAGAGATTCTAGAAGCATGTAACTTCATGTTAATATGCAGATATAGTCTCTCTGTCTGACTAGGTTTCAATTAAGTGGTGTTTCAGCCCATAAGAACAAACCTCCACTCTCCACTCCACACTTGAAATACAGCAAACTTCAATGCCAAAATACCCTTAACAAAAAGACCCCACCCTTTCAATTCACAATATAGAAAATTTCCCATTATTTGTATGTACCAATTAACACATTAACTTTCAATATCATATTAGAAATCAACTCGAAATATCTCCAGCAATAACACATGAAATTCTAACAATTTTATGACCCAGCAAAACAAAACGTATATTAGAAATGAAGGCATATTTAACTTGGCATCATTACGGACAGACTGAATTCCGTGACCGGGATACACGGTGGAAGAACAGAACCAACACTTCTCCAATCTCATCGATGTATCACTTCAAATGAATGACCCTCTGCTACGACATACATACAAACATTAACAACGACGGATTGATTGTTAATTTGCAATAAAACCCAAAAACACCAATTAAGCAGTGCGGAATAAGAAAAATTGGGGATAATTAAAGAAAATGATTGCAGAGATAGATAGTGAAGAATGCCGGTAAGCAAGGTGAATGGAGGTTCTTTTGTTTTCTTTTCTATAAACCTTGTAATTGACGCTCTCTGATTCCAAAGGTTTAGGTTGGGATCTAAGATATTTCAATCACGCTGTATGATCTTTACTACAGCGCCCAGATTTACATAGGAGTGGAGGAAGTTGAATTTGGGCTTCTTAAAGCTCCGATCAAGATTCACAAATCACACGAACGAATCTAAGCTTTAAGGTTTAGAACTCTGTCTTATCTTATATTGACTTCACAATATAATAGTAAAGTTTCAGACAATTAATTAATGAGAAACCAACATGAGTCTCCACTACCGATGCACTCATGCACATACGTACTCAATCAACGCCTTTTCATCACTAATTTCTCCCTCCTCACAAGTTAGAATCAGTAATTCAGTATGCTGCAAAGTCTCCTCCAACCTTTGAAGCATGTGCTCTGAATGTCTTCAATGGATTCTTTCAGCTTCAACAAAGGTTGCCATAGCCGTTGATGCTTGCGAAAGCATGGTCATGGACTTTGGATAGACCTTCAGAACTAGCTAGGCTCTGATACCACATGCAGGGACGAAACTATCAAGGCGCACGGGGCAGCAGCAATTGCTGCACCTGGAATTTTGCTACGAATTATTATTATGCCCTTATCAAGCAATTTCTTTTCAGCGTAGATATAAACTTTATATTGCACTTAAGTTGAAATAATTTATGTGCCCTATGGTATGTAGGTTGTAGCTTGTATTTCTAACAAGAGAGAACACAAGTTCAAACTTCTCACAATTATGGTATTTTATATTTTCTTTTTTACTTGGTCCCATTTTCATAGCCTATGTTTTTATTTTACTCAATCCTTTTGATATTAGATGTTCATAGTTTTTTCTATCTATTTTTCTACATAATCCCTTTTACGTTTAGACACTTATTCATATGTTTCATAAAAGATTATTATTATTCGTTGTATGGTCCAACGAGAAATTTTGTTTGTTCGACTGTACAAGCACATAGAACGTTTATAGTTTGGTTGTGAATTGTGATACGTCGGTATAGATTGTTTATGATGTCTTCTTAATTGGTAATAGGTATATAGAAGCTTTCGACTTCATTGGCATATCCTTATTTTTGTTTCCTGAAATGGCCATATTATTTTATTAATAAAATAAATAAAAGAGCATAAGAAGTGCTCAGAAACAGTACACCAGTGATTTAAAACAACCTAAACCGAAAAATCAAGAAGAAGAAACTACACTACTACTACCAAGAGAACCAAATCCCACAAAACCAAACAAGAAAACGGGGATAAATCCCAACCAAGAAACCGCCCAAAAATGAGGGATCGATAAACCCAAATACCTTACTCTCCAATCTTTTGCACCCCCTGATTTTCATGCCCAAAACCGTCGGAGCGACATATTCGAAACCCTGAATGGAAGTAGAAACCTCTTCCTCCGGTAGTAACCAATCCAAGTCTTCTTTTACCGAACTCCTCTTACTAAGGGAAGACATAACTTTCTTACTTGCTCCCCCCTCCGTCACATGTCCAAACTTAATGAGGTTAACTTTAATTGCTTCCTTTGAACAATCACCACAAGCTTTAAGAATGAGATCTTCATCACCATCAGGCTCACCCGGATCCGGCTCAAAGTCATTTTCAAAGCCGAAAGAGTTTTCATCTACACCATTGGAGTCATCTCTATCATCACTAGTTAGCCCAATGGTTTGAAAACCAACCTTTTCACTAGTCAACAATCTCAAATCTTCTTCCGGCGCTTGTGGGACAGAAAATTCTACCGGGGAACTGTTTGAATGATTCTTCACATGCGTTCTTTTACCCAAAGTTGCATTGGTCCAAGCCGTAAGATTCGCCACAACTTATTTTTTGGCTTCTCGTGGAGGGCGAGAGCGTGAAGGTGCAACCTTCGCATGAATTGGACTTGCATTCTGCACTCCAGCAGAAGCTTGAGGCAAATCCTCCTCAATATCATCATACACCAAAGCTCCAAAACTATTACTTAGAGGAACGTTGCCCTCTTTAACAAGATCCTCTTCATTTTGTCTCACGACATGACCTTCCTCAGACTCAAGCATGCTAGTTTCTCTTTCAGCATTTAAATTGTCATTTGCTAACTCAACCAGCTCTATGTCTTCAATTTCCTTCCCATGGTTCTCCATATCCAAACCTGTCACTACTCTATTACCATTTGAATTACCTGCATCATCTTCATGAGGTTGAGAATCAGCAACACCTCCAATCAAATCCTTTTTGAGGGGTCTCAAACAAGGATTTAAGACAAAGCTCATAGACTTCTCATGTCCATGCTTGTGACAATGATCACAATATAAAGGAACAACATCATAAATAACTTTAATATTCACCTTGTGACCATGCAAATCGATGCAAATTAATTCATGACGAGGTTTAGAGAAATCCATTTCCACGCAAACCCGAGCTCTATCCAGCCTCGACAGATTAGTGGTTGCACTATCTAACTTAAGCAGTTTACCCAAAGGTTTAACCATCTCAAACAGAGCTTCTGGAGAAAATAACATGATTGGAACCTTTTTCAAAGTAACCCAGACATGCACAATTGGAGATTCAACAGATGAAGTAAAAAAAGGAGACCATTTAAAAAGTCTCATGTGGCATCTTGCTAAGAATAAATAGTTTTCTAACCATAGCCAATTGTAATCATCTTCATTGAATAGTCTAATAGCCAGATGATGAGAGTCTAAAAAGCTCACATGAAATCGACCGTTCAACTTAAGATTTAATAGAGCCGGAGCTATGTCAGCTATGTGGGTACATGAGTCGAAAACTTACCAATCAGAGTAAGAGCAAACGGAGAAACCAAAGCAGAAATTTCCTCACTCGTAAAACTAGCCACTGGAGTTCCATCCTGTTCAACCACTGTTGCAAAATTTGTTTTCGCAGTCACCGGATTCAGGGAGGTAGTCTGACTCGCATAAATCTGTTCCAACGGAGGAATCTCCGCTAATAAAGGCAGAGCACACATCATCAGAAAGAGCCCAACCCATGAAGAATACTGTAAAAGGCAGAAAAAAGTGAAGGGGGATGGCACAGAGAAATAGCTAAACTGTGAGAGGGGAAATAGGTAAAGAAAGGATATGGGTTTTGTTGAGCAGAGCAAGGAGGATTAGGATCTGGAGGAGGTCAGAATCACGACATTGAGCTATTGCCTGAGATTGAAGGAGGAGAATTGAGTTTACTGTAGCAACGGGAGAGAAAAGAAGTCACATTTTTTTAAATCTGCCTATACATTGAATTCCCGAAAATGAAGGTTCACGGAATACATTGTTTTGGTGCTAATGAAATACGATCATGCGTTCCAAAAAAAAAAACAAAAAACAAACAAAGAGTGTTAAATTTCCAAAGAAAGAAGATAAATTTGTATCGTATTTGTTTAAGTAAAAGTTGCTCTCCCCCCCCCCCACCAAGTTTTTGGCGTCCGCCCTTGACCATATGTGTGGGTGTCTTGAGTTTGACTGAAGATCGCGCTATGCTAGTTCATGTTGGTACGTACGAATTGGATTCAAGAAAGAAGAATTGATCGTTCATAAGAAGAAGAAAACGCCTTCATTATCAAGAAGAAAGAGAAATTCAGGGTTTTCGGGAAGTAACTTTATCCATGAACAAAAAACCTAAAGGAATGGGTATCGCCATGGATGTGCTTATATACTCGTGAACAAACAGTCATGTGTCTTTAGAGTTCTGAGCAGAATATGAATTGAAAAGGAAATTTTAAATTTATTCGTATTTATCTCTATGGATAATATTCCTAGTCCTAATCTAGTTCTTACATATAAGCATGAACAGTCAGTCTTATACAAATACCGCAAACTGAATTAAATTCTAGAAATTTTCCGGTAGAATCTAACGCCTTCGAATTAGTCACGTATGGTATTGAATGAAATGCCAACAAAGTCTAATCGGCATCGCCAAGATCAATCATAGTTCAACTCTTTTACCGAATAACTTACAAAAATGGATATCACGTACTGCACCTCTGGAAGGGCCTATGTTGTGGGTTTAATTGCTAGTAATGGACCGAATATATTTAGCATGGAGGCGTAGGAAATTGAGGGGGACAAAGACAATTCATCCACAAGAAAGCTAAGGCGGCAAAATGCGCTACGGAGTTTGCCATCTCCCATGGTTAACTCGGGTTGTATCCATAGGTGACAACATCACAATAGCCCAAGCAATAAGGAATGGAAATCATTAATCTCGTGCTGTGTTTGGTCCCATGCATGTATGTTGAATGTAATAAAAGACTCAACGGCATGTTTGAATATTTTGTAGACTTAAAGTTCGAACAGGGGCGGAGGCACTATCCAAAAAAAATAAAAAAATTTAGTACTACTTTTTTAATGTTTTTTTGTCTATTTTTAATGCTAGTTTCGATATTGCACTACTTTATATTTCAAAATTTCAATTCAATAAAATCTTATTGTGTCATTAAATTAGTCATTTTCCTCTAATTTTTACCTTAAAATAAAAAAAAGATATTATTAATATAAATTAATATAAATATTTTAGACCTTTTGATCTTACCGCACTACGTAACTTACCATTCTGGCTCCGCCCCTGAGTTCGAATGTGGAATCACACACCTTGGCAATGCGAGATATATAGTAAGATGGACTCTTCTAGGGTCAGGCAGGCTTCGCCCTGCCTGACATCAGACAAACTGATCTTGGCCATTAAATTTTTGATCTAATGGTTCACAACGATTCGCCAAAATAATTTTGACGATCGCCTTTCGCCTTGTCCTCCGCCTTGTCGCCTTATTAATATTTCAATTAATAAATTATAATAAAAATATTAATATTTTATGAAATGTCATTCTTACCCTCCAAAAAAATGAAAAAAAAATTAATAAATATTTTTTATAATTTCGATTTTTTTTACGAATTTGTTTATTATATTAAATTATTTATTAATAAATTCGAAAATATGTCAACGGGTTCGGCCCGCTGACCCGGCCCGTTAAAAAACCGGGCCTGTAAAATAATATAAAAGAATAAAAATATTTTTTAATTTATTTTATTTTTAAAAATATTTTTATATTTTTAATTATTATTTTAATTCAAGGTTATTTAAGTCAGTTCATATTTAATGTATAAAAATAAATTTAAAAAATTGTTTCGCCTTATTGGCGAAGGAGAATGAGGTGTCACATTTTAATTGGGTGACTGTTGTCAGGCAGGGCGAAAGCCTACCTGACCGTAGAAAAACCCTAGTAAGATACTAAGATGATCGATGGTGATGGATTTTGTATTACTTACAACTTAATTTCGTGATGATATTTATAGCATTATTATTTGATTCTAAAAATAGATATATGGACCCGCTACGTACCTTGTTGGTTGGATTTGAATGTTCTTCACTGTCAAATGTTTTTCTCTTAAATATATCTATTACGTCCTTAGAACATATAACTAAGAGTCCACACTAAAAACATTAGTTTTCAGCAATCAGTAGTGAAATTCAGTAGTTATTAAAAGTAAAGAAAAACGATAACTAATAATAATGTTTTTCTTTAAAAAAAAGGAAGCTAGAGAGAGAATATATATGTTTAGTGGTAACGAAATATACACGTACGAGAGACAAGAAAAGTGGTATACACCTTAGTCCTTATATATATGTATATAAAATGGAGATTAACATTTCGATCATTCTTAAAGTGGTCGATGTATCGAGCATCAGTTATCTAATTATACTATATATCTGGTGTTTACAAACAATTCATCAGTGTATGTACCGTACATTGTTCTTGATCATTACTATAGGCGATGGAGAAGATCAGGTCATCATCATCATCTCGTGGAGTGAGGAAAGGTGCTTGGACTGAAGAAGAAGATAATCTCCTCTCCACATACATCAATATTAATTACCACTCCAAAGAGAATTCGATGATCAAGTGGCATCATCTGCCGCTTCGAGCAGGTATCTATAAATTTCGCTAATTAAAACAAGATTCTCGATCACGATCTGTATGTATTACAGCATTTATTAGTTTCTATGCGAACATTCTCTCTGAAGAAGTTGAAACTGGCATGGTCACGAATGCAGACAAAAGCATATTATATATGTATGTGCATGTGATGATATTCGACCTATATATAATTGCTGTGGTAATCGTACATTTGCTTGACATTATCGATATTGATATCGAGTTTATGTACGTATAAACGTACATCCCAGGGTTGAATAGGTGCAGAAAGAGTTGCAGGTTGAGATGGCTGAATTACCTGGATCCAAGTATCAAAAGAGGTTCTTTTACTCGAGGGGAAGTCGATCTTATTGCCAGGCTTCATAAGTTGTTGGGCAACAAGTAAGTTCAGTATATTATAGCTAGGGCTACATAGAGTAGATTATAGCTAGGGCTACATGTAGTGGATTATAGCTAGGGGTAGGGCTAGTACTAGTCCAGGGATGAAACAATTAATAAATGCATGTTGGGTTTTTATGTAATGGGAAATAAATTTACAAAAACACATATAAATTTGAAATTCAAGTTAATTATTAACGGTAATGCTAGCTAAAACGTATACAGCAGTATGATGCGAACAAACTAAAATATCTGAATATTATAAATCTTCTCGCTAAAATAGATGGTACGTTAATATATGGATATATAAAACTCTGGCCATTCTGTGTTTTTCCGATATTTAGAGAGAATATTATGAAAATTTTGGGTTCTATATTTTCATAATATATTTTCGTTAAATACTTTATCATTATAGTTTACGAGTAATCGGGAATCGAAGTTGAAAGTTGTTGACCGAAAAGTCAAAACATGACACTTCTGAGAGAACAGATGGAGTACTATTTAGTAGCCCTCAATTAAGCCCTCGGCCATATATTAATATTTTATGATTTATATATTATTTATATAATTGATTAATAGCGTAGTAATATAGTACATGTGGTCCACAAAGAACTACAAACCATTAGAAGCTTCAATTTGAAAGAGACTTCTTTTAATACTTCTATGTTTATAGACTCATTTAAGCCCCAGACCATAAAGAATACTCTTATTATTATTATTATTATTATTATTATTATGAGGAGTTAGTTTTCTTTCCTCGGCAACCGGACTTCCACATTTTTTAAATTAATTTTGTGTTAATTATACACACATGGGCTCATCTTTTTTTAATGCATTTAGAATTAAATGTAAGTTTTCAGTTGGAGTATCAAAATATTACGAGGTATACACAATTAACATGGACTATATATACTTTTTATTATAAATTTATTCAAAAATATTATTTTGGATAAAATTCGAGCCCTGAACATTCTACTTAAAAATGATTTTAGAAAAGAGAAAACATTACATTAACAGGATTCGAACTCTAAACCTTTACGAGTTAACATATTCTTGTCCAAACTATTTCGTATAAACATTTTCTAAGCGTGTAAATTTGTCGATCATTCATATTACAACTTATGTGTACAACAACAACAGTACGTTTAGATCATTTCATATTAATGTGGTGCTCGGGTAGAGAAATATGGTTAATTACGTAGATGCATCGATCGATGGATTTATGATTAGCTAGTTAATTTCTGCAAATGACCGATGCATCTCTTTCTGACTTTCCCCACGCCAATATCTATATACCTAAAGTTATATCAATTTGATGTTATTAATGTTGTCTACTTCAAATTAGTTGGAAATATAGGAATGATAAGATAACCTAAAGTTAGTTGGAAATATCTATATACCTAAAGTTATATCAATTTGATGTTTCTGAACTTGCTACGGGACCGTTAGAGGATATGCTAATTGGAGACACATCATCGTCTGGATTGAAGGATATATAATTTCACACTTGAAGAGTTTGATTATGAGCTCCCAAATCTTTATTAAGTAATTACGTTTATACCTTCATATATATAATTGAAGGTTATCTAGTTTCTATTTTATATATTATCGTGACAATAATATTTGATGATATCAAAATATTTTAAGTACGTTTCAAGGCAAACTAAGATCCCGCTCTAGCTTAGTTAGTCGGCATGTCTATACTCTTCACTAACTAGGTTGCTTGGCTTTTATAGTCTTTTTCCTTGTGCAATCCTTATACACTTTGCTTGTAAAATTTTGGGTGTTGATTAATAAATCTTTTAGACATTTCAAAAAAAATCTGCTATGAGCTAGACCGAGAAGGCAAGCACGAGAGAGATACAAGTCACATGGAAGAAAGTTGGCCGAGAACATGCCGAGAACTAGAACCCAGAAGCCTTACCAATATCTGACAGAACAAGCAAAAGCAAACCAATATTCAAGTCCGGGGGCACCACATTGGAGTGATAGCCCTGGGCCGCTACTAGAGATAAGGCAATATAATCAAAGAGCACACCCCAAGTGACTCTCCCTTCGAGCTACTCAGCCACCTGGCTACAGTCCGCATTATACTACGGAGTATAATGTTGATTTACGAAATCTTGTTCAGTCAATTGGAAATTTCGGATCTTTGGGTTGTTTTTTATCATCATGGTGTACTAGCTTAGTATTGCCACACTCACAACGGGAGCATTCTCTGATTACAAATCTTATTGCCTTCAACAAATATAATGCCATGTTTTCGTCCAACAAAAATAGATTTAAAAACTCACTTCCCAAACGTTAATAAGGCAGAAGATTAAAAAAAATCACAAAACATTCGCTTGTTCACAAAGGTCGTCTGTAAAATCATAAAATTGCAGACAGTATATAAGATTAAAATAAATATGATAAACAGGCAATGGATCAGATTATTGGCTTGAATTCTCCCAAATTGGGAGAAAATAATAGTAGCACAGTTATAATCAGATTCGATCTTCTGGGGAAATAATCATCACATCCATTTATTTGAAATAAATCTAACAAAAATACAAAACATAGAATTGGAAAACAAAAGCGAAACAGAAAATAAAACTGAAAATTTGATTTGACGATAGGAGAGAAATTGGATCAGAAAATCTGGCTTGGAATTTCACCACAGAGGATGAAAAACACAAAAATAGCGCTCAGTAATTTCAGCGTCGATTCATCTGGGGAAATAATCATCACATCCATACATTTCTTTAACACCAACAAAATAAAATTCAAAGGAGAAAAATCATTATCTCCTCAAAAGGAGAACAATTTCAAAATTCAAAGGGGAAATTCATTTTTTTCGAGAGAAAACAATTTCAAAATAAAAAAGATACTCGAAAACAAATGTTTTGCGAAACTGGAGAAGAATAGCAATTGCTATAAGTAGGAGAGTAAAAGAGAGGCGCGGAAGTAGAACGAATGAAGAACATAACGGGGGTTTTGGGCCTTATTTATATGTTGAAGATGGAGGCGCTTGTCTTAGGTGTAAGGGTTTAGTGAAACCCTAATTTTCCATAGTTTTTATACGGAGAAAATGGAAATGTGGCGTTTTATTATCTCTTTACAAAATTAACAATATCAAATTTCTTTTTTATAATTGATATATACACTATTTATGTTAAATTAAAAGTCACTACTTGAAAAATATATTTGAATTTTAATTCATAATGAATTTTATTTTTTTAGAAATTATATCATAAAAATATATGATTTTCGGTGCTATACAAAATTAATTTGAGGTCAAACAGAGGTTCGAAATAGTCGACAAAATAAATGGGAAGTTTGTCCAGGAATTACTAAAGTTTTATGTTAGACTCTTATATATCCAATCTCGGGTTTGAATATTTAGACAATATTAGGCATTTCATTTTCTTTCTTTTTTTCTTTTCATTTTTTAACATTCTTTTTAAAAATTGATCGATGATGTAGTGACGGAGTCAATGATGTTTATTACACGATGTGATGTTTTAGATTTAAGAAAAAAAAGATTGATGTTGTTGCATATGATTTACTCTCATAATCCTTGATGCCATTACTTATAATTTTATTTTTTTTAAATTACAAATTTAACTATCCTACTTTTACACTACCCTTTTAACACCATTTACGTATTATGGAATGATATACATGCTAGATAAGATAACCCACATTTCGTCCTGTTTTCCCATCTCAATACTATCTCATAGCAGCAATGTTCTAAAACTCCGAGTTCACTCCTGTTAATTAGATTGAACCTCAATCCAGAAAGGTGACCATGGCGATGTTCAACCCGTTTCATAGGTCATAGCATAGCAGTCAAACCAGACCAAAGCCTAGAGCACGAAACATGTTGATGACCCTGTCATATTCATGCTGTCTTATATTTGTCAATTGCCACAGACATTAGACATAGGCACATACATACACTACAATCTTCAGTAGACTCTATCGTTCTATCAAATCAAATGTAATTTTGTCACTTGCAATCTTCAGTAGACTAATCTATTGTTATATTTAAAGCTAGAATATACGTTTCTGTACGTTCACTCAAAAATACTTCATTGCCTCAAGTTATCAAGAGAACTTGTCCTCCCAAAGAAGGCACTTTCTTAAAATACCTTTTCACTAGCATTTCCTTAAATTGGACCATCAATATGTGCCTAGAGCAGTAGAGCTTACCGGGCGTTTCCTAAAATATCCCAAAGAAAGAAAAGAATGATACTTGGCAAAAATCTTAACAAGAGATACTTAAGTTTGCTCCTCTCCTAAAATAAGTTAAGAATCCCCTGCTTTAGCATTTCCCAAACAAAAAATTAAAAATAAAATGTTAGCTTGCCTTGTATACAGCTTAAACTTGCCAGCAAGCAAATACTTCAGTACAAAGCCAAACCAAAGCAGATGCCACGTAATCGCCCATCTATAAATTCAAGAAACATCTTCAACATCCCATAAATCCAATCCTGCCTCTGTAGATACTTGATCAAACTACACTAGCCCAAGTAAAATGGCTTCCAATGCACCAGCTTTAAAACGATCTGAATCGATCGTTGATAGCATGCCAGAGGCCTTGAGACAAAGCCGATACCACATGAAGAGGTGTTTTGCCAAGTACATAGAGAAAGGGAAGCGGCTGATGAAACTTCACCATTTGATGGGAGAGATGGAGCTAGTGATCCAGGACAATACTGAAAGGACGCAGTTACTGGAAGGATTGCTGGGATACATCTTGTGCACCACGCAGGCATAATGCGCTGTATACTTGTACTCAATTCTTTAACACTGTTTCTTGTACTAATAATGTCAATTAACTTGCAGGAAGCAGCAGTTGTTCCGCCTTATGTTGCCTTTGCTATCAGGCCTTCTCCTGGGTTTTGGGAATATGTTAAAGTTAACGCAAATGATCTATCAGTGGAGGGCATTACACCAACGGAATACCTGCAATTCAAAGAGATGACAGTCGATGAGAGCTGGTATATAAATCTCATGGCCAACCCTGCTTTACAAAACTCAAAATGAAATCTCATATTATTTTTAGCGAACAAAATCACCATGATTTCAAATCCTCTTTACCATATCCCCTCGATTTCCAATTATGGAAGGTCTATTTGCACATAGTAAATTTGGAAATAAAGCAGTCTTGGTGACAGATTTCCAAAACCACGAGAAAATTCCATGCAAATAAAGCTGAAGATTCGGTGCACATTGCAGATAATGTATGTGACTTGTACACTATAATCCCCCACTTGTATGACTTCTTTCTATGAGCCAAATGACAACATAACTTTTCAAACTGGAATATATATAGCTAAATAACAAATAGGATTTGGTTTCGAGTTATTGCATACAGGTAATCACATGAGAGATCTAAATCTCCTCAAATTGCAGGGCAAAGGACGGAGATGCCTTGGAGATTGATTTTGGAGCAATGGACTTTTCTTTGCCACGCCTGACTTTATCGAATTCAGTTGGAAATGGGACCAGTCACATCTGCAAGTTTCTTACATCAAAGCTAAACAACAATAACCCATGGAGTGCTCAACCTCTAGTGGATTACTTGCAGTCGTTGAACCACCAAGGAGAAGTGTGTGCTTTCACAATACAGAACCTTCTGTTAGCCATGTACAGAATTTTCAGAGGGGAAATTGACAAATAAACTTCTAACTCATATTGTCTAAATTGTGCAGAAACTAATGTTAAATGAGACCCTCAACAACGTCCCCAAGCTTCAGGCAGCACTAATCGTAGCAGAAGCAGCCCTCTCTTCACTACCCAAAGCTACACCATATCAGAACTTTGAGATGAGGTGCATAAATTTAGTTTATTCTAATTTTAGTGCATCTATAGGTAATACCATACTTATATATTATACATCAAATGCAGATTTAAAGAGTGGGGTTTCGAGAAAGGATGGGGTGACAATGCTGAAAGAGTTCAGGAGACGATGCACTCACTTTCAGAAATACTCCAGGCTCCAGATCCATTAAACATGGAGAAATTTTTCAGCAGGCTTCCAATTATCTTCAACATTGTACTGTTTTCAGTACATGGATACTTCGGTCAGTCAGGCGTTCTTGGCTTGCCAGACACCGGTGGGCAGGTAAGCATGATATGGTTTTGGGATCAGAAACATAGCTACAATTTAATCCAAAAAATGCAGCAGTCAGTTTAGTAGTTATCTTCCTGCAGGTAGTATATGTTTTGGATCAAGTAGTTGCTTTGGAAGAGGAACTACTTCTACGAATCAAGCAGCAAGGTCTAAATGTAAAACCCCAGATTCTTGTGGTAAGTGGTATAACCAAGAGCTTTCTAGTTCCTACTATAAATAGAAACATATATAACAGTGATAAGAAACCCTGTGTCTGTGCGTTATTTTATTGCAAGAAATCGCGTTGTGTTTTCAGAAACTCTACATCTATGCCTCACATTCCAAATATAGGAAGTCTTTCCTTGAACAAATACTTTCTGCGTCTGGAGATCTTTGATAAAGCTTTCTTAGAAGCATGGAGGATATTTATGCAGTTAGAAAACACCAAGGATATGATGATCATAGTTGCACAAAATAGGAGCCTCTCATGCATTCACCCCGTTGAACCTATAAATTCATATTGCTCTATGTAATTCAGGTCACAAGGCTCATCCCTGATGCAAAGGGTACAAAGTGCAACCAAGAGTTAGAGCCAGTAATAAATACAAAACACTCCCACATCCTCCGAGTACCGTTCAGGACAGAAGATGGAATACTTCAGCAATGGGTATCACGTTTTGATATTTATCCTTACCTTGAGAAGTTTACTCAGGTAACTAGCAAAAGATTGACCAAACACCGGCCCTTGTTCTATATATTTTCAAAACATTATTTTGTTTCACATCAATTTTACTTCATAATTAAATAGGATGCCACAAACAAAATTGTTGAGCTGATGGAAGGAAAACCTGATATGGTCGTTGGCAACTACACTGATGGAAATTTGGTGGCGTCACTGGTGGCTAGTAAACTTGACACAACCTTGGTATCTAAATTCTGAACAATTTCAATGCTGTACTGTATCTTCATTAAAAAGATTGCTAATACATGCATCTTGGATCAGGCCACGATAGCACATGCATTAGAGAAGACAAAGTATGAAGATTCAGATATAAAATGGAAGGAAATGGATGCAAAGTATCACTTTTCATGCCAGTTTACAGCTGACTTAATTGCAATGAACAGAGCAGATTTCATCATCACAAGCACATACCAAGAAATTGCAGGAAGGTAGAAAATTACAAATGTTATCAGTGATAGTGAACATAACAAACTTCACTCCAGATGCACAGATAAAAAAAAAGAAACTTACCAAGTGTTCCATTTCTGCAGCAAAGAGAAGCCAGGCCAGTATGAGAGTCATACTGCCTTTACACTTCCAGGACTATACAGAGTCGCATCTGGAATCAATGTTTTCGATCCCAAATTCAACATTGCATCTCCAGGTGCAGACCAGACGGTTTACTTTCCTTACACAGAGAATCAAAAGCGGTTCACAACATTTCGTCCAGCCATCGAAGAACTTCTCTTCAGTAAAGTTGACAATGATGAGCACATGTAAGTTATAAGTAACTTATAATCTTTTAATGAAATTTGAAACGACTTTGCCGAGTATTTTAACACAGTTGTTTTTTCTTCTGCCAAGAACAGTGGACATTTAGAAGACAAGAAAAAACCCATAATATTCTCGATGGCAAGGCTGGATACAGTAAAGAATATCACTGGTCTAACAGAGTGGTATGGGAAGAACAAAAGGCTCAGGAACTTGGTCAATCTTGTTATAGTCGGTGGTTTCTTTGATCATTCAAAATCCAAAGATAGAGAGGAAGCAGCAGAGATAAGGAAGATGCACATGTTAATAGAGAAGTACCAACTCAAGGGGCAGATCAGATGGATAGCTGCTCAAACCGACAAGCAAAGAAACAGTGAGTTGTATCGTACCATTGCAGACACGAAAGGAGCATTTATCCAGCCAGCTCTGTATGAAGCATTTGGTCTCACAGTTATTGAGGCAATGAATTCTGGTCTACCAACTTTTGCAACAAATCAAGGAGGCCCTGCTGAGATAATCATTGACGGGGTCTCCGGTTTTCACATTGACCCCAACAATGGAGATGAATCAAGCAACAAGATTGCTGACTTTTTCCAGAAATGCAAGGAGGACAGCACAATTTGGGAAAAGATTTCAGTCCAGGGATTGCAGCGTATAAACGAATGGTAAACTTTTTAATGGGCCAATCCTTTTGAAGTTTTAGGAAGTCCCACCACTACTGAAAAATGAAAATGCAGAATAACTGACTACTTGTGATATAACCTTTTTCAAGCTATACATGGAAGATTTACGCAAATAAAATGCTGAATATGGGATGCATCTATAGCTTCTGGAGGCATTTGTACAGGGGTGAGAAGCAGGCCAAGGGAAGATACATTCAGGCATTTTACAACCTGCAGTTCAGGAGCTTGGTATTTTACTATTCGAGTAACTTTATATATCTACTGTCTATTTATTCATGCTTAGCACATAGTTTACAAAGCTCTCCTGCTGAACATTATGCAGATGAACAATATGACTATTAAAAAAGATGTTACTCCACAGCAAGAACCAACAGAGAGAACGAGGCAACAAGTTGCAAAAAGGTAATAAGACATAATCGTATCCATATCCTAACCAAATAAAATCGATGTCATTCCGCAAAATACTCTCTCCAAAATTATTTATTAATTTGGTAATCTCTTTTGTCTCAGGCGCTCACAAAACACGTTGCAGAGGTAACTCACATATCTGGTTTAAAATTTTCTGCTTATTGATAATTTGATATAATGACTGAATACTCCTTTTGTGTCAATCGGAAGGTTGTTTCGAGTTTGAGAATTTCAAGAATGGGGAACTGGATGCGCGATGTCAGTGAAGCTGAGTCCTGAGATCACTTCATTTTATGATTTGTACACAAGATCATACCAAAAAGAACATGAAAAAAGTAGTCACATGTATATAAATACATAGTATATAATAAAAATGGTGTGGATTGATTTTATAGATCAGCAAAATGAGATACAGAAAAGTTATAAGGACAAGGTTTGATTGTATCATAAACCATAATATGGTCAAGGCTCCTACAATATACTCTACATGTGAACATGTCATATATGTATCAAGAGACTAAATTGTTTTGTGGATAAATTATGTTTGACAGTGTACACTCCCAAGGCTCCAATAAAATAAACTTGTCAGATTATAGGTAAGAGAATGCAAAGTCATGAAATCTAACTATATAGCATAGAGCTTTGCAGGCTTAATATCCCGGGTTACATTGAAAAAGTCGAGCACATGAAACCATTGGTCCCATCTTTTCAATCTATGAACTGCAATAGTATCTGGTATGAGCTCGTGCGAGCATCTCCCATTAGTTCCAGGATAGTCATACATAGCCGGTTTATTAGAAAACCGATTCTTTGCCTTTTTCCCACTATTTAGCCACTGGCCGACCAGCTTATCCTCTGGCCCAAATGTATTATTGATTGGAATTGATGAACTTCCAATCCATTCAACAAGATCCCAAGATAACACGAATCCCATACCAGACATGTAATGCACAAAGGGGTCCATGCTAGGACAAGGTATGACAAATCCATAGTACAAATCGAACCTTGGTAATGGCTTTAAAGAGATTGCCAGTGGTTTTAGCCTCATGAACACATCATCATCTGCTTTCATTACATAGTCGTACTGGTTTGGGAGTATTTTCGGAAGGCTAGAGAGGTATGTGTAAGTCTTGCCATTATTCATGTTCTCAAGACAGTTAAGAATAATAATGTCATTGAACCTCATAATCTCAAGGGCAATGAGAACTCGTTGGTCTGGTTTCGTCAAATTGCAGAAGATAAATTTGACGTCAATTTTTGCAATGGGAGAGGATTGAATTCCATAAATAAGGCGGAGAAAGTGGCGGCGATCATAGTTGTCAGCACGGCTGAGAATTCCTATTAAGAGGCTGAACTCAGCCTGTGGATCAGAGGTTTTCAGGAGTGGCATGGTTTTATTGGTGAAAACAGGAGATTGGTACTGGATGGTGAAGAATATAAAGAAGACAAAAAGAGTAACAGTAAAAACAGAAAATGTAGCTTGGATTAGTCTTAGCTTGGGCATCATCTGTGATTTGCAGCCTTTGGGAATACATGATAGATGTTTACATAGTTAAACAGGGTTAATGTAGATAAAAGCTTCCCTTGTTATCCAATGTGAATAAAGTGTAGAGGTTGGCTTTTGTCATGAGGGAAGTGGAGGAAAGAGATGATAGGACTTAGCATCACATGAGAAAGCAAAACAGAGGAGTTAAGCATCACATGAGAAAGCAAAGCACCTAGGCCATTACAAATGTGAGCCGCCTCATGTATCGAGCAGGAAGATAAAGTAAAAAGCCCTATAGCTCAAACTATCAGTGCCAATTATTTTAACTATATAAATTCATCAACTGTAACTCACGTAGTTTACATACATTTCTACACGTAATATCGTATAAACTAGAAACGCGTTATGAATGTTTCATCATAAACAGTGTACAGAACCTTATGAAAAGAGCAGCATCAGCGTGTAAATTGACTTACAAATGCAATAAACGCCACCCGGAACATCAGAGAGATGTATACTGCAACTTTATCATGACATTTTTACACTAAATCCTCCAGATACTGCACGGATATAATAATTACAGAGTCAATAAAGAAACAAAATCAACCAGAATCGCGAACTCACTTTCATTCTAAATACATAAACACATACAGAATACATTAAACTAAAACAGGATCGTATTATTAGTATATTTCGCCAAATTCATTGCTACACATAAAATTAAAGGAGCAACAAAAGATCACCATGATGAAACAGGTCAGCTAGTTGGTAAGCTGAACATTCACAATATCTGGAAACTTCTCCTTAATAGCAGCCTTGATTCCAGACCCAATCGACTCCGGTCCAATATACTTCACCACACAATCACCGCCATCAATCGCCAAAACCTCAACGCTACCGCCATAGTTCTTAATCGCAGGCCTCAAAATGTCCAAGTGACCGTTCACAGCCTCAACAGTCGTCTCGGTGACCTGCTCATTATTCACCTGGCATATATCCTTGATCGAATCTCCGAATTTCTCCTTGAGGACTTTCTCGATCCCCATTTTCATGGTGGTAGTCGAGCTAGGGCAGCTTCCGCAAGCTCCCTGGAGCTGGAGTGATACGACGCCGTTCTCGACTGAAACGACATCGACGTTTCCGCCGTCGGCTATGAGATAGGGGCGGACGCTGTCGAGGACTTTATCTACGTTTTCGGCGGTTAGGTCGAATTGATCGGCGGAATATAGGCTGGTGGAAGATTTTAGTGCGGTGGTTTTGAGATGGAGTTGTTTTGGTAGAGTGAGATTCAGCTTGGTGAGTGAAAATGATGATGATCGATTTGAGCGGGTGATTTGGGGTTTGGAGATTGGGATTTGGGAGAAGACGAAGCTCGTGGACGCCATTGCCATGGATTGACGGTTTTCTGTTTGTCCTGAGCTCGGCCTCGTGGGGTGTGTTCAGAAAATTGTAAATTAAGTAATTCCTAAAAATGAGTACTAGTACTTACCTACGTACGTGACGTGACACCACACATATTTTCCGTCTGTCACAGAAACATAAAACATAAGAAATATGTTATTATTATTTATGGAGTTGATATTCTAAATAATTTTAATAATACTTAGAAGCAATATTTAGATAAGTATTACTAGAATTTTTGTATAAGGGAGTTATAAGATTGTGCGGTAGAAGATAGCTAGAGTGGTGTAGAAGATGTGCAAGGTTCGATCCTTGACGGAGGCGGAGACATAAGTTAATTTATGTGAAAATTATAAGGTGGTGATAACACTTTCATCACTCGATCACCCTTATAACTTCAATCAACTCAAATTTGTTGTTGATGTGATCAAGATAGGGAAAATTAATGAGGAAGAGATCAGTTTTGGCATCTGAGATAGCGGAGCACATAGTAGAAATCTATACCAAGATGCACAAAAATGAAGTTATCTTCTTATTTTTTGTTTCTCTAGTTTCTTTCTTTTTAACCTATTCTTCTTATTAACTTATTTCATAATTCTAATACAATATAAAATTTGAAAACAAATAAATCCAACTGAGTTAGTTTCACTCGCATGTGAGAATACACATCGCTAGAATTAATATGTTAAAGCAAACAAAATGTGAAGCTTTAGAGGGTATTGTGTCTTAGGACAAATACTTCATGGGGTATTAATTATGTATAAATACTAATACTTCAGGAGATAAAAACTTCAGGGATCAAAATGTATAAATCATCAAACTTTAGGGGTAAAAATACTTTCTTTTTTTATTATGCTGATCAACTTCTTGTTCTTAGATACTCCTGATATTAATGCAACGAACTATATATAGTATTTCGATACTTGACCTGAACTAGCCATTTTATTAGCCTAGCTTTTGGTCCAATTCACTTTATTAAATCGATTTGGTTTATAATCTTATAGCCTAGTCTTTAGAAGATTGGGCTTCAAGTATTGATATATCACTGCTATTTTAAATGTCAAAATACTTTTCTTCAGAAATCACATTAGTTTCCTTTGTTCGTCAGCCGTTCATGAAACCTAAGAGAAGCTATAACCGTTTTATTCAATCCACTTTCCAATTTTTTTTCTCTGGTAAATTCCCTCTGGAGAAATCTTAAACAAGTTGGTAATATTTTAGTTTCTCGATCTGGGTGATGCTTTGATCACATGGAGATCAATTAAGTTAGGTGCCCTCCAATTGATTAGTCTTAACGAGCTTGATGGGACAAATTTAAGTTGGTTTACGATTTATGATTAACATAAAGATAATATAATTGGCTTTACAACATAGAAAGAACTTGAAACGCAGCAAGAAAAATAAAAATACAATAAACATGTTCATGACATTTGTGTGGGAACTTAGTTAAGTTGCTTAAACTAACACTTACAAGATCCCTTCCGGTTACATAATCTCTAGAATATCAAAAGTACATAATCTTCTCCAAATGTTCATAACACATTATGTATTTCATACGTTTTTGTTTATTAATTTGTTCCACGTTTTTTTTACCTTACTGTGATGATTAACTGACATTTGATAGACTTAAATCATGATATAATTGATACGACAATCAACGACTAGATCTTGCAAATCCGAAGAAGATTTTAACAGCTTTACCTAAATGAACCAGCAGTGGTCAAAGAATTGAATGCATGCAAGAAAATGGACATCCTTAAGATTTTATAAGTACAAATTCACTGAAAAGTTTGTGAAATTCAATAAAGTTACAGTATACGTATATCAGTACCATATAACTCCCTCCATTTTTACCAATCCAACTAATTAAACCAAATGTGAAAAAAAGTAACGTAGTATTGTTAAAAAGCCTAACCGAATTACCCCTTCGTAATTCTAAAAATTACACAAAGTCATTAGTACGTAAGCTGCTGTTACATCAAGAGAGTAATTAATTAATCACCAAAGTGGCAAATGAACCCAAAGTAACGGTGAAGTGTTTAGGCCATCAAAAGCTTCTGAATTTCTTTCCCAGCTCTGAGATTTTGCAATCTTCACATTCATCACTTTCAACACGTTCCTTGAGAACGTTGCCAGTTTTTCGGATAGACTTCTTTCCTTAAGCATTACAGATTTCACTATTGGAAGTTGTTGCACTGTTGGAGGATTGACATGGACGCGAACAGTGGTTGAAGGCACCACCTGGTGATAGAATGTCTCAGGCGCTTGTCGTGTTGAAACCAGAAATCCATGATTGATTTCAAGTTTTTCATAAATCTCGAAGTTTGGGCTGCTTGAGAAATCATCAAGATCTCCGTGATCATCCAAGAAATTGTTGCTCGCGTTTTCATTCACTAGCCCGATTGAGATATTGTCATTCGCCTCTGTGTTGATGAATGCATCAAAATTCTGGCTAGTTTCTCCTGCAGAGATCAAGTATCGATTTATAGTTAATGGTCGATACTTAAAAGAAATAGGGGAAGAAACAGAATCAGATGAAAAATATATAAAAATGATATATAGTATAGTATATGATTAATTACCTTGATCTCTCTGGACATTGGAAATATTTTCAATTGGAACTGTCTTGAAATCATCAGAGAAGGCCTGCCAGGAACAAAATATGTTGCATTTAAATTTAATTGTTTTTTCTTTTTAAAGCAGAACTAAATTCTACATACAGTTAATGAAATTCTTGGAATTTCACCTTTTCAAGTTCTTTGTTTGACATGCCCACCCATCTCAAGTTCTCCACCATTCTACCACTCCTGAAAACATCATCTTTCTGGGCAATTTCAATCGAGCGGTGATTCTGTCCCTCTGTGATCACATTGTTGTTCATGTACTTGTTGCCAGTCATATCAGAGTCTTCATTTAGGAAGAACGTGAAGTTGTCCACAGGAGCGTAAATTCCACCAAATGCATCTTGATTTTGTAGATTTTGGGAAGCTTGAGCCACAGAAAGGATCTCCTGTACTATATCAGGCTGCATGTTTGTTGTGTTCCCATACTGGATTAATGCACTTGAATTATTAGACATCCTTGGATCATTAGCAAAGTTTGTCTGTGGAAAATCCTGGACCTCAAGTGGAGGTAGTGTAAATCGATGTTGTAATCTTGCACACTCTAATGCTATGTCAACCTGAAAAGAGCAATGAATTAGCAAACAAGTACTTTTACAAGTATTTGAACCGAACGAAGAGCCTTTGATTAACATCTATGACCATAAAGCATAACATTATGAATTTGTTTACCTTTGATGGAGGATATGGGATAGGAGCACAGTTGGCGTATGGATTGCCAAAGCCAAAGGCCTCATCAGACAAATACTGCGTCCATCTTGCATCATTTGATGGATTTGTATTTATATTGATCGGATTGGATGAGGATGAGGCGAATTGCATAGGAAAGTTGGAAGTGTCGAGATCATCAGATCTTCCTTCAGAATACATATGATCAATGCTGGTGGACCGTTGATCACTCGCTGAATTAACATATTGGTCCCCAGCTTTCGGAAAATTCAAACTCTTCTTGAATATACGGCAAAGCGCATAAGCATCCTGTAAAGTTTTTATATCCAAGTAGAGGGATATGTTAGCAACAAAATTTGGTTTGAAGTTAGTTACCACTACAATACAGTCCTATCTCATCAAGAAGAAAAGTTATGGTCAGGAGAACTTCTTTTACCATACATACCTGTAAGCCATTGTTGATTTCACATTCTCTTTCGTCCAAGCGATACTCGTGCATAACCCAATCGGTACGAGCTCCATGAGGTGCCCTCCCTCTGTAGTAAACTAGGGTTTTCTTCATCCCAACAGCCCTCATCTGTGAATTAACCTTCCTATCTTTCCCTGTGGCCTTCCAGTACCCAGCTTTTGTGGCACGATTTGTCCTTGACCCGTTTGGATATTTACGGTCCCTTGGGCTAAAGAAGTACCATTCAAGGTCTTTGCTTGGTAGCAAAGATTTCCCTATACGATCAAAATTACATGACATCTGAGTTTAACTAGAGGAGGAATTATGTAAAGATACAAGTATAACATCATTATATAGTACTAACATATAAGAGATATAATTATAATCATAATCATCTTACTATATTAACATATAATTAAACTAAACTTAGAGAATTAAAATAGACTTAGCCCAAAAGTGCTATGCTGCAATGAATGTTCCTTTCTTTGCTTTTTTGACTTGAGGACACATCAGAAATATTGCCTTGAGCACAGAAGTATATCTTTGTGAATTGTGATTGACAGAACTTGAAAAGATGTAGGGACCAAGAAGAAGCTTCCCTTTAATAAACTGTTCTTAATTGCAAACAACAAAAGTGCATTTGACTGGGAGTAGTATGTAAAAGCAAATTCTGGATATATCTTGGATGAAAATAGGAAATTAATTAAGCTAATCCACAAGGAAAAAAAAAACAAAAAAAAACACTTAACTGAAGTTGCAGTATATTATACCATCAAACATGTTCATATACATATATGAATTGAAGGCTTTCACAGATTGAACCATTAAACATGTCATAGTTGTTAAGTGTTATGCCTTTCTTGGTTGCTACTTTATTTGAACCCTTTAACTTGCCAATTGTCCAATCTTATTCCAAATCCCATGGATATTAATTATCATACTAATAATAACAATACTACATAAATTTTAACATACAGTATATACATGGAATAAAAAAAATGCCATATGTAATACTACTTTAACTCAAATTAACAATTTGTATAATTATGTTCATGAAGAAGTGTATGATATGAATGAATTGATGAACATACCAGGAAGGTCCCATGGTTCACACTTGTAAAGATCAACTTCAGGAATGATCTCTAGCTCAATTTGTCGTCCATTGATCTTCCGGTTCAGATAATATGCAACAAGTTCCTCGTCTGTTGGATGGAACCGAAAACCGGGAGGCAGTGAAACTGGTGCCATATATATGATATGATACAAACTGATTAATATAAAGATGATAGATATGTCAAAATCTTTATTAGTACTTGATCAGTTCCAAAGAGCTAGCCTCTAGCAAGAAAATGATAGAGACTAGTCTTTGGGATCAAGAAGTTAGAATTACCAAGGATGTATATGTTGAGAGAGAGAGCTAGGTATGGATTTATAGAGAGAGAAAGGAGGAGAGGAAATGCAGGGAGAGGGAGATTTGAGAAGAAGGTGTTGGAGGGGGTTTTGATAAGAGAAACAAAAAGAGAATAGAGCATAAAATATTAAAAAGCATGCCACCCCCCTAACACTTTTTGTCCTTTTAACGGTGATAATAAATCAATGCCACATCAGGTTTTGCTTTACTGCAAATCTTACTTCTCAAGCTGGATAACTTAACTTTTCTTCCCTTTCTCTACACTGTTTGTTTGTTATCAACTGCATGCATGCATATATTGCCAAAGCATATATCATATACTCCCTCCGTCCCAGAGCAGTTGTACCATTTGCTTTTGGACACAAAAAATAAAGATGAGAGTTAATTATTGAGTTATATTGATACTGGAGGTTACTTTTACTTTATTGGTTATTTATGGTCACTCAAATGTGTTGGTGGAATATAAAATTATTATATACATGTCCCAAAATGGCAAAGAAATGAAATGGTGCAACTCTAACGGGACGCCCAAAATGGCAAAATGGTGCAACTGTTCTGGGACGGAGGGAGTATGTACTAGTATAGCAAACAGAGCAATGCCAGTATCAGGTGGAGTACAATTATATATTGGGGCAGTTGTGGGAAAATTGCGTTTTTAGCCCCTTAAGTGATCGTTCCTCGCGTTTTTTATCCCAACTCAAAATTTTTTTAGCATTTTTTATCCCGGGACCGTATTACATACTGTATGTCATACGAAATCTTAAATACGCCATATGTATGCTGATATGGATCATGATGTGTAATTGTGTAATGAGGTGGCAAGGACTTAAAAAAGGAATTTTTTTTTTTTTTTTTGGGACAGATTCCAGCTCCGCCCTTCTTGCTCTGTTTTTCTCAGCTTCTCCATCTCTGTCGTGCTCCTGCCACCTCCAACCACCGGCCAGCATCACTGTTCCAGTTCGTTATTCACTGTTCATCTCTTCCTTGGCGTCACCAATTGACGGCGGCAGCGGCGAAAACTCACCAATGGTCGCAAATGTCGGGGCGTGTTGCGTACTCACCAATGGCCGCAAAATCACCCCCTGTCCTAGAGCTGGTTCGATTACCTGTATGCCGCAATTTGTAACAAATTCCGATCATGGTGAAAGTGCGTCTGGGCCAGGCGCAGATAAATTGAATTGAATCAATTGACTTCGATTTACATGACGCAATTGAAAGGGTCTTGATCGGTCAAGGGCTTGTCGAACTGAATTGGGATGAGATCAATTCCTCGTTCTTTGGCCAGATTGTAGAGATATGCCGTGCTCCATATCGGAGCTCCGGCGACGGCGGCGCCGGATTCTTTTTTTTTCAATTTGATTTTCTTATTTATTTTTTATATTTGACTAATGACGTAGCATTTCAGGTGGCATATGAGGTGGCAAGGGACTAAAATCGTGGGTACAAATCTCGTATTTATACGAAAAGGACCAAAAATATAAAAAAAAATTGAGTTGGGACCAAAAACGCGAGGGACGGTCACTTAAGGGACCAAAAACGCAATTAACCCGGGCACTTGTCTCTAGGGTTTCATGATTTATATATCCTGATATTCTACCGTCTGCAAGAATATTTATTTAACAGTGAATAAAGCATTTGTTGTGCTAATTAAGCTATTGACAATATACTATAGAGTTTTGTGTATCCAGTGGTTTGTGGATTTAATTGTGTTTATTCAGAGATGAATTATATGATTTATTTATTGGACTTATGTATTTTGAAGATTGGAGTGTAATTCAACCTAAGATCATATACAGCAACATATAGGATCATAACCTAAGTTTAAAGAGAACAAATTACGTTGGTAATAAGTTAAATTGAACTCTAGTAAGACGTTCACCATTGCATTAAACAGTATAATAAGTCTCATTGTTCATATACATGTGGTTCAGGTCCCCCCCTCCCTGTGGAACTTAAACTTTTTTGCAATATATATATCAGTCGTTCCAACAATTATGTTTCTTCCTCAACCAAATGCATCGAGATTCAGCTATCGCTCCCAGGAATTTCACCAAGGTGCAAAAAACGTAACTATCACCCTTATTCCAATCGATGACCTATTTATCCGCTATCACTCCCATGCATTTCGTCAAAACGTTATAACTATCACCCTTATCCCAATCATTCTTAAGCCAAAAAAAGGTGAGGAGAGAGGAAAAGTTCTGGGGGTACTCCCGGTAACAGATCCGGTGGGGACGGGGTGAGGCCTGTAGCTCAGGGGATTAGAGCACGTGGCTACAAACCACGGTGTCGGGGGTTCGAATCCCTCCTCGCCCACAACCGGCCCAAAAGGGATGCATTTGTCATTCCAATTACGTACCATAAGAAAACGGAAAAAGAAAAAATAAGGCGCCGCCTTTGTACGTTGTACCAATTCTAGCTCTAAAGAATTACTCCCTCCATCTATGATTAATTGTCTCATTTGGACTTTGACTGGTCAACCGTGTTCGAATTTGACTATACATTATTCTTAAACTATAATGGTAAAATAAGTAATAAAAATATGTTATGAAAATTTAAGTGCTATATTTTCATATTATAATTATGTTAAATGTTGTAACATTATAGTTTAAGAGTAATTTATAGTCAAAGTCGAACACAGTTGACCGGTCAAGTCAAAATGAGACAATTACTCATATACGTGGGTAGTATTATGTTAATTAAGCCGCTCGCAAATAGATCGTGAGAAGCTCGAAGCTCGCGAGCTTTCAATGGATCACATAATTTTGAAAATTGACAAATATCATGCTTGAGCTCGACTTTTATGAGCCGATCATGCGCTCGATAGGATCCACATTTGACTCAACTCGGCTCGTTAGTACCCCTAGCTCCCAACCACTTAACGAAAGAAACACACTATGAAAATTCAAGTTGTCGGGTTTCTGGCCTACGCCCTTTTTAGATAGTATTAAATACTCCACCTATTTCGTCAATTCTATATATATCAATGTTTTATCCTTATTATGATAAAATCTATGTAGTATGTATTGTATCCTACCACTAAACCAATATAACATACATATATAAGTTATACAAACCTTGTTAGAACCAATTTAAAAACATTAAGTAGAGGGAGACGGAGTACAAAAACTGATCAAAACCATGATTAAATATAGTAATAACATATAGTACAGGGTGTGTTTAGGTTATAGGAAAATTATTATCGGATGCTTGGTAGTTATTCTTTCTTGGAATGTGAGATAGCTAGGTAGGTTGGTTAATTAACCCACGTGGGAACAAGTCATTTGATACATTACCCACCTGAAGATCATACGGTTAAGGATCTTAATAGTACTTATTATAACAATTTCTTCGATCTCTTAGTAGCATAACTATAACCTAAAGCAAGTATATAGTATTGAACAAAATCAATTCTTGGACAGAGACGAAGTAACCCTAGCTATCTATCTGCGTATTGAAGAGCAAGGTTGGTTTGATATAAATTATTATATACTATAACTGTAAACTGAAAAAAGAATGTTCCTTTCACATGCCAATTGGTTCCTCCTCATGATCTATCTTTGTCAGAGTTACAACAGAACTGGAGATTATAATTACCATCCCGACAGAATATCGCCGATCACGATGACAAAGATACTACTATTACTACACTGTTCTATTTAGTATTTAATTACGACCAATTATTGACGCTTTGGCAAGTAACTTGATCCATGGTGGCTTCATGTTTACTTTAATTACTACGTATAAACGTGATTGATTGATTATCAATTTATCATTATAAACCGCGCGCTTACGTACATCGTTACGGGCTAAAGGTGAGACAAAAGCGTAACAAAGTTGTTAATACTTACTGTTCAATTTGGAAACTGTTGGGATATCTTACTGGCCATGTCTTATATGTTTGACGGACATAAATTCATGGAGAAAGAAATTCCCCAAAATCAAGCGCAAAAATAAAAATTCATGGGAGAAATTAAGAAACTCCGCAAAATCAAGCGTCTTGCAATAGAGAGACAATTTCGACAAAACCATAAATAATGCCTAAAAATAAGGGATTAAAATTTAATTAGATAGAGTTTAGAAATTTTACCCAACTTCAACCTAACCTTCAACCTTATGCAAAATCTTAGACCGCGAGTCAATATTATGCAAAATTTTATCCAACTACCGAACTACGTACATTATGGTAGGATTAAGACAATAAATATTTTCAACCATATATAATTAACAATAAATAACTGTAATTAAATAACTAACTAGAAGCTTTCCATGAGAGTTCTTACACCTGCGAACCAACTACTCTCAGAGAGTGGAGAAATCGCATTAAAATATCTCTCAGGTAGGTCATATATATAACCCGTACTCTGACCCCTTAACTTGGCCTCATGATACACCACTCGGAAGTCCTAAAGTGAAATGGGAATTCGATGCCTAGGAAACATTACAGCTTTTAATTTCATCGCTGTAATTGACAAGATGATCATAAATTCATAATTAATCCTACTAACCTTTGAGGAGCCTTGTACTATCCATTATTATATGTTGATCATGAAGTTTTATTAATCCTCTTCCTCCCATAATAATCCCATAATAATTCAACTCTCCCAAAAGTTTAACATGTTGGGGAGGAACGAAATCTAAACATTTATATTAATTCTCCAACACTTCCCCACACTCGTGGCTGATTTCAACCTCTTTGGGAAGGCCATTCGAGTGGAAATTTAATATGGGGCGGAGTTTGTCTCCGGGGAGGTTCGAACCCAGGTGGGCGTGAGGCAAATGACTTTTGGGAGGAACGGAATCTAGTCATTTATATTAATTCTCCAACGATTGAAAACGGACACGTGATGCTCTACTGTTTTCCATTTCTTTAATCACTTTACGCAACACTAGCTCAAATTCCATCTTTCACACCACTGCAGTTAATCCTATACTAGTAATTTTTGTGAATGTTCTACTATAATAGATTAGATGTTTGGTTAAGACAACTTTATATCGAATATGATCAACTATATATAGTTGAAAAGCCGCGTAAGAATCTTGATCGATGTTTATATACCATGATCAAAGTCACCTTTATCTTTATAATGTGTAGTAATGTAAACGTTATTTCTGTTTTTGTAATTATCTTAGTTAATTTCTTTACCAGCTAAAAAAAAAAAAAAATCTTATAAAATGCACACAAGAGAGTGCGCTAAAAAGTACATGTCCATGATAAATTCCATTTTATAGAATTACATAAAATGGAATTATTGGTAACAAAACTGTCCAATGATAGGTCTCGAATACTTGAATATCGCGATACTTCATGTCCTACATCAGTTAAAAGATGGTGCGGCAATTTATATGTGTTGTATTGTATAGGTAGATCACGCCCCATAACACATGGTATGAAGACTTTTGGTCAATTTTAAAAGCAAATTACGAGGTAATAAAATGGATCGTTTACTTATAAATCATGTCACATTGTTTAGCACGTCGGTGTAAATTAGGGGTATACATTTAAAAATATATGTATACCAGGTCTATTAGACAGTGCGGTTGATAATGAATGACATGTTTGAACTATTTATTTTAGGTTCAAGGATATGCGTTTCTTGAGTGATATGATTCATTTTGAGCCACAAGATTAATAATATTATACACTTGATAGTTATTATGTAATAATTTATTTTCTAATAGTACATGGTCCAAGTTTTGGCATTTTAGAAGAAGAAATCCGAGGTGTCAATATCGGGAATGACTTGGTGAAGCTTGATCAAACAAGATGCCATGGTAATGGTCCTACTCTACCTTTTCATTGATCAATGCATCTTTTGGTTCTTTTCTCCTTTTTGAGGTTTCTTCATTTATAGTTATGTTTCTTTCTTTCTTATACAACTTGTAGTTATAATTAACTATCTCTATTTTAATTAAATTGATTCACATGTGTTTTATACACTTCTTGCAATTGGATATTTTGGGCCTATGAAATGAAAGTATACAAATAGTACTACAATATTATTAATTTTCTAATAAAATTAAGTTATTTTGAAGCTTCAAGTTTACCTAGCTAGCTAGCTAAGAATATATGTGCCTCACTGATGTTGTTTCGTCGATGAAATAAAGTGTAGTTAGTTATATATATTTTCCTGCATAATGTTAAATTGTAAATAGGAATATAGGAAATTAAAGTCATCATTGTAAAATCTGGTATAGATAGTGTACTTTGGGTTGAATTACTAAGAAAGTACTAGCATTCCCACTAATTTCAATGCCGAAAGGCTATTTGAAAGCAAATTGTTTTATTTAATTTCATATGGTACTTAGGTTCTTTTATTGAAAAACTGATAATTAATTATTTGAAGTTAGAAATAATTCATGCCGAAAGGGAGCCAAGTGACTTCCTTTACGGTTTGAACGCGACATCAATCAAATATCTAATTAATTGGTACATTTTAAAAGTATAGTAAATATAATATATCCAAATGTTAAAAGTTCAAAAGCGTTCCCTTGTTTGTTTTCAACTTTCATCCTATAACTCAACAAACTAGGAGTTATAAGGTGGTCAAGTGGAAGAGAATTGAGGATGGCAAAAGGAGAGGTGCAAAGTTCGATCCCTAACGGATACATAAGACAATCTAGAAATGAAGATATAAGATGGTTTAGTAAGTTGTACAATAATAGCGTAGGAGTAATTATAATATTTGTAGTTTAAAAAAAAAATAACTCAACAAACTAAACTAGCTCCCTAACAAATTACAATTTTCAAAATGAGCCCCAACTTTCCGTGTACATACACTTATGATACGTTCAATATCTACTCAAATGCATTGAAGTTATATGCTGCATACATATAAGGGAGTGATAATTGGGTGCTTTAAGAAATCAATAATCGAATTTCATTGAGTTACGATTTACTATGCACAACAGGGAGCCTACATTACAAAAAAAATTTAGATGACGTTGGGAACCTGTAACAACAGCTATTTAAATCCTTTAGGTGTATACTGAATAAACTCCACGAGCCTACGTAATAGTATGCAAACCACGTAAATCAAATTAAACCGCAACTAGTTACGAATTCAAAATACATAAATCCTATAAACTACATTACATCTTCTTGTTAATGGGAGAGAGGGAGTATAAAGGATTCCCACATCTCAACTAGAAGGAAAATATTAGTATAAAATTTGAGAATAAAAGTTGGTCTGCAATGATTATTGCACAATAAACATTTCATAACATTACATTGTTGGAAAAGTAGTGTACACACTAAACTCAAGACTAGTGTATTATTTCCACCACCTCACTTATTTTTGCTGCTTATTCCATTGAGCCAAACACAAAACGATGATAAAACAAGAAAAAGACCGTAAAACTCACTCTTGTTTCAACAGCCATTATTTTAAGTTGTTGCTGATCACTTCATGCATGTTTTTTACTCTATCCCATGCATTTTCCTCACAAGACCCACAAATTCACAAACTTTCTCAGAATCAGGCAGGGCCTTCACCACACTTTCCTTCTCCTTGCATCTCTTGATCCAAGCTCCAATTTTAGGACACTCCGCTTCGATTTCGAACTGACCATACTTCTCATACGCACCAAACCACGATGACAGGCCGATCAGGATAATGTCAAGGAACCCAAACGTTTCGCCACCAAAGTAATCCTTACCTCCCATGGCACCTTCTAGTTTCTTGAGAATGTCGATGAACTCTTTCTTAGCTACCTCTAGTTCCTCTCCTTGTCCCCTCCAAATATTCGCACCAGCATCGAACACCTAAACAATTGTAGTTATTGCTTATTCGTAGCCAAAGTATAGAATAGATGTTTGCCAAGAAAACAGTTTCTGCCATTGGCAAGCTTAAAATAAAATTGTAAAATCGGGGGGGAATCTATTTTAAAGAAGTCCCTAAACAGAATCAGTTGCTAATTGGCACTAATTGAAAGTCTTGTGAGTTTGTGACTTGGTCTCCAAAAGACCAAAGTGAAGCTAAGAAACAGACCTTTTTGTCAATGAAGTCAGCCCAAAACCTGGCCCGAGACCGTCCGTAAGAGCAAGCAGGCAACAGTTGCGGCTCAGCCCATGTCTCATCGATGTAGTAAATGATGTTGGTAGACTCGACCACGGGCTTACCGCCGTGTAACAGGACTGGAACCTTCTCATAGATGGGGTTGGACTTAAGAAGCAACTCACTCTTACCACCAAAGATGTCTTCCTCTTGAGACTTGTAACTCAGCCCTTTCTCCAGCAATGCGATTTTCACCCTCGCGCAATATGGGCTAGCGTAGAAGTCCAAGAGTACCAAATCATCAGAAGACATCTTTCTCAGTTTCTAAATATTCACTATGAATTATCACTGTTTGATTTGTTTGTGATTTCTAGATGATGTTTTTAGCTTTACAAACGTTGTGTATATATATACTTGGTGTTGCTGGAGGACAGATGTTGAAATCCAAATGCAAAAGGTTTGAAAAAGTTGTTGCATGTCCATAGGAGCTTTGGTCTAATCGATGGGTAATAGGACATGTTAAGCACAGACAAATATTTTGTGACCTGTTGATAATATTAGCAGTATACAATGCTATTGTTTTTAATGCAGCAGTATAATGTCATTTCTTCCATATGAAAGACATGGCTTAGTATTGAGGTTTATATTTTGTAATGCAATATCCTTATATAATCCAAATTCACGCATGGGTGGCTCTCAATGTAATTTGGGCAACATCCGAAGAATTCAAGAAGTGTTTGGCAAATAAGTTCATCACAAAGTACTAATATCACAAAGTCGACCTCGAAAATTACTCAAAAGTACCATTTGGTTTGGGACGGACCATTCTAATTCAAATTCTTTTTTGCTTTCATGAATTGAAAGCTAACTACTAGAACAAGATGAATTCTAACTTCAAGTCCAACACAAGATTCTAACATGACAACACGTTAGTATTATTAGTATGGTTGTTTCCTCGTATAGATTTCACAGTGTCATATTTTGAGAAACCATTTATTGCATGCAAGAATTAGGGGTTCAGGCACTTACCGTTAAATTCCAAAGCCTCTCTGGTTTCCACATATAGAACTATAGAAGATCAAATAGCACACATGTCGTGTGTACCTGGCAAGATAAGAACAGAATGAATGAAAGAACTCGAAAGCTCAGATGGATCAACTGGCCAACAGAATGAAAATCACAAAGACAGGCCCACAGAAGAACATTGTCAGATGCAACTCTAAACTTCGACAGAGTATCATGATATACTTGTTCAGCTGAAAAGAGTTGCATCAATGAAGCTAAAATAAGATACTACACAATAGTTCTGTGAACTTTTCCTGTAGAGACTTCTTGATCTTTTGCAATTTATCAGACAAACACAGAATATCTCAGTTCCTTGCATCAACCTATAAGACTTCAGTAGTTGAGTGTCAGTTAACCCAGAACCACTCGCATTTGCGAGAGAAAAATCATAGCACCCCATCCACGGCTCCTATAGCTAAAAGAAAAGTGAAAGTTTGCTTGCCGAGGAGGTGAGAAAACACAAAGCTAAATGTATGGTTATCATCAAGCTGTCAGCCACTAAAAGCATGCATATACAAATTATCATGCACAACTACAATCAGTTTCTACGAGCAGCAAAATAGCACTCAAAAAGAATAAAGAAAAAAAGAAAACAGCTCCATATTTTATAACCATAAAGAACATCATTGCTACCTAGCACAAATAATCTCAAGTATGCTGCAAGTCAGTTTTCCAATCAAGAAGCAGGGTACGAACCATTTAAGTGGCTATCCTTTGTACTCCAACTAGACGGTGTTGACTCCTGTAGGAAGAGGTCTGCTGAAATAGGGCTTGATCTGCGACACTAACAAGGGCAAGTATTCTGTATCCCAACCTGGATCTGCTACAAAAAGTGCAATTCAAAAATAAAACTCAATAAGGGACTCATAAACTTCAGCAGCACTCGAACTACATTCACAAGTATGGCGACCCCTATACAGCAACAGATGACATGAAACTCAATTCAGCTACTACATCACTCGAAAAACCCCAATTTCGTAAATACAGGGAAAATGCAGAAAATAGTATTCAATTCAGGTCCAAACTCCAAACCTTACATGGTGATCACAACTGTGAATGACTTCATTTCTCAGGAAGTGGCCACTGTATAAACTTCTTGCACTCCTTTAGTCATCACTAATCTACCAATACTCTTTACAGGAGCAAACGCCATCTCTGAAATGATGAAACCGACTGCAATCTCTCACTATAATCTCTCGCTCGAAAATCTTGGACAGCAATTTTATGGCAAGGTGACAATCAGGGCAGACCCTCAAGTTTTTCACAATAGTAACCGGGGTCCCTGGTGGTGTATTAATCAATGCAAAAGCAACTGCAATCTTCTCGCTGTGATAAGATAATGCTGTTTCTTTCTCTTCTTCCTCTATGTCAGCCAGCACATTCGACGTATGAGGTGCATAACCTTTTAGTCTCAATAATCTGGTCATTTCTGAAAGCATTGCGTAGATAGCCTCAGTTTGAGGATGAGACTGGTCTCCCATTACGAATTCATGTACATGATTTCCCAACTCCACAAGACTGAAGCCCGGCACTTTCTTTACACCTTCTTTAAGCATTGCTTCCCTCATGTCATGAACCTCCGACCAACGTCTTTCAGATGCATAAAGATTTGAAAGAAGCACATAATCTCCACAGTGATTAGGCTCCAACTTTTTGAGTTTGTTTCTCGCAACGTCTGCTATTGCTGAGTGTCCGTGTAATGTGCATGAACCTAGTAGTGTTCTCCATATCACTGCATTAGGTTCTATTTCCATTTGACATATATAGTCATACGCTCGTTGTACTAACCCTGCCCTAGAAAGCAAATCAACCATGCAACCATGATGCTCAATTTTAGGCACAATCCCGTAAGTCTCAGTCATTCTCCGTAAATAAGAGAACCCGTCATCCACAAAACCGCAATGACTACAAGCATATAGTACCCCTACAAAAGTACTCTCAGTAGGAACCAGCCTCCGTGCCACCATCTCCTTGAAAAGTTCAAGTGCTTTTTCACCATATCCATTCACAGCCAACCCAACTATAATTGAGTTCCACGACACCACAGACTTCTTGTCCGCCAACCAATCAAACATCTTCTTTGCATCTCTGATGTTTCCGCATTTGGCATACAGAACCAAGAGCGCATTTGTGGCATGTAAGTTACTATCCAAACCAGACTTCACCATATAAACATGTGCCCTCTTTCCCAAAGCCATGGCGCCAAGTTCAGCACAAGCAGTAAGCAAACTAACCAAAGTGAAACCATCAGGTTTCACACCTTCCATATTCATTCTCCTATAAAGTGTCAAAGTCTCATTAGGCATGCTATTCACCGCATAACCATTAACCACTGTATTCCACGTCACAAGATCCTTCTCCGGCATCAACTCAAACAACTGCAGAGCACTCTCCGCACGATTACTAGTGGCGTAAAAATGAATTAAAGCATTCTGAACAAACACCAACGATGCAAAACCATCTTTTATTGCAGAGCAGTGCACCTTCTCGCCCTCTCTTGGAACCATCAACTTAACGATAGCTTTCAGCAGAAATGGGTACGTATGCGTGTCAGGTTTCACTGGACTCAAATGTAGCCGTCGGTATATGTCCAAAGCAGAAGAAGGCACTACACTGTCAGCATAGCCTCTGATCATAGTGTCCCAAGTGAATATATTTGGAACTGAAATTTTGTCGAACACCTTCCGAGCATATTGTATGGGACCGGACAATGATACAATATGGAAAATTAAGTACTTGCCCATGATCGGGCAAGAAAGGGGGACACCATTTCTGATGGCAAAGGCGTGAACTTGCTTCAGTTTTGGGAAAGATGACGCACTGGATTTCAAGAGAGCAACGCATTTACTCAGAATGTATGAGTTCTTGGATTCTGCCGCTGTGGATATGATGGGTGTTGGTGTTAATGTGCTTGATGAGAGAAAGTTGCTGGAGTTAATATACACACAGAGGGATACAAAGATAGATCTTACTGCATAATCCATTTAAGAGTGGGTTATAGCCACGATTGAGCTCCGTAGCCACCTCATGCTTGGGTTTCGTCTCTGTAAAAGCTGGAAGACACGAATCCTCCATATATGCCCTAAACCAAATAAACAAAAAACACTCAGCTCCTGTCCAGCAGCAAGCATCTCAGGTACTTTTTCTAGACAACCATAACAATATGTTCAATATCTATCCTTTTTCCTCACTAGCTATCACACATATTGGTTATTACTACTATCTCAACATCACAACAATTAGAAGCATGGAAGTTCTCCAAGAATTAAACTGTAGTATTGTCCTTAGGCACAAATGTCATTCTAGTTCTAGCAAGCAACCTTCACTTGTTTCTTACACTGTTTTGTTGTATTAATCAAAAGAAGAAGCATACGCTTTTCCTTTACACAGCCCAATTCCATTACAGTTCAAACGAATATATCAATGATCTTAATCACAGAAAGATACACAACTAAGAGAAAAGAGATTAATAGAGCATACACGTAGTGGAAAATGAAGAATCACACAAGAAATAAAACACAACACATTTGAGGAGAAATAACAAGGACAAGAATTAGATCACCTTACTATTGCAATACACCTCTCATCCAGAGCTACTACTCTTCAACCTTCACCAATTTCTGTAATTCTGTCTGTCTGCTTCCGTTTCCCAGAAAGTGATTAGTTTGGGGTTTGGGGCTTTGGGCCACAATCTTGACAGTTTCGGCCTGTTTAAAATTTGGGCTGAGGTGAACATCGTTTGGGCCCTAAAATATTTGTGAAACAGAGAAAACTGAGCATATGCATGTAGTTCTTCAGCGTAGTAGACCTAGCGAAACTAATCCCAATCCAAAATCCGACCCGATCCGGATTTGAAGTCTCGCCCAAAATATTTTTATTAACAATTCGAACTTAAACTGAAATACGAAACTGTCTATTTTTTTAAGTTAATTATAAACGTTCCACCTATAAGACTTTGTGAAACTTGTAAGAAATTTATACTAATTTGTATATAATTTTCCTTTTAATTAAAGGATCATTAACAATATAAAATCAATTTGGAATACAATACTACTAATATAATATAGAACTTAAATCATTCATATACCAAGAGTGTCAAACAATAAGCATAACCCAAAATTTGAGATTTTAATTCATACCTGAAACTAGTTGACCTTGTGTTGACTTAAGAGCTCTAATGTCACGAGTTTACTCAACATTAGCCATTGATGATCACAACGACCAAATGTGATGCCTTTCTGGGACAAGGCCAACTGCGTGCTACCCGAAGGTGGCCTCGGGGCAAAGTGGCTAACTTGGAAGCCCAACCTGGTTCCCTACTGGTCCAATTCTCATACATCGTATTTAGACGTAGGATCTGTCATTAAGAGTCCAATTAATAGAAGATTTCTTAATTTTTAAAATTGGTAATTACTAGTATATATTAGTGATTATTAGCATATCATGATTAGTTATTAAATATTCTATTTTATAGGGTCATTTGCATATGGTACCCCTGTTAGTGTTTTTAATTACATCGAGGGCCCCCTTAGTCCGGAGTTTACATCCATACCCTGACTAGTTGAAATTAATTACATTGGATCCACGAACTTGACTTTTCACGAACTTATTCATTGAAATTACTTTCTTACCCTTAGTCAATTATTAGATTTTTAAGTTGACCAAACAATTTAAGATTTTGTTTATTACATTTTTAACCCAAATATTTTCATTTTTACAAACTTAACACTATTTATTTAAAAACGAACCCACGTAATTTTATAATATTTCAAAATGGTCTAAAAACTTATTTAAAAACAAACCCTATAAAAAAAAATATTTCAATATAGTCCTAAATTATTTAAAAAAAAAAAAAAAAACAAAAAAAGAAACAGTTCCGATCGCTCCAAACCGGAGTTGTTAAACAGCTCCGGATCTGGAGCTTTTACAGCTCCAGATCGGAGCTGTAACAGCTCCGGATCTGGAGCTTTTACAGCTCCAGATCGGAGCTGTAACAGCTCCGATCTGGAGCTGTTTAACAGCTCCGGATCGGAGCTGTTAAACAGCTCCGATTTTGGGCTATACAGTCCCAAAATCGGAGCTGCTCCGACGCCGGTACCGGAATTGATGAAGAAGAAGATAGGAAAAGAAAAAATAAAAATAAAAATAAGAAGAGTTAAGGGTATTAAAAACTTAATTTTCTTTTTTGGAGCTAAGGCCGCGTTTGGATGAACATGAATGAACAGTGCCGCTTTTTTTGGTCAACACAAAATGAGGGAAATGGGGCTATATGTAATTTTGGGACTAACGGGGTGGTAGATGAAAAGAGGTGTCCGAGTAGGGGTACCATATGATATTTACCCTATTTTATATTTATCAGCTAATACTTCCTTCATCCCATAAGTGAAATACTTTGTTTTGTTGACTCTTTTAAGGTCAGATTGACCTCAAAATAATCCCATCATACGAGGAAAGTAATTAAAAATATATTATACAGTTAGAATGTTTATAGTTTCACTTATTATGAATCCCGGGAAATATCTTTTATAATTATCTTTCCTTTATTCTCTCTTGTAACTTCTAAGTGTTATAAATATCCTTCATTCTCCATTACTTTTACTTAAGGAATGATTATGATTATTAGATGGAGATAATGTCTTTTTCAAAAAGGTAACCAACGGGTCAATTCCTCCGAGTAGCTGCCATGGCCGTATGGTGCCTCGACCCGACAATAACTCACCCAAGTCTTTCATCAATTGGCTAGTGTTAATGGAAGATCTACCAAGACCAAGGTTCCCAACTCTAATTCCAAGAAATCAAGATCGAAGAAGTATGGAGTTGACCTTCAAGACCTCCGATCCGAGAAGGACGCCGGTCCAAGGGGAGGAATGGGAGGGGCGGCCGCACCGCAAGACGCGCCACCCAGCCATAAGAATTTTTTCCCATCCTTTGGAATATTCTTAGGAATACATCCTTAATTAGGAAGACTCTTTTATCTTTACAACTGCACAATCTCATAGTTAAATTCATTTTTTATAAGATAATACAAACTTGATTTTATAAAATCCAAATTTTTCTCCGCATCACATTTTACGTGCCAATCATGTTACAAAGCGAGCTTTCAGTACCATCAAATCAAAATGATCCATTATTAATTGGAGATTTGGTTGATCGTGATGCTCTAATGATGAATCACGTTGCGAGACCAAATTGAATCAGGTCCGCTGTCAATTTATTCAAATTTTTATCACGAAAAGCACATAATATATATGGTGATTAAAGGGATTCTGATTATGTTTTAATGGTATAAAATACTAATACGTCATGTGCCACTCAAAATGTAGAAGAGCGGTCTAAATTCTCAAGAGACTGATTCGTCAAGACTTTTTCGTAAACAAAATACACTAAAAACTCCATATACTAATATTGTTGGTACCAGCAAAACAATTCTTATAAGGAGTTTATTTCTAAGTAGAGTTCTGTATGTAACTTTTTTTAACAAAATAACATACTATATAATGTTTAAGTGTTAAAATACATGTTAAACTTGTTTTGTCATGTTAAATAATTCCATTACAACAACCAGATGGAAATGAATGGTTTTTTTTTTTTTTTTTTATTACCGAGAGGAGCAACAATTTGTGAATGTCTTAACTAATGATGAAATCGTTGAATCAATTACACAAGATACATATATGGATAATCCAAATGATGATAGTGTAGAAGTAAAAAAAAGTTTCATACCAAGAGACTTTAAGCGCGTTTGACAAGTTAATATTGTTTTGTGTTCAACAAGAAAGTCTACATACATGTGAATGGGTTACTAAGCACATGCAAGTTAATATATGTGATTGCAACTCAAAAGTTAAAGTCTATTTCACATACAACTTTTCACAAGTACTTTGGATATCAAATTGTATGTCATGTGTAACACATACATATATTTATTTATTTATACAATTTATTAATATATGAAGGTATAATTCTTTAAGACGAGACTTGAAAAAGTTATGGAATATCATAATGTGGAGTTTATTCTTAATTGGTACCGGAGATTTTTATTACTATAAGAAGTTTATTCCTTTATAGAGTTTTTACTGTACTGGAGTCTAACCTCCTATATTATCTCTTACTTGTTGGCGATGTGGCTTGATGAAAATGGAGCAATCTCAGAGTCGCTGGTATCGAGGAAGAAGATAAGATGTTGTGACTTGTGATTTTGTCAATTTTATTCTCCTTTTTGTTGTTCTGTTTGTTTAACCGAGATTGAGTGAAGAAAGTTTTATGTTGAAGACTTAGCCACGTGTCATGTTGTGATAAGAGCTCGCAGCATTGCTAATAGGCAGGCTAACAGTAGACCCGAGCCGCTCCGATTAGGACACTATTTTATTATCTCTTACTTGTTGGCTCAGATTAGGACATTATTTCTTCTTGTTTTTCCTATTATTTATTATAAATAGTTGACTACTAATAATCACGATAATAAATAATAGTTGACGTCAGTTTTTCTCCCCCACCGTGAATGGCGTTTCTCATCCGGTCAAGGTGATCCATGACTGATTCTATCCCGACCAATTTTATTTCTCTGTAGCAACGGAAATCCTAAACCGCATGGTATGATCAATCTATCATGTTCTAGACGATTTTCCCACAACAATTCGTTGAAGTCCCTAGTATAGTAGTATGTTCGCTAATGCGCGTGAATCCGTAAACAAAAGCACTGCATTGTTCGGTTGATTAAGTTAGCTAGTTATGGAGAAGCTTCATTGATGATAGCTTTGTGAATATTGCTTCATTTTTATTCTGTGTGAGCATATCTTATGCTCTCAGGTAATAATTAAATTTTGTCTTTCCTTAAAAAAATAAAATAAAGTCAATCACCTGCAAAAAGAGAGTTATATGCGTTCTAAGAAAAATAATTACACTTATTTTCTGGGATTTACTACAACGTACGGCGCCAGACTTTAGACACGCTACAACAAACCATTATCGAACAAAAAACATTAAAATATGAACAGGGTATATATAGATCTGCATGCCATCCATGGATGAGCCGAAGCTCGCTTATGGAATTCGTCCATGGACGACTTTGGTGTACCAACTATTTTTTTTATAATTGTTACTTCCTCGGGAACTTATAGGTTCTCATTTGGTTTTGTTGATTTTTTTTATGACCGGTTTGATCTCAAATTAAATATAATTTATAACAAAAAACGTAATTTTAAAAATTATATTATAAAAATATAAGAAGTATACTTTAATAATATAATATTTAAAATTATTTTTTCACAATAAATTATGATTAATTTGAGGTCAAATCGGACATCGAAAAAGTCAACAAAAATCAGATGAGAATCAATAAATTTTGGGGGAAGTACAACGTAACATGACTTAAGTCACTAATCTATGTAAAGAAAATTATTAAACACATATACTGTCCTAGAGATATCTAGTCAACAATTAATATTAAACAAGGATAATATCTAAGGTAATTATGGAATAGGGGATTAGAGATACATATTATTCTGTGCTGTCATTTTTACTACTAGTAGTATTTAAGAGTCTCAACACTTGCACAAACTCGATCGGTAGCTCGCCGCAAGCAGAAGTATACACACACACCCTTGCTCCGTTTGACAGGTATTACTTAATTATGTGTACGTAAGTGCAATGTGACTAATATGATTCTAACTATTAGTCCAATTTAATCTCGCATGCCTAAAATTTCTTCTAGTGAATTAATAGCATGGCCTCAATTGTGAAAATGGTTCTTCTATCTTGTACTGGTGAAACAATATTGAGACATGGAAAACCGGGTGGAATCCTGAAGCTTCCAGAAGGCAGGAAAGCTTGTAAGCCACTGAACAAATTCATGCACAGTGGGTTTAAGACCAGTACTACTCATATCCATGGACTTAAGGCGCCTACAGGTAAGTCAATTCTCCAAGTTCAATAAAATGACATGATTCTTGGTTACATGTTTGGTTTTCTATGAAATATGAAACTTTTGAGGGCGGCTTTGATAATGCAGGATTTACTGCATTGGCAGCTAATGCGCCACTTTATTCACTTGATGAGAAGAAAATCAACTCCTCGTATTATGATTCTCCTACTGTTAGGCTTGATGCAATGGTTGGTGCAAATGATTCTCTAGAGGATTTTGTAAGTCTGAAGTTTTTTTTTTTTTTTTTTTTTTTTGTTTTTACCTTCAAGTATGAAGTATTGCACCTAACTAATTATACAGTATATTGATTTTCTCTATCGAAACCAAGCTTAATTAATTAATTAGCTCATTAATTTGTTTATCATCTGTTTCAACAGTGCAGGTCATACTTCATGTTTCACGATTTGGAACCAGATAATGCACAATCACTGTTCCAATATCTACCGGTTCTTTTATTCTTCGACAGTTATGTTTATAAGGTAACTAATTAAGCAGATAGAGAACTGAAATCATTTAACGAAAAACAGAGTTATATCATTCAAATATGTATTATAGAATGTGCGCAATTATTTTTATGTTAAAAGGAGAAACATATATATATTTTCTTGTATTAATTCTAGAAACAAATAACTTACTTGAATATGGTAATGCAGTTGGATAATCTAAACGAGAGTCTACTACAATGGCCAGGGAATGAGGTAACCATATATGCAACTATATATAAAAACTGATAATTAGTGTAATATTTCAACATCTTAATTTTCTTGCTTGTTCAGTTTGATGAGCCAAACTTGGGGAAGGATCCTTGGAGGCCATTAATTACAGAACTGCAAGCTCAGGGACTTATGACACAGAGGTAGCTGCGCTACTTCACTAGCTATGATCAACAACATACCATTTGCTATCAAATTAATTTATACTCGATGTATGTGCTTGTACGTACACTACAGGATTGAAGAAGAGCTGAGGTGCGGTTTGGAGTACTGGGCATTGGAAAGAAAGTATTGTCGAGTTGGTGCCAACATCAACGATGTATGTATATATGGGTGCTACGTTATTTTTGCTAATCAACCTGGTTTGATAAGTCATTTGTTTCTTCTAAGGGGAAAAAAAATATATTTTTTGCATACGTAGGTAGCCATTGAAGATGTAATACGAGGCCTTCATATGAAATCCTCTGATTACCGTGTGATGTCCCTTCTGTTATATCAACTAAGGGGAGAAAAGGTATCATCTACCTCCAACACAGTTGTAATAATTTTATTTACTTCTAAGGTGATATTATATTTTTCGCTTGTCTCACCTGTTCACATGTCCTCTTTGGGCTATTTCAAGGTTAATGACTTGCATATGGAATTTTTGTCCATCTCGGCATTACTTGTGGAAATATCCGATGACCTGTGAGTCATTATCTTCAATATTCTTCGCCTGTTTTGAAGAATACTTTCAATATTCTTCGCCTGTTTGTCAAGTACTATGGAGCTTCTACAGGACCAACCAAGTTGGTATAGTTTTCAACGCCATACAATTGTAAATCTACTATGTTTGGTTTAATTACTAAAGTTACGTTCTTCTGTACAAGTAAAAAGACGTTATGAATTGGTTCAAATTTTCCTTATAGGTGGAATTTATATCAAACACGCAAGAGAAATATGATAAGTTAATACAAGAATTGGAACCTGAACTATCTGCCAAGTTTCGGAAAAGATATGAAGACGGTGTTAAAGAAGGTAAGCTAGCATATGTTTACATACTAATTCAAACTACAATTAATCATTAATTATTAATGTGTATATATAGAACTTTCAACAGATTATATCTAAGTTGATCTTAATCTCTTTATGATTTACTTAGGTGTGAGAACATTCGGTCCCTCTACTGGAACTTGGCCGATGCCTCCAGTGATTGAAGATGAAGTTCAGTACCGGGCAACATTTTCCACATCGGTTGCAGCATAAATTTGTGTTTATATATAGCACCCTTAAGTTTTTTCTTTTTTAAATAATTAAAAGGTGGTAGCTGCTACCTGAGAGGCTGAGAGTAGCTCTTAGCTTGTTCACATTAAGGCCACCTTGTTTTCAAGTATCTCAACATGATTTCTCAGGTAGCGCACATTAATAAGTTGTTGCTTCCATATTGGGTTGTATGGAAATCGCAAAAATAATATTGAAGTGCAAGTTCCAATTTCCAAATAATATTACATGTTTGCAGACATTAAATTGAGTAAATCTCATGTATTTTTTCAGAGACATGGAAAATAGTATAAGAGCATGAGCATGTAGATCGAGTATATCTCATGGAAATCAAACTAAAATGGACAGCATCGAACTGGAAACAATATATAATTATTAATACACACAAACCCATGAGTAAATTGAGTGAGACGAGTCAGCCGAAAATCATTCTGAAGGCGATATAAAACTATTGGAAAATCATTCTGAATTCGATACACAAACACACGCACACAAACTCATAACAGCTTCTCGATCTGATGTTGAGATTGACCATTGTTATCAGTTGCCATTCAATGGTTTGCTTGTGAAGACAAACGAAGTTCATCAAAAGAGTGCAACGTATGTTGTGCCTAATCTAACAGAATCATTAAGTTCCATCTACATTTGAGCATTCTGAATGATAAGATCAAGTTCCATCAGTTCTGTACACTTCTATACAACACCCGACACATCAGCCCAGAGAACCAACAAACAATTAACATTCTATACCATAACGATTGGCTCTGCAACTTTAAGATAGACACAAATATGAAGGAAATGTTCTGGGCTCATCAAATTGTTAACCACCCAGCTGAATGGTATTTCCAGTTGTGGCTCAATCCCCTGGATGCGAATGAGCTTTATTTCAGCCTTTTCTGATATTAACACCGCATTTTCACTAGATGCTTCCTCGGTGCTCTTTGAGCTCTTTCCATCTTCTGATTTTTCTCCACTCTCCTCTTCTGGTCCATGTGTAGCATCCTCGATATTGGGCTCACCGTTGAATAGTTCGGGCATTAGATCTGTTACTGCGTCAAGCAAGGTATATATGTTTCCTGCAACATTATGACAAGTATCATAGCATCAAACTAATGCACGCCTACATTACTTGCTCAAAGATAGTCCTTGACTTTGGTAAGAATAAAACAAAGATCAAATAGATTTTCAAACAATATTGAGGAGCATAGAAGTGGATGTGGGCAGAAAAATTAAAAACCAATGACACCAAATAAAGTTACAGTTTGGCCTCCCAGACTGCACAAAGTTCAAAAATATTACTCCACTTCGTGCCCGAGGGGTTGCGTTGTCTACATACACACTAGAACCTGAATGTTCAAGCAAGTTTTTGAGAGTCTCTACCAGGGACATATAGAAAATTAAGTTTGAACAAAAGACAATGATGATACAAGGGAGGCCAGGAGAGTAGACAGAAGCTTTTTATCCAAAAAAATCACTGGAAAGAACACTATGGACTCAATTTACCTTCACTTTGAATCTCAACAGGACGATTTATGTAAGAGATCTTCTCCCAGCTATCAACAGTAGGGGCACCATCCAAATCATCAAAATCTTCGTCGATGTTCCGCACGTATAAACGGACAGGAATTCTACCTGATGGACCAAACAACTTCAAATACACATGCATAAAATCCGCAAAAAATGGGAACAAAAATTCCCAACCAAAGCAGAGCAAGAATCTGTACTAACTACTCCAAAATCTACCACATATTTCTTGTAATGGTAGACCATGGTTGTAATCAATACAGTAATGGTAGACCATGGTTGTAATCAATACAGTAAGATTCATTTGCCTTAAAGAAAATAAAAAAATTAAAAAAAAATAAAGAACATCAAAATTCAGAAATAGTGGACACTAGGCTTATGAGGACTAATTAAAACTGAAACTAAAACTAACCCACAATGAGCACTTAAAGAGACTCGAACACAGGAAGAAACTCAAGCACAACTTTAAGCATCGTTGCATGGAAATATCTTTAGTTAGTAGTGAAACTTATCTGAGGCCTGTATAATTCTTATGGATCATTCACGTGTCCAGATTACAATTTTTGTGTCTAGCTTCAAGGGAAAATTTTGAATAACTCTCTGGCTCAGAGTCAAGGGTATGCCACTAGGACTTGCGGATTGCCATTTTGAAATAAATCAAACGACTGGAAATTTTACTTTCTCAGATATGTATGGTATGCTTGCATTCAGTTGCAGGCATCTAATTTCTTTTAAAGGATAAAGAAAGCTACTGAGCTGGCAAGTAAGAAGGCAGTATACTAATGGGATTAGTTGGATTTGAATCAGAAAAGAATTGAATATTAATGTGGCAAAACATCCTTCCTCATATCCAAGCAATTCAGATGTGTGCAAGCCTGCAAGGTCACACTTGCTTCAAGCACTGCTATCTGTTCTATCCCTAGTATGGTGTAAAATACAGAACATACTGGTAACACCACTCACCATTCCAATTTGGAATCTTATTTGCTTTCAAGAAATGAATACATCATTTAAAATTTAAGAAGACTACAATGGAAAAATAACGCACTTGTGAATTTCTCTGAAAGCTATTATCATAACTTCCAAATGTCTTACCTGTCCTTGTAGGCACCACAACCTCAGAATCATTAGCACTTTGGCGAGACTTTGAAGCAGAAGAGTCCAGGCCAAGAGAAAAGTCATCGCCAACACTGTTAAGTTTAAGCTTAGAGGATATTCGAAGGTAGATTTCTGACTGACCTGATGCAAGGAATTTTTGTAAGTTAACTATTCGAAGGAGTATAATGGAGTTGAGTAAATGATTAAGATAAATCATTAATTCAACAAATCAAACTTTAACAGCTAAGAGCAAAGTTTTCCAGGAAGGTCAAAAAGTCTAATGCAAATATTTGACTGTAGCAAGGGAATTAGCAATGCTTCAGGTCTAGTATCAAGGTAAATGCTACCAGATGTGTGACTAGAAGCACTACTATATGCAATACTATGTAATCTATATTAATTTTCACATCTTTCATTTATCCAGTCAGTAAACTATTAATAGAGCTCTATTTATAAGGAAAAGAGGATGCTAGAGTAATAAAAGTAAACTAAGCATTGGAATTCGGTAGACCTTTAGTATCAAAATTGTTAGATAACAAAATACTACAAGATGCATATGAAAGAAGAAAAGGAAAATTGCTTATGAGTGGATTTAATTTATAAATCTCCATCAAAATATTGAAAAACATCAGTTTCCAATTGGAAACACAATGTACTTTAAGTATTATTTGATTCAATAAAATTGTCATTCTGAAAGATCATGCTTTTCAGCATTTCTGAATAGCTTCAGAACATCAAAACATGTTCAATAATTTTTTTAGGAATATTTGGAACTGAGTCACTGACCAAAACACACATTGGAAACAACAGTACCTCTCTCTGGGTACATAATGGACTTAAATAAATTGCATTCAAGCCAAACTGTAATTGCAAATGGAGAGAGTATCTGATCAAAATTACTTCCTGAGCTCGAAGACTTCTTGAAAAATTGGCCCCAACATTGACTTCATTTAACTACCTAAGGATGAATATTCTAGCAGATCTTTTCCAACATTGTCATGAGAAAGCTTAATTTCACTCACCCACTACAAGTACACACGTGTACATTTTATAGAATATAACCATGTCATGTAAAGGTGACATTGTAATCAATCACTCAAAGAAATTGATACTTCAATCCATATCCAGAGAAGTCATCCAAATCAATTGAAAATAGCGTCAATCTCACTTGTGGCCTGGGGGTGGGGGGGGGGGAGGTTGAAGGAATACAGAAGGGAAATAGAAAGGATACCTTCATCAGGATTACCCACCTATGGTTTAAAGAAAAGGGATAAATACGACGGTAAACACCAAAAGGCACATCAAGAGAAATATCCTAATATACACATCTGCATACCGTTTAAGACAGAACGCCAAAGATCTATTTGATCAGTCTGAGACATATTCATTATATTCTTGGAGTTCCCAGTTATTATATATGCAGCCTGCAGAGAATATAAACTTTAGATAGGGTAGATTAACAGCAACACTTACAAAGCAAACCTCACTATTATTAAATATATAACAACTCCACCAGAAAAGTTATAAACAACTAACAGGCATCTTATGAAAAGGAAAAGGATGGGGGGAGGGGGGCGAATGGCGCTACAAATCTAAATCTGTCTAAACCTGTGAGTATGCATATTTTTCCTAGTTTTATTCGTGAAAGCCTGAAAGGTACATGAGTCCACAGTCTCTTCTCAGAATTCAATCTTCTCTCTTATGCTGTGTTTTACGAGGAAAATAGGGGAATGGGAAACAAAAGGGAGAAATTTATAGTATTTTCTATGTGTACACTGTTGAAAAATGAGGAAAATGTTGGAATTGAGTAACAAAGGTAGGAAATTATATCCGTATATTTTAACTTTTTGGGAAATTGCATATTTAAATTAAGAAAAGAGAATTACTAATTTCATGGAAAAGTTCAGTGATACCAAACACCAGGAAAATTGGGAATGGGCAACTGGTTGAAACAAATTTACAACAATAAACAAATAAAATAAGAAGAAGAAACCTCTTTCAATGAGTTAATAAAGCTCCACTTTACACTGTCTTCACCTTCACAAGGAGTCAATATATGTCCTGGATATCCTCTGAAATGTACCTGCAGTCAAGGGAATATCAGACAAGGAAAGCAAAACAGCAAGCATATACATATAAAAGACACTATAGAGCTTATTAGCCATGCAAATTTGCAAACTCAACTGCCTAAAATACTATTGCGTCTTGAAATTCACCAAACACGGTTATGAAACTCCAGGTCATACAGATATATTATACCACAAAATAAATGTCTTCCCAAGTGAGCATGTAATTCCAAATGTTCTATGCTTAACAAATCAGCACTAGCTAAAATAACGAATATAGTCAATTATTTAGAAATAATTGTGTCAGACCCCGTCATCCTATTACAGCAGGTTTCTTAAGTGCTATGGCATGCTGATAAGCAAATTTTCTTTGATAAGCTAATATTTGGGCAACAATGAGAATTGAAAAATCATAAAAGGCAGATGCATAGGTGCCTAATTATAATTGCTTGAATGGACCAAATGTGAAGGTGGATGGAGAAAGAGAGGTGGGTGTTCTTGTCTACCAAAGAGTTCGATAGGTTTGACTATACGGTCAAACATAAAGAAGAAGAATTTTATGCTCGTTCATGGCTGCATCAACAAGACTAATAATTTGTCCTCCCAGACCCAGGTACTAGACCTTCCTCTAGATCCCCCCACACAAACATTAAAATTAAAAAAAATTAAAAAAATAATAAAAAATAAATAAAAAGCTGATTTCTAACTCACTTGAAGTCCAACACTAGATTCTGAGCTGAGAAACTTTACAATTATTAGTATGCTTATTTCCCCTACATATTTCATATTGTATTTTGTCAAAGCATTTATTGCATGCAAAAATTAGAACTATACCGTTAAATTCCAAGGCCTCTCTGGTTCTGCACATAGAAGATCAAAAAGCACCCCTGTAGGAATGCACCTGCGTGGATAAGATAAAAATGAATAAAAGAACTAAAACGCTTAGATATATGGATCAACTGGCCAACTGACTGAAAAACGGAGGCCCACGAAAGAAATATAGTTGTCACATGCAAGCTCTAAACTTCCAGAAATATGAATATACAAGTGATTAACATAACAAAACTGCTGAAGCCAATATTGTATAGAAAAGAACTTATCCACAAAATGAAAGGACTAAAAACTACAGAATTAATGAAGCCAAAAAAGACTAGTTCTGCTATTTCTGTAGTGACTTGTTGGTCTTGTACAATTTAGAGAATAATATCTCAGATTCTTAGTTCATTGCATCAACCTATAAGTCTGCTTTCGTTAGGCATGAGTTAAATCCGGGACTCTCAATCATGATACAAAGTCACATAAAGGCAATATTTCCATATATTTATGGCTTAGCTGTCAACCAAGGAAAGCATGTATACACAGACTAACAAAAGCACCAATAATCAATTCTCATGGGAAAAAGATAGCATTAAAGAAACTATATGCATTATCACCCAAAAAATTAAGAGCAGCATTACAAGTGCTAATAATCTCAAGTATGCTGCAAGTCAGTTTTCCACTCAAGGAGCACCATACGGACCATTTGAGTGGCAATCCTTTGTACTCAAACCAAACAGTGTCAACTCCAGGAGGAAGACAACTGCTGAAATACGGCTTGATCTGCGGTACTAACAGCGGCAAGTATCCCAGACGTGGTGCTAAGATCTGCCATAGATAAAATCAACTCATGTTAAAAATCTAAAAGTGGCTCATAAACAACAATTCAATTCAGCAGCACACAAAACACATTCACAAGTATACTCAACTACTTCGTCAAACGAAAAACCTCAATCTCGTAAATACAAGTAAAAATAATGAAGAGACAATTCAACAAACAGGTTGTGTGCACTAGAAGTTACAAGGCAGATGAATGTATACCAGAGCAGGAGGAGGAGGTGGAACAGTTGTAACATCTGAATCGTGGAGATGGATTTGGAGTGGTATTGCGCCTTCCCAAACGTATTGCTGTGCTTCTGTTCCAGCTCTTTTGTTCTCCATCACTGATGAATTTTGTCTGGATCTTAGGAAGTGTAATATGATGATGAATTAAATCAATTGATGATGACGGTGGCGAAGGTTTACAGTTTCACGACTCGTCAGTAGCTCCGCCGTGTAGTCTCCGGCGAGTTGAAAGCGTGCTGAATACTATATCTGGTGCGAATTTGTGTGGGACGACGATTTCGTATACACTTGCTTCTAAAATTTGCACTCAGCTCCCTGAAAGTATGAAACTCTTGCAGGCAGCTTCCTTTCACGAACCATGGCGAACTTAGCACGGCCTACGTACTTTTACAAGATGGGTCCGCCCAATCAGTTGAGATGGACCAGACTAAACTTTTGCCTATTGGATCGTCTTTAAGGCTAGCTCCCAAAAATTTAGGGCCGAGTTAAGTTTGGATCAAAATGCTAGAGTCTAGAGTCTAAACCATTCGAGTTGATCCGAATTAAACAGATCAAACTTTGGAAGAGTTTTCAGTCCTTGGTAATTGGTAAGAGTTTTCACTTAAAAAGAAAAGAAAAAAGGGGCTAGTAGACTTTCCACACTTCCATTCAATGAACTTTTAAATAACCTGAAGTGGTAATAGATTTGAGTTCACTTAAGCAAGGTTTGCAGTTCGAGTATTCTGGATATAAAGACACCGCTAGAAGAACCGCCCCTCACAAGGAGTCCAATAGTCGTCAAAGGGGATACCAATATCTACGGAGCTAGCAAATGCTTATATAAATTCTCAAGTCAGCAAACTCCTAAATTCAATTAAGCAATAGTAATTATAGAAGTACTATTATTGAACCCTTTTTATCCACTACTTTAGCTTCTAGATGGAGATGACCCAGTCATTTCAGAACTTCAATCAAAATACTTGAAAATAAATGGACTTCCCTCTGATCTCAGCGATAGCATCGTTATGGAGTTTATTTTATTCAACCTTTTCTTTCATGCAAGACAAACAATAATATCTTCTTGTTAATCTTAATCTTATGTATGTGTGATAGAATAAAATAAAACCGAGTCATCATCAGTCATCATGTCATCAAAATTACAAATCTCGTGGATGAATGAAATTTAGACCAAGAAACCAACTCATTCGAGATAAGGGAATTCACCAAAACCATGAATTATTTTAATCGTTTTAGTAGGAGGCCTAACAAAGTTGAGTTTCTTCAAATCTCCCCTACATAATGGAGAAAAGATCGCTGATTTGCTGGTTATTAAAACGTCCTAGCCATTCATTACCTCAACTCACTCGGTCAATAACTTCGAATCTATGTAGCCAGATCACTAGATCTTAACCTTTTTGCCTAATCACTATCATAATTCCATTTGAACAAAACCAACTAACAAAATTACTTCACCACGGGTGGTGAACGAAACCCAACTAACTAAATTATGTAGTGTGCCAACTGCCAAATATCTTTAGATGGCTCTTGATTCTTATAGTGAATTATCAAAACACGTACTATCGATGATGTCAAAATCTCCGTAAGTGGACATATTTACTGCACCTGAACTAAAATTTAATTTAGGAGATCACTGCTCACCCCAAAAGTACGGAATGAAAATAAAAAGATTCACTTGATAAGTTTCATCACACAACTATCCACTACAAGGAACAGGCCGTTTAGCCACGGAAAAATCCGTCGCTAAACCACACCGATCGGTCGCTAATAAACGCTAGCGACCGATCGGTGTTTTTAGTGACGGATGAATTCGCCGTCGCTAAACCGTTCGTCGCTAGCCAACTAGCGACCGATGAAATTTCCGTCGCGAATTTGCGACGGATTAGCGACGGAAAATGAGGTTGACTTTTAGCAACCGATGAATTATCCGTCGCTAAAGTCACCGGACTTTTAGCGACGGATGAGTCTCATCGGTTGCTAAATATTAGCAACGGATGAGCCTTATCCGTCACTAAATGTCTGGGACTTTTAGCGACGGATAAACTCATCCGTCGCTGGATATAGCGACGGATGAGCCGATCGGTTGCTAATTTGTTTTTGTTTTTTTTTTATTTTTAGATATAATAATGAGACCCAAAATCAAATGCAACCTGTTTAATTAAGCAACATGTTACAGAAATTCTATAGACCAAATAAACCAAAAATAATCCAAAAAAATCATAATAAATGTACTAAAACCCTCCATACATATAATAATAATCATACGTACACAATACTAATCCAAAATAATATCTTAGTGTACACAGTATTCATGTAGAAAATAGTAAATAGAGTCGAAAAGGATAGGGGATCATGGAGTAGGTGGATCCATCCCCAGCTTCGCATACAGCTGAGCAAACATAGTATCATATTGAGCCTGCTTCGCAGCTAGCCTCTTCACCTCCTCATCCCTCTCCTGCAACTGAAGTAAGAGGGCCTGCTCTCGAGCGGAAGCTGCTGCTGCTGCTGAAGATGATGAAGATGTACTGGCACGGGAACGACGAGTCGGCCTCGAGTCCAATTCAGGGACGGCTGCTGCACTCCCCAGTCCCAAGCGACGGCCCTTCTCGTCTGGAGGATTCACCTCGAGAAAAATGGCATTCATTTCCTCAACAGTGAGATCCTGATCACGAATCCTGTCCTCGTAGGCCGTCTGAAATTATAAATCAAGAGTATAAGGTGTTAGTTATGTTGTTAATTAGTTTTGAAATCATCAGTATTTAATAAACACATGTATTGTTGATACTTACCGCAATTGCTGTGGCCTCGTCACACAACCACTGTCCGTTCTTGGCCTTCTGAGATCTCGAGAACAGGGTGAATTGGAGACTCTCCTTATCCTTCAACTGAATGACACATGAAACCATCATATACTTAGTTTGAAAGTTCGAAATGCAAGTAAATAACAAGTATAAGAATGATGAATTCACAAAGTTAATACACTTACCTTCTGTCTCACATGTGTTGTAGCGATCGACTCAGAGCCAAAACGGTGTGTCACCAGGGTACGTGTCCCATCATTCAGCTGCTTCTTCCGGTTCTCAGTGTTCTGGTCAGCCTGCGCCTGGACTCTCCCGTTAGCCCAATACACCTTCCACGCCTCCCAAATTTCATCTCCGGGCCAATCACCGGTACGTGGACGGTTTTCTATCCACAGTTTCTTCAGGTTATGAACCATGCACTTGTAAAGGGCACTACCGTGAGAGTTGAAGCTCCACCAGAGATCCATTAGCAATGCTTTCGGAAGGAAGAATTCTTTCTACACAATTACAAATAAACATCGAAACACATACGTTGGTGAATACTTAAAAAACATTCAAGTATAACAAGGGGAGCTAACATGTATCAAATATATAACAAGGGAGAACAACATCTATTCAGGTATATCGGTGACTAACATATCACCCAAGTTCAGTGGCTAACATACCACTCAAATATAGTGGCTACCATACCACTCACATTGTCCTATATTTCACTAAAACAATGGTGACTAACATATCACCCAAGTACAGTGGCTACCATACCACTCACACAAAGTGGCTAACATACCACTCACAACACAAACAATTGGGTAATTATTGTACGATTATTAAGTCACCCTCAGCTCCTCGAAGAGCTCTCCCTTAATTTGGTCCGGGATGCAATGCCACTGGCTGCCACCCTCTTGCGGTGGGACCATTCTGTTTCGTATTATCGCACTGAGTACTTTAGCAGCGCTCTCCCCATACAACCTGTGAAGAACAGGTAAGTCAATAGTGACAAGGTTAGTTCGGTATATATATATTAAAAGTTCGTAAATCAGTTAATGCCTAATACTTACTTCTCTCCATTGGGGTAAAGGACAGGGCGACCATTCCATATAAGACCATCTTCCGGCCTTTGAAAGGGACAACCGTCGTCTGGAACGTGGGCCCACGGGTCGTGGAGGGAGGAATGAGGAGTCGATCCCCTGCTCGACCCAGGTGGAGTCCCAAAAACAGTAGGGGAGCCCTGCTGTGAGCCCTGCACGGTGTCCTCTCCGTCGGTATCATCCCTCTGGGACTGCGGGGTCAGGTAACGTGGCCTCCTAGGTCGTGGCATCTGCAATACAAAGATCCGTGTTAGTACATACAGAATTGAATATAAAACATGTACAATCAGAGATATAGCAAGGAACGACACTAGACATTCGGGTGGTCACGCCAGTAGGACTCCCAAACATCATGAAGGGGACTCGGCATCCACTCTTTGGGCGGAACTCCCAAAAGCCAGTTGGCTTTCCAAACCTCAAGTAAGGGAATCCTCAGTGTACGTTCTGACATATTTGAATGCTAAACCTGACCAATAGAAGTTTAGTACATTGCGGCGGCTAACGTATCTTTTCATCGATTATTCATTTTAATTATCAGTTTTTTACATTGCATTATATATACTCCCAATATTTTCTAATTTAAATTTACCTATGATCGAGTTATTTCCTTCATACTTACGTTTTTTTAAAACAATAATTACTTATATTTATCTATACAATATACTATAATTACATATATTTATCTATACTTCCATTATAATTATACAATTTCCATTTTTCCATTATTATAACTACTTACAATACACAATAATTTACTCATATTTTCATTATACTTATACAATTTCCAAATCTAATTAGTAATTAGTATATCTGAAACAAAACTACACTAATTGACCAAACATAATCGAACTCAACTATAAAATACCCAATTCATCCCAAATCTATCAATGCACCAACTAAAACTTGTGCACCCCCCCTAATTTGAGCTACACAACATAATAGATACTAGTAAAATCCATACAATTCAATGAATTGAAAAAAAAATGAAGAATACTAAAATTTAGACAAGTTAGGGTTCGAAATATATACCTTTGATTGCGGAAGAAATGGGCAAATAATCACGCAATTGAATAGCTACACTTGTTCCTTGATGAAAGAGCTTCGAAATGACTATAAGATTGATGGAAATGGTGAAGAAATGAAGAAAATAGGGGAGGAGAGATTTGAGCCGCCGATTATCGCGGTGTGTGTGTTGTGTGTGTTCTGTCGATGGTGAAGCGGAGAAGACGAAGTAATGTAAAGCTTAGCAACGGATGGTGATCCGTCTCTAATATAGCGATCGGTCGCTATATTAGCGACAGATCACTCCATCCGTCGCTATATTATTATTATTATTTTTTTAATATAGTGTAGCGACGGATGGAGTCATCCGTCGCTAACATGTTGACCGGCCATAAAAGAAAAAGAAAAACCATTAAAAACGTCGCTAGTTAGCGACGGATGGAGTGATCCGTTGCTAAATAGCGACGGATAACCCATCCGTCGCTAAAGTTCGGACGCTCTAAGAGCGATTTCCCGCTTCCGTCGCTAAAGCCTACCATCGGTCGCTAAAAGACCGATCGGTTGCTAAAATTAGCAACCGATCGATCGGTTGTTAAAAGTGGTTGCTAAAATGTTGTTTTCTTGTAGTGATCTTTATAATAGAATATACATTTTCACGAAAATGTAAACTTATTAGAAGAGGGCGTCACAAATAATTAATGTGTAATATTGTTTATTGTAAAAGTACAAAAATATGAAAAAGACAATTTACAATATTTTTTCCTACACTCTAAGATTGTTGAACCTCAATGACTTTATATGGCAACAAGGTGTTTGATCTTGCTTGCTTAAGTTAAGCTTAGGCCTATCAAACAAAAATAGTTTTTTTTTTTTTTTCCAATTCTACTGGTACTTTGGCGACTAATATAACTAAAACATTGTTGAGTCTGTTTTGAGAAGTGACTCTTCCAATAATATTTTTTTTACATTTACAAGGCTCGAATTAAAATTAGGGACCATTTAAGCCAACAACTCATAGTGACCACTTAAACCAACAACAACTGTGGGTTCAAACTAAAATGGTTGGTTCTCCTTTAAGATTAGTCTTTTTTTTTCCCTTCCGAATGATCCAAACAGAGAATAACACCAAAATATTTTCCAACGTTAAACTATGTATTAGTGGAGGATAAACTTCTGTTGCTCGATTAAGTAAGTGCAAGTTGTATGACTTTACTGTTTATAACAGTCACACGATACACAAAGTAAAGATCTCAAATCTATCACAACTGAGTCCACTATCTAAAATATAAAATTAAAACAAAAATGTTGTTTATTTGGTTTTTTAATAAATATGAGTACTGATCATTCCTATTTTAAATTGTTTATATTTAATTTTAAAATATTTATTTTATGAGATTTATATGATAGTTGTTGTGTTTGTTTTAGTAACAAGACACAATTATGAGATAAAAATTTGCTAAACTATTTTTTTAAACGTCCAACATTAACCTCCACTAATCTTTAACCATCTTATATCTCCAAATATTCTAAACCATTTTATGTCTCCGCCGATTCGAACCTTCAACCTCTTATTGCTACTCCAACACCTTTACCACTCGATCACCTTATAACTCCAAAATTTACTAAAAATTGAAACGTAAATAACGTAAATAATGAAAAATTGGATTGAAAGTAAATACATCAACATTTTTTTGTGGGTTTTATACTTTTACTCATGCAGGTACCCTAATGGAAAAGACAAAATTTAGAGATCGGACTGCCCCATGTTTTCATGTTTGTTTGGAAGTGATTTTATGAATTAAATTTTTACTAATTTTGATAAAAATTATAAAAAGTTGATTATAATCAAAAGTGATCGGAGTTTGATATTTTAGAATAAAAACAGTTTAAATTCATAAAAGTTGAAGTTATAGTGTTTGGTAAATTCAATTAAATCACTTGATTTTAGTTTAAAAAGAATTATGAATTGTTAAAATCAGGTAGAATTAACTTATTTCTCAGCTTCTGACGATTGTTTTTTTTCCAGGAGAAGTTGCAACAAAAATTGTAAAATAAAATACAAATTTTTTTTTTTTTTTTTTTAACATTTTCAAACTCCTAGACTAAGTGAGTGTTTGTAATTTGCAAATGCTTTGGATAAACCTAATTTTAACTTGACTCTGCTTAAAGTTGAATAAAATTGATTTTAATCCAAAGCCATGAGTGTTTGCAATTTTTGTAAAAATAAGTCACTAGGTGATTTTAGAATTCAAAAGCTTCATTTAAGATGTTTCTCAACTTTTAACGGTTACGTATTATTCTTAGAAAAAGCTACAACAAAAGTTAAGTTGAGAAATTAAACACTCAAATTTCAAACTCTTCATTCCTAAAATACAAAACAAAATTATTCTTTTAACATGTAGAAACATTCACTAAAATATACACACAGGCACACACCAAGTCATCTGGAAATTTGGTCTATAAATATATGTTTTCGGTAGAAACCCGCTTTTTGTCACATGAACTGGAATCTTCACCGCTTTAGGACACTTGTCATAATCCAGCCTCAACATATCCGTCTCTTCGTTCTAACATCTTACCAGAAACAACACTATACCATAAAACATGTGGTTATCGATTTTTCCCATTTCTTTTATCCGTCAAGCACTTTCTAGCCACTTATTTCCTGGTCCTAGAAACATCCTATACAGCTATCCACTGGGGCCCACCTTCATATATGTACATATGGCTGTATATATATCGTCTGCATACGTGGAGGAGTAGTTTATGGTAGCGAGTGGTGATGACGTGTGAAAAAAGCGCAAAAGGTAAAAGCCCAGATGACATGTCATAATCTCACCCTCATCCACTCAGCATTTACCGCTTTGTAATTGTACTCCACAAAAAATGCTTTTGCTTTATGCTTTTTCTCTTGAATTTTTTTAGAGGTTCTAGATATTTTGGCTTTTCCAAAATAAATATCCTCTTCGTTTATTTTCCTTGGCGATGGATAGATAAGGGATTTGAATGGAATTCGCACACGAATAATAATCATCTTCTAGTAGTACTATATATATTTGGTCCACAAAAGTGAGTGTCGGTTGTTCTATCTTTACCAATTTGAGTGATGCTATGTTTTCGTAAAATACATTTTTAAAATTTTATACAATACAAAAGGTGCGAAAAAAGTATTGAGTTGTGAAATTCAAGTAATATTCATCTTTATTTTAGTAATTTATCGGTTAGTTTATAAATTTCAGAAACTTATAAGTTTATGTTCACATAACAAATTTAAAATTTATTAGCATGTTAAATAAGTATATTATGTGAATGTGCCGTTTCAAAAAAAAAAAGTATATTACGTGGATGCGAATTTGTACGATCATAGAACTTATTAACTTAATAAACTTAGTTTTTTTTAATAATCTAAATTATCATCTTTCATATTTCAATTATACCCCTAACTCCATAATAATAACAAACAATAACATTAATAATATAACATGAGAAATTAAAAAAATGACAATATAATACCAATGCCCTTTTATATCATTTTATCACTAGCTTATCACCTAGTCCGCTAAACATTTACACTAAAATCATCTATTCTTATCGGTTAGTTTTGTTAAACAAAGTTTATGCCTTCATAAAAAATTATGAGATGTTAAATAGAAATCTGATGCACGTTCGTCTTCCAAACTAATTTCTATCGGATGCCTATTGTAAAAGTTCTTATCTATTGTTTCCTACCAATTTCTAGGAAATCCTTGATTAGGGGTGAAATAATTCCGTTGTTTTGTGCAATTGGTCTGCTCATAACTCCGTGCTTTTGTGTAATGAGAATGTCTTGACTCATTATATAAGCAATTTCATCAATACTTCAATTGCTCTACTCTCATAATCCTTTAAAGTATTGGAACACTCTCAATGTGAAATATATTTCAAATGCTATACGAGACATGTAGAGAATTAGATTTCTATTATCATTACATATTATCTTGTGCTTTTTTGTATACTGCACTGCATCAATAATAATAGTACAGTAGTAAATTAGTAATGATAGGTTGAAGCTTTAGCCATTTATAAATTGACCATTATCTACAATATTGGTTTTAAGAAGAGTATCTATCTAAAATAAATGGATGGTGTGGACAAAATTGTACTGATGTTGGGATATTTTCTAATTTTACAACCGTAGCTGTGTGGGGATATTTATGTGGGACGACATATTTTGCAAGTTGTCAGCTTTAAAAACTCCAAAACAGCATAATATATAATTTAGACACGAATATGTTGAATTTTTTATTTTTGGGACCCTTTTTATTTATTTCTGGTTAGCATTTCCTTTCTTATATTACATCTGGCCATCGCCTTTCAATGTCATCCTATCATCCGACCTACTCTTATCTATATTTTGTTTTTCCAAACTTGACATTTTTAACAACATTCATTTATATTTACTATGTCAACGTTAGTATTAAGCAGCCATAGTATTAGCACCACTCGTATAAAATATCTCCATCATAAATTAAAAGCTACTTCATTTTCCAATTAGAAGAGTAGTGCTCACTGTTCAACTTTATAAAACTACGTACATTTAGACCAATGATCTGGTCACACCGGCAGAGCCATTTAGATCCGGTCCAATTGGCCGATCAAGTTAGAAAAAACAATTGTTGGATCGTATATCAATAAGAGACAGATGTAACACAAGTTATCCAATTGATAAACAAACCTGGAAACCGCAACTATTTCATAATTTGCTCCAAAGCACACCACTCCACACTATCATACGCCTTTTGAATGTTAATCTGAATCATACATCGAGGAGAAATACGCTTTCGTCCATAACTTCGAATTAATTCCTGAGCAATAAATATATTATCATGTATTACCTTCCTCGGATTGACTGCCATCCCCTACATGATTGATTATTGTTCTCAATCTCTTTGTAAGTATCTTAGAGATGATCTTATACAAGGTTGTACAACAAGAGATTGGTCGATACTCCTCATAGTTTGTGCATCACTAGATTTCGGAATCAAAGTTAGTTTTGTACCTTTATTTGTTCTTAATAATATTTTGACCCAATTTTGATCAATTTCTTAAAGAATGTATCCTCAGTGTATCGGACATGCCGCGCTAGTATATTCGATATGCGCATTTCAATTCTTAACTATTTACAAAATTGCTTGATATGCCATGGTGTATACGATGTGTCAAATATCGAAATGAAATGAAACATATCTAAATACTTATGTGTTTATTGATTGAATGTGAAAACCTGTCCATAAACCCTACAATTATGCCCTTAGTAATACTTGAGGGCAATTCTTGTGCTTCGATCCTACAATTACAAGGATAATTACAAGCGAAATGAGTCGTGCATTAATCTCTGTCCTATGAATTCTCCTCCAAGAAGCTTAATCCATATATATATGAATTTGATTGTGAGGCTAAGAAACCCCAAGGACAAATGGAATTCTTCTAAAAAATCAAGATTTTCTTAACACATGAATATCAATACATCTTCTACCTAAGTGTTGAACACAGTCCCCTAATTGCACACATATACCAATGAATTGTCGATTTTTTTTATTGTATGATGAAATTTGATCAGAAGACCTACTCTAAGGACATAGCAGTTGTACCAATTGGTATTGATTTTGTACTTCTTTTAATCATTTGTACGGTTGTACGTGAATCACACGACTTTGGCCGCCCCTCCTCTCTCTCTTTCATTTATACGAACGTACGTGAACCCGAATTCGATTCAATAAATTTAAAATTGGTCCATCATGATCTGATATGTACGGATTCAAACCAATGATTGACCGGTTTGAATCGAACCGGACCAACTGCCTGGTATACCTAAAAGTTTCAAGATGAATCTTAAAACCAGCTTCTCAATCGTTTATTAGTAACTCAAAGTGTTCTAACCTCTTTAAAAATTCAATTCCTACTATTTGGCTGAAGGCTACTAAGTAAACTAAAAGGGTCGAAAACCCTAAAATTGTGTGTTGTCCCAACTCCGAGCCTGAATTTTTAAAGATGAAGTAAGTTATAAGTTTCTAACCAATAAAGCAATAAACGGTAGCTTAAGTATTACTAGTATTTACTTTTGATATCGTTGGTAATCCGTAATCGTTAACCCTTAGTTTTTTTTAATATTTAATATTGCAATATGTGATTGGTTTCTACTAAAAAAACCTTAGGTTAATATTTAATTTTTTTAATCAACTTAAAAAGGGTTTTTCTTTTTTCTTCTAACTTAGAAGTATGAAAGTTGATTAGTGGGACATTGGTAAAAGAAAAAACGTGACCGTACAAATAGGGGGCGGATGTAGCAGTTACTCAGTTTACAATTTATTAGAACCAGAAGAGCACACCAGAAATTATTTATTTTTGACCAGCTGAAAAAGCGTCCTCAGGTCAGGTGGCATCAATCTACGCAACATTAATTAATTTACATATAAATAAATAAAATTAAATAAACAGGTAATGGGGCGCCAAACCACTAAAACTTCGAAACGTGTCGAGAAACTAATGGAGCGAGTGTATGCCAAACGAGGGAGTGGGATTGTATTGACGAAAATGGCAAAAGCGAGAGAAAAAGCGGTGGGGTATACAATACCAAGGCACGTGTCGTTGCCTCTCTTTTATTCTCAGCCACAAGACTCCATCCATCTCTCGATCCTTCCCTTGACAAAAACCCTTTTTCTCCATTTCCCATTAATATTTCACCTATTTTCACTATTTAATTAATTCATTTAATTCCTTTTTGCCTGTTGACGTGGCGTGCCCTTTTGCTTTTTCTCCTCCACCATAAGAGTTGGACAAACCCAAGCACAGTTTTCTTTGCTTCTCATCTTAACCTCTCTACTTCTCATTTCTTCTTCTCCTTCTCACCTCAACAAAGCTCTCTTGCTTGATTCTTATTGAATCAGTCAGATCTTCACTTCTTCAACTCAAACTTGGAGAGACTGGAACGTGCTCTGCAGCCATGACTATACAGGTTTGTGGATCCTTTTTCATCATTTTTCTGCTTGATTTGTTCGTCTCTGTTGCTCTGTTTATGGAATCGGACTGTTTATTTACCTTTCTATTTAGTGTTATGTATAGATTACTTTTAGTAAATGTGCAGATTTGGTGATTTAAAAGTGGTTTATTGTTAGATTGTGGTAGAGATTACTACTTCTTACCTAATATATGTTTGCTGTGAGATCGGGAAATTGTTCAGTTGTCAATATCAATCTGAGAATTTGAGATACTAGTAGTAATTTTCAACCTTTCTGTGAAATTTGGAATCATTATGTTTTGGAAGGTATATTCGTTTCCAGTTTGAGATTTTACTTTCCCCTTTTGTATAATAGTACTCCTACTAATTTTGGTAACATAGGAATCAATCATACCCGAGTATGTAACTGAAAGTCTGATTTGTATTTTAGAGATATACAGATCTGAAATGTTAGGCTGAAGGATCATTTCATTTTCGCACATCTATAGTTGGAACATTTTAAGGCCATAAGTCATAACACTTTATTAATGGTATTTGTTTATTCTACTTCAGGAACATGGTATGATTGAGTGTGATTCTACTCGGTTTTCAAGTGATGAGAACACATCAGAATTTGCTGCTAAGGGTGCTCTGTTGAAAGAGCAGCTTGCTGGAGATGACTCTGCTCCAAAGGTTGGTTAGAGTTGCAATTGAATTTCAATACATCAAGAGTTATTTATTAAAATATCCAAATTCGAACTTTATCTTGACCTTGTTTACGAATTCCGATTGATTAGGCGCGAAAGCCATATACGATAACCAAACAAAGGGAGAGATGGACGGAGGAAGAGCATAAGAAGTTTCTCGAGGCATTGAAACTTTACGGTCGGGCGTGGAGGAAAATTGAAGGTACTAATTGAAACAGATTGCTTTAGCTTTAGTAGCATTTTCTAGTATATTATGCATATCCTGAGATGTTATACCTGTTGTTTACAGAGCATGTGGGTACAAAAACTGCGGTGCAAATCAGAAGCCATGCTCAAAAATTTTTCACCAAGGTTTCTGCTCTTATTCCAGTACCATATTCTGCCATTATAACTATATTCTGCCTTTTTGAGTAAGTCATATCTTCTATGACTATTAAGGCATGTAAAACTGTTTAAATGGCAAACTTCTTAAGGTTTATTGCGGTGATATTGAACTTTCTCTGTTATGTATAGGTTGTGCGCGAATCTAATACTGGTGATTCGAGCCCCGAAAAACCCATTGAAATTCCACCACCAAGGCCTAAGAGGAAACCTATGCATCCCTATCCCCGTAAGCAGGTTTCCGCACCCAAAAATGGAATCACAATTCCTGAAAAAATCATGTCTTCGTCTGTCAGTCTGTCCAAACTGGAGAATCAATCTCCAACATCTGTGTTATCTGCAATTGGATCAGATACCACGGCTGGAGAAGACACCTGTGTGCTAAATGCTACAGAGTCTGGAACCCTTGACATGTCAATTGAGGCTAGATCGCCCACACATGCCCATGAGTATGAACTTTCGAGCTCTGATGAGCAAGTATCTGAGGTACTAGTTTATTTCAATTGCAGTACTAAATATGAAGTATATTTAGAAATTAGAACTTGTCTTAACTGACATGGTTATTCTTCTTTGCTTTTTTCAGAAACCTGATCTTTCGACGCAAAACACTGATCTTGATAAGCAAGATTTGAAAAGATCAACTTCATCATCCTTGAAGTTGTTTGGTCAGACATTATTAGTGAAGGATACTCAAGAATCTTGTGACTCTAACATGGATTCATATAAGACTGAGTCATTAGATAGGAGTGATGAAAGTTGTCTATTTCCTTGGATGGTTACGCCTCTCTCTACTACGAGTGATTCTGAGTGTATGGAGAATACTGGCTCAGGCGGTGCTACTGATCCCTATGAGGTTCCCATGTCATGGTTAACACTGTGTAGTGGTGCATCACTTCCGACTATGGAGGTGCACAATCCAACTCCCGTCAAGGCTCAGCGATTGTATGAACAAAGAGAGGGCTCTTCCAGTGGGTCAAATGTTGATTTGGCTGAATGCTCCTTTGAAAGGAAGGGGAAGATTGAGATATTGTTTTCCTCTCATAAATTAAATAAGAGAATCTCTGCTAACTCGATAGATTGCCGGAAGGGCTTTGTCCCGTACAAAAGATGCTTAGTGGATAGAGATTCCACCACTTCATCATCAGAAACTGTTGAAGTGCAGCAGAAACAACGGTTTCGCCTCTGCTTGTAAGGCATTATACGGTAGGTGTAAAAACCGTGACTAGTTGACCTGTAGTGATGGTATCCGCTCAATTAACTTGGATTGCTTGGAGAAAGCCAGATGCAAAAAGCCAGGTCTATTTATGACATTGCACAATGTGTCCAGTTTATTCATGATGTCTTTAACTAGTGGGATCGTTTTATCTTTGTTACATTTTTGCAATCTGTGACCTGTTATCTGCGAGAGAAGTCATATTTTGCTGTAAAGTTTTTCCCTCAAAACCGAGTGGAAACTTTTCAGTTGTCCATGTAAAAGGTTGTGTAGATTTCAGAAGGGGCTCAAGTTTTGTTGTACTTCTCTGACTTCAATGGTGGTGTAATTTTATTTGGATGTTCTCAGATCTTTTCTACTCTACTCTTGTACATGTAACAGTTTTGAGTTTTGACTGGACCGTTCGAAGTGAAATAATATGAAATCGTTGCTCCATATGCTTGCGTGTTACCTCTGCGAAAGCTGTTTTATCTCATTGTTTTTAGAGATGCTCATACTCACCTTTATTTAAGTCAATTTTGTAGAGGATCTGTTACTGCCTTCATTTCCATTTGCCTCATATATGTCAGGTAGTACTGCAAATTCTTTTGTCATGAATGCGATGCGAAATGTAAACACTCAAGCACAAGAAAAGTGAACATATCATATTTAACAATGTAGATTCTATTGTAAGACACAGACATTTCCTCCATTACCATTACAGTATCTGTGCGACACAACTACTTTTACAACAACACAAAACTGCTAACCAAAGTTAGCTAATAATACTTGATACAGATAGGATAATCAAATTCCAAAAGTTAAATGCAGGAATTCTAAGAAAAAACATAAATAAGGCATTCCCGGCCCCAACATATGTGGGCATGATGTGAGTTTAGTGTAGATGCTAATCTATCAAGTCAGGTGAGAACAATTGAGAGCAGCTTTGATCTTTTGGATTGTGGAGCTTATAAGAGTGTTCGCAGTGGCCACAGACTCCATTGACAGTTGCTTTGTTAGTGCACTGCAGCACACAAGTATCTGAAAAGAAACTGTGAGCAATGAACCACTGGAGCTACTTGTGGATGAACTGCTCGAAGATCCTTGTCCGTTATTAGCTCGGCCATCTGGAGATATCACGAATCCTGAAGGTAGGATTGGCACACTATCGGCATCTCCACCATTGACAATTGACATGATGGTCTGGAGATCAGTTGGAGCGTAAATCATCATAGCTCCGATTTCGTCGATGCTGCTCTCTTGAAGCACCAACATATTGGACTCTTTTTTTGAAAAAGGCTGGGCAACATAAACATTTTTAATACAATATATATATATATCAACTAATTAAAACATTAAGATACAACTATAATCTTGACCAGAAGTATCTATAATCATAGGAAGTGTATCCAATAAGAAATTGCATATAACTTTTTCAAAGCAAACACTAAGGACTATAAAAACTTAAAAGCTGCATTTGGGACAAATAATCTCGTAAGATATAAAATAATTTGCACTTAATGTGCCCAAGGTCATTCAGTGCTAATTTGGACTGGTCTACTGAACATGGACACTCTTTTGAGTTCTCCAATTTTCTCCAAAGCATGAAAATATTTACAAAATTCAGTTTGAACCAGATATATAGTTCCTATGGATAATATGCTAAAGTACTATATAGGTCAAAGCCATAAAACTGTATTTAATTACCTGGACTATGGAGATGCAGTTTCCATGATGTGTCCCAGTTGCGATGTGAGCAATTGTATGGACGGGATTATCATTGGCTAGTACATCCCACTGCAGTAGAATGCATCTAATGTTAAATGTCTAGCGTTTTTCAAATTAAAGAAAATTAAGTATTGTAGATAGTTTGAGTATGTGCTAATTGTCACGAGGAATCAAGGACTACACCTGAGCTCTCTCTTTATCATCTTTGAAAAATTCAAAGAGATTTACATACGAAACTGGAAGCCAGAGAGAGGCCGATGCACTAACTATAAAGCCATCGGGCTGGCCTTGCCCACTGCTTTTCTGCATAGTGATGCGGACACCACTATTGTCAAACTCCGTTAAACTTGGATAGTCAAGTTTAGTTGACATGCTCAAAAATTCAAAGAAGTTCTGCACCACTCTATGCGAAACCTTCATTAAGTTTCTCCAACCTTCAGCAGTGTCTATCACGACAAAAAATAAATAAAGAAATAAATAAGCAGAGAGAAATAGAAATGTACATGTGAGCTTAATCATAAAATGGTATTTTCTTAGCATGCTTAATAATAAAAAATTAATACCCCCATAAGGTTGATGTTTAGGTGTTGTTAGGCCCATTGAGAAAGTGACTCTCTCGCATGCTATCCGAAGACTAGCAATCCATCTTGTCGCTCCATATGCAAGAGAGCCGCATATCAGTTCTCTATATAGACGATGCGTGGATGGCTTATCGTCAACTTGAACGTGTTCAATCCACGTTATCTATCATGAGAAACAATGAAGTCACAAACATGTCGCAAAGCTAAGCGCAAAAGAAAATCGAGGCATCAGAATTATCAACTGTTAATCACTTGAAATAAACAAAAGAAACAATTGAGTTTTGAAAAATTACAAAATAAATAAAGAAGTTATAGATATAATCCATCCTATAAAGGTAAAGAAAACCAAAAGTTTTGTTCATGGACGTGCTCAATCACTTTGTCAATAGAAAACTCACAAATGAATTCCCATTTGCTAGATCTTGAATCATACACCCAGAGGGAAGCTTCCAGGAATGATTTGGAGCAGCATCCTGGAGTTCTTTCATAAAATCATATGATACATCTACCATCATCCAAGTGTTTGAATTAACTGGTTGACAGAAGCGAATAAAGATGAACTCTCGAGGAGCCACAAGAGGTGACAAAATGTGCATTTTTTCATACATCTGCACCAATACAATCACTTTCAGTATCATTATGACATGACATCATGGTTTCGCATAAAATAAGGTTTAGAATGGCTTACCAAGCGCAAAGAACCACCGATGCTTCCAGTATCCAATATTGCAATGGTTTTTGCTTTTGTGACAATGGTAGGAAGTGCATTCTTCCATTTATTCTACAACATTGCAGAAATAAGTTTTCATTATGGACCAATCTAATTAATTAAGTGGGAAACATGTGATAAAACCATAGAATAGTAAGTAATAAGAGGTAATACCTCATCCAGAAACATTTCAATCAGATGTATTGGATCCATTGCCACCTCGCCTGAATCTTTTGATGATTCGGTGCAAGCTCTCGCAGTATTCAAATAATTTCGTTTTGGGAAAAGCTTCGCATAATGATCAGAATTGAGCAAATATCTGCCATCGGTTCCAGATTTGATCCATAGAGGCTCGTTCGAGCGCAAAAGCTCAGCAAGTTCGCCCATGGCAGCAACCGCAGCACCAATTATGCTAGATCTTTCCACCTGTATTTGGCTAGTTGCATATAGTGATGTAGGATTCACGGAAGAGCTAGGCACGTGTCCATGATCAATGGGAGAGCTAACTCCAACCCCTTCATGAATAAAATGATTCCCAGCCATGCTTGAGGATGGCTCAATTCCAGATGTAGACATCATTGGTTTGCTCATACAATTGGAAAAATAGCTCATTTGCTGCTCACACTGAAAAGTTGAATTCATATGTACATAAAAATTTGTCCAAATAAAGATGTTCATTATTTACTACATATGAAAATAAAAAAAAATCTACGCGAACACACTAGCTAGTACCCTAGTGATGCAACCATCGCTTCATTTATTAATCATTCTGCACTGTATTTTGAACCAGTCTAGCGCAAAGTATGAGGGTACTTATTGCAATTACTAGAAATCAGGCAACATTCTACCACATAAACAATAGTCATGTAATGTATTTGAGTAGTTTATGGAACTCTCAATAGTGTGAGGTAATGGCACCATATATGCGAAAAATTTGGTGAAACGATAGTCAAAGTTTACCCACTAAATAAAATTGCATGACATAATAACCAAACATCCCATTTAATTGAAGTTTAATCCAATTAAAAGTGTAGATACTCTGTAATATTATTACTAAATATTCTAACTAACCTTTGCAACCCAACAATGAAGTTCCGTCATAAGTTGCAATAGTTCATTTAAAGTAAGATAGAATACGTATATTGTCTTTATTTTATAACAAAGATGAACGACATGTAAAAAAAGAAACTTGTATGGATTTGTAATTGTCACCTTTTCTTTTAGCCACACATTCTCCATTTTCAGTGTATGTATGTTGTGCGGTTTCTCCGATTCACTGTTTGAACCACCGCAATCTGGACATAAGGCACATTTTAGCCTCTCCCGCATCACAATATTCTCGCAGCGAAGTTTTTCATTCTCAGACCTTAAGGTATTGTTGTCTGCTCTGCTATTCTGAGTCTGATTCATATTTCACAAAATAATAACTTCAGTTAGATAAACGTAAATGATTATGAAAGGTGAAACGAGTCTCATTTAGACACCCTTAATTCTTTTAACAAGTAGAAGTACTACTACTAGCCCAAACTTATCTTCCCAGTTCACTATTCGCATTACGATCACTATTCACATTACGATTTTGGAAATATAATTAAAAAATGTAATTTTACATTTTTAAAAAAATCTAATAAAATATTATAAATTTAAATTGGTTGGCATTTAAATTTATTTTAAGAAAAGGGAAGTAGGCCAAAAGACCTTGAAAATTTTATTTTGTAAAATAATGCATGAATAATGTAATTGTATATCACCTTTGTCTGGGTCCTCTTATTTTGAAACCAAAACTTTATCTGCTTGGGGTCAAGTCCTAGGTCCCTACTCAATTGTTGCCTTTGAATTTCATCCGGGTGAGGGCATCCTTTAAAATACCTAAAAACATGCATATCAATAAATCAGAAACTCCAAAATAAAATGAAGTAAAAGCAAGAAGAGATAGGGGCCTCTATATATGTATTTGGATTAGATCAAGATCCACACAAAAATTCAAGAAACTATCAGAGTATGTTTTAACCACCGAATGAGAAATATTGAACCATTGAAACGACTACGTATGGCTAATGAGTGATGACCACGTGGTGATATTGATCCCAGATATGATTTATGCATGTCATCGAATAATAGGAGTTAAAAAGTGATTTTATTCCTTTATCATCATGAGTCAATGGTGGTATCATACTTATGTAATCTCATAAAATTAAAAGAAGAAAAAGAAGATTTGATAGACATTTATTTTGAAAATGAGAAGGCATGTTAATTAATATATGCTCAAAATACTTGATTTATTAATGAAAATGAAAAGGTAAACTGAAACAAGAGAGGAGCCAAAAAAACATAGGTTCATCTCGAGTGAAAATTCAATAAAAAACGCTGGAGTTGAAGAGTTTACGCTTCAAGTTGCTGGATTTGGTCAGCAGAGTGACGATGGAATTTGCCTTTGCCCTGATGACAACTGTTGCCTTCATTGCCAGATCCACTTCCTCCATGCCCCAAATCCATCTTCAATACTCAAAGAAAAAGAGTTGTTCCGGTTCCTAACATCAGAATTACACAATGATAATTAAATAAGAGAATGAAGACAACAGTTTTGGGTAGTGATGGAGGTGCAGTTTCTTCCGTATTAGATGTTTGAAATATGAGAAAAATAATGAAATGGACAGGCAGGGGAAGGCTCACTTTCTATTGTTGAAGCTTGCAACACAGTGATATGTAATATATACAAAGTTCTTTTTTTTCATATATATATATGTGTGTGTGTGTGTGTGTGTGTGTGTGTGTGTATAAAAATATAAAATGAATGACAAGTTTTCATAAAATGGATATCAAGGAGTTAAGGAAATACTTTGTCTGAAAAAACAAGAAGATATATACATGAATAGGGTATGACTTAATCATGCAAGTGATGAAACACAATTTGCCATATGATATACATTGCTTATTCAATGGAGAATTTAAATACCTCTAGATTATGCTGCCAATCTTCAGCATAGAACAATTAAGAGAAGATGAATGAAATAATAAAAATTGTTTTGCAGAAGTTTTCGCCCTTCTGTTAAATAGCATAGGTGGGAATGAAGTATTCAAGTAATCATGCTTATGATCATAAATGGAAGGTGTTGGAAAATTTGTAATATTTGTCCAATATGGATTCTGTTCATAAGTAGGGTACGAACCTAGACTACAATTATCAATAGATTGCCATTCATGGCATTGGCTTTTCAGGTAGCATATTGACTCAAGAATCATGCTTTAAATAGTATAACCTTTATTATTATCAGAATCTGAAATTAATTGAGAAAATCCTTGATTATTTCATGGAAATTGTTTCGAATGTGACATAATCAAACATCATTAATTACGTCCATATCAATAGTTGCATTAGCTCCCTTTATACTCCCCCCGGCGAAAAAAACGCCAAATCTCTACCCATTTTGACATCTTAGTGTTTCCGGGTGTGTAATGCTAAATAACAATTTACGAATACAACAAAAAATGAGATAGTGATAAATGTTTTTTTTATCATTTCAGATAACCTTAAAGATCTTAGTCAAGCAATATCAGTCTACTTAATTACGTGGAAGACTAATAAGACAAGACCGGTGAATCAACCTAAAAATGTAAAGACTGATTTCCAATGCGTCCATCCTTTATAGTACGGGTCTATAATGTCGCTTAATGAAGACTAGTACTTACTTTTATTCATCTCTTCTCGATCTCTACTGAGTTTTTTTGTTGATGTCGTTACCCGGCCGAACCATATATATATCTTAACTTCTTTTTACAAGATTTCATGATAATTTCCTTATCTGGCATTTGCCTTTCCCCTGATGAGAACTGTTGCCTTCATTGCCAGATCCACTTCCTCCATGCCCCAAATCCATCTTCTATACTCAAAGAAAAAGAGTTGTTCCGGTTCCTAACATCAGAATTACACAATGATAATTAAATAAGAGAATAAAGACAACAGTTTTGGGTAGTGATGGAGGTGCAGTTTCTTCTGTATTAGATGTTTGAAGTATGAGAAAAATAATGAAATGGACAGGCAGGGGAAGGCTCACTTTCAATTGTTGAAGCCTGCAACACAGTGATATTCCCAGTCTAGCTAGAAAAGTTCATCATCGAATTCGAAACTGTTAATTAGTTGCTCTATACCACATGGTATCTTACCTGATTGTAATATAGACTCTGCATGTGTTGTTTAGTGCCCACGCTAAAAGATACCAATGAGTTGCCACATGATCAACTTGTAACAAGTGTTTTCGATGCATAAACAGGTGGTTTAGGAGTGCTTAAACAACATACCGTACTGTCTTGGTATGGCGGAGAGATTAAAGAAACTTTATTGTCTGGTGTTCTGAATGTGCCTTGACCTAAGACTGGTTTTATTGCTCTTGAAAATCTATAAATTTGAGTTAATATAGAAGCTGGTAGCACGACATTGTTTCATCTTCATAAAATTGGTTTTGTTTCATGTCTGGAGTTTCATATTTTCGACACTAATTCCATATTGTCCTTGATATATGTGCAAATATGTATCAAGATATAGGTTATGCATGCTCATATTAAAGTGGTTGATGTTCTCAGATATGAAATCCAGTTTATAAAAATGAACATGAGTTTATTGAAGCACCGAATATATGCATTGAGAATACATGAAACTTATTGGAGCTTATCTAATTTTCATTTCAATTTATCTATCATGTGTTGAACTTACTAGTTTTAAATGTTACTGCAGTTCTTAACAAAGAATAACTTCTAAAGTGTTGTAATTTGAGACAGGCCGTGTTTATCCTACTAAGCATGTTGTGTAAGTGTATACTATCTTCCGATTTGCTGTAACACTAGAATATTAACTAACTTCATTAGACGGCATGGCTGATTTTCAAAAGCTACAGAACAACAAAATTTCTACATGTGTATTTTCCATAAATATGTGAAGTGATGCTTCTCTACAGGTTAAAGCTCTCAAAACTTTTAGAGTGTACGAATGGAATGAGTTTTCTTATCTATATTTTCGATATAAAATGTGCAAAAGGGTTGTGATAACATTTTTGGCATGTCATTCATTGTTCATGAAACTCCTCTATCACTTGATTCACTTTCAATAATGTGCCTCTGAATTATGTTTATGCAGTGATTAGTGAAGGTCGTGTATTATTGAGAGGTTGAGCCCATTTGGAGTTCTTAATTGATCTGATAACCATATGAAGTACAAGTTAATTGTAATAACTGAGGTGAGAGTGATTTCGTATCAGTTTTAAATGTAAATTCACTTTATATGTGGCAATGTATTGTGGCCGAACCAGACCAGAGAACTGTAAATCGAGTTCGTTGTTAGATTCTCTTTAGTTTAGATCACATTACCACTGACCTAATCTGCATTGGCTGGTTCACCGGAGTTTTGAGTGTCTCCGTTATCATAGAAGAAAGGGAGTTCTAATTCTATAATAAGCGGATCTTGCGATCTCTCGGTCATCATAGAAGTTTTGGTTGGGCAAATTTTGAAGAAAAATTTCCCCTGGATTTGTTAATTGGATCTCATGGACAAAGAACAATTACAAAAGAAGAAGATGGCGTTTCCGGTGGACCTACGGCCCCTGGTTCATACATGATACATGGTAATCTCTATTCTCTGTTTTCTTAAAACTTTGGATTTTTCTTATACTCCAAGTCTCCAACTATTGTTTGATTCAGAAGGCACTTGAATTTAGGGATTCATGTATTGCACAGTGTACTTAACTATTATAGATTGGTTTTTAGTTTGATGTAAGTTGATCATAGCTTTATTTTTGCTGGTTCATGGCCCTGATTTGAAAGACTTCTACTGCAGCAAAAATGTTATACTTTTCTGCAACCGTTTTTCTTAATCTATGTGACCAAATGTTCTAATTTTGTTGAATATTGCATGTCTCCAACTTGATACATAAACTAATATTTTATTATTATTTCTTAATCCGAGATAAAGTAACTATTAAGTAAGTTTGTTATGGAACGGAAGGAGTAGTAGTTATCAGGTTTTAATCTTCGTTTAGTTTCAGCACTATATGCACGCGGTTATATGTCGAGAAATGGGCACCATTTGTGAAGGTTAGATTCTCTTTTGAAATCAACTTATTTGAGAATAATTTTGTTATATTCATGGTGGAAAAGTAGAGCATAGATTTCAATGGATAAATCAAGTTCATTCCATCAATGAACACATGTGATCTTGGTATATATTTGACAGCATGTGTTTCAGTAATAAACTTCCATTAGTAGGCAAATGAGAAACTTTTTGTTGTTTGTACAATGTAGGAACTTTCTGTGATTGTGGCAAGGGGAAGAGATAATATATAATACCACGCGATCATGAGATCTTACCTTGTTGTAGAAACTATTCAAAGGCAAGAGAATAGTTCCATGCTTGTTAGAACTTTTGGCAAGAAATTCCATAACATTAGTATTTGATCTGGAATTCATTTGTATGCTTCATTTTGTTTGATTGCTCACAATATTATAACATAGCATCTTTGTTTTTGCATGATCAGGGAAAATATTTGTCACATCGTTAAGTCGCCTGCTAATGTATCATGGAAGATTTCAAAACTATTTGTCACATCGTCCAGTCTATATATGTAGCAAACATGTGTGTTTCACCGACTTATTGTCTCTTCATTGTTTCTGATTCAAGTCCAATGTAGATGTGTTATAATTGTCAGAATTTCTGTCCCTCATTCATTAACAGTGCCTTTTGTAATACTTAATTACCTCAAAATTAATCAAACGAAAGAAGAAAAATACCAACAGTTGAATAAAAAAACTCATATTCCTCACATCTATACGCTTACGTCCCTTTGGTTGCCTTCTGCTGCTTGGTTGCAACTCATACAAGGACATGCCAGTAATAGCTTCTTCTACTGGTACCAGGACTGAAACGTTAGGTTTTATTACACTTTGACATACTGAAGAAATCAGACTTTTAAGTAGTTCCAATGCAAGTTCTTTTTCTGGATCGGCAAGCAACAGCTTGAAACTTGTCCTTTTTCCTCCGAACACAAGTTATAAATTCAGGAAACTTGGTCGTGGTCATATCCGCTCTTAAAAGATCAGATTCTTGATTCTGGGGTTCTTTAATTTCTGTGACATCACATGTAGAACTAACTCGTTTTGTTTCTTCATGCAGTCTTCTCAAATCAGAAGAAGGGGTTAGAGTTTAGAAAGTTACGAACCTCTGACTCAGAGATTATAGCAAACTCAACAAGTCTCCTTGAACGCCTGGCCTTGGAATATGATCAAGTTTTAGAAACTTCTTCAATGACAACCTGTTCTAAATCTACTTGTGCCTCAACAGTTGCTAAATTAAGTTCCCTGTCTTCTTCATCTATCCTATTGGGAGTATTCTGTAATCTCAACAAACACCTCAATGTCCTGGACAACAGCTCATGCCCTCTAAGCATCATACGATCACACCGTTTCTTTGGCTCAGACACTACATGCAAGTGCTTCAGGAAACTTTTAGCCTACTCATAATTTAAAGAGAAGTGTTTAAACATCCCATTAGAAGAGTTCCCAAGTAGAGGAGTACTATGTTATGACTTACGGGGCAGCACAATCAGGCAATGGTGGATGAGATTTGCAAAGGTCTCAAGTGATGCATGACTATAAACAATCGCTTGCTAATACCATATCTTCGAATTGGACAGGATCCATGGTCGATTAAGGGCGATTACATAGCCATAACTACATGTATGTAATGGTGGAAATTTAGTAAGTGTTGAGTAGCTCCATGTATGCTTGAGATTTCTAAGTAATAGTGCCTCGTAATGCCTTCAATGACATTGTATGATTCGTTATGCATGTTATTGATGATACATGTCTACAAACGGTGTGATCACTACCTACGTCTATCACTTGTTAACATATGAATAAATCATGCTAATATGACTACTACCTACTATCAACCGCTTATCTCTATATTTGAATCTTGTTAGTATTTATCTCTATTATTTTATTGTTAGTGTTTACTATTTGAAATCGTATTATTTCATCACAAACTATTTCCAACTATTTGTTATTGATTGATTAAGTAGAAAGTAAATTAGGAACATCTTAGTTAAATCCCTAGAAATCGACACTCGAGTTAGCTTGCCATTACACTAAGTTCTGTGTGATTTAGAGTTAGCTTGGCTTGAATATAAATTTATTTGGTGAGTGCTCAACGATCGTTCATCAAATTGGCGCCGTTGCCGGGGATTTAACTCCTTGAACTTATTTAGTTTTAGTTTATTCAATCATAGTTAGTTTATTTTCTGTTTTTAAAAGTTCAAGGGCCTTTGGACTTTTTTTCATGATCGGAAATGCCTCGAGTGACTTTTCTTTTATAGGATATTTTATCTGGAAATCGAGCAAAATAACATTTCTCCTCATCACATATTTCAGTTTCGAAAGGATCTCTGCGGTTCTCATTACCATGAATCGGAACCGAGTTGAGATGGGTCGATCACTCGCGAATGATCTGAAAGAATAGATGGATCAATTGCAGAATGATCAAAAGAATGTTGTGGGGAAAGGTCCCACTGAGACTCCTCAAAGCTTACATGTCCTTAACGGGATACATCCTTTTTCTTTTTCCTCGTGCTTGATTGGTGCAAAAATAATCTTTTTGTACAACCTAGATTTTGTTCAATTTATTCTCACATCCATCTTTTGTCTTAATTAGATAGGTGTGTATGCCAAATACTCGTTCTTCTGCTGAAGTTTTATTGCCTATTGTTCCTAAAGTTGATCAATTTTACCACAAAAGGAGGAAAGAGCTCGACTTCGATTCCATACATAGACGAGGAGATTGTGTTTTCTGAGGGAAACGATAAATAAAATTCTGAAGGAGGAACCTCTACTCAACTAGATATGGCGCAAGATAATACTCAGTTGAAGGCATTGATCCAACCCTCTGTTGGATCTAAGAGACCAGCTATTGTCCTAAACCCGGCTATTAGGAACTTGGAGATCAAGAATCACATGTACCAACAATTGCCAAAATTCGATGGCATGCCTAATGAAGATGTGATGGGATTTCTAAGGGAGATTGAAGGTTTTAGTCGCCATCTACAAAAGCCAGCTGAAGGTGTAACCGATGATGATTTGAGGATCGATGAAGGTGTTTAGCTTGGAGTTTAATGGTAGAGCTAAAATCTGGCTTGGCTTTTTAGATGAAAAATCCCTTAACACTTAGGATGAAGTTTTTGCCAAGTTCCGATCATGTGAGTAGCCTACATGTTTGGCAACATGCTCCGAATTGGTTAGAACATTTTGTAAAGTCGGACTTGATCTACTTATCCCCGGCTTATAGCTAGCTAGGGGCCTTTTTTTTTGTAAATCCATGTAAACACTGATCCTCCATTTGCGTAGTATATTATCTATTATTAAAAAAAAAACTTTGTGTAACAATTATATAATTTTTTAACTTAAACCATTTTAAAATCAAACATAAACACTAATTGTTTTTGAAAATACTCATGGGTAGTGAAGTAGTATATAAATTTAAAAAAGTGAGATAGAGTGAGTAGCAAGTAGTACTACTGCTTGTCCCAACCAACCAGTAATTATATTTTAATAATTCACTCCATTATTAGAGTACTAGACTAGGCCTAATTGAATAGAGTTGCATTTTCTTCTTCTTTAGTAATAATATCTGCTTCGTTGCAAAAGCCCTGTTTCACCTACTCTCCTCTGTTTTCTTCTATATACTCTGCTCTATCTAACAATTGAATTGAATCATTTGAATGTCTAAGCAAACGACATAGACAGAAAGGAAGGAGGAAGGAGAAGAGAGAAAGCAAAATGAACAAGACCAAAATGCTCAAAATTCTACTCTCTCTCTTCACCCTAAACTCCATCTCTCTCTACCTCTACCTCTCATCATCCACCGACCACTCGCCTGAATATCCCACCACCTCTCACTACTCCTCCCTTAAACCCTGGCCACAATTACCCTCTTTCACCCCATGGTCCAGCTCCCCCAATCTACCCAGGCGTTCCTGCGAAGCCTATTTCGGCAACGGATTCACCCACCGGGTCGACCCGTTGAAACCGGACTACCACTCTCGCCGGAGGAATCAAATCCCCTCTTCCGGCTGGTTCACGTGCTTTTACAGCGAGACGTTGAAGACTTCGGTTTGTGAAGGGGGGAGGATCCGGATGGTTAGTGAGAGGATTGAGATGTCGAGAGGGGGCGAGAAGCTGGAGAGCGTGATTGGGCGTGAGGAAGAGGAGGAGTTGCCGGTGTTTGGAGATGGAGCATTTGAGATTGAGGTGAATAATGATAGATCCAGAGTTGGGGAAAAAATGGTGGATCTGGATTTTTTGGATAGGTTTATTGATCTCGGAGAGATTCAGAGACATACCACTCGTGATTTGATTGCTTCTATACGCTTGGTTCATTCAGATGATTTTACTTGCTCTCAGGTTTGTGTTACATTACATTACATCAACTTTTTCTTTTTTTTTTTTTCCTTCTTTTTTAATAAAAATGATGTCTTGTTAAATATTGCTTCTTGAATGGGATTACTTTTTGAAATGTGTGATTTGGATTTATTATGGTAAGGTAAAATATATAGGGAAGTTTTGGATTTTTGTAATGTGATCTTAGTTACTCAGATTTCACCTGGGATTATTAAATTAGATTAATAATGACAGGTTATCTTAAATATTAGTGCTACTGTTGTTCTTTAACAATGTTTATTTCATATCTGCTGGATCCCAAGATTTTGTCTAACTATATTATTCTAATGGTGGGTGTATAACCACTGTTCTGCTCTTCAAGAAATGGCTTCTTACTTGTAGTTTAGGTTAAAGTTTGCCCTCTCTAATGAATTTTGCTGGTTTGACTTCTGTTCTTCATGATATTCAGTTTGAAAGTTTTGTCTAGACAAGGTTTAGGCACAGTATGGTAAAAAAATTAGTTTAAAAATACATCATGTATATCTTCCATATGGTGGTGTGCAAAAATAAAGGAGTAACTGAAAAAGATAGATAATCACAATATCACATAACATCCATTTTAGATGTTAGTGCAAGGCTTCTGCCAACTTGTCTTGGTGATATTATGTACTTCTATTTTATATGAACTTCCGTGAAACTTTGATGTCAAAAGAATGTAAGTTCAACTGGTTAGTGTCAGCATTATGCAGTTGAGACCGGAGATTGAGTAAATGATTATGAAGACAGGTTTTAAATTGCATGGGTTGCTTAAGGATTCGAGATATATACCCAACTAGATTGTCTGGGATTCGTTGATTATTAGACTAAATTAAATTAATAATGATAGGTGACTTATTTGCAGACCGTCTTAGGTTCCTAGTTACCTTTACAATGTTTGGTATAGCAAATGGTATTCATTTCTGAAGTGCATTATTTGAAGTACAACGGACAGACTAGTATTTTGATGGCACAACCACTAGTCTACTATTCTTGCTCTGCTCTATAACTTACATGAACGCAAAGAGTTTCCTTGTATAAATCATGTTCTCCATTTTAATAATCTGTTTAAAAAATTTGAGTAGACCAGGTTTAGTAGTAGTTCATGTATTAAGTCAGGATCAATGCAAAAAGTTCCCGTACATAAATCATGTTCTTCATTTTGATATTCTATTGGAAAGTACTGGACCAGGTTTAGTAGTCGTTGTTGTATTAAGTCCGGATGCCAATAGATAAAGGCATGTATTTTGGTTTCAGGAAACATGAAGTCTTTCTTTCATATCGTCATTTATTATATTTCACGCTGGGTCTGCAAAAATTACTGCTTGAAGGGGGCATAGGCTAGTCAATCAGATAACATCCATTTTATTTGCTTCTTTCAACTTGTCTTGTGATATTATCCATTTATTTTAAGCATTAAACTTGGATGATAAAAGAAAGTAAGTTCCAACTGGTTTGTCTTGTCATCATGCTATTGAGACTGGAGAATGAGTAAACAGTTATGAAGCCTCTCTTCTTATGATGGAGTATTGAAGTTGTGTAGGAGGCTTAAGGATTTAGTAAGACATATCCTCACCCAAAGAAGGAAATTCCATAGATTGTTATCATTATTTTCTTGACTTATTTCAATTTCTCGTGATGTTTCTGTATAAACTGAGTAATAAGTTGAGAGGTGGTATAATTTAAACCATCCTGTCAACTTATTGGATCTCTTTCTTCTTTAACATTTTGCTGGATTATACTTGAAAATTAATATTATTGCAGTGGATTGAGGAGCCGACTCTTCTTGTTACTCGCTTTGAATATGCCAACGTGTTTCACACTTTCACTGATTGGTACAGTGCATATGTGGCTTCCCGAGTCACTGGCTTGAGCGACCGACCTCATTTGGTTTTCATCGATGGTCATTGTGAGGTATGCCTTCTTAGATGCAGTTTGTTCTCATATCATTGCCTTCTTTTAATACAAATTTCGATTGCATATTCTGATAATAGTTTTGTTGTTATTTATTTTATCTAGCAAGGGCATCACGTTACATAGATACAAGGTATAAGTGGACCATATTAGAAACATGTAAGATTCTGTTGTGTCAGGGGCGAACCCAGGCTTAGACTTACATTGGCCCAGCTTGAATGCTCATTAGTCCACCTTTATTAGTCAATGTAGCCAAATGGTGATGAGATCGGCTCATTTTCATTGGGCTAAATGTCCTAGGCCGGCCTCATATTGAAAAATTCTTTTTTTAAAGAAACAGTACTTATACTACCTCCTATCTTTCTTTTTTTTTTAATTTGATGTTCTAGGTTGTTTCACATTATTTTTTTCCATGTATTCCCAAACTATGGCCAGTTATAGCTCTCTATTGACCTAAGACTTGCATTGAAAAACTAGGGTGCTATTGGAAAGTTATAGGTCAAACCAACATCATATATTTTGGATAAAGCCTAATTTTCTAAAACATCAAATATATAAAGATAGGAGGGATAATAAGTTTTCTTTTTTGTTTCTTTCAAATGGGCGGGCTGGAGCACAAACCTACCTTTCGCCCCTGGTATGATCCTCCTTTATCTAGGATGTGAGTCTTATTGCAGTTCTTTGATCAATTTGATTTTGATGTTGTGCTTGTGCCTCATTTGCTTGTAGATGAGGATTCATGCATGTGAAGGGCTAAAACCTACTCTGATTGATTCCCATCAAAATTTGCATCTCATTAAACTTATGAGACATTAGTAATTAGATTAGAGTCACACATCCATATGAAGAGCAAATCCACTATGCCTCATCTTGGCTTCAGTAGGGAAGGTTGGCTTATACTGTGTGCAGCCTTAGACAAGGATCTCTACTATTTGCTTCTTGTGTCCTTGTCATTAACTGGCAGAGTTGGGCAGATTAATGATGTTACTGCTAATCATGTAAGACCTGGAGCGTTTAAATTAGTTGATATTGTTGTTCATATTTGGCATAGTTTTCAATTGACCTCTTTCTTTATCATGTTGACTCACATAGGAATGATTCACTGCAGCCAAAAAAATTATGTTGAATGTGGACGCGTATCTCTTTCCACTAATGTGTTCATTGGTTCAAGCATGTGCATGCCTATGTTTGATCGATAATGTTGCTAAATTGATCTACATTTTTCACTGTTGAAGTAACCATTACCTTGTTTCCTTGTCACTAAGCAGACTCAGCTAGAAGAAACATGGAAAGCATTGTTTTCAAGTCTTACCTACGCCAAGAATTTCACTGGTTCGGTCTGCTTCCGCCATGCTATTCTTGCCCCACTGGGATATGAGACTGCTTTTTTCAGGGGACTCACAGAAACTATCAACTGCCATGGAACCTCTGTCGATGATTTACGGCGAAAACCCGAAAATCATAAAACTGCTCGATTATCTGAGTTTGGTGAAATGATTAAAACAGCACTTGGATTACGAGTAGAGATTAAACATCACCTTAATCCAGCCTCTGGTAGGAACATTCTCTTTGTCAGACGTGAAGATTATCTAGCGCATCCTCGTCATGGTGGCAAAGTACAGACACGGCTTAGCAATGAAGAAGAAGTATTTGATTCTATTGAGAAATGGGCTTCCAATCGTTCTGATTGTAAATTGAATGTCGTAAATGGACTCTTTGCACATATGCCCATGAAAGAACAAGTTCGTGCCATCCAAGATGCTGAAGTAATTATTGGTGCTCATGGGGCAGGTTTAACTCACATAGTTTCAGCTCTGCCTGGAACGGTGATTTTGGAGATAATTAGCAGTGAATATAGGCGACCACATTTTGCGATGATTTCTCTTTGGAAAGGATTGGAGTACCATGCCATTCATCTTGAGGAATCGTATGCTGATCCTCACATAGTCATTGGTAAGCTAAATGGTATTTTAAGAAGCCTCAGATGCTGAAACCACTGAGACTTTTAACTGTCAACTCGATTGCCCCTGCTTGGATGTTCAAGGAACCTTCCCATTGATGGACTAGTCCTGAGGCAGCTAATTTACTCTATCAAACCACTCAGAGCCTGTCGTAAGGTTCGATTTTGTCTAGGTGCAGTGTAAGAGGTGAGGTCGTATGTTGTAAATAGCAGAGTATATTATCGAGTAGGCAGGCAGGACATTTGTGTACACAGCAGCTGTATTCGGAACTGGGCTGGGAAGTGATGGCAGGTAACTGTTCGAGATATACGGAACAAAGGTTCTCTAACCTTAACAGATGATAAGGAAAGGAAGGAGAGATAACTGATAAAATGTTCACCCGGTACATGTAAAGAATCTAGCTTCCACTTAACTTGCTAGTTTTCCTGTGCAGTGGGAAAGTGAACCATGCATCAGGTTCCTGTGTATTAGGCGAACAATATGTATCAATAATGTATCTAATCGGGGCCTTATATCGCCTCTTTCATAAAAATGAACCGTGCATCAGGTAATTGATAATTGATACTGTATAATGGAAGTCACAAGACTACAAGAGAAGCAGTTTTTTTGCTCAGAAAATGTTGGAAAAGATAAGATTGTACTTCACTAGAGGTCTTGCTCATTGATCATGCTAGTGTTCTCGATGGGTAGGGTCTAGACTAGACCCTTACTCATATCTAAAATACCCAGACCCGGACCCTACCTTAAAAAAATCTACTTAGATCCGGACTCTTTGAAACTTTTAAAAGAGTCCGTGTAGGGTCCGAGTCCGGACCCTAGACCCGCGAACTTTTTTTTTTCTTTATTCTTAAAAACTAATATTTTTCGAACAAAAAAAAAAAATGTTCGAGGGTCTAGGGTCCTAGGGTCCGGACCCTACCCGGACCCATCACGTCTAAAGTTTAGGGTTCAAATGGGTCTTTTCTCATCTAGGGTAGGGTCCGAGTCCGGTTAAAAAATATCGGGTCTTTAAAAGGTATGAGTAAGGGTAGGGTCCGGACCCTACCCATTGAGAACACTAGATCATGCTGTCTGGAGATGTTTGAGGTTTTATGAATTTGCATAGGCTTTATACGGTTGCTATATGTTACTCTTTGGCATTGGCACATTGTTATTCTGTAACCCAAAATCAAACTGATTTTGATTTCCTATGATTTCTCCTCTAGTTCTCTCTTTAAAAATTTGAGAATCAAATTGCATCTTGCACATTGAAGTTATACCCTTCATCAAATGCGTTGAAGAACCCCATGTTCTAAAAATAAAATTGATCTGTAGAATTTTTTTAATTGTCCACCTCTCTCACCCAACCAACCAGCTCAGCTTACCGTCCAGCATCAACCAAAGTTCGACAGGCAATCAGTCTCTCTCACTGACGCTCTGAGAGGTGATTTCGTGGCCTTAGTTCGCGTTTTCTCTCTAGGGAAAATCACATCCTATCAATTGTATATTGAAATTTTATTAATTTATTTGTAATTTCTATTTTAGTGTATTTTGTTCTATAAGTAATTGCTATTCTTCATAATTTTCAATTAAATATATTTAAATTAGAAAATAATTAAGTAGTGGGAGGAACTACTTTATGGAACTAATAACTAGTAATTCTCAACATTTGTTTGTTATAGCTTATAGTATATACAGAAGTATAAATGTTCTTGTGCCATACCACTACTAGGAATGGATAAATGTAGAGCTCAAAGAAAGATTTGTATGGTGGATGTGATTGTCTCCTTCTCAATCTACTTGCTAGAATAGATACATGGAGGCTAACATGGAAGATGGCTCAGTTGGAAACGAGGATCATGATCCACAATACGAATTGAGGAAGACGCTAGAACATAGAGTTCCGCAAGGCAGATTGTGGATATCTGATATATTGCCGAAAAATGAGCTGATATTGTGTTGAAAGAAGTCAAACGGATTACCTCAAACGTAACACTGTAACAAATGATGCTCGGACCCCTGGAGGCATAAACTTTGTCTAGATTTATTTGGAGTTCATACCCGTGAAATTGAGGTTTACTAATTTTCTCATGGAATTCGAACTTTGTTACTGTATGATATTTTAACCTTAGAATATTCATAGTGGCCATTATTTTAGTCGGACCCGACCCCAGTCCCCAAGAGGCCAATACACCAACCAACCAGTAATTATCACTCACTCACTCCGTTTCCATATTATTATTAATTAATATATTATTATTATTAGAGAGTTGCGTTTTGGAATCTGCCTCTTAGCAAAAGCCCTTGTTTCACCTACTCTCCTCTGTTTTCTTCTTAATTCTTCTGGTGCCTATATATTTCAATCACAGCGGAGATTTCTATTCTATTCTATTCCAATCTCCCTTTTCATTTCATCCATTTTCAACCCTCTTGAGCTTCCCTCTTACCCTTGTTCCAGCAAACAGAAAACAAAACAAAACAAAACATGGCATTCGAAAAGATCAAGGTGGCTAACCCCATCGTCGAGATGGACGGTATGATTCAGATCTCCCACTTTTTCTTGATCTGTTTATTTCGTTTTCGACTCTGATTGATCGTTGTTGTTACTCGATCTGGGCTTTTGTTCGATTTCACTGGCAAATCTTGTTGTTTAGTTTAGTGGGTGGCTTATTTGATGATCTTGTTTTTGTTGAACTTGATTTTTCAGGAGATGAGATGACCAGGGTGATTTGGACCTTTATCAAGGACAAGGTATTAATTAATTACTCTTTGATTGATTCACAGCCTTTTCAGTCCATCCATTTGATGATTTCTGATTAGTCCTTTTAAATGGTTTGTTTGGTTTTTTAGTTGATATTTCCATTTGTGGAGTTGGATATCAAGTACTTTGACCTTGGCCTTCCTCACCGTGATGCCACAGACGATAAAGTCACCGTTGAAAGTGCAGAAGCCACTCTCAAGTATATACACTTTCTTTTCACTGCTCTGGAAATGCTCAGTCTTGTTCTTATTCTTGTTCATTTATGAGTTCATATAAGGTGGTTTAGGTAGTGGCATAGGAATATTGAAATGAGTTAGCTAGCCCTTTGTTATTTAGCTTATACAAAAATAAAAAATAATAATAATAAAATCTGCAAATAGATATGATGATGTTTGTTTGTGGTGATTGTAGTAAAATGAATGATTCCTTATGCATTGATATGGGAGTGGATTTGTATGTTTCCATGTCTAAGTGCTCTCTACATGTTCAACATTTGTAGGTACAACGTTGCTATCAAGTGTGCAACAATCACTCCAGGTATGCAATCAGAAGATCACTCAATGTGTTGTTGTTCATTTGATTTGTTTGTTAAGAGGAAAAATCAATCTTAAGCTATGGTACTCTTTGTTTGCAGATGAAGCTCGTGTCAAGGAGTTTGGCCTTAAGAGCATGTGGAGGAGTCCTAACGGCACAATCAGGAACATTTTGAATGGTAAGCAAACCGGTACAATGGTTTACTTGTTTAAAATGCTTAAGATGAACTGTCTGATGGTTTGAATTTGGCTTTCCCCTGGCAGGAACTGTCTTCAGAGAACCAATTCTTTGCAAAAATGTTCCCCGCCTTGTCCCAGGTATGCTTTATGTCTCTTTTGAGCCCAACCTATACCTGCAGTTAACATTAGTTAAATTATGCTAATTTCTCCATTCTTTCTTTCAGGATGGACCAAGCCAATTTGCATTGGAAGGCATGCTTTTGGAGACCAATACCGAGCAACTGATGCAGTAATTAAGGGACCTGGAAAGCTTAAAATGGTTTTTGGTGAGTAGTTATATCTTAATATTACCTTCTGCATAGATCATGATTTTCATGACGAGTAATCTATCCCATATTCTTATCTTCAATGTTTAACTTGTATGCAGTTCCAGAAGGAAAGGATGAGAGCACAGAGTTCGAAGTCTACAACTTCACTGGTGAGGGTGGCGTAGCTCTTGCTATGTACAACACTGATGAGGTTAGCTTTTTAAAATTTTATGATGTAGTTTGGAGTTGCTATAAACAAGTGGCAGTAAATGACCTTTTTTTTTCTGGGTAATTTTCTAATTGCGGGTTGCAGTCCATCCGTTCGTTCGCTGATGCTTCCATGAACGTTGCATTCGAGAAAAAGTGGCCGTTGTATCTTAGCACAAAGAATACAATTCTAAAGAAATACGATGGCAGGTATGAGCCAGTTTGTTACCTAAATCATCCCCCTCCCCCCAGTTTGATGCTTATCCCCCTTAATTGCTTTTTGTTGTTTCATCCTTCTTATATCAACTTTTGGATGCCTTATCTTATTTGTTTGTGTTTGATGTAAAGATTCAAGGACATATTCCAAGAAGTTTATGAAGCCAGCTGGAAATCTAAGTTTGAGGAAGCTGGCATCTGGTATGTTTCTCCACAAAGCAGTGATTTTGGCTGTCCTGTTCCGTCGGATTCTTTTCTTAATCGCAGCTGATGTTGCAATTGTATGGTGACATAAACTTGCAGGTACGAGCACCGTCTCATTGATGATATGGTTGCATATGCTCTGAAGAGTGAAGGAGGTTATGTATGGGCTTGCAAGAACTATGATGGTGACGTGCAGAGTGATTTCTTGGCTCAAGGTACATAAGCATGACATGATCTCAATTCTTTCATCTTGAAAATTTAATTCGGAGTTCGAACTCCTGACACCGAGTGCGGGCTATGTTTAGTATACCTCGTGTAATCTGTGTAATCTATTTTAAATGCTTATAACCAATTTCTGTTTAATGTTCATTTTACAGGTTTTGGATCACTTGGGCTGATGACTTCAGTCCTGGTACGTATAACCTTTATAAACTTGTTTAGAGTTACTTGCTTTATCTGATTTCATTCAACAGTTCGACCATATAATTTGGCCTGTACGGCTCCAATAATGGAGCTAGAGTGTCTAGTTGTGTACTAAACGGCATGCCGGGGAAACACTCCAAAAATACTCCAAGTCAGTTGTGTGATTGTTAGGTTGCATATTACCCCCTTAGCACTAAACATGCTCTTTTACCTCCCTGAGACCCATTGTCTGTGTTACGTAATTTTTCCAATTCCAATGCAGTTTGAAACTAGTAATTATCCATGAACTCTACACAGTGTGACAGTAGATTTTGGTTGAATTCAGGTATGCCCTGATGGCAAGACCATTGAAGCTGAAGCAGCTCATGGCACTGTTACACGCCACTTCAGGGTTCACCAGAAAGGAGGTGAAACCAGCACAAACAGCATTGCATCAATCTTTGCTTGGACTCGCGGTCTTGCACACAGGTGACGATCAAATCTATGTTGATACATGATTTGAATTCATGTATATCCTTCATTATGGTTTTACTTCTAGATCTATTTGAGAACCAATGACTAATGACTAATGAGCAATCAAATTTGCAGGGCCAAGTTGGATGACAACGCAAAACTATTGGAGTTCACTGAGAAGTTGGAAGCAGCATGTATCGGCGTTGTGGAAGCTGGAAAGATGACCAAAGATCTTGCCCTTATTATCCATGGAGCCAAGTGAGTAGCCAATACTCTTCTCCCATCAATCTCAATAACAAAAATAAAAAACATATGATTGACGGCATCACATGCTTTTCAATGTAGGCTTTCCCGAGACACATATCTGAACACTGAGGAGTTCATTGATGCAGTTGCCGAGGAGCTCAAAGCAAAGCTTTCTTGCTGAGCGGAAGAAATGTACGTGCACAACTTGTGCCACATTTTACTATACCAATCTCACCTCTTCTCAACTATCTGCTTATGCTTAATGTGAATTGCTTTTTGAATTTGCAGTTGAGGATCCCTGGCGCTTCCTGGTTGTTTGTTATCCATTTAGATGAGCGGCATGTCCATGTTGGAGGGTTTTGTAGTCCAAGACATCGTCATCTTTTCAATAATTTATTATATTCACCTTATAATTTGCCGCTTTTGCTGATTCTACTGGTGTTTTAATTGAACAAGAGTTGGTAAACATTTATCAGCTACTGGTTGAGGTTGGGCTAATGAATTTGAGTGAAGTGAAAACTTTTCTTGTTGATTGTTTGTGTTTGGTGGTGTTGATTGATATTGTTGGTGGTCCACTCTATTCAAGTAGTATAGAAATATCTTTGTGGGGTTGAGTTGAGTAAGCTGGTCTGTTCTCTCTCTTTCATATGCTGAGTAGAAATATCTTATACTAAAGAGGAAGAACTCGTTGAGCACTTTGCTTTTGATTTGATATTTTCTTGTGGGACTCGCTGATATTTGAATGTGGAAATGTCACACCAAGTTAAGGTCAGTTCGGTGGAAGGAATATCCGGATATGTTCGTATTGGCCACCTTATCTTTCATTTTCGGGGTATTATCGTTATTTCCTTTCAAGGACAACATTCTGTTCTAAAGCTATTGGGTCCTCACCGGAGTCCTTATATCATTTTTTTTTTTAACGGCCAATTTAGCTACTCTACATTCTAAAGCTATTGGGTACTGAAGTACTTTTTAATTACCTCTCCTCTCCCCTTGCCACTCAAGCACCCTTACCAGTTACCACTCATCCATTCTTATAGTTCCGAGTCCTTAATATCATTAATCTATCACAATTTTGTGGACTATCTTTACATAGCCTAAATATAAATGATATGTTGTTCGTATAAAAAACGATGTTGCGTTCGTATAAAAATGCTGATGTTATTTACATAGTTTAAAAATAGATTATATTAGTTTCTTATGTAAAAACACATGTTAATAAATAAATTGTCTATAGTCTAAGTTAAATATCACATTGCAATTTATGTTAATCGATTTATTTTCAATTTGCTAAGCAATGCTTTATCTGATATCTCTAAAATCTAAAATCTAAAATTTGTTGTTTTTTTTCAATTTTGGACGTTTTGTTAAAATTGTCATTTCATAAATGAAAATATAATATTTATTATAATCAATATTTCGCCATACAACTATTTTTATAACTTTATCACTCCACGCACCATTCTAATAATATTTCACTCATAATACTTTTTTTTTATTATGAACTCAAATAATACTCCAATTATACTCATTTTTATTAAACACCGTGTTCACAATTGAAGTAGGGAGCTTCAAGTGGAATGAAGAAGTGTTAAGTTATGAATAGCATATAAATACGTTACAAAATTCACGAGTGTGTTTAAATGAATATAGTAACTGACAAGAGATGTGCCTGTATGCACTTGGTAGCACCAAGCGGAGTGTATTGGTCGCTCGTCCGTGAATGCTGGATGAATAAAATTTGGATCGCATTACTTTGTCAGATAAATCCACATTTGAACCCTGTTAACCGTATTGTTGGATGCGGGTGATGATGCATTTCCATCGGTTGGCGGCAAAGCAAGCACAGCCGCTCTTTCAAGCATGGGAGGTATGGCACCAATATAAACACCTTGCTGCTTCACGGTGTGACCAGATTGACATTCTGATGATTAAATCAAAGAAACAACAAGGTTTTCATTATGCCCGTGGAAACATGCGTCTGCATTTTCTTCATGCTCCAAAAATATGAGAGTTCACAGAACCTACCATTAGAAGACGTCCTAGATTCAGAAGTAGATTTCGAGCAGATGAAAAGTATTGCATGAATCTCGTATTCAACAAGCGTCTCAAGTCATCCATGTAAGTAGCAAACTCCATCACTTCTGCACAATGAAGATGGAGGAGGTCACGTTGATTTTCATAAACATTAACAAGTTGCATAGTCAGCATTCTTGCTTAGTTACTTACCTAGAAGAAACCTAATTTGCATATGTCTGAGGCTTGTCTTAACTCCGAATGTGAGGTACCTCCGAGATTCTGAAAATTTGTCTGTTCATATGAATTAATAAGCATCAGAAGATCAAAACATTACATATATATCAATGAGAAGAAGAAAAGTAAAATCCAAAATACAAAAGAGTAACGGCTGGGTTACATTTACAATTACTACACAATCTGGCAAAGAGTTCTAATATTACTGGAATTTTTTTGGACCAATTCATTACATGAACTACAGATTAAGAAAACCGACAACTACGGTAGTTATGTATGCTAGTATCAAAATTCATTTCTTCATGAAGTATCTTGCTCAAAACACTCCCTACCAAATGAGCAAGGAAACCCCAGGCATACTTCAACTCTATCTGCCTTGTTCAAAATTTTTTAGCATTTCTTAAAAACAAGATTTGTCGCATGCTCACCTATTTTTACCTTTCCTACACTCGCTGCTCTCCGTGAGTCCGTATTTTGATCTATTTTGTATGATTATCGTATACCAAGAAAACTCTCCAACTCATACCTCTCACTACAGCTACCAGATATTGAAGTAAAAAATCAATCTACAATCTACAGCTCCAAACATAATGATGGACCGTCCCTCTTACTGAGCAAGGTCACTTATGAAATAAAAACGTCTATTTTCACATCAGGAGAGTTGTTGGATCCAAGTACCACAAATTTGACAGATAAATAACCATTACGGAAATTGTGGAATCCAATTATGTTGTTCCTTGAGGATTACATATTTATCTTATTACACATGCATTTGGTAATTAGATCAAAGAAGAAAGGAACACAATTATCCCATGCTTTACCTGAGTTTGAGCTTGCCTCTCCAGAGCTGCCACGCAATGCACATTTGGCATAGGCTAGTAGTCGTACCCGTAGAGGAGCACCCAATTTGCTGATTAAAGATCTTAGTAGCCCACTAAAGAGAAGATTAAAGTAATAAGTGTAAGATACTAAATGCATAATAGCTGCATTTTATTTCATAACAATTGATGAAACATAAGCATTCTTACTCAGTTCGTAGTATGGTAAGAAAGTCAGGGGGCAATGATTCCATGAACGAAGATATATCCCCCATTTTCAGAGACTTCAGTTCCTCCCTCAGATGTTTCTTCTCTTCAGGCGACATTCCACCTCCAAACACAGATTTACTTGTGTGGATTGTGTGCAAGATTAATATTAGTTCCGATAGACAAAATAAAATCATGTCTAGCTTAGGACTCACATAGGTACGCATATAAAAGACAAAAAGGAACAGAAGAGATTCGAGGTTTTTCATCAACTAGATGCATTTCTACTTTTCAGGCAATTTTCCTCAACCAAGTGCAGAATTATTATTGTACACAAGAACATTAGTTACTTGGAAACTATCTGGTACACTGTCCAAAGACAGAAGAAGCACATTGTCTCTAGTTGATAGACAAGTCATCATCACATTACAACAGAGCGATGGAGAACAGTAATCAATAGATGAAAATAGTTAAAGAAAAATTACCTGTTGATAGTTCTTCCAGTAAATATAACAGGAAAGTACCTAGAGTACTTCCCAACACCAAAAGTTTCACCAAGCTCCTGTATCCTCTGTGAGTCTAATAGTATTAGGGCTTCCCAAAGGGAACAATAGCTCCTTCTGAAATCTTCATCCAGCTGTTTATAGATCCCATGATCCAAAATTACTACATTCATTCACGTAATGCAAAGAATGTCCATTTGAAAATTAGTATGAAGCATGTTCCCTGTTACATGAACTTTTAAATGTATATTAACTCCTACCTAGAGTAAACCCCTTCGGTCTCTTTGGGCAAACCAATATGTTGCCAGGATGTGGATCTCCATGCAAAAAGCCATGCACAAATATCATCTCAGCAAAGACTTCCACCAATGCTTTCGCTACCTAACACGAGCCATGAGTGAAAGAGAGAAATTTGAGACAATGAAGAGGCATAATACAAGTGTCACACATAATTCATGTATCAGTGAAGCATAATCTCCAAGAAGACAAACCTCGTGAGGATTGATTCCCATTTTCTTAAAGAACTCCATGTCATCTACCTGAAAACTAAGGGCGTTCCTGTTAGTTGTAAAATTTAAGTAGAGCAAAAAATGACAGTTGCAGAACCAAACTTCTCACATCATTAAGCATCTTGGGTCGAATATCTACTCTAGTTGACTTTAAAACAGTATGTTCTGTAAGTACCTCTGACTTTGGTTCATAATATGACACTATTGCCCAGAGAAGAGAAACAAGAAGAAGATCAACTTTTGCAACATGTGCCAGGGCGGACGAATAAGTCTTTTGAACTCATTATAAGTTTGATGTTTTATTTGATGAACATCAGCTCTTGTAGGGATACGGACTCATCATGTACTCAAATTTCTAAATACTCATTCTATTAGTTGAGTAAAATAATATTTGTCCCAAGAATTACTCCCCTCCACCCCCACCCCCCCCCCCCCCCACGAAAAAAAAGGGACTTAGTCGAGAGAATTTGGCACCATCATAGCTACCTCCCAACCTCCCAATAGTTTGTTCCAAAACTCACTCACTTATTAACAAAATCATCCTCTCTTGATGGTAGCATGATTTGGAACTATAAACCTAGTTTTTCTCTACGTTCCTAATTTGATCCAATATGGATGGTAAATTTTATTGTTTACAAGAAACTTTTGCCATACCTTCTTTCCTTCGCAAAATTGCATTGTAAGGACCTTGTCACTTGTGAAATCCTGAAGATGTTAACATGATAGTGAGTTCCAAGAGCATTTATATTTCAACAGGAAGTTGTTTTATAATTTCAATGTACATAAAAAAATAGTCCTCAAAGGTAATGCAGATGATGCATATATAACACCAATGATGTATCATACCCAGTAGATACTAGGGATCCTGACGGTACGGTTCAATTTGAAATTCTTGGCTGCTCGTTCTGAGTTTTGAGCCTCTTGTATGAAATCTACACAGAAACAAGAGAACGCCATTGAAGCAGAATCATTTAGTTGCCAAATAAACCAACCTGAGTTCTCAGTCTATCTATCCCTAGTTTTCCTACTATGTCGGATGAAAATCAGTGGAGGAACAGTCAGTACAAAGTCACCGGTTCATGAAGATCAACATTTTTTTTTTGAGAATAAGATCAACATAATATAAGAATTTGAAGTACCATATGCAAACAGCTTTGAAGGAGTCCAAGGGGGGTTTAGAAATGAATATGAATACTCAGAGGAGGTTAAAGGAACAGTGAGATGAAAATGTTACGGAAACATAAAATGGCCAAGATTTTAAAATGAATTACTGTTGCCTGTTCAGGGTAAAATCTGAAACTTATATAATTAGTGACAGATGACTTGTTGCAAAACCCACAATCTAGTCCTACAGAAAATGGTCAAACTTGGTTTAGACCAACAGATGCCTTTAGTTTTATATGGGAATCTGTAGTTCAAACTGAAATCAAGTAGGTACTCTCTACTACATATGCAAGTCAGCTTAAACATCTTGGAGGATGCAACTTGCTCAGGCATGAATCATGATCGCACATGAGCAAGAATAAAATTCTCCCTACAAGGATTTCTACTTTGAGACCAAACAAGATGCAAAGTCTCCCTGGTGAAGAAATTGTGAAAAAAAAAATTCAATGCATAAAACAGGCGCAATGACTGGAGATAGGAACACTGATCAGAACTCAATGCAGTATAACATTTTATGATATTATCACATAAAGTTCACACCATGCAAAAAGTATCTTAAACAACAGTTCAAGAATCAAGAGTATATAATACTCGAAGCATATGGTAACAAGAAAAAATTCTATTAATAAATTAAGTAGTGAGATCAAACAGGAAGAACCAAACGTAACTAACCAAGTTCAGAAGCAATTGACTTCTCAAATTCTGATACCATCCATGAAAACCTATAATCGGGAAAAAACTGTACAAAGCAGCAATGGACCCTTGTAAGGCTATATGAAACACTTGGATATGCAGAATTGACAACGTGTTACATTTAGAAGATGGTTAACAAAAAGCCACTGGAAAGATAAAAAAACTGAAGAATGCATAGATTAAACCTTATCAAAGTTGATCTCATGCAGCATAATGAAGATCTTTTATCTGCTCACTCATGCACACTTAGAAAATGTAAAAAGACAGGAATCCATATACTTTGCATAAATGGCACTATGGTAAAATATGTGCATGATCTTGTAGTTTGAATTTCTTCAAGGGAAATGTTTCTGTTGGTGCAAATTTTGTTAATTTAGTTTTTCGAAGTTCAGCATGAGTTAGAACAGCGGAATGAATAAGTAAAGGACTTGCTCTCTCTCTCTCTCTCTTTTTTGTTTTTTCAATTTTTTTAGGAGAGAGGTATTGTCATTCTAAGCAAAACGAGGCATATAAATCATACCCATGATACTGATCGTGAGAGCAAGGACATGGTTGCAAGATCATATTTCATCTGAACATCTAATCCTGGATATTGAACCTGTGATTAAAATTACAAGATAAGAATCAAACCCCTATATCATGAATTTCCGGATACAGAGTAAGCAGCAAAAACTGCATGTTTGTTTCATGGTGAATAAAGACAAGAAACACTTCTGTTATAGGAAAGGGAAAATATTATGCCACTGAATCTTTTTTATTTTAAGCATTAGGTCTTCTTGGGTTCAATTAACATAAGAGATTATCAGATTTCATAATGTCAAAATGCAAAAGAAACTTTTAACAGCACCCCGATATTCATGTTTACTCGATACATTAAGTACAGTAAAAGATTGATGAGACAGAAATCTTGAATTCCTTAAGCTGCTAAAGTTACATCTTCATTCCATAAAATTCAAGTGTGGCACAGTTCCATACTACTAAATTGAAAATTTTCCAGACATTATAATAGGAAAGCAAAAATTAACTCTCTGCCGGCACAGATCAAGTCCATAAACAAACCTTAACTGCAACTTGCTGATGATCTTTCAATATGGCACGGTGTACTTGAGCAATCGAAGCAGCAGCAACAGGCTGCTCATCAAAGAGGACAAATCTGAAAGTATGGACCCACAATAAGAAGTATCAGTGACGTTTAAGCACAAATTATATAACCCAATAAAAAATTCAGATAGCATGTATGTATAACCAGGGATTGGAAAGAGAAGAAAGCTGGATAAGTAACCCATAGCTTACTTATTGCTAAATCAGATTTATCCAATCCACAACATTAATACACATCAGCTGTTCTATACAGCATGAAGACTTCTAAAACAAACCAATGAAACTACAATGATTCCTAAAATCTTGAATACTAGCAAAGGGGTCTCATATATAAAACTACTAAGGGACAGACTTATTGATCCCGGATAGCGGGGCGGAGAGGCCAACCCCCAATAGCAGGAAAGCAGATAGCGGGGCGGGGCTATTTGAAGATTATTATATGTTTTTCGTTCAAACTGTATAGTAGTTCAAATATTCATAAATATGCACATAAATAATTTAAATCCAATAAAATTGCTAATGATTAAAGTCATAACACATACTACCTCCTATCTTTTTTTTATTTGAGGGAGTAATATATATTAAGTATATATAAGTGAATACAGAATAAAAAGTGAGAAGTATTGAAGCAACCAAGCAAATTTAACAAATGCTAAGCAACAAATAACCAAATTGTTCTTGAAAATTCTTAGATAAATAAGTTTAAACCTCAAACATTACTAATTATCTTCATGATGCACTAAGCATCACCGAAAAGAGGCGCCGGAGAGGTGGACAGCAACAGGGAGAGGAAGAAGAGAAAAGGAAAAAGAAAGAAAGAAGAGTTTGATGGCTAATAGGAGGAAAGAAAAAAGTTTCTATATGTGAGTGGGGGCAAAAATGCCCCCAAAATATACTCAATTAGACTAGAATGTATATAGCGCTCAGAGCGCTGATGCATATAGCGTAGAGTCGCGGCTGCTCCAGGGCGCTATATACATCTGTACCGCTCCGGAGCATCCCAGAGCGACACAGGTGTGTGGCGTCGTGGAGCAGCTCTAACGCGGCTGTAGCGAGGGAAAAGGGCACAAGATTTTCATCCTTCACCAATTAATCAGTCCAAACATGAAATTGCACTGATGTGCATATTTCTTGACACTTCTAAACTCGAGACTAACTAGGGATTCAGAAGTACAAGCAGGCAATGGAGGTGGTGAGATAAGTTGGTAATTTAACTCCTATGAGCCGTAAAACTGAGATCTCCTAGGTAGCTTACACAATGATCCAACAATATCACCAGTGTATGCAAAAGGAATTGATTTTTATAACTTACATCTCTGACAAGTCCTTTCCCAAACTCTTGTATATAACTTTTTTTATGGCCTCAAAACTGCACGGGACTGCCTTAAGAATCACCAAGATTACAGGAGTGATGGTTAGTCAAAAACATAAGCATCACCAACTGAAAGACATATTCAAGGATGAGAACACTCAAACCTGATCCTGCAGAGATGAAAGAGTTGATGAGTATTCTTTTGGAACTTGACGCATGGCTGCAACAAACTGACCAGCTTTAACATAGAAACCTTTGTTGGCATCACATAATCTTAAGATCCTCCTTGCCGACCTTAAGTGAATCTGAAAGAGGTTGCAAAAATCAAATACAATACCAAGGCACACCAACGTAACAAATAGTAGTACAGGAAGTCCAAACACTCTGATGCAAACACTCACCATTGAAATTCAAATTTGGCCTATTAGGTTTTGATATGACAAATGCACATAACCAGATAAAAAAAAAATACAAAGTTGTTTGCGTATAACAGACTGTAGTTGTTTCTAATCTTTCACAAGTCTCTTTCAGACATTTCCTTTCACTGGCACAAACACTGAACTCATGATTGAACCTAAACTACAGAATAGGAAATATGTAAATCGGCAATCCAAAGATAACTTTCCTCACACTTTCATGCGACACTAGTCTTAGTAGTTAGTACAAACCCTCATTCACTAGCACAATACTTCTATCTCCTACCATGAACATGAATTTTCACTATCAAAAAAAGTTCCCCTGAATGTGTGTGGTTCAGGAAATAGTGAGAATGTTGAATGACTAAACAATATGTGTGGATATTAACATTTTAGATTTATTCAAACTGACTATGATTTATGAACATCAATACTCAATTGCATATTTCCAAGCTAAAGATCTTAGAACTAGTCTAAAGCTATTGATCACTGAGAATAGGGGCAAATGAAATTATGAAAACCTAATTTTCCAAACCTCAGATAATGCGAGCCGGTACTCATCAGAATCGGCGGACAAACCGCGCAAAGAATACTTGTAATCAACCACGCACGAAGAGAACTGCCAGATTCGAGAAACAATAATAAAGAGAATTAAAATCACAACTGTTGGTAGAAATCCAAGGTGAAAAGTGAAAAAGCAAAGTAGTTGTTACAGTGAAAATGGCGCGAGAGGAGCGAACGGCGCCGTTGAGCAAGCTGCTGGAGGAAGGACCGGCTGTGTCTGCTGAGTTGAAAGATTGGTAAGCAAGGGCGGCGATACCGGTGGACGTGAGTAGGTACAGTGAAGTTTTCGCGCCAAACCTCATTGAAGATTTTCCCCCTTTCGTTGTTTGCTACACAGGTTACGGGTTTAGTTGACGATCGACGAAGCTGAGAGTTGAGAAAGAGAGAAAAGAAAAAAAAGTCAAAATATTAGTTTGGCCCCTTAAGTTTAGACTTGTTTCTAAACTGACCTCTACATTTTGTAGGTGTGCCATTACCCCCTCAAATTTTTATTTTCAGTGCGATTTGATCGCAATATAAAAACATCTACTGATACTCCGTGTTTTTTTTTCAAAAAAAAATCCGTTTATTTTGAAACGGCAAATCTAACTACCCTAATCCTACTAATAAACTACTCGTTTACCACCTTATAACTCCAATACACATATACCAACCTTATGTCTCCGCCGGGTTCGAACCCCTAACCTCTCATTGTTTACCACCTTATAACTCCAATACACATATACCAACTTTATGTCTCCGCCGGGTTCGAACCCCTAACCTCTCATTGTTACTCTAGCAACCTAACCAACTGACCACCTTATGACTCCAACAACCGTATCTTTTTTTTAGATTGTTTATGCTTGCTTTGGAACAGTTTTTTAGAAGGTTGATATATTTTAGAACCAACTGTAAATTTATGAGATATACATTTGAAAAAAGGAAAACATAAATAATTTTAAAAAACAAGCGAAAAAGGAATATTTATTTTTTTTAAAAAAAAACATACAAGTATAATTTTTCCTTAAAGGTTTTGTCCAATATTTTTTTTAATAATCGAACCATTACAATTTCATAAGTAGCATTACAAAGCTAGTAATAAACTATAAATAATCCCGCACTTGACGAGAATTGAACCTATGACCTCTAGTGTCATGACACCTCAGTCTAACCAATAAGGTTTTGTCCAATATAAACAACCAGTCAATCGGTATACAACTAGCACAAAGGTCCATCTACAAAGTCAGGAAGTTGTAACTTGTAATGAAAGAAATGGCGACGCGTGAAGGGAATTGAACAATCAAATGAACAAATCAGAATTAGCACATAGTATATGCCTATATGGTTCTCAATTCTCATACGTCCAAAAGACCAAAACGGACCCAACCCAAAATGTCGTGTGTCAAACCAAATAAGACATCAACTGGTCCAACCTGGTCAAACTTCAACTTTACTGGTCTCATAGTGCATTTCCAGTTTTCTTCACATCCATTATCATGAAACATAGGTAGTAGTTAGAAACTGTTATTTTCGAACAGAACAAAATTGAAATTTAACTGAATTGAACAGAACTGAAATGAATTTATTTGGAGTATAAAATGTACTAACAAGCAAACTTGAACAGAATTGAACTGAACTGGACTGAATTTAATTAATGACTTTTAATACGAATAAAACATAGCCTTAACAAGAGTATTATTAGAATATTGAATATAAAGTAGACTCTGTTCTCTTCGTCTGAACATAATTGAACTGAACTGATCTGAATTGAACTAAACTTATTTGTAGTACAAAATACTATTAGACAAATTTGAACTGAACTAAACTGAACTTAATGCAATCTGAACTGAACTGAATTGATTTGAACTGAACTTAAAATAACCAATTTTCAGACGAAAAGAACAGAGCCGTAGTCCCTCCATTCCATCAGAAGTACCCTAGTTTGACTTTTTTCGATCAACAACTTTCAACGTTGACTCCCGATTACTCTTAAATTATAATGATAAAGTATTTAACGAAATTATATTATGAAAGTTAGGTTCTATATTTTCATAATACAATTTTGTTAAATATTTAATCATTATAGTTTAAAAGTACGTAATCGATAGTCAAAGTTGAAAGATGTTGACCGAAAATAAATCAAACTAGAACACTTCTAGTGGAATGGAGGACGTATATATTAAGTGAGTATATGTTATCTTCGTCTAAAAATATAATTAAATTAATCTTATGTAAAGTATGTAGAAATTTAAAACTCATGTAGAGTTTTAAGTTATTCCAGTAGTGTCTCAGTTGGAGTCTAAAAGATGATCTAACATATGACTACATGATCAAGTCCAGCAGTGTCTCAGTTGGAGCCTGAAAGATGGTCTAACATATGACTCCATGATCACGTCGATCGACCTATTTGACCGCGCCAAGGCTGCGTAGACGTTTTCAATTCATTAATTCCTCATTCTCAATAACTGTTTCCTCTCCCAAACGCAACTTGTGTAATCTGCTGCAATACCAGCCTTTTATTTGTCCACTAGATCTCTAGGCTGCAAGAAATTAACTAACATCGGTTTCTCAAATTTATGACACGAATTATATAATGTCAAACGATAGATAGAGCAGCTTTCTCTTCTCTTATTAATTAAGAAGAAAAACAAATTATAGTCGAACTATTTTAAAAATAGAGAATGGATACGTACACTTGTTGTCGTTAACAAAAACTGGTACTGGTCTATCTGTATGTAGTTAAAAAAATTGGTGGTGGTAATTCTTGAGCAGCCTATCAAAGATATGGTTTTGCTAATGAATTCGTATGGGTGGAATTTAGAGGGGTTTGGAGCTGAACTTTGCACCTAATTTATGAAAAAGGTGTAAGTTGATGAACAGTTTCATTCAGATCAGTTCAATTCTGTTCAATTAAGTTCAGTTCTGTTCAGATAAAAACAACAGTTTCTAAATAAAAAACTACATATGACATCACGAGTAGCCTCAGTGAATTGAAAGTATCGGTCGATCATGTTCCATACATTTTGAACCGGTCAAAAACCAAGTTTCATTAGAAATTAAAGTTGAAATTCGTTTGTTCCTGTTTTTTCATTCGTGTTGCTTGTTTGGTTTAAACATTGTTCTATTTTTTTATTTTTTAATTCGTGTTGGTTGTTTGGTTTGAACTAAATAGTGGAAGGGAAAATTAGTTAGTCGCTATTGATTATAATTAGTCGCACTAATTTAGAAATTTTCATAACGAACGTTCTGGCCTTTTCAACAAGTCAAAAACTATACTTGCCTGAGAAAAAGTAAGCCTTTTGAATTTTGATATTCTACTATTCTCCTTTTCCGGTCTATTTTTATGTTTGAATAAAATGAGTACATGATACCCACGGTTGGATATCTATTTGGTAAAACGAATTTATAAGTTGATTAGTGAATAATAAGATGACTGAAAGCCTGATTAAATGATTGGTAACTAATCAATCATTTTATTTCTATTAAGTTATAAAGTAGTTTTCAGATCAGTCACTTTATTGATACGCACAAAAAAAATTCATTATAATCAAATGGTTAAATAAGATGATCGTTAAGGTAACAACATACAAATAAGTATTTTTAATTTCTCTCTAACATTTTTAATACCATTATATACCTATATGGAGTATATATTTTTGATATATTTAATTCCCTAAATAATATCACATTCTCTAACTAATAATTAAGATAGTGACTTGACATTTCTTGGTGCGAGAGTAGATATGTAGTTGCGTTGCATGTTCCACACTTAATTACGTTTATTATAGAGCAACTTGGACTAATCAACATTATCAAATCGGTGTTGGGGTGCTCCATGTTAGCAATGAACGTAACAAACTTCACAACTATTAACCGTAAATATTACAATTATTTTTACACTATTATTATACAACGGTGTTTTGGACTTGTGACAAAATGCTTGGTGGACTTCTATCCTCGGTATTTTCTTGGAAGCTATTAGACCTGTTTGTGTAATATAGTTGTTGGTTGAGATTGTTTTGTAGAGGTTGAGAATGTTGTTTTCCGGTCAAGGTTCTTCCTCTTTTTTCTCTTTGTATTTCGGATTTCTACTCGAGCCTTAATTATGCTACGAGCGTTAATGGAATTATTGTAGCCGCTTCAAAAATAAAAACTACTATTATACGACATCATATATTATCTTATATCTCTCACTTCTAAACCGTTTTATATCTCCTCACTTGCTGTGATCAATTCATGCACCTCTCCTTCACCATTCTTATTACCGTAGTTGTTAGGTGTTTGTATGTATATTAGTGTATATTTAATGAGGTTAATAACACATTTAGTATTATCTCAACAGTATGTCAGAACATGGCACCTTACCTTTTCCTTTACAGATCAAATACCATCTAAATTGGGATCCATCATTGAATGAAAATATATCCGTATATTGGTCGGGCATGGAACCGGAACATGGAGGGTATCAACTTTGTCACTGGCACCGTGGTTTGAAATCTCAATGTACTGAAACGTATCAATTTTCCAACGATCCGAGATAAATAAAAATTGTAATTAACTTCAAATGCTTTTAAACACCTAATCTTGATTGATATAATTCATTTTAGTTTTAAAATGTCAAGAAACGCTCCGAAAGATACAAAAACATTTTTTGAAACATCTGTTTTTTAAGAATTCAAATAATATCTCAACACCTAAATTTTAATTTATAGTCACTTGATCTGAAGGAGGATAAAAAAAATTGAAAAAACTAAATAAACTTAATCTTTCCTTGTTTTTTCCCCCTTTTAAACGTTTAGTGCGAATAAATAATTTCATGAAATACAACAAATATGTCTTATTTGAATTTCGAAAGAAAAAAGTCAATTTTAACTAAATTACAATGGATATAAAATTATACATTACTAAACGACACATTTATTTTAGGAATGAGGGATTATAAGTTTTGCATATCGAAAACTATTAAAAGGTTAACATTGAATTTCCACGTCAGGGACGGATCCATTATTTGATTTTTTTTAATTTTTTTTTTTTTTCTTTTTGTCAGAGGTGGAAGGGGTTATTATTCCGTATAAAATAAATTCTCTTTGAAATTTTAGAAGGGGGAGACGGACGCTTATAATGTCCACCCTTGTTGGTTCCTCCTCAATTCCACACCAATTAACCAACCGATCAGGCAAGCAAAAATATTGTTGAGCTTGTGCTCAACTATTATTTATTATTGAGCAGATCATGCAAGCTATGTTTTGAAAGCCGGAATTAGAAGTCAAGCCAGACACCCTCCAAAAAAGGTTGGACCGGAATCGGACCGGTTTAGCCATTTTGAGCCGGTATAGCATATGAAAAATATATATGTGTACCGTGTACATATAATCCTATTTTTCATAATAAAAATAAAAGTAAGTGTTACTAAAATAGTAAAATTTCATATTTTGATATATGATGGTTATTAAAACTTAGAATATAACTCAACAACTCAATTGTATTATTATTAAAAAATCAAATAACTTTAATGAATGAGTAACTACAAAATATCAAAATCAAGAAAGCAAAGAACTTTAAGTCTTTAATAGCTAAGTTTTGTGTGTTTTGTCCATTATGTTCTTGGTATTTTGCAACAAAGGGGCTAAAATTTTGATTTATTGAAAAAAGGGGTCAAAATTTTGATTTTTTGAAAAAAAGGACCAAAAACCGGAAAAGTCGCCGGTTCACCGGCTTTGACCGGTTCTTGCTCGGTTTTATTAGGCACCGGCTTGATAGCGTTTTTGGGTACTTTTGAACCTGTCATGTCCCTGTTGGCGGCCGAACCGGCCGGTCGGACCCTTTTCAAAAACATAGCATGCAAGGAAGGAAAGTGATTGTAACTTTTATATATCGAGAGAAGGCAACGGTGTAGTGGATATTCTGGCTGAAGAAGGAAACTGCTCAGAATGAGAAAAACATGTCTCAGTTTGTCTGAACCTAAGCTTTACCAAATTAGGGACTGTCCTATTTGGTTAAAAGCACTAGTTGAATCTGATTTACTAGAAATATAATTAGACTAAGAACTATGAAAGGACCTGGGTATGATGATGTAATATCTTAACTTAGTATGAATGAAATCCGTTTGCCATTTTTCATTTTCTCCCACTTTATTCTCAACTATTATTTGACCTAATCAAGTGAGTATGTTACTTGATGCCTTTTTTTTTTTGTCATCAAATGAGTATGTTACTTGATGCCTAATCCATCCTTCAGAATTTTCATTTTATTTGCTTTCTCTTTTTTCATTTTTTCTCTTTAAAAAATATATAATACACTTTTATAAAATAGACCATTACTTTTATAATCTATATGATTTTTTTCTAAATGAAATGAACAATGAATTTTGAAAAAAAAAAAAGGGATGAAAGGGAAACAAATATGGACATCATCAACCATTGGAGAAGTACTTCATGAAATTTACCCTTGGTTTTTAATAACCAACTTTCATAATTTATATTGACTAGTAATTTGTAACCATGAGTGTTTATTGAAATAGTTGTGTTAAAAAAAAATTTGACTAGTAGTAGAAAAGAAACTAATGAAGGCATCTTTAGTCCCATTTGCCTCGAATGGACCAATTAAACACACTTCACATAAAAATATTCAAAATGAGAAACGATAACCCGATTAGCAAGTGTAAATAGAATAATTACCAAATAAAATCTGAGATAAGACGCGTTTTCCTTAACCCAAAATAGCCGACGATTTAGGAACCTGCCCAAGCCCCTACCTGACTACGGAGTATGTGTCTAATACTACTTTCATTTTCCATTCCAGCCAATGGAACGGTATACACGCATTGACCAACCAGCATATTACATTAAATTAGTTAGTACAATTCCGAAAATACCCTCCGGAGAATTAGTATATATAGACCACGACGTTATACCACTTCCATTCCTCATCCATTCTTCTTTGATTACAGATCAGAAAAGAACAGTCCACAGTAAGTGCTAAATTATCTCATTACAAAACTTGATCCCATTTTTTCTTTGTGAATCTCCATGGTTCTCTCGAAAGCTAGAAACAACTCCGAATCGGACGTTTCTGTCCATTCGACCTTCGCTTCCCGATATGTCCGCGCCTCTCTCCCCAGGTAAAAATCAAATCAATGAACGAACGAGTTTCCTTTTTGTGGATTTACGGTGAAATCAAATCAGATTGAAATGTGAAAATTACTTACTGCAGGTATAAGATGCCGGAGAGTTCGATCCCAAAAGAAGCAGCGTACCAGATCATCAACGATGAGCTTATGCTTGATGGTAACCCGAGGCTGAACCTGGCGTCGTTTGTGACGACATGGATGGAGCCTGAGTGTGACAAGCTCATCATGGATGCTATTAACAAGAATTACGTTGACATGGACGAGTACCCTGTCACCACTGAGCTGCAGGCAAGTTAATTTAATTTTTTTTTTCAGTCATTAATTTGTATTTAATCACTGACCAGTCTCCAATGGAGATGGAGTGTGAATGTGTGATTGATTGCGTTTAGATATATATAAATTTGGGTTCCATAATCAATTAATAATAATGTACGTAAAAAATTAAAATTAGTGTTTGGAGAAATAAATGAATATATTAGCAAGTGTGGACAGAAAATCGTGAACCGTAATAAACTAGGTATCACTTTTTAAATGTTCTATCGCCATCGCTTTGAAAAATGAAAGGAAATGATATTTATGATAAAATGCAGTAAATAAATAGTTAAAGACCAATTCAAACTAGAAGTAAATAAGTAATCTAGCTTTTTTAATTTTATTTTTAAAGGTAATATACACTAACTTTATTTTATTTTATGTTATGTTATGGAACCCACATACATATATGCATTTTGTTAGTGCACCTAGAATCCTAGACTAGTCTATAACATGCAACAAATCTTTTTTGACAATCGTACTTTAGTTGGTTGAGAAAATTTTCCATATATATAACCAGACAGATTTTTATATCATTACTAGTAGTAAATTAAATACTGGTACGCCTATGATTTCATATATATTCTTGAAATGGAAAGTCTCCACGTTTTTCATTTAACATGCATAAATGTTTTTATTTTTATTTTTAAATAAGACATGATCACCTTCACAAATCACAATTGATGTTAGTGGCATTTTTTGGAAAAGTGACAAGGTCCGTTTATAATATGTGGTCGTCGACAGTCGACTAACAAGTGTAAAGAAATTCATTTGTGGTATCAAAAAATCTTGATGTGAATTCATGATGATTCATGATGTTAGTGGCGACAAGTGCCTTCTTTTGTCCTTGCCCTACAAGATTTTTCTTATCCTCGTATAGCTGTGAAACACTATTGAGATACGAACCTTTATTCTTCTTCTTCTTATTTTTTTTTTAAAGAGAACTTGAAACTTTATTTATTTGTTTATTTTATTAAGGAAAAAGAGAAGAAATGGTAGGATTTGATTTGGAATTATGCGCTGCACCATCTTTGTTCTTTCCTGTCGATAATAGCAGCCCATGTCCCCTTTGTCACGCCTCAACTAACATATTCGATTTACACTATCATTATTATTGTTATTTATTTAAAGAACAATTACAAGGTCTAAAGTTTCAATTGAAATTGAAAAGGACCTTATATTAACGAAGGCTAATTTGCTACGTGTTCACTGCAACTATGGATAATTGCGTAATTAAGTAAGTATAAAAATGAAGACTTCTTCTCCACTCTATATATTCACGAATCACAAGCAGCATAGGAATAGTCAAGATTACATCGTATTAATTAGATAATTAGTTTGACATGGTGCACTAAGCATGGAGAAATTAAGAAATGAGAACAGAATATACCGGTACATTTTTTTATGTCTTCACCAACTCAGTAATGACTTGACAAGGGGTATATTGTAGTACAATATTTATATAAAAAATAATCTAAAAATGGGTCCATAATAATTATCCTCTTTTTTGTTTTTTAATTTTCTTTAATTTTTTTTTTTAATTTTTAGATCCCCAGCTAACATAACATGTATAGCTTAGAACTAGAAAGTCAAGAAAATAATACCTATACATTTCTCTTGCATGCCATTTTTTTATCAATATTAATAATTCACTTGTGAATTTAATTAGTTAATTTGATTTGCTATTCCAATGTTTAATGTCACCTTTCAGTTTTACTAATCGCTGATCATTCTTGAACTTATCAGAATCGATGCGTGAACATGATTGCGCACCTGTTTAATGCACCACTAGGAGATAGTGAGACCGCAGTTGGAGTTGGAACCGTTGGATCATCCGAAGCCATAATGCTTGCTGGATTGGCATTCAAGAGAAAATGGCAAAACAAGATGAGGGCACTAGGGAAACCATGTGACAAACCCAACATTGTGACTGGTGCCAATGTCCAAGTGTGCTGGGAGAAATTCGCCCGTTACTTTGAAGTCGAGCTCAAGGAGGTCAAATTGAGGGACGGATACTATGTGATGGACCCTGAACAGGCTGCTGAGATGGTGGATGAGAACACCATATGTGTCGCGGCTATCCTGGGTTCGACCTTGAACGGGGAGTTTGAAGATGTTAAGCGCTTGAACGACCTCTTGGTTGAAAAGAACAAAGAAACAGGGTAATCATTTTAGACCCTTTTCACCTTGAACTGGTTGTTGCAGGTTCCTAACATCATCCAAAAAATTGGTTCTAACCAGGCATTCTTTTTGTTGTGCAGATGGGACACACCAATTCATGTTGATGCAGCAAGTGGTGGCTTCATTGCACCATTCTTGTACCCTGAGTTGGAATGGGATTTCAGGTTGCCATTAGTGAAGAGTATCAATGTTAGTGGACACAAGTATGGGCTTGTGTATGCTGGAATCGGGTGGGTTGTCTGGAGGAACAAGGAGGACTTACCTGATGAGCTTATCTTCCATATAAACTATCTTGGAGCTGATCAGCCCACATTCACTCTTAACTTCTCTAAAGGTACGTACAAGTTTGTTTCATTTTGCATTTCATGTCCACATTTTGGATTCTAGTATTGCCGGTCCTGAATGAGATTTAAACGTTTCTTGCAGGTTCTAGTCAAATTATTGCTCAGTACTACCAACTAATTCGCTTAGGTCACGAGGTACATTCCACATTTCCCCTGAGCTATAACTTCAGTTACATTATAAATTATTCAAAATTAACTGCAATATATATTACGTTGTGTAAATCACCATTGGAATGTTTGTGTTAATAAATTACTATACTATATATAACTTCAGGGATACCGCATGATCATGGAGAATTGTCAAGAAAACGCAATGGTACTAAAAGAAGGTTTGGAAAAGACAGGAAGGTTCAACATCGTCTCAAAAGATGTTGGTGTGCCCCTAGTGGCTTTTAGCCTCAAAGATCACTCTGCCCACAACGAGTTTGAAATCTCTGACATGCTCCGCCGATTTGGCTGGATTGTACCTGCCTACACCATGCCACCAAACGCTGAGCATGTGACAGTCCTGCGTGTGGTTATTCGCGAGGACTTCTCCAGGACCCTTGCTGAGAGACTTGTCTGTGACATAGAGAAAGTATTGCAAGAGATGGATTCACTTCCGTCAAGAATTACCGAGAAGCTGATTGCTGAAACAGATCATGACCCAGCTGTACTTAAGAAGACTGCCATAGAGGTGCAGAGGGAGATCACTTCAGCTTGGAAGAAAATGGTTGCTGACAAGAAAAAGCTTAATGGAGTTTGTTGATCAGTTTGTTAGCTGATTATTATGATACTTTCTTTTTTATTATTATTATGATGATATTATTGAACGAGTTTTATTTTCCCCTTCATAAAAAATGTTATATTTCTTTGTGTGTTCTCTAGAAATTAGAATTGTGATCCCTCCTTAAATTCAAAAAGAAAATTTATATTTATATATTTTTTATTTTTTAGTATTAAAAGGTATCACACACAGATGTCGTTTTCCCCATTATGTTATCTTATATTGTCAACGAATTACTCGTAGTCGAGTGGCAAATGCTCTCTCTTCCTCTTTCTGTACAAGTTGAAAAAAAAATTGTCCTAGTATATATGTATCTATCATTCTATCCACTCAGAGTGCCCTAATTGAAGAGAATAAAAATTTACTTTATAATGTATATGAGGATTAATTAACTAGTATTTACCACTATGCACTTAGTATTTGGGACATTGGAGGATCATGTGGTGATGGGCTGCGGATTTTCTATACCAATTTTTCGTGTCCCATTTTATGTCTCACTCTTCTACATATGACATGTGTCATTTTATTTTTACTTAACTAAATTAATTATTTACTTAACTACTTGGCAAAACTTGAAGAAGAAATATAGAGAACTTTAATGACCATTTATAAAATTTCTACACAAGAAACACCACATAGCTGCCGTATTCAAAATTTAGAAAAACTAGAATTAATTTCAATTAGCTAGAATCAATAGCAAAATAAGCCATAATAAAACCACATGGTAACAATCCAATATAAAAAAATATGTAACATAATATAATTAAACATCCATTTGCTTATTTTATCTCCAACAATAATTCTGTAAAAATTGAAACAATTTATAACTTTTGGTTCTTCTCGGCAAGTTGAGCAAAGGGGCATTTGGCCAGTCTGCAAATTTCCATCGTCTAATCACGGGGTAAATGGGGAACCATTATTGATCCTTGCTTTGCCGCTTCGAAAAAATTAAGAAAAAAAAAGTGAACAAATAGTATAGTTAAGGAATATTTTTTTACTCTAGTTAACTAGCTAATCCATGTATAATTAAATAATTAATTAATTTAACTAAGTAAAATAAAATGATGGGCGATTTACATGTGGACCCCCTCTTATGCTCGGTAATTACATATGTTTCCTCGTTAGTAAAAGAATTACGTATAAACCCTCTTTATGCAAAACAATTACAAATAAACCCACGATCTTGACTTTTGCCGCTCTTAATCATGGAAAATACATAATTGTCCCTGAACAATTATCAGATTTTAAATTTTACCAAACAATCTCAACTTTAAGTTATTACAAAATAAACCCACATATCTTATCTAAATTATAAATTCCCCCAAATTTTTTTTATTTCTTCTTCTTTCTAATTTACCGGATTCCGGTGCCGGAATCCGGTAGCCACCATCAGCTCCGATCTGGAGCCGTGAAACAGCTCCAGATCGGAGCTGTTACAGCTCCAGATCTGGAGTTGGCAGCTCCAGATCTGGAGCTGCAATAAGAGCTCCGATGGAGCTCAGTAATAGAGCTCGTCGGAGCTCTTTACAGAGCTCCACCGGAGCCCTGTAAGAGCTCCGACGGAGCTCTGTTATAGAGCTCGTCGGAGCTCTTTACAGAGCTCCACCGGAGCCCTGTAAGAGCTCCGACGGAGCTCTGTAATAGAGCTCGTCGGAGCTCTTTACAGAGCTCCGACGAGCTCTGTTACAGAGCTCTAATGGAGCTCTATTACAGAGCTCCCGTCGGATTCCGGTCAACCCATTGCCGGAATCCGGTAATAGAATTAAAGAAAGAAAAGAAAAGAAAAAAAGAGAAAATGGAAAGATAAAAAAGAAAAAGGATTAAATTGCAAATAGATTAAAGGAATAAGGCTAAATTCTGTAAGGCCGCGTTTGGAGAATCAATATTGAACAGTAGCTTATAAGCAGGTCAACGCTAACTGCTTAAAATGGGCCTATATGTAATTCTTTTATTAACGAGGAAAGATTTGAAAAGCACGTCCATAAGAGGGGGTCCAGGCGTAAAAATCTCTAAAATGATACATGTCATATGTAGGAGAGTGGGACATGAAAAAGTGGGATAGGAGATCCGCAACCATTTCACTCAACCCAAAATAACGGCTCACTTTTGTTTTTCCATTCCAGCCTTGCTCACTTTTCTTTTTCCAATCCATTCCATTCCAGCCAATGTCAACATTAAACTGATGCTATATCCTCAATCCGATTCATTCTGAACAAATTAGTAGTTGTGATTTGTGAGGGTCGTTCTAATTCTAGCTATAGAAGACATCCTTAATTAATATTAATAATAAGAGATAAAATCAAAATCAAATAGAATCGGTTATCTTTTTATTTTTTTTTTGAATTTCTAAAAATAGATAAAAAAAAAACTGGGAATAGTATGGAATTAGTTAGTTAGTAGGAAAAAATTGATCAAACTCCCCAACCTATACTACAACTGAGACATTACCCCCTAACCTATTAAATTTGAGACTTAACCCCCTCAACTATATAAATTGTTGCAACATACCCCCTATATAATATTTTACTATCAATTTAAAATTTTCCATTCAATTTAATATTTTCCCTTCAATTAAATATTTCCGTTTGATTCCAAATTAATTATAATATATACCGAAAAACTAATTTTGAAAATTATAATATGAAACTATACAATTTTCACTTTTATAATATAATATAATATAAGTTCTAATATTATTTTTCCGGTACAATTAATGAAAATATTATTTTTCACACTTTTATAATATAAATTGTATTGGAAAAATAAGATTTGAACTTATATTATAGAAGTAAAATTTTATATTTTTATAATATAATTTTAAAAATTATTTTTCGGTATGAATTAGGATTAATTGGAGTCAAACTGACATGTAGGAAAAATATTAAATTGAATGAAAAATATTAAATTAAAGGGAAAATATTATATAGAGGGTATGTCGTAACACTTTAAATAGATGAGGGGGTTAAGTATCAAACTTAATAGGTTAGGGGGTAATGTCTCAATTGTAGTAAAGTTCAGGGGGGTTGATCAATTTTATCCTAGTTAGTATTTAAAGTAAAAGTATCCATCGAAGTTATTGTCGGTTTAGTACTATAGCAAACCGAGTAAATATAGAGAGCAACAAAAGTTGAAGCTCGATTTTTGTATAGTAAAACCTTTGACTGATATATAAGAAAACGTTTGTCGAAAATATTTAGTTTTTTCTTCGTCAAAAAAAAAAAAATTTAGTTTTATTATCTTAATATTTGGATTATTCTAATCAAGTTCAAACTAGTAGCCCTTATTTTCATCCCATAATATTCTTTAGGATTGTTACGTTAAATATATCTCATTTAAGTTTTAAATAATTTTCGAGGCCTACTTTAGCTAAAATACAATGGATTAATATTCTAAATAAATGTTTAATTTAAAGAGTTAAAATTTACATTTCCACGTTACAGGATTAGCAGGGAGACTCGTAGTCGGTCGAAGAAAGACCTCTCCTTGACTAGACATTCACTAGAACTAGAGGACAGATAGATCCATTCCGACTTGCAAATAGAAAGCAGTACAATTCCATGTAAATCAACTTTAACTCTGTTCAGCACTTCAGCCTCTCTTACTGTTACACAGTGAAATACTTCGTACAATATACAATTTCATGTATATCGACTTTTAACTCTATTCAATTTCTTTTACTCTATACACTGATACACAGTACCCTTCATAATTCATATGGACTAGAAAATTAGAAACCGGTCAACAATACATCCATCTTTACTTCCATCTGAGAAACGAATTTTTGCCCGATCTACAAGTGTTAATATAAATAGAATAAATAGCAAACAAAATATGAGAATAAGACGCCTGTTCAAATTAAGTGCTCAACCCAAAATAGCTCACTTTTCTTGGCATAAATTAGTTAGTACAATTCCTTCCCTAATTAGTATATAAACTACCATTCAGTTACCAATTTTCCATTCATCATTCTGCAAACTAAAGAAACAGTCTACGTACTCATCACAGAATACAATCCCATTTTTTATTTCTGAATCTCGATCATGGTTCTCTCGAAAGCTACCATCAACCCCGAATCTGACGTTTCCGTCCATTCGACCTTCGCTTCCCGATATGTCCGTGCCTCTCTTCCCAGGTAAATGAAATTTATCAATGACAGAGTTTCCTTTTTGTTGGTCTACGGTGAAATCAAATCAAATTGAAAATCATTTGCAGGTTTAAGATGCCTGAGAATTCGATCCCGAAAGAGGCAGCGTACCAGATCATCAACGATGAGCTGATGCTTGACGGGAACCCGAGGCTGAACCTGGCTTCGTTTGTGACGACATGGATGGAGCCTGAGTGTGACAAGCTCATCATGTCTTCTATTAATAAGAATTACGTTGACATGGATGAGTACCCTGTCACCACTGAATTGCAGGCAAGTTCTTATTAATTTTACTGAAGTACTACTATTAATTAATTTTATAATGAATAGATTAGCAAGTGGATTGAATGTGGACAGAAAATCCGAGATTGGCCGGGTAATACTATTGCTTCTGAAAAAAATGTTCCATCTCCATCCCTGTCAAGAAATTTAAGGCAAACAATATTTATGACAAAATGCAGTAATCTAGCTTTTTTAGTTTTAGTTTTATTTTTAAACGCAGTACGTGTAGATTTTTGTCACAATATTTCAAATCTTTTTAATATATTATCATGGATAAAACAAAAGTTAATTTTATTTCCTTTTTCTTTTCCGGGTATGGTGGATATTCAGAACTCATTTGTTTTTTAAGATTGTTTACGTATTCATTTTTCGTCCGTTTTTTAATTATTTACGTTTCCATTTTTTTACAACCTTTTGTCTCACAAATTTATTACTGTGGATCCTGACATTAAGCCAAACAACACATTCATCATACAAACCTCCTAAAACTCCATTCCAAATCTAAACGTAAATAATCTAAAAAAATTGGATGAGTATAATATGATCGAGCATAGAGGTGACTATTGGGCCAGTCGTAGAACAGCTCGGCACGGCCCAGCCCGTTAAAAACCGGTCCAGTCCGGTCCGCTAACATATTGGCCCGGCACGGCCCAAACCGTATATTTTTAAGGGCCTTTAGGGGCCATCATATACTGGCCCAGCCCGGCCCGCTACAAACCCACTGAACAGCCCAGCCCGGATAGCCCGTAAATTTATGTACATGATTTCAGCCTATACATTCATATTTTTTATCAATAATTTCCGCAAATTTCAGCATATTGAGATGTGAGCATTTGGACCTCTCTCTAATTGACAAAAGCCCAATATGCATTATTTCTACCTAATCCATACTTCCCTAATTCCACATGATAATCAAACGCAGCAGCCTTTCTCCTTTGACTTTTTTTTTAAATCTTTATTCATACTAGTTAAGCAACTATGCTTATCTTCACACTTTTTCCCTAATTAATCTTAAAATTTTATGCTTAGCAATTTTTAGAAAATATTTTTCAGCCCGGCCTGCTATGAGCCCAGGCCCAGCCCGGCACAGCCCGTAATGTATAGGGCTAGGGGCTGTGCTAGGCCTTTCAATCTCAAGAAAAGCCCGGCCCATTAAAATGAGGCCCAGCACAGCCCGGCCCGTTGGACACCGTATAATTATAACCTTGATCGACATCTGATTTGTGATTTTAATTTACTTAGATATACGTAGATAGCTGTTTTGATATTTTAATGTCAACATTCAGTTTTACTAATGTTTGATTATTCTTGAACCGATCAGAACCGGTGTGTGAACATGATTGCACACCTGTTCAATGCGCCACTAGGAGAGAGTGAGACTGCAGTTGGTGTTGGAACTGTCGGATCATCCGAAGCCATAATGCTTGCTGGATTGGCATTCAAGAGAAAATGGCAGAACAGGATGAGGGCACAAGGGAAATCGTGTGACAATCCCAACATTGTGACTGGTGCCAATGTCCAAGTGTGCTGGGAGAAATTCGCCCGTTACTTTGAAGTCGAGCTCAAGGAGGTCAAGTTGAGGGATGGATACTATGTGATGGACCCTGAGCAAGCTGCTGAGATGGTGGATGAGAACACCATATGTGTCGCAGCTATCCTGGGTTCGACTTTGAACGGGGAGTTCGAAGATGTTAAGCGCTTGAACGACCTCTTGGTTGAAAAGAACAAACAAACAGGGTAAGCATTTTACACCCTTTTCACCTTAAACTAGTTGCTTGTTAAAAATAAAGGAAAACATTATTTTAACTTTTCCGCTAATTGTGCTTTCAATTCTGTTCGGCAGATGGGACACACCAATCCATGTTGATGCTGCAAGTGGTGGATTCATTGCCCCATTCATATACCCAGAATTGGAATGGGATTTCAGGTTGCCATTGGTGAAGAGTATCAATGTTAGTGGACACAAGTATGGGCTTGTATACGCTGGAATCGGGTGGGTTGTCTGGAGGACCAAGGACGACTTACCTGATGAGCTTATCTTCCACATCAATTATCTTGGAGCTGATCAACCCACATTCACTCTCAACTTTTCTAAAGGTACAAATTTGTTTCATTTTACGTTTATATCCGAATTCTGAATTCTAACATTGTCGGTTCCTAAATGAGATTCAAACGTTCTTGCAGGTTCTAGTCAAGTTATTGCTCAGTACTACCAACTCATTCGCTTAGGTCACGAGGTACATTTCACATTTCCTTACATATAAATCCTAACTGAACTGCAACATTACTTTGTTGTGTGAATCACTATCGGAATGTTTGTGTTGATAAATGACCACTACATTTAACTTCAGGGATACCGCATGATCATGGAGAATTGCCAAGAGAACGCAAGGGTACTAAAGGAAGGTTTGGAAAAGACAGGAAAGTTCAACATCGTCTCAAAAGATGTCGGTGTTCCCCTGGTTGCTTTCAGCCTCAAAGACAACGCTGCCCACAACGAGTTTGAACTCTCTGACATGCTCCGCCGATTTGGCTGGATTGTACCTGCCTACACCATGCCACCAAATGCTGAGCATGTGACAGTCCTGCGTGTGGTTATTCGCGAGGACTTCTCCAGGACCCTAGCTGAGAGGCTTGTCTGTGACATAGAGAAAGTGTTGCAAGAGCTGGAGTCACTTCCTTCAAGAATTACAGAGAAGCTGATTGCTGAAACAAACCATGACCCGGCTGTGCTTAAGAAGACAGCCGTGGAGGTGCAGAGGGAGGTCACTTCAGCTTGGAAGAAAATGGTTGCCGACAAGAAGAAGAAGGTCAATGGAGTTTGCTGATCAGTTGGAGATATTGATTGCTATTTTTTAATAATTGGTGATTAATAAACATTTATGCATTATTATGTGTAGTTTAATTTGGCGACCGAGTTGAGTCGAGAACTAGGGTATTTGGTCTGAGCAATATTGTGTAGGTGTACTACTATGGTCTTTTTAATTTTTAGTATGCTCTTTTCTCATCATTAGGCCATGTTTCTCATTTTGGCTCGTGTAAGTTTTTATTGGAAAATTTTTCTCGCTCAATAAATAAAAGATGTATGAACTAGATAGAGGAGAATGGATTCATCATTGCATCACTCGAGTATTTAAGACGTACACAAGAAAGACTTAAATGTAGTTGGTTCATGTATGACAACAGAAGATGGCCTTAACTATACTGGTCTGCTTATACATTCAACCTAGTAAAATGACATTTTAGACTGCATTTTGCCCTGTCTTCTACTCAGTAATTAAAGTTGTAAAACTAACTATAACTTAGAAATGCATCAGACTTGAAGTGTCGGAGTTCTAGCCACGAGAGTTCAAACTTAAAGTTGTATAAAAAATCCCGAACAATCCCGAACTTAGAAATGCATCAGACTTAAAGTTGTATAAAAAATTTAAAAAACTCCCGAACAATCCTCATTCTCTTCCTCTTCTCTGCAACTTCATTTTTTCCTCCATTTGCCTACACATAGAGAGTTTCTCTCCTCCATTTGCGTATACATATAAAGAGTCGGAGTTCTAGCCACGAGGTTCGAAAGCGTTTCCATTCAAATGAGTGTTTGGTCATTCATGCACCTTGGAACTCGTTTGTCCCAAAAGCTTTGAAGTAAGATAGGCGGGCAAATAAGAGTTTATGGGCACACAAGTTTATGTGGCCTCGTCCAGACTCTTATCCGAAGTTCAAAATCCATTCCGTAAAGTTTTTATTGTGTTGTGTAGCCCTTTATTTTGATGTTTGAGTAAGTTTTTATTGGAAAATTGATCTAATTCAATAAAAAATTGAGGTATGAGTTAGACTGAAGAAGATAAAGAAGAATGAGATTATCTTTGTATTCTCATTATTTTTGTATGACAATAGACAACAGAAGATGGCCTTAACTAACAGATAGATCCATTCTTACACATTTAATTTCGTAAAATGACATTTTAGATTGCATTTTGATTTTTGCTCTGTCTTTTACTCTGTAATGGAAGTTCTAAGTCAAACTCAAACTTAGGTGGATAACTCTTTTGATACTTTGAGCACAAGTATATAGAACTGTAATGTATAGTATATATAGTATATAAAACATGGAGAAAGCATCAAAACTTCAAGAAGTTCATGTGATAGTGATACTGATATACACTAATACACATAACATACCAAAATCAAACCAGCTAGCCAATAATAAGACATTTTTTATACTATAAACAACCTCACTCAACAATCAAGATTATTAATCTTAGCACCCTCTTTTTTGTTCTTTTCTTTTGATTGCCACAAATACAAAAGTGTTACTCCCATACATTATTCTTTAAACTCTTTCTCGTAAGATTATTTAGTTGCCTGGGTGCTCTTCACAACTGTTACAGGACAAGTCGCATTTTGCACCACGTAGTTGCTCACACTTCCAAGCAACACCCTGCACATCAAATTCATTGAATCAAACTCCAAATCTCAAGTCATATAGTATCTTATCTATCTCCAAGAAGAAATTGAACATGAATTAGAATACGTTATAGATCATACTAAGTAACTTTAACTCAAAAAAATACTACTACTACTACTACTACTACTTAATTAATTAGTAATTACCTCTTAATGGGTCCTAATCCTCTACTTCCAACAACAAGCGAATCAAGCTTGAGCTGTTCTACTGCATACAACAGCTTCTCTTTTGGATCACCCCAATACACCTTTGCCACCACATCCACCTGTATTTTACAACACATAATATTAATTAGGATATATGATATATTCAGAGAGTAAATTGTTAGAGGGGGTGTAAATTAGAGCAATTAGGCTATTCCGAATATTAAATATTAAAGGTGATAGATTTCGAACTCTCTTAAAATCTCAAACTTTTGGGGAGGTGTGTAATCTTATCATTTACATTAATTTTTCAGTACTCCCCTGCCCTCATGGTCGGTTTCAACCTTTGCGGGGAAGCCAATCGAATGGAACTTAACATGGGAAGGAGTTTGTCCATGAGGAGATTCAAAACCCGATAAACGTGAGTTGGCTCTGATACCATACCATGATAGAGTTTCAAAAGTTCAAGCTTATAAGATAGTTGAATTTCTATCAAAAGTTTGTGTACAAATTCAGGGGAGTGTGCTAAACACGTGAGTTGAGCTATGTCTATCCGTTACACCATCTAATACAAGTTTCAGCCAGGATAATAATAACAATCCATGATCTGTAAAAAAAGAAAATGAAAAAGAATTACTTTATTGTTATTATAGATACCTTTTTGGTCTTGGAGACAGTATCAAGCATATGAAGAACATCAGGATCAGGTGTGAGGCCATATTTCTTGCAAACATTCGCTTCTTTAAACTCTTCCAGAGGAATCAAAGCTGAACAAAGTAACAAGACATGAATTAATTATTAAACAACATATATAATTGAATGATTGAGAAGAATTAAAATGGATAAATGATACTTACGTGAACCAGTGTCTTCAAAGAGCAGCTTATTAGTAGGATCAGATTTTGGAGAAGCGACATGGATTAGGATGATCCGATCAGCTTCATCAACGAGGTTATCGATAGCCCATTTCAGAGCAGATTTGCTTGTTGATGAATAATCCACTGCAATCCCAAAAGAACGTGCTTTCGCCATTGTAAATGTTCCAAGCTTGCTAGATATGGAGTAGTTTGGAGTTCTATTTGATCAAGTAAGTTTTAATACTATAGAAGAGGGGTTCTGGAAGAAACTAGAAGGATATAGAGTATTGGCGTTTAAATATTTTGGAGCTGGGCGCCCATAACCCATTTGGACTATATGTATGGTGCATTCGTGTGATTTCCTGTCCCTTTGCCAAAATGAACTGTACGCGTAAGATAGTTCATAAGTTAGACTTGTGAGTTGTGACTAAAGTCATCTTACTTTTTTTTAAAGTAATCAACATAGAATAGCTTTTCACGTCAATTACTAGTCGTTCATTTTAATGATGTTTTATCAAACAAATTTTACTAAAAGCAATTTATTTCGACCAAATAAGATATAATCACCCCACAAGAGGAATGGTCGCGGCCCACGGAATAAACAATCAATTGATTCCGTGGTTGTTTTGTTTGTAAGAATATGGTGACGAGGAACTATCTAGACTAATATAAGGATCATATGTCTTGGGTGCAAAGAGAAGGAATGTGATGCCCGCGCTTATCAAACTTCCCACTCGTACCTTATAGTAGTGATATATACCTTCTTGAGTCTTGATCTATAATACAGAATATAGCAAGTAACTGACAACGACTAAGTATATTGAGATATGGTTTACCTGAAAAATAAAATAGTTATAAACGTTAATTATAAACGAGAATATATGATACTTATCTAAGAAATATGTGTTCTTTTATAACAAAGAGTACAGTTTATTAACAATAATATAGTAGACGTTTTAATTTTGTTTTTCATAAGAACATAACAGTCTAATTTTTAAACAGTCTCCGTCTCTCCGATATCATATTAACTAGCCAGGTGAGGTGACTGTATTATGTGTTAAGCTAACACAATTATTTAAGTGATTAAAAATATAAAAGGTCCCATTTTTTGATTGTTTGTTGAACTGGTTGAAGTTGGTAATGTTACTGGTACATCAGGATAAGAAGATAAGGATCGATGACAAATTTCTGTCATCTAACTCATGTGGGGATGGATGATTAGCCTAGAAACAGAATACAATCAAATTAAAATCCGCACATAGTTAATTTGCAAAACAAATAAAATAAAATAAATCAAAACTTCTATAGTAAGTAGTAGTTCATAATCATCTACCCTTCTCTATAAGTTCTTAGGAGTAGATGTTTTTCCCCACCGTTAATTAATTAATTGATGTTCTAACTTCTAGAATTTGATGTTTAATGCCAAGTAGCAAATTGTTCATTAATAGTAGTACTCGTTGATAGTAGTAGTAGAACTAAATTAAAGCCATAATCACTATCACCTTTAATTTGTCAATAGAGCCTTGAAAGTGAGGGTGAATGGGATGATAAAGGTACTTTGGGCATGGTTTGATTTTAAGAATCCAATGCTTGACGAGAAAACAAATGTAAGCGGGTAAGACGCTAGCTACTTGGACATCTCACTATCAATCAATTAGCAAAAAACTACGGCAGCTAGCAGACATCAGGGAAAACCAACGGCGTGCAATCAAACTTCTACAAAGTAATCACGCACAGATTCTTTTTATATCTAGTGTTAGAATATCCCACATCAGTTGTGAGAGCTATAATTAACACATATATAAGTTGGATAATCTTATCACCTTAACAAGGCCTTTTAAGGTGTTAGTGGTCCAACTTCAATATGGTATCAGAGCCAAGGTTGATGATGGGTGCCCCAGCCGATGCTAATTCCGGCTTGCCCAATGATGGCATTTATGATTCCACGTGTAGAGCCGACTAACCGCGGCCTACTCGTGAGGGGGCGTGTTAGAATATCCCACATCACTTGTGAGAGCTATAATTAACACATATATAAGTTGGATAACCTTATCACCTTAACAAGGCCTTTTAAGGTGTTATTGGCCCAACTTCAATATCTAGTATACTTCATAATTCCTATATTCTTTATTTCTTCTAATAATAGACCTTTCCACACATAAGAATGGAAGGGATTGGAAATGTACACCAATACACTCACAAATATTCGGTATTTATAGATTGGAAACCTACAAAACCACAAACAATAGTATAGTGGAACTTGACTCGCAGTGTTGTTCTCTCTGGACATTTAACCTGTTAGGCACGTGCAAAACAAGACACAAAATTGGGATTCCTAGATTGCAATCGACCAGAATGTAAACAAGTGACAAGAAAATGAAATATGAACTGTATCTGCATGTATGATTTTGCTCAGGAACTTTTCAGGTATGATGATCCATTCAGATACAGTTCATACCAAGTTTATTGATGCTTGGTCAAGAAGTCCTATAGCGGAGATTAAATAATCTCTACAATAGAGCGAGATTAAATGAAATATGAACTGTATTTGCAGGTATGATTGCAATCATATTTTGAACCCATATTTAAAGCAGAGAAACCATATTCCAGTTCATATCCAATATTTGCACTGTGAGGGGAAAAAACTGCATTGAATTAATGAAATGTTTCGGTTTCAATGTAATTCTATCGTATGCTTGATCTTTTGTATGAATTTTGTCATGGAATGAAATGTCTTTTGTGTTGTTATTTATACTTTTTGTGTATTTGTTAAACTGAAACTTGGAACTGTATATAGACTGAAATTGGAACCTTTCATTAATTCGTAAAAATAAAAAACAGGGAACCTGAACAGGGGACAAGATACTGGGAACCAGGAGACTAGGAGAGGGCTTAAACTTCGAACCGTGACACAAGCTTTTGAATGACTCTTTGGAGATGCTCAAACATCTGGTCGTGAGCAATTGTGGGAGCCTCAACAAGCAGCTCAGCCATTTCATGCTCCATGTCCAAGCGCATCATTCATATCACCGTAGCATCATAAGAGATCGGCGTGCCTGCCCATACTGAACCCAATAAGGCTGAGAACTGAGAAATGTGTTAATGTGAACAGCCCAAAATAGGGTAATTTAATGTGTAAGGTTTTATTGGGAGGCAGAAGGCTAGGGGTAGAATTTTCCTTCTATTACCACCTCACTCTGACACCTAGGCTGCCACGTCTGCTAATACGTATAAATACACTGATTTATGCAGGCGCGCCGTGACCAAAACTGCAAAGTTAAAAATGACTAACAACTAAAAACCGGAGCACCTTTAGTTAAGGGACAAAACAATGCTATTTTTCTGAAGCTCCATGAGAGCCTTACCATAACAAAGGTCAAGAAGTCCTATAGCGGAGATGATCAATTCAATCTCGCTCTATTGTAGAGATTATTTATGTTCTGCTCTGTATCGGAGCTTAAATAAGCTCTGAAACAGAGCTATTTTTAATTCTATACAAAGTTTATTGATGCTTGGTCAAAATATGCTCTGTGGCTCAACTTCAATAAGCTCTGGCTATTTTTGAGTATACTTTGCATCCAGAGCTTTTGGAACAAAATCACAGTATGCAAGGCAAGCTATAGAGTCCTGTTTTGTTTGTTTGTTTTTTTTTTTCCACTGCTCATATCATTTAACAACCAAAGCCATTTATTTTGCATTTTCATTTATAAATTACTCATTTGTCCCGCTCATTTCTTTACGTATTCCTTTTTGGTCCGTCCCAATCAATTCTTTACGTTTCTATTTTTGCAACCTACCCACATACCATTTATATTACTTTAATGGGTAAATTTCATCTAGCCCCCTCCTTAGATTTTTTTATTACAAAATCTTCCCTCTTAGATATTCAATTACATTTACCCCCCTTGTTCGTGAAATCTAATTACATTTTGCCCCACGGATTTGACTTTCAGCGAACTAAAGTCTGGAAATGTCTATTTTGTCCCCGTTCAATTTTCAGTAGCCAAACAACTTAATTTTTTTTTATTACACATTTGACTCTAAATTTTATTAACTTACAAAATTGACCATAAACTATTTAAAATAAACACCCAATACTTAGATAAATTTCAAAATGTTCTAAAAATTAATCGATAACAAGTCCCTAGAAAACTCACATTTCAAAATCCATCCCACTAATTTAAATAAAAAATTTAAACAAATTATAAAAGTAAAAAAATTAAAAAAATAACAAAAAAAAAAAAATGGACAGCTCCAATCGGAGCTGACTGGAGCTCCGGTCGGAGCTGTTAAACAGCTCCGGCCAACAGCTCCGACCGGAGCTGTTGACAGCTCTGGCCAAGTTGTAGCTCCGATTGGAGCTGTTCTACAGCTCCAATCGGAGCTGTAAATGCTCCAATCGGAGCAACCCATCCCGGCTGCTCCTATTGGAGCATTAAACAGCTCCGATTGGAGCTGTGAACAACTCCGATCGGAGCTGTTTATAGCTCCGACTGGAGCAATTTAAAGCTCCGGTCGGAGCTGTAAAACAGCTCGACTGGAGCTGCTGCCGGAAAAAATCCGGTACCGGGAAAAGTCCGGTACCGGATTTTGAAGAAGAAGGTAAAAAATAAAAAGAGGAAAAATGGAAAAGGAGAAAGAAAAAGAAAAGAAAAAAATAAAAAAGAAAAATTAAATTCTGAAAATTGATAAGGGCATGTTTGGTGATCAACATTTGAACAAAACCAAATAAGTTGGTCAACACAAACTTATCATTTTGGGGCAAAACGTAATTGATTATCTAAGGAGGAAGATTTTGAAAAGTGAGGCAGCAACAAGGTGGGTTTATGTAATTTTCCTTACTTTAATCATTATCCTCACCTTCACACTTTAATTTAATCCTTTTCCCCACCACATATCATTTATATATTGGTCCACATTCAATTCTATATTAATAAATCACTATCAAACAAAACCTCTCATTAAAAACGTGTAAAAAGCAAACGTAAACTTCTCACTGAGACGGAGGGAGTATTACTCATTATTATTACATTCTACTACACATCCCTTTACATTTAGCACCTACCATCCTCCCTGAAACATTAAAGCTTAAATCAGAACATGAATTGAATTGTATTCTTCATGTTCATGGACAAAACTCACAAAGCAGACATAATAAACACCGGATTCTGTTTGTTCACCACTACACCATCATCCTTCTTCAACATCATCTCAAGCTCCTTAACAAACACTGGCATTGCATCACCCGGTAAGCAAACCGGCACAACTATCCCGTCCTCGCCTTTGGCATTCTTAAAAGGTATGTAGAAACTTGCGACTCCAGGAATTGCTCCTACCCCGCCTTTCGCAGGTCCACCATACACCGCCTTGCCCCACCCGAAATCAACCTCTCCAAACCCCGCGCGTGTCACATCAGACACCAAATAGCTCCGCACCACCGTAAAATGTGGCCTATCTCTCATCACCATTAGATTCGCCAACGATTTCATGTACTCTTCCGTCACACTAGCTTTCGTCTCCATCACGAGGTCTAAAGCATAATGTAGAGGTTTCTTGCATAACTCTTCGGCTTTGGATACGGCAACTGGAAATGCGAAAGCATTGCCATAGTATCCAGTGGGGAGTGGTGGATTGAACCTGGCACGAGAGTTCACGATACAGATGATTCTGACATCCTCATCTGGATCAGGGGAAATGGCAATTGTGCGGCAGCGCCAGAGGCAGGCGGTTAGGAGTTCGAAAGTGGAACAGGAACGGAGGCGGGAAGGGAGGTGACGGCGGAGAGCAGAGATTTCCGTGGGGCCGAAGAAGAAGGAGCGGTGAACCATGTCGTCGAGTGGGATAAGTGTTCCTTTGGTGTCGGGTACAACATCATACTCGCGGTGAGCGAATGTTGCGCGAGGTGGGTCCTGCGCGTTGAGAATGTGCCTTTCCCAAACGGGTGGAATTGAAGGGGTTTCTGCGCCTCGTGCGATTTCGCCCACGCCGGACATGAACTGGACTAGACCGGCAGCGTCGCTCATTGTGTGGTTTAGTCGTAGGGCGAATATAAAACCACCGCATTTCAGGCGTGTTACCTGCCAAGTGATGCATGTGAAAGAGACTAATTAATCTTTGTTATTTAATATGGGAGGTTGGTTGAAGTAGATTAATAAATTTCAATATGTACATCATCGGTCATCACTTATTTGTGTTTCTTCTACAACAATATAACCAGATTTTTTTTTAATTGGTTAAATTGGAGATCTAAGATCGAAATAAGTGAAGAAGTTAATATATAGTTGGAGATGTAGTACTAGTAGTAATAGATTAATAATTTAATTAATTTGCCCTCATGCACATTGGGAACTTAAATTGCCAATAATCAACCGATCAGAGACCCTATAATGTCCACGCAAAACTGTACCTGAATAAGCATTAATGGGCAGTTCAATACTTCATCGGAGCCGGGAACATCAAAAAGAAGCTCCTCCAGGCAGGGGAACGGAGGCTGAAGAGCTTCGCCAAACTCCTTCAATGTGACATCCGCGTCCGCCTCAATGAATATTAAGCCTTCCCCAGTGCAGTCCACCACCAACTTCCGGGCGGCTTGTTCTCTCAACCGCCCGGCGAACGGGTAGTAGAAAACCAAAGCCTTCGCGATGGCCTCACGGATGACTTTGACAGGGTCCTTTGCTTCAGCGAAGGGACTTTTCGGGTAGAATTGTATGACCGGGATTTGGAAACGGAGACCTTCTTGATCGTCAATGTCGGATAAGGGCTTGATTTCGCGGGGTGTGAGCTTGGCGGGGCGGATAAGCTCCGGTTCTTGGCGGGTGACTTTGAAGGTTAATGTTTTCGTTGGTTCCATTTTTGTAATGTTGTTGAGTGAAGGTGTGTAGATTTTCTGTTTTGTGATGAAATGAGCTTGTTGGAGATGGTTGAATTTGAGTGTTGTGGTGTTTTGTGAGTGAGGTGAGCGTTTTTATAGAGTGCTTGTGATAAGGGTATAATGGTCTATACATTGTCAAGGCTAGGATTTGTCATTTACATGTTGTGCCTACCTAGCATGGTCAATGACTCAATATGTCATTATTTTTGTGTCCCTACTCTCAGTGTATATTTGGGAAATAAGAAAAATGTTTTCTATGCATTAGTTGCTCCTGCTTGTTTTAATTAAGAGTGCTGGTTGCTCCCACTTCTTTTAATTACTGGGTGTGAACTAAAAAAACCATTATTGAAGGTCAATGTGAAAACCAAAATTAAAATATAAATTTTTATTATTTCTTTCACTCTAACACAAAACAAATTTTTGCATACAGACATAAATAACTGGTTCCAAGGAAGGATTATAATAATTTCAATTGATTGTTCAAATATATTATTATTCGACTGTTTCATACTCAAGTTCTTAACCTATCATATTAATAACTATTAACTTAATATATACAAATATACATGTACTTGTGTGATTTGAAGGAGACTTGAGTATTAAAATACTCCTAAGTTACGTTATGATTAGATTATATTAAGAAACTGGTGTGATACGTATGCTAGGACAGACAGAGATCAAGAGGATCTGTCAAGTTAGTAGTGGTTACACCTTGGACTCGTCTCTTTTGTCTAAGATTTCAGATCAAATTCGTAGAATGGCTAGTAGTAGTCTAGTGGTTCTTGATCAATGCCCGGAGTGGCTCCAATCTGTAATAGCTAAGGACTTAGTTGCAGTAGTTCCGCGTGTAATTAAGTCTCGTATGAACTCTGATGTAATCTCCCCTCATTAGTTAGTTAATGCAGTATGTTTATTAAAAAAAAAAAAAGAGGATCTGTCAAGTGGTTTCATGAATATTGATCCGTAGTTTCCCAACTAAACAGAAATTTCAATAGCAGTTAAGTGGGAAAAGAGAAGAAAGCAGAGGACTGAAGAGAAAATATCTAGAAATAAGTAGTTAGAATATTATTATTTAAGAATTGTGGGGAAACATGCAATGGACCATTTGTGATGGGATGGGATGACTAATGAACTAGTATACTTATAAAAGTATACCAATCATCATTTCACCTGAATTTCGTGATTTTCTTTAACGTTAGTGTAGTGTAACTTTCGTGGCTGCTTCAAGACCAAATTGACTAAGTCACCTTGGACCAAATGACTTGATTATCTAGCAATCATCATGTTAATTGCTATAGTAATTACTGCCAAATTACTCAACAAACTCTCACAAACAATGAAACAAATACTCATGGACGATTTGCAAATTACTTGCGGAAAGTCGACTCAAATGAAAAAAAAAAAGAAAAAAAAGTCAAAACATAATTTAAAAAAAAAATAATGAAAAGAAATGGTAATCGTGCTCTGTAGATGGAGAGAGTAGCACACTATGTATGAATTTATGAAAAAAAAAATTATATATATACAAACTGCTTTTATTAACCAATATTAGGCGACCACTTGAGATTTCGATATATCTGTAATGTAATTTGGATTACCTTTATTTTCCTAATAGTGATTAAATGTTACTACCTCCGTTTCGCAATTTTTTACTGACTAGAGTTAGTGTGCATTTCTAAAATAATAAATCAAATGAAAAAGTAATTAATATTAATAGGGTCGATTATTTTTCTAATTGAAAAGTGGTTATTAAATTGAAGTGTGATATCAAATTTATAATTATAATGTTATTGTGGGTAAATTTGATACCATTGGTTTCAAATTTTCTCATCGCATGCCAATTAATTATACCGAGAGAGAGAATTCCAAATTGCATACCGTACCCCTCCATTTTTTAAGAATGATGTTTAAGTAATTTTTATTTCTCTTTTTCAGCTATTTTAAGGTTATTTAATATAACAATTTAAAGATACTTTTCCTCTTTTTATTTTAGAAATTTCTTTCATTTCCTTAATATATGTGTATTTATCTTAAACATCATTTTCTCTTTAAAACTGAGGGAGTACACACCGTCCACCCAACTAATCAGATTACATAATCATCATAATATTCATGATAGTAATAATTATGTTTAATTAAAGGAGTTTATCCAAGAACATGATATTGTTAAGTCCGTAACGCAATAAAATTTTATAAAGTTTTAAATTTTTAAACATTGTAACTACCAACAAGGTGGATCCTTATTTTCGAGAATTTATTCAAAAGAATTTTAAAGTTAAGTGTGATTGGCCCTTGAGCAATTGTAGGATGACCTACTGAAAAATTTCATGTGCGTGGGTAAGTAAGGACAAAGTGCGATGGACATAAACACGTGCTGGTTTGTGGAGCCATCATATGACCCTAAAGAACATCCCAGGAGAAATGCGTCGGTCCAAAGGGTCGAATTTTTTACCCATTAGCGGCCAGGGCGTTACAAATGATATCAGACCCGAACCGGCCCAAAAACTTACAAGGGGTGGAGAGTTTGCATAAAAAAAAGGGGAGGCCTAGAAGAAATCCCCGGTCAAAATTTGGGACAAGGGCGCGGCAAGGACGCCACGCAATTTAGGAGGTTTGAATGTAACGTCCCAAAATTACATTGAACTAAAAGAGATTGAAAACGATTCATACTAACAAAGTGCACCTTTATTTCTTTTCGAAAATTCATTGAAAAGAACTCCAAGTTAAGCGTGTTTGGATGTGAAGGAATACCTACGTGGAAGTTCCCAGTGCACAAGAAATAACATGTGTTAGTGTGTGGGTCTAACATATCGTTTTAGAAAACAGATTTAGAATAACCGCCTCAAGGGTTGGACCTTCTCCCATTTGGTGCATATCGTTACGTACAAAAAGTCAGTTCATTATTATATAAAAAAGGAAAACTGATTGGAAGAGGTCGAAAAGTTGTACCTGATTCTATCTGTTTACTTGTTGACTCCTTGTTCATGTTTCTTATATTAAAGACACCTAACCAGCTTTAAATAAATAAATAAAAGAAGCATGCTAATGATCCTATCCTACACTGGTTATTAAATACTTAGTACTAATCCATGGGTAGCATATATTCTCTAAATTAGTTAAGAAATAAATTTTATCTCAATGTATCTTAAAGCTCCCATCAGATACAAATGGAAATCTGTAGAAAATTTCGTGGTCTATCTATAATATAGGAGTAGATAGCTAGCTATGAAATTTCCTAGAAACAATTGATAACTGGAAAATATACAACACAAACAGCAACATTATATTAGGTTTTGCACATGAAAACGAAGGTCTCCTGACTGACTTTGACAATTCCAATTAAGTATAATGTGAAAGGGCTGTGACTTGTGATAAAAAATGTGCAAAACGTATACTTTAGCTTGTACGCAATTAATAGCAAAAACAGGCTCAACAAGCCGGATCTTCTGTATCAGTTCCTATGCCAACCTCTATCCCAGCAATAGGAAAATTCCATGTGGCAAAAAATTCCCTATACCATCACACCAAATAACACAACTTCTTATATTTACTTCATTTTTGTACGCCAATTTTATTTCCTTCATTTTTTCAACCTGATGCCATTCCTTTTTTTTTAATAATACATTTGATCAATAGTTTTCAGGCCACGATCCTTTTTCGTTCAATTAAACATAGAGATAGTTACTTATATATTCGACCCTAATTAACTTTAAATTAACATTTTATTTTGTTATTTTTTTATCGATAATTTAACCTCAAATTGATTCTAAAGCATACTAAAGTAAGAAATTAATTTTAAAAATTATATTATAAAAATATAATAATTAAAATTTTTAATAATATATTTTAATTATTTTTCGACATGATTTAATGTTGATTGAAGGTTAAACAAACTTTTAAAAGTTAGTAAAATAAAGTGTTAAACCTAAATTATGATGGGAATTAAGTCCGATGATAGTATATGAAACCGCACTTTATATTCACGGGCAACTTTTTTTAGAACTATACATAATTGTTTTTTAAATTGTAAGGTAATTTTATATTATTTAAAAAACTTACTTTTATTTTTTATTTTTTAAATTACAATATCATACTGGTACTATTTTTATTTTTTTTGAAACGGAACAACAAAGCAAATATCATACTGGTACTATAGTAGAATATTTTTCCTATCACACAATTTATTTTTTCAAATATATAATACACGTACGAATGTTTTGATATTGTAATATCATTTATTTCTTTAGTTAAAATTTAGAAGGAAAGGTAAGAATCATGTGGGGAGGTTTGCATAATTCATTGCCACATGTCACATTCCTATTGCTGGGATAGAGGCTGGCATAGGAACCGATATAGAAAATCCGGTTTGAAATGCCTACTACTACTAATTAAGTTAGGTTTTATTTAACGAATGCAGAAATTAGCAAAAACATTCTCAAAATGAATACTACTACTAATTAAGTTAGGTTTCATTTAACGAATGCAGAAATTAAGCTTTATTTTTTTAGATAATAAAACAGCCATCATATTAGAGTGAATAACTCACGGTACAGCAGGGATTGAGTGGTGTTCATACTTCATATAGCTTTGTATAAACTAAAAAATAATACTCCCTCTCTTTCAAATTAAATTTTTTAAATTTGACTTTTTTTTTCGAACTTTAACCATAAATTACTCTTATATTACAAATGATTAGTATATAATAGAGTTATATTATGAAAATATACTTGATTTTCTTTTTTTCTTAGATTATATATACTTGATTTTCTTTCACAATATAATTTTATTATATTCTTTTATTGTATAATGTAGGAGTAATTTGCGATTAAAGTTCGAAAAAAATCAACTTTAGAAAACTTAGTTTGGAACGGAGGGTGTATAGTATTATTAAAGTTGAAACTATTTGGTAAATCGCCCTAAGTCCTACTCCCCCGTCTCACAAACTTTACCCACTTTCCATTTTCGGGTGTCCCACAAAACTTTACCAATTTCCTAAAATGGAAGCTACCCCACACTGTAAAAACATTATTTCATATACTTTATTACAAATTTACCACTACTTTATACTTTAACAACTCTATTTCAATTAAAAAACTATCATACCCCACTAACTTTATACTATTTTATTATTTCTTTTTAAACTGCGCATTAACTCTAATGGGTAAAGATCTCTCGGACGGAGGGAGTAAGAGTTAAATACTCTAATGTCTTAAGTTCTAACCATGTGTACCATATATAGTTAACTAAGAATCTTATATCTGTAACTTGGGTAAAAAAAGAGCATTTTTCTCCCAACACTTTGATGATTCGTACCATAAGTATTAGCATCAATACATAATACCCCTAAAGTTTCAAATGACGTAATCTTGCGGCGTGAGTTGTCACGCATGAGTGGATTTCTCTCGGTTATTTAATTCTCACAACACCCTATCATTATGCTATGGAGAAGTGATTTATTAATCTTGGGTATGAATTTGTGTATCATTGGGAGGGCAAACACATTGAGTTATAAGTTGAGTTATAAGTTATAAGGGATGTTTGTAATAATTTCAATTTAAATTAAGTGGATTAATTTAAGTAGAAGTTGGTGAAATTGGATTATTAGATAATTTGATGGGTGTTTGCACAAAACTATTTAAAAGTTAGATAAGTTGTAGGAGTAGTGTTTGCAAACCTAACTTTTTGGACAAAAACAACTAAAATCCAGCTTAATTTAAGGAGAAGCTGCTAAAGGAGGTACAACCCAGTTTCTCCAACTTCAACTTATCCAACTTAATTTAAAAGAATTAAGCAGTTTATAAGCTGTTGCAAACACTCAAAAAGCTACTTCTGCTTAAAATAAATTATAAGCTGGATAAGTTAAATTGTTGCAAACACCCACTACATCATGGTTACTTAGCTTTGTGTTTTTGAAGACGGGAGGAGTCATTCCATTACTCACAATAAAGAAACAATATTAAAATAAAAACTAAGAATTACCTTCTTGTTGTGAAATGGTTAATGATTTATTTTATTAATGAAAAGCATGCTCTGGACAATTACAAACGAGAGAAAAAAGTACAAGCAACCATGTCGATACCACCCTTAATCCTTCCAATTCAAACACAGCCTCGGTTCCATGAACAAGAGCCAACCAAGTCATACTACTTTAATTTGCCTCTTCCCTTTATCCGTGTACTGCCCCATACAATCCATACTTGATAATGTAAACTCAACAAGTATTACTACTTCCAGGACCTCAACTCGTTACTGCTAGCTAGTACTAAATTCAACCACATTAGATAATTAGTAACATATCAAAGTAATTAATTACCTCATGTTCAAACTTAATCTTCACTATTGGAAACTCATGATCAAGTCCTCAATCTCCAACTCCCACCAATCTCTAGCAACCTCGATCATACAAATAAATTAAAGATAGTTTAATGCTTAACAGATAGCTCAGAAAGTAGACTCACCATCTTATCATCCTTGTGCGCATCTCCATTCTCCTAGTTACGGCACCACAGTTTTGCCGTAATTAACATCCCATTAAGCTTAACCTAATGACACCCCCAGATAATGTCATCTGCCTAACAGGAACGTCCGGTAAGAATAAGCCCAATAGTTAAAATATTGTCCAACAAAATTGATCAGGGCCCTTATCGATTTATTGGTCCAGGAAATAACAACCAATAAAATGTCCAGTTAAGTCCATAAAATTAACCACCAAGTCCAACTCAATTTATCGCTCCATATAATAAATAAAGAGATTAATAAAATTCAGCTCCAAATAAATTATAATTAGGCCCCGTCGATTACATAAAAGTCGTACTATACAAACAAAGGTACGGCTTATTACATTCAACCCATCTTAAAACAATTTCGTCCTAGGTACGATTTCACCGTAATTTAATTTTCTAGAAAATCACGCATTTTACAAAAAGGCCCAAGACCAGACCGTACAAAAGTGAGCTCGCACGACGGCTCCGACATGGTGGCATAGACGCGTAGTACTCTATCCTCATGGCATCAGCCTCCAGGGGCGGTGGCAGCCACCATAGTAGTAAGAGTTCAACTCCCATAATTCGTTTCTTGAAATTGGCCATATCGATATTTCCTATAGATTTGGAGTTGGTAGAACAGGAATTAGAGGGAGCATTGTGTTTGTAGGTAATTTTGTCAGGTGATGAAGAAGGGCTTGAGGTTTAGACGGGCTGCATCAGTCTCTAGGGCTGCGGCCCTGGAGGGTGAAAACGCAGGTTAGCCGCGTGTTAAAAGAAAATGAGGGCCTTCGCATTTAAGCTAAACGCGGAGGCCAATATGGCTGGTGCCATGTGGACTCCACTTGCTATTTTTTCTTTTTTTAATTACTTTTTCCGTTTAAATTTAAAACGGTCATAACTCTTAAAATAAAAATGCTAAAAATAAATAAAAATTACAAACGGTCATAACTCTTAAAATAAAAATGCTAAAAATAAATAAAAATTACAAACGGTCATAAACTTTTCGTGATCTATAAATAGGCACCATCTTGGATATGTTTGCTCACACCTTATGCAACTCATTTTTCCCTTCTTAATTAAACTCACAACACTCCAAAGTCCTTTCCATCCGTGATTTCCATCCATAAACTTGATTTCATATGAAAGTATTTACAAAAAATCTTCATTCTTCTTTATCAAAAATAATAATAATAATAATAATAATAATAAAACGACGATGAAAGAGGGCTCTGGCGAACGATCTTCTCCGGATGGCGGCTACCATAGATCGTTCTAATTTCTCACCGGCGGCTCAGGTAAGGGTTGCAATTGGCCTCTTTTTCCCCTTTGGCTTCTTCTTCGTCTGTTTTTGCCTTTTCTCCGGTCCGCTCCCTTTTTCGGTGTTTTGTGTTTCTATTTCTTTTTTTTTTGCGTCTTACACTGTTTCTGGTTGTTCTTTGTCGGACTGTGTTTGTGTCGTTCCGTTCTGATTGTGAAGGACTGTGTGTTTAGCGGTCTGTGGGTGTGTTTTTCGGACTGTGGTTGTGTTTAACAGACTGTGTTTGGCTTTACCGGACTTGTGTTTATCGGACTGTGTTTGGCTTTACCGAACTGTTTGTCTTTACTGGACTGTGTGTGTGTGCCGGAGTGGTGGCTCTCAGTCAGCGCCGTGTGGGTACCTCTGTGCTTCAGGCTCTGTTTCTGTGCTTCAGGCTCTGTTTCTGTGTTTCGTTGGTGGCCTTAATCTTTTTTGGGGTGGCTGTTTAGTTCAGTGGGGCCAGCTCCTTTAGTTTTTTGTGGGACCAGGTTCTTGGGACTGCTCTGCCACATTCTGATTTTGTTCTTTGTTGTGGGGTTGTGCTTTGTTTTGGTTGGTGTTGAGGTTTGTTCAATGCCTGGGATTGTGCGGTTTTCATTGTCCGTTTGTTGGACTTTCTGAGTGTCAGGATGGCGGTGGGAATGGACTTACTAGTAGTTATTTAATTACCCACCTGCATGATCGCCATTTTCGTGGTGAGGCACAGGTTGTCACGCGTAATGCTCTTGCTACTAGTTTGCCTATTTATCTGTCTGCTGAGGCTACTTTGAGGCGAATGGGTCGTTGGCTTTGTGGGGTTTGTCTTACTACTCATACAGTTCGTGCGCGGTGTCGGCATGACGATAACAATGTTGTGGCGGCACCTGACTCTGGTGATGGTGTGGTTCATTTTACTTTGTTTGACATCCTTGTTCCTCGCTCTCCCATTACTTCCTCGCCTGCTAGTGTTGGTTTGTCGGGTACTCAGGGTTTTTCTCTGGCTTCTCTTGATGCTTTGTTGGCTAAGGGGTTACGTACTGTCAAGTCGATCCCTCCTAAGTGTCGACTGGGGTTTTCTCGTGTTTTGAAGGGGGCTTTGGATTATGTGGCTTCTTCTCCAGATGACCTTTCCTGTTGGGTCCGTTTGCTTGCGTTACCTCTTTGTACGCTGAAGGCTTTTTCTCCGATAAGTAGTCTTGAGTGTAGGGCAGTTGTTAGGCGACAACGTCAGGATGAGTGCATTACTTCTGCCCTCCGTACTTGGGACGTTACTGGGGGTAGTTTACGGCTGCTTCGTGACACTTTGACCGCGGATACGCCTTGTTTTCGACAGGAGTCATGACTAATTTTATTTGCAAACTTGTAACTTTGTCAATTTGCTGTTAACTAACTAAATATAAGGAAAGCTTATAATATATTGCGTTATAACATTGCCAAATTATCTCCATTACAACTGAACAAGAGCTCCAAGGTAATATCTAGACGGAAACTTACTTAAGACATCGGATGCAGATATCCGGTTTTTGGGGTCAGCCTGTAGCATCTTCTTCACAAGATCTTTGGCACTGTACGTTTGATATCGATGGCCAAGGAGCAGAAGTAAAGTCGAGATGCCCACGTAAAATAGCATCAAAGATAGCCTTCTCATTCTCTGTGGAAAAGAAAAGAACATAGTAAATCATTTCTCACACACACACATAGCACCTTAATTATTATTCCGATTCACATTACTTGATAAACCCCATTCACTATTTGTGTCCAAGGAAAAAGGAAGACTATTCCAAAACACAGGTATAAACAACAATTCTCGACTGTTAAGTAGCGATCACCTTTACTAGCTACCCGCAAAGGGAGCAACGTGCGACTTAATTTTAGCGAGTAGATAAAAACTGACCTCCCCAAAAGGGTGGAACACCACCGAGTAAAATATAGAATATAACTCCAGCACTCCAAATATCAGCTTCAGCACTATAATTCCGGCGCAAAACCTCAGGAGCCACATAATATGCACTACCCACAAGATCCCTGAACCTATCTCTTGCAACCACATGTATGAAGCTCATCAACATTTTGCGTAGCTAATTATAGTAGTAATTCATACTCTAAAAACAAGTAAGCATTCTCTTCAATAAATTTCAATCCCAGTCAATCCAGCAATTCGAAGCTTTCCCCAAAACACACGCCAAACAGCAACAACCATCAATAGTCTATATTAGTCCATCAAATAGTCTCTATGTATAAGACCTTATTAAAACATATAGCAATGTAATATATACCGTGTTTGAAGAAGACAGAGAGGCCAAAATCAGTGGCCTTGAGAGGCGAATCATCATCCTTGCTATGGAGCAAGAAATTCTCAGGCTTCAAGTCCCTATGCATAACCCCCATGGAATGACAGGCGTGGACAACAGTGACCATCTACCTACACATGGCGGCGGCCTGCCTCTCGGAGTAATGGCCCTTGGCGATAATCCGATCAAAGAGCTCACCACCAGCACACAGCTCCATCACCAAATGATCCTCAAACACATCCTTGAGCTCCACGATGTTCCGATGGCCGGTCATATGGTGCATGATCTGAACCTCGCGACGCACGTCGGCGATGTCTTCGGCGTTCACGAGCTTCCGGGTGGCGATCGACCTGGCGCGTGGCGCGGTGGCTGACGAGGTGAGTGACGCCGAACTGGCCGCGGCCTAGCTCGCGGCCGAAAATGTAGGACACGTGGGTGTCGGACATCGGGCGGCCGAGGATGCGTCCGTTGGAGGGGAGGACGTTGATTTTGCCGGCGGTGGGGGTGGGGTTTGACGGTGTCTCTGTGGTGGGTGGGAGTGATGGAGCGTTGGGTGCATAGCTGATGCTGCTGCTGCAGGTGCCCATGATTTTTTGGTGTGGATTGGGTGATCGAGAGTGAGTGAAAAATGGAGGTGGAGGAGATCTTTTTCGTGTCTATGGCTAGTCAATACACTGTGAGATATTTGCTTCTTCTCTCATCCGTCATAAAACGAGGGTGTGCTTGTCTGAAAGAGTTGAGGTTGAATGACTTTATTAACCCTTTTGTTCATATAATAATAATAATAATAAAGTAATGTAAGTTTCCACGTGTGGAGGCTGTGCCCGGGACTACAGTACTTTTATACAACACAAGTCTTTTTTGTTCATTCTCTTTCAGTTTTTGTCAAAATCTTACAGTAACGACACCAACATTTAAACGTTGAAAACGCAATGCTAATATAATTAATTCCTCAATTCTTTTAGTTACTTCCTAAATAGTAAAAATTATCAATTTAAAAAATATTATTAAAAAATTAATTTGTATGAGTATTTAATTGTGAAAGTGTGATAAAGTATGATAGAGAGTGAAAAAGTTGTTATAAAGAAGGATAGATAAATAATAAAAAATTGATAAGTGGGTTGAAATTTTTTCCATATTTGGGTTAGGGAGTTTGTAAGAAAACGACCAAAATAGAAACCTAGGAAGTTATTAATGAAATGGAGTAAGTACTATATAAATTTAAAATAGAGTATTTAACATCAAATGGTTTTTTCGAACTTCATCCATTTTGATTTTTCTTTTAATAAATCTTTGTTGCATTTTCTGTAACTAGTTTTAGTAATAAATTACCTTCATATCACACACAAAAGAATTTGCGAGACATTCTTAGAAGTGACCTGACAGATGTGTAAAATATGTTATACTGTAAAATTTCACTCATCTCATATAAATTTCACTTTTTTAGTAAAATTTTCAAACAATATATATTGCTTATAAAATATCAGAGTAAGGCTATGTTCTTTTCATCTAAAAATTGATGAAAATAAATTCAGTTCAGATAAGTTTAGTTCAGATCAGTTTAGATCCATTCAGTTCAGATTTGACTAATAGTATTTTGTACTACAAATAAGTTCAGTTCAGATCCATTCAGTTCAGTTCAGATCCATTCAGTTCAATTCAGACTTTTTTCAGACGAAAAGAACAGAGCCTAAGTCAGGTAACGAGCAGTTGAGAAAGAAGAGATGAGATCTACTCCAACAAACCATCTAACAATGTGTCCAATAATACTATAAGATATCGACACATTACAAGTAAAGGTGGTATTCACTAATCCAACATTACTCTATTTAATCCTCTTCTCATCAACATTAATCATATCATTAAATGAATAAACTATAAATACATATATAAATAACTATGTGGATATTTACCATTATTTTATTATTTGTTTCGTTTTGTATTCGTTTTGTATACTTGCATTGATACTTTTTAGACTCTAATGTTTGAATTACTATTTCTCAAATAATTATTTTTTTTTACTTTCTCTACCCCAATTTAAATATAATACTTTTCTTATTGTACGGTTTAGAATTAATTTAAAATTAAGGGTTAAATACATATAAGGACAAAAAATAACCACTAATTGCATAAAAGACCAACTTCAAACAACATATACAAAAGTGTCGCTACTTACTAAGCTACTGGACCTCAAAACTCACTAAAGCAAATTTAATGAGAATTTTTTAAATCCGCCAGCACAAGTGGACCTCAAAATCTCGCTCAACTGGATTCAATAACAAATTTGACATCCGGAAGCTAGTTTCAGCCACTGAAACTAGTTGAAAGTAGCTAAAAATGACTGAAACAAGTTGAAACTAACTGTTAATTTTATATTTTTCCTGAAATTAACCTTTAAAACTAGTTGTTAATTTTATAAAATGATTAGATTAACTCTAAAAATTATTTATACTAAACTAAATAAATTAAAAAAAATATGAAAACTATAATTATAAAAATATAACCATTATTTTAACTGAAAAAACATAGTTTAAGACTAGTTTTAACACATAAAAGCTAGTTTCAGAAATTAGTTTCAGACAAAAAACTAATTTCAGAAACTAGTTTCATAAACTAGCTGAAATTAGTTGAAACTAACTATTAATGCTAGTTTTCAACATCATAAAATGTTAATTTCATTAGTTTCAACAACAAAAATGCTATTTTCGTTAGTTTCAGCATAAACAACAATCTAGTTTGAGCAACAAATGCTAGTTTCATTAGTTTAAGTATCATAAGTGCTAGTTTCAACCACAAAAATGCTAGTTTCAGCAACACGAATGCTAATTTCATTTGTTTCGGCATCACAAGTGAACACAAAAAATATTAGTTTCATTAGATTCAACAACATTGATGCTAATTTCATTAGTTTTTTTGTATAAATATTAATTAGTTAGAAAAAAATAGTTAAATATCATTAGCTAGTAAGTAATTAACACTAATGGATGTCAAAAACACCATCAAAATCCATTTTAGCGAGAAAAATGGAGTCTAGCAAGGCAATTGAGATCCAAATTGATTAGATTTTAAAACACAAAAAAAATAGAATGTCCGTTTTTATAAGAGGTTTTTAAATTTTAGGGCACCAAAAAATAGAATGGCCTTTTTTGTAAGATAATTTTAAGGTGGTTGTTTTAGCAATTAGGTGCACTAGAGTGGTTCCTTTATGTAATTTTATGTAAAATTAAATGGGCTCTTTAAGAAATAAATAATACAAAGTATTATTAGACTTAAACGGAACGGAGAAAATTACTTGCTAAGTTTGATAAAATATGAGGTTTGATGAATGTAAAATTTCCATGAAAAATAAACCGTTGTTGTGATTATTGAACGAGAGAGATTGCATATTTCTAACACTACGTACAATAGTTAGTACTAAGAGATTTGAAGATTAATGTTGATGAGGAGAGGATTAAATAGAATAATTAAAGGATTAATTAAAAGGATAAAATTGATCAAACCCTCTAAACTTTACTACAATTGAGACATTATCCCCTAACCTATTAAGTTTGAGACTTAACCCCCTCATCTATTTAAAGTGTTACGACATATCCCCTATATAATATTTTCCCTTTAATTTAATATTTTTCATTCAATTTAATATTTTCCCTACAATTTAATATGTCAGTTTGACTCCAATTAATCTTAATTCATATCGAAAAATAATTTTAAAAATTATATTATAAAAATATAATATTTTACTTATATAATATAGGTTCAAATCTTATTTTTTCAATACAATTTATATTATAAAAGTGAAAAAAATAATATTTTCATTAATTATACCGGAAACATAATATTTGAACTTATATTATATTATATTATAAAAGTGAAAATCGTGTAGTTTCATATTATAATTTTCAAAATTAGTTTTTCTGTGGGTATTATGATTAATTTGGAATCAAACGGAAATATTTAATTAAAGGGAAAATATTAAATTGAATGGAAAATATTAAATTGATAGTAAAATATTATATAGGGGGTATGATGCAACACTTTATATAGGTAAGAGGGTTAAATCTCAAATTTAATAGGTTAGGGGGTAATGTCTCACTTGTAGTATAGGTTGGGGGGTTTGATCAATTTTTTCCTAATTAAAACCACTTTTTCTTGCCACATGTCGATCTTTTATAAGTTTATTGGAGATAATGTCGAATGGCTTGTTGGAGAAGATCTCATCTCACCAAGAGAATGCAAGTGTACATTATGAGCTAGAATTTTTTTTGAAACGATTAAAAATATTTTAATTAACAAAACAAAAGAGTATAAGTAATGCTCAGAAAACGATTACAAAGAAGGACTATACCAACAACTTCAAAAACCCTGTCACAACCAAAACCTAAACCAAAACAATAGAAACTAATAAAAGGCACCCTCCGAGAGAAAACAAGACCAAAACCACCACCATTTTCTTCACATCACCATAACCGATACCAAATTCTGAATCTCCAAATTTTCTTGACAACACCCTACCCTCCGTTCTTCTCGTATCTATCACTTGTCTTAACACCATAATTGCCAACAGTTCCTTCTCCCCAACGTGTTTTTCTCGTACCTTGTTACTCGTAAGCAAAACAACCATAACCACCTCCAAATTCAGCAACCCAACCATCATCGTGGACAGCCACGGATTTAGGCTCCACATCCAAACCTCATCTATAACCATAGCTACAGTAGCTTCATCCCCAAACAACAACAACACCAAAGCTACAGTAGCTTCATCCCCAAACAACAACAACACCAAAGCCCCAAACCTCAACCACAACCTCCTCATTTACCTCAGCTACACCACCACCAACACAAACCAAACCACCACAACACGTACAGACTACCACTTTGCGATCCCAATCGAACAAGCACCTCTGATTAATACCTCAACTTGTAAACGCCTAAACTTGATTAAAACTCTAAACATCACACAAACCCACAACCAAACCAAAGTAGTACTAAACTCTATACACCATACCAACAATCTCCATTTTGAGCTAGAAATGAATCCTAGATCACAATTAAAATCCAATATCAAACACCAAACACCAATTTTCAAAAGAACAACTTCTATCACCACTACTAAAATTAATACTTTTTCCATTCTTTTATAATCTTTCTACTTTCATTTCCTGTCTTTACATTACAATCTCCATAATTCATAAAAAGGATATTTTCATTCACTCATTGTTGTTTCTCCATTCTAATCTTTATCACTCTCTCGCTCATACAACTAAAAACTAATATAAAAAGAATGGATGAAATAAAACCAACGTTGTTATTCGTTTAGTTGCATTTGGAAAAGGAAAAATAAATACTAGGAATCTAGATAATAGTGTAATACTATGGCAAGGATATTTATCTGAAAGATTTTTTTTTTGTAAAGGTATACTTTGCCAACCAAATTCACTTGTTTCTCCTCGTCCCATCCCATCCCACGGCAATTTTCACGTGTCAAAGGGCATTTTCAAGATTCACAAAAACTGTGGGGGTCTAGGATGAAACTAAAACTGAAAATGTTTTAGTTATTATAAATGGAAACAAAAATCATATTTAAAAAAATTATTTCCCTTTGCTGTGAGCCTGTAAATAAATTACATTGAAGATTTTTTATTTTTCATAACTGTGGGGACCAAAATATAATGATAAATATTACGGGTGGAGAAGATAAGGCAACAAAAATTTTAATATTACGGATGGATAAGGAAATATAAATTTGAATATTACAGATTGATAAGAATTAAAGACAAAAAAGTTAAAATATGCGTTTGCCGGGAGTCGAACCCGGGTCTATTGCTTGGAAGGCAATTATCCTAACCGTTGGACTACAAACGCTTATGTGTAAATTTCTTTAGACAATGTTATACATTCAGTATATCTTAGAAAATACAAAAAACTCATTAGAATAACACTTTAAAGCTTTATATATAAAGAAATAAACTTGTAATAATAATAAAGTACAAATTAGTCATTGTATAAATTTTAGCATTAATGTGATTAACCATAATTCTAAAATCTCTCTGACTTTCTCGACCTACATATGAAAAGTTTTTTTTCTAGAAATAATAAAATTAGTGTGAAACGGCAAATCAATATAAAACCACTCATGTAGCGCAAGTATAAATAATTAACTTAAGATACCACTGCGGAATGCAAAATATATATGAACTAAATTACTCAAGTGCAAGCATCATACTCAAATCTCTACTAACTAGCCAGTATAATGATCCTTTCACTATACATCAACTTTATAAATATTTAAATCTTATGTGCCTAAAACCTTAAACAGATTCGCATGTGCTGTGATTAGAAGTGCTGAATTTCTTGATCAGATTAATAAAACATCATGCAGCCCCAAGATTCAAATTTAACCAACATGTATCATAGTGATGAGAACAGACATCAAGAACATGATTCATCATCAATTCATCACTAAAATCACGAATACAAAAAAAGAAAAAAAGCAATATAAGATTAAAGATGAAAGAAGATGTTTGTACAGGTGGTTCTATTTTATTGCTACCTCAAATAGTTAAATTCTAGTATTTGTTAATGATGCTTGATTTTTTCACCGTTAACTAAGATGTGTGTTACAAGTGATCTTGGAGATGTAATCACTAATTCTTGATGCATGTTTGAAGAATCTTGGTACGGTTAATGAAGGAAATAATTAGATAATTTATTGAGTTTGCATATGAATAAGATGCTTGGACAATTCAGTGGTGCTTGGAGTTTATGAATACCTCAAATATCCCGATTAAGTATCTTGGTTAGGTATTTCAATTATTTTTATTGAATTAAAAGGATGCTTGAGTTTAATCAGATGCTTGATTTATTTTTGTTGAATGAAAAGGATGCTTGAGTCTAGTAATAGAAATATTTTTAATCAGATGCTTGAACACGATAACAACTAATGTAACGCCCCAAAATAAAAAATTGGAAACGTTCGACCGTGTATCGTGAGATGGGCTCACACCAACACGAAGCCTCTACTTAATTTTAACATCATAATATAACTGAAATCAACTCGAATGGTAATACAGAGTGTCTAAAATCCTCATACATAAATACAAACTAAAAACTATATCAGTACAATCCATCCGAGTTTACAAATAACCACAACCACAAAAGTACAAATCTTCAATAACCTTCAAGAAACTCCACAGTCACTCTAATCCACTGAACTCCATTAAAAAGTCTCCACAATGCCACAAACTCTTACACTGAAACTGAGGGAGTAAGGGGATGAGCTGGGGGGCCAGCAAGAAAGATATCTTGATACTTCCACCAAAAAACTCTTACAAGTAGAGTGTTCGAAAATATACATATATATACACACACAGAATCACACGTAGACAACATATTTTAGCATGTGCCAATGTACACTTAAAACACTTAAACTCGAATCAGACAATACACTACGACCACTATTATAAGTCCGGTGACACGGAGGTCGGCTTTCACACACATAACGATACACACACATAACACTGGGAGTTCTCCAAAGCACGACAATCCCCCGAAAGGGCTCACACACTTCATAAGCATATCGATGAGCTCAAATATACACTTTAACCATGCTTTTTTTTTGAGTAGAAAAGATCATATATTGCAATCAAATAATCAAATAATGTTAATCCACATCCGGATTATCAAAGGGCAGAGCCGAAGAGCCAAAACTATCCTCAACTACGTTATATGCTAAAAGATGAGCAAGCTTATTACAGTTCCGATTCGCAAAACAAAAAGAAAACGAAGGCAAAACAGAAACTAAAATTTTGGCCTCTTCTACTAACGTCCCTGCAGCTGACAAACAAGGGGAAGCGCATTGCAGATTCTGAATAAGACGCAAACAGTCACCTTCAAAGATGACTTCCTGCAACTGTAATTCTGTAGCCAGTCGAATAGCTTGAAGGACAGCCAACGACTCAGCAATTTCTGGAGACAAAATATGTGGCTTCCAGCTACGCCTCCACGCAAGAATCTGTCCAAAATGATCTCTAGCTACAACCCCAAGTCCTGCACCTGCTCTGTTCGCACAAATGGATGCATCAAAGTTTATCTTTATTGCATTATCTGGAGTAGGCGGCACCCATCGCTGCTGGCTATTATCTGGCGGTCTAGGTCCTGAAAACTGGTTGCGAGCTTCATGGAATCTGGTAATGTACTGCTGCACAAAGTTGATCGACTCATCAGGTTCATAGCCACACGCTTCATGCACAATTTTATTGCGGTTACTCCAAATACTCCACATGCCCACCACACAAAATTCCAGTTGCTCTTTAGTAAGTTTCTTCCGCAGCAAACCAAGCCACTCATAAACATCTGTATGTGAAGTCATAATAATATAAGATGGCATGTTAGAAAGAGCCCAAAATAAACGCGCATATGCACAATCACGCAAGATATGAAGTACGGATTCATCGTCAATAAGGCACACCGGACAAATATTATGAACATTTAGACCACGTTGCTGTAGACGGCTTAAAACAGGTAGAGAGTTTTTTATCACCCGCCACAGAAAAACCTTGATTTTATTAGGCAAATCAAGCTTCCATATCCATTCCAGATTCAGGTCCCTAACCGTACTACAACCACCCCCTTGATTTTCCCTTGCTCTGCGTTTTAACTGCCTGGCTAGGTGATAAGCGGTTCTAACAGTATACCCCCCATTCTTGGAGAAATTCCATATTCGTACATCCTGCAAACTCATAGAAGGCAAGGGAATCTGCAATATATACTCCACATCCTCCTCCCAAAAAATACTCCGTATCAATTCCTCAGCCCATCTCAGGTCGGTGTGTAGTGATGCCACTGTCAAGTCCGGCAAATTATGAAGATCAGGTGTTATAGGAGTCATACAAGTATCCCTAGGGATCCAATTATCAGACCATACCTTCACGTTTAAGCCATCGCCTATCCTCCACCTTACACCCTGTTTTACCAAATTTAGAGCTCCAAAAATGCTCTTCCACGTAAAGGAAGCATTACTAGGTAAAACAGCATCAAACAAGTCGCATAAAGGGAAATACTTCGCCTTAAGAACTCGAGCCAATAAAGAATTAGGGAATTGAATTAGTCGCCAAGCCTGTTTACCTAGCAAAGCTAAATTAAAAGACCTCAAGTCCCTAAACCCCATCCCACCATCTCGCTTTGACTCACACAAAGAATCCCAATTATGCCAATGAATCTTCCTAACATTCCCTTCCCCCCACCAAAATCTCGCAATGATAGAATCAATCTCAGACAACAAAGAATCAGGAAGTTTAAAGCAATTCATCACATAGGTAGGTATAGCTTGGATAACAGATTTGATTAATACCTCCTTTCCCGCTTTTGACAAGAATCTATTACCATACCCTTTGATCTTATCCCAAACACGCTCTCTCAACCAACTAAAGATTTCTTTTTTTGATCTACCCATAACTGTTGGAAGCCCCAAATATTTCTCATGCTTGTCGACAACACGAACAGGCAGACAGTTCATGATTTCCTGAGTAAGAGGTGTATCAATATTTCTACTAAAAACCACAGTAGACTTATCAAGATTAATTACTTGCCCAGAAGCCAAACTATACCGATCAAGAATGTCCACAATTTCATTAGCAGCACGAGTACTAGCTTGGCAAAAGAGTAGTGTATCATCTGCAAACAGTAAATGAGAGATCCTCGGTGCACTCGGAGCCACACGGACCCCTTGTATCACCCCTCTCAGTTCAGCATCTCTAATTAAAGCACTAAAAGCCTCGGTCACAAAAAGAAATAAATAAGGAGAAAGGGGATCTCCCTGACGAATCCCCCTTTCCGGCTGGATCGGTTCAAGCTGTACTCCGTTTAAGAGGAACGAATAGGAGACAGTACTCACACATAACATAATGAGGTCAATAAATGAATCCTCAAAGCCAAGGCACTCAAGCACTCTTTTTAAGAAAATCCACTCAACTCTATCGTAAGCTTTGCTCATGTCAAGTTTCAAAGCCATAAAAACATCTTTGCCCTTGGTTTTTAGTTTTAAAAAATGATTCACTTCATACGCAACAAGCACATTATCAGTAATTAATCTGTTGGGGACAAAAGCAGATTGGGTTTCGGCAATAATTTTGCACATGTGAGGTTTGAGTCTATTGGTAATGGCTTTAGATGCAATTTTGAAAATCACATTACTCAAGCTAATCGGCCGGAACTGGGTTATCTGGTCAGGGAGTTTGCATTTAGGTATCAGGACCACATGTGTAAAATTTAGCTTATGAATCAAATTTCGGTTATTTAACAGATCAAGCACACAAGAAGTCACAGAAGAACCAACAATATTCCAAAACCGTTGATAAAAAAGCGCAGGGAGACCATCAGGCCCCGGAGACTTTAATGGAAACATATCAAACAAAGCTTTTTTTACCTCAATTGGAGTGAAAGGTTGTCGGAGGTCCTGGTTCATCTCTTCATCCACCTTGGCACGTATAACTCGAACAACATTGTCTACTTCACTCGCAGATGGCCGCTGCGATGAGAAAATGCTGTTGAAGTAATTATTAACAATGTCTCCCATTTGCTCCATCGTCTCCTGTCGGACTCCATTTTCATCAAGTAACCCCGTTATTTCATTAATCTTGGCCCTGTGCGAAGCCTGGGAGTGAAAAACTTTGTATTACGATAACCATGCTTTTCACAAATCACTTTTCACACACATAACACACACAACAAAAATAGCTTTTGGGAATTTGATCCTTATAAAATCTATTATATCAAACCCCATAATTCGATATAATACTAAGTAGTTCACAAATATTAAAACAATATAGAAAATAAAAGTTTCCTCTTACCTTAATCCGAAAAACGTCACTGCATATCAATCAAATTCAGCAATCTATTGTTTGCCCGCACTCATCAAAACCAGTGTCAAATATTGTACCGATATTACAGCCCCATCCATTCCACACTCAAATGTCAAAATTCTCACTGGTGACATCGTCATCTAACCAACCATATCCATCGTCGACAACATGCAAACAGTATATACACGGAGTACTATATTATCATCACCCAAGACTATTTAAATTAAACTAACATGTAAACTATATTACATGACAAAATAATGTGCCTGGAGTACGTACCTAGTTAGTGGTGAATAAATCCCATTCTCAAACCAACTCATCAACACCAACTCAATGATCGGCAATTCGTAGCTTTCACGGTAAAATAGATCATAAAGCTAACCTAAAGCCACGTACTTATATAGTCCAGGGTCTTTAAATAATTTCCAACTCCTAAGCACTCCAATTCCAAATATTTATGACCTTTTCTAACCTCTCGGAGTCCCACCGCATGAAAATTACATAGTCCATCTTAATTTACCATGTCCCAAAATAAATTCGATTAATTATCACAAAATTCGTCACCATTTGTCGGTCAAAAAATAATAGCTCATAAATTTCAATCCGTTAATTTCAATCCATATAATTAACAAATCTGATCCACTCCATAAAAGTCGTATAAAAATGTACGGGTTATTTCAACTAATCTAAAAGTAAGGAATTCAATTCATTGTTAGACATCAAATTTTGTCTAGAAATTAGTTGGGGTTAATATAGTCACTACATATTAAATGAGTAATTTGTAGTAAGTTTAAAATGTATGACTAATGTGTAGGAAAGTATTGAGAATTTGACTAATTTGTAATAAACCCTTCTTAAAACATGGAAAAGACCATATTTTTTAGCTTAACCGGTCTGACCGGAATGACAAACCAATTTGGTTATAGTTTTAAGAGGTTATGTTATGATTTTAAGTTCTTACCGTTGAAAGTTTATGTTATAATTTTAACGTCTTTTGTTATGGTTTTAAGAGGCGATGTGATGATTTTAATATTGTCATATTGTATGACTCAATTATAGTTTTGATATCTTTTGATAATGGTTTAAGAGACGATGTGATGGTTTTAAGGAGTTACATGGTTTGTTATATATAGTTTTAAGTGACCATGTAAAATCATTCACAAATACCAGAAAACCACCATTAAACAAGCCTAAATATTTTATGAATTCCACTAAAATATCAATGAACAAGTTTAAAATATACCACTTGAATCATTCAGTCATTACAGTATTGAAACAATAAGTCATCCAAGTGTTTATTATGCAAATGAAAATTGAGTGGTTGAAATAGGCTTTTTACTAGTTTTAAACTTGTTGGTGAACTTAGACTTCATGATTTTTATTGCTTGTGCGTGTTGTTTCAATACTACAGGGACACCTTTGAGAGACCTATCATCAAACTCGATGTCAACATTAGCACCTGCTTAAAATATTTGTACTAAGTTAAAACCATAACAGCTATCATTAAAAATAGGGTCGACTGGATGCCGCTCCGTCTCTGTTGGTATCACATTCGTGCTTAAAACAAATGAGGAACATACAATACAAGTTAAAATATTGATGCTCAAAACCATAAAGTGCCTATTAACTATAACACTGTCTCTTAAAACTATATATATAACACGTATGATGCTTAAACCCATTACAAAGTGTCTTAAAACTGTTACATATACACTTAAAAGTTTAGCAAGTAGAAACATGCTAGACGATATGAATACCATAAAAATGATGCTTAAAACAATAAAAAAAATTCTTCAAATTATAACAAAGGGTCTTAAATATATAACCTAGCCTATTAAAACTAGCTAAAATCTGTACAGATAAAATTTCAAAAATAAAACCTTAAAAATGAAAAGAGAGCTACTTGTTATGTACGAATCAGAGGGAAATCGATAGGCAACAAGTCAACAACAACTTCATGTCATCTTCACAAACTAAACAATGTAACCAAACAGTATAGCCGTGTGTAATGCTCATGAAGTCTCCTTTAGAAGAAAGCAAGAGAAACAACAACAAAGTTAAGTAGCTAACTACATGTTCTCATATGGCCTGAACTTCGAAGTACACTTTGGGATGGGGCAATGTTCTCATATAATGATTTATGATCCTTATAATTTACCCTTCAAAACAAATAAAAATACTTAAAAAATTGTTCTTCTTAATGAACAAGAATACTAGACAGAATGATGGTGTAGAAATTGGTGTTGGGTAAACACTTAGCTCAACATGCACTCGGACTCAGAGTCATTCTAACAAAGATATGATATGCATCAAAATTATAAATAACTCAGGGAAGTAAATTTCACAAGCAATATATCTATTGCTTATTGTTTGATGCTCTAAGCGAAATTAGTAACTTGAACAAAGCAAGACTCACCTTCCACTTGTATTGTGTAAGATATTTTGTTTGAGCTAATATAATATTTTGTTTCCTTTTTTCTTACCATATTGATAAGTATTAATCTGGACCTAGTAAATATTAAGAATGAATTCTTTTCATACTAGACTATAAAACTTGAGTAAAATACAAAGAACTCTTTAAAGAATATTCTAGCTTGAGCTCGTAATTCTCTATGTATGGAGGAAGCCGACTTCCTTGAATAATTATAGCACCAACATAGACTTCTACAAAAATCTACTTCATCTCTCGAGATCTTCTAATAATTTGAGGTTTCTTCATCAATTAGGTCAGATTGATATTTTTTCCAGCTTATCCTGAGTATCTTCAGGTTCTCCAACCTTCATTGGACTATCTTTTATTAACTCACATATATATCCTTGTGACTCCTTGATTCTCCAAATCCTCTCCTGTACAATACAGTCAACAAAAAACGTGAAACTATTTATTTTGCTACAGAAAGGCAAAACAAATAAATAAGGATTAATTTAGCAGTTGTTCATAGAATCGTGCAATGGTGTTATACACCAAGTGTTGATACGAACACCATAGTCAACACCCAAGTCATGACACTAAGAGTTCTTTCATCGTGAACTAATATTCTTTTAAGTGCAATAAAAAAAAAAAAGAAACAAAATATGTTAATAAAATTTAAATTCACTACGCTTACCAGTTTGAGATTTTGGAAGAATCGAGTTACTAGATCCGAGTACTTTCATGGTTGGACTAATATTGTTTAAAGGACAATTAAAAATGAAACAAAATATGTCAATAAAATTTAAATTCACGATGTTTGCAATCAGTTTGAACTTTTGGAGAAATTGAAATACTAGATCTGTGGTCAGATTAATATTGTTTCAAGGGCAAGAAAAATAAAATAAAATATGTTAAAAAATTTTAATCCACTACGCATACTATAAGTTTAAGCTTTTGGAAGTATTTAACTACTAGATCTGAGTTCTTTCATGGGCAAACTAATACTGTTTCAACTTTCAAGGCCAAGAAAAAGGGAAACGAAATACTATGCTTTTGCAGTTTTGCTAGAAGTCGAACCTGGATCTATTGCTTGAACACTGTTTGATTCCAAACGCATGATAATATTATTAAATTGCTATGATCAATCTCAGCATCAAATTGTTTATGCTTGGAAGTTTCAAACAAGACACCACTAATTAGCACACAAAAAGAAAGTCTCATAATACTAGTTTAAGCCATGAATTAATAAAAGTGTTTATTTAGCATTTCTAATTAAATTTCACACTATTTTCATGTATGTGAGCTGATATATATCCTGAAATGTTTAGGTGGTGTATGGGAAAAGGTTTTGTTGGTGGATTTTTTATTTTGAAGTGTAAATTTTTTTAACGTATACGGCCAAGTATTGGGAATTTTAATTTAAACCATGATTTTACATATTCCTCCCTCGATGACTTGTCCTCTGCAATTTTGGTTATAATCGGAGGTATATTAAAAGTACAGACTGTACAGTTTTTTAAAAATCAATTAATTCTGCAAACAATATCAATCTTTCGGGAGAACTTAATTACAAATGTGCAAGCTAGTGTAAAAAGAAATTCTTTTATGGCCCAGAGAGTTGATGTCAATTTTGAGCCCTGACCTTGTATATTATTATAATGTGTGTATCAGTCAAAATAAATAATATAACTAGTCATAGTACCCTTCAGGCGCATGCTAGCTGCATATGGAGAGTTTGACCAGGAAACATTAAAAATGACATACTCCATCCATCCCAAAAACATCCCAAAAACATATTAAATATTGATTTCCATCTTCGATTTTAACTATAAATTATCTTAAAATGTTCTAGTAAAATATTCAATAAAATAGCAAATTTTCTGGGAGACGTTTACTTATAAGATAAAAATAAACTTGAAAACATAAATATTGTTGTCAAGAACAAAAAAACTATATATTTAAAAACTTTATTTTTTTTAATAAGAGCATGTAGCTTGTGCGGTTTCATTTGGTTCACGTGGTTTGCAGACTATTACGTTAGTCAGTGAGGTTTACCCAATGCGTACCTGAAAAGTAACGGCTACGAATTTCCCATGTTATTAAAAAACATGTATATGTTTTTATAAATAAAAAAAATACCGCGTTAACAATATAAACATTATACTTAAAAAAACATTTCTAGTATATTTGTAATAATAACATAGCACTTTATATTTTTAATAGTAGTGTATAACCAAATAGTGAGAAAATTGGAGCAGTCATTAAATTGGTTAAATTTAATTTCAATTTGAATCTAATTCATTATTCTTATTAATACTCAATTCAATTTGTTTGGTGCCTACATGTGTCAATCTTAAGTATAGGTGTGGGGTTCGAATCCCGTTGACGTAATACTTTTTCTCTTTTTTCTTATTCATTATGTAGAAAGATCCTGGGTTCGAATCCAGTTGGCGTAACAATTCTCTCTTTTTTCTTATTAATTATTTAGGAAGGACTTTAGTCTCGAAATCAATTTTCTATATCTTACCATCTGCTCGGCAAATTTGAGAGATGAAATAATTCTACTAATTTTTTGTTCTTGCTTCCAACTTGATGTTGATATAAGTTTTCTTAGATTCTTAAAAATCAAATTTTGTGAAGACCCCGGATCTTCTATTAGTGGCTATGGGGCAAGGGCGGTGTCGTGGGAAAAACATATTCATTCTTTCTTTCTCTTTTACGTTTCTTTTTCCTCTAAAAACGAGATTTCTCTTTTACTCTTTCACATCAAATTTCTAGATTCCCCAATCATTAATCTAAATTTTAGGATTTAATATTTCCATAATTTTTTAAAATTGATTTTAGCTTCATGTAGAGATCCATCCATCAACTATTTATGTCTGCCCCTTTTCATTATCTAATAATAGGAGTATGCAACATCGACATAACAAAATTAAGTCATCGACGAGGCAAAATGACAATAGATAATGACACACCATAAATTCAACTGATGACAAACATCAATTAACATGCGAAAATTAATGTTTTAATAGCCTATAGTTGTATCGGATGATTCGTAACTCATCGGGGAAAACTTTTCGTCCATCTAATATCTTTCAATTCAAAACTATTCATTGTCATACAACAAAAACTATATACATTATTTATAGGACATTGTTTCTATTAAGTTCTATTACTCATTTAATATATTACTTAATAATTATCGATTAGTATATAATTATATTGGATATACTTATTACTCGATATATTTCAATATATTATTTGTAATTTTTTTACTCCATTTATATTTAGCACGCAGCAATAATAGTAAGTTAAATATATGATTAGATTATATATTCCCCTGTGCAAACTTGATCATCAATTCAATCCCATGAGCTAGCGCCTAGCTGTTGAAAACGATCAAGTTTAATTTATTAATTTCAAATCCCAGTAGTTTTCTTTTTTTCTCTTTTTTTAATACTTGATTTCTTCTTTGCTGTCTTTTCATTTGTTTTTATCGTACGAGGCTGGACTTTGTCAAACTCCTGTCCTCGATCCAATATTCCTTTATATATACAGATGTTGTAACGCATCTTACTTATCTCACCATTTGCTTCATGTACTTGTTCCACATATATATCCATATATACTGCTGCTGGAGTTCCTGTAGCCTATTTTAATTCTGCAGGTAATTATAATCATCTTCTTTCTTCTACATGTGTGTGTATAAGATAAATATATGTATGGTTTTGCTTGTAGCTTGACGACGACAGACAGATATGGAGAACATAAAAGAGCCATTTCGAGGAGTTCGAGAGGATCTACGAGGCAGGTTATCCTGTTACAAGCAGGATTGGATTGCCGGAATTTGTTCAGGACTTGGGTATGTGTGTGTGTATACATGCAGCCTGCCTGTTCCATCAGCATTGATAGATACTTACAGTATATGTTATATAACCTGAAATAATTGTTCAGATCAGATATATTTACAAAGTCAACTACTAGTAAAAACTTTTATGTTTTGATGTGAACTGCACATGCTGCTGCAGGATATTGGCTCCAACTACTTATATCTTCTTTGCATCAGCTCTCCCTGTCATTGCCTTTGGGGAGCAAATCAGCAGGGAAACTGGTAAACATATATGTGATTGACCTAGTTTCATCTTATAATTAATTAGGTCATGGTTGTGAGTAATCCACTAATGCTTAAATTTGTGTATGACATGGTAGATGGGAGCTTGAGCACTGTGGAAACATTAGCATCAACCGCGATTTGTGGGATCATACACTCCATTTTTGGTGGACAGCCTCTGTTGATATTAGGAGTTGCAGAGCCTACTATCATCATGTATGCCTATGTGTACAAATTCGCAAAAGGACGACAAGGCTTGGGACAGGATCTCTACTTGGCTTGGGCCGGATGGTACGCATAATTATGTTTGTGTAAGACATATCAATGTGTATTAAGCCTTTGATATACATATGGCAGGATATGTGTGTGGACAGCTTTGATGCTTTTTCTTCTCGCAATCTTTAATGCTTGCACGATCATAAATAGATTTACACGAATAGCTGGTGAAACTTTCGGCATGCTGATAGCTGTTCTCTTCATCCAGGAGGCAATTAAGGTTACTTTACTATAGTCTCTCTCTATATATGTATCCATTTGCCATATGTTTAGTGGTTTTCTTTGAGATCAACCCATTGTTTTAGTTTATGATTGTTTTCTGGTTATTGTGGCGAAAAGGGATTGGTAAGTGAGTTTGAAATTCCAAAAGCAGAGAACTCTGATTCAGAAGCGTTCCAGTTCCAGTGGTTGTACGGAAATGGTTTACTGGCTGTTATATTTTCTTTTGGTTTGCTATACACTGCTATAAAGAGCAGAAAAGCCCGGTCATGGTGGTATGGGACTGGTTGGTTCAGAAGCTTCATTGCAGATTACGGTGTGCCGTTGATGGTCTTAGTTTGGACAGCAATGTCGTTTATGATGCCGAGCAAAGTTCCCTCTGGTGTCCCTAGAAGGCTCTTCAGTCCGCTTCCCTGGGAATCCACCTCACTTTACCACTGGACTGTAATCAAGGTAATGTAATAAAAGAAAGAGTCAAAGTATTTTAATGTAATAAAAGAAAGAGTCAGACTGCTTAGTGAACAATTTTTTTTTCCCCTACAGGATATGGTTAAGGTTCCACCAGTGTACATCTTTGCGGCGTTTATTCCAGCTGTGATGGTAGCAGGGCTTTACTTTTTCGACCACAGCGTGGCCTCTCAGTTGGCACAACAGAAGGAGTTTAACCTCAAGAATCCATCGGCGTACCATTGGGATATACTATTGCTTGGATTTATGGTACGAGTACGAATCTATCTAATTAATCTAATCATCTCGGCTTTCCTACCTGTTTTATATATCAATAAATTGCCCAAGATTTATATGGATGTAAACTTTTCTCAGACGTTGCTATGTGGATTAATTGGACTGCCTCCTTCAAATGGAGTCTTGCCGCAAGCTCCTATGCACACAAAAAGCTTGGCTGTTCTAAGAAAGCAGTTCATCCGGAAAAAAATGGTTCAACAAGCTAAAGAAAGCATCAAGCGTAAAGCCAGTAATTCGGAGATTTATGGAGAGATGCAAGCTATGTTCATAGAAATAGACAAACCTCCAGTTGTAAGTAGATCATCTTTTTGTAGTACTTGATATCATTTCTTTTCACCAGATGACTATAACTTTTTGGAGAATTAAATATATTAACATCTGTACTGGTGCAGACTACTACTGTGGTCGACGAGCTACAAGACTTAAAGGCTGCAGTTATGAAAGTCCAAGACGAGGAAGATAAACTGAAAGTCAGATTTGATCCTGACTTGCAGATTGACCAACACTTGCCAGTCCGCGTTAATGAACAACGAGTTAGCAACTTGTTACAGTCACTTTTAGTGGCACTGTCAGTTTTTGCCATTCCAGTGATCAAACTGATACCCATTTCTGTCCTTTGGGGCTATTTTGCTTATATGGCCATAGACAGCCTCCCTGGAAATCAACTGTGGGAGAGAATGCTATTTCTCTTCATTGCACCAAACCGCAGATACAAGTAGGCCTCTCGATTTGTTTCTAGAAAGATTTCACTACTTGTCAGCATTATAATGAATTAATTTAACTGTTTTGATAGGGTTCTTGAGGGTATGCATGCTTCGTTTATGGAGTCTGTACCATTCAGATACATTGCGTTGTTCACATCATTTCAGTTCCTATACTTGCTCTTGTGCTTTGGGGTGACATGGATTCCGGTAGCTGGGATTCTGTTTCCTTTGCCTTTTTTCCTGCTCATAAGTATCCGGCAACACATCCTGCCAAAGTTGTTTCACTCTCATCTTTGGAAGTTGGATGCTGCTGAGTACGAGGAAAGTTCTGGAACTCCACAACGTTCCATGAGTCGATCATTCATGGTAAACATATTTATACAGCATGTTCACCATTTCTACTTGGTGTGATTGTTACAAATGTTTCTAAGAGGCATGGTGAACTACTGAACTCTCTATCAGGAAACGGAAGAAGCACATGACGCCAACAGAGAAAGTGGAACGGAAACATCGGATGGTGAGATATTGGATGAGATGACAACTAGCAGAGGGGAGCTGAAGGTCAGAAGTAAGAGCTTCAATGACGATAAACGTCCTCAGGTAGGTAGTTCCAACTTGCAACCTAGGCGTAACAGTTTGTTTGGATCGATGCAGGGAACAAGTATATATTAACATCATCCGCTATGCTTTGCATTCTGCGTGCAGGTTGTTCATCCGCATGATGTAGCATCGACATCGTAAGAGCTGGGTTGCTATAATTACAGTAAACAGAATGTAAACAGAATCAATGTATGATCTAGTTAATGGATGGTTGTGTTTTACTCAGTTCATGTATTTATAATTATGTACTACAAGAGCTCAGCAGCATATTGTAATATAGCTTAATTATTGTTGTAGTGCAAGTGAAGTAAAGTATTATTCTTCGTAAGGTGCTACGTACAGAGTTTCAGCAGTGTTAGTTGTCCACTTTACTTATGAACTTCACAACAGATTAAGAATCCTTTCAACGAGCGGACAGGATTCAACAAGTACTGATTAGAGTTCTACTACGATTAGAACTAAGAAATCAGAACCATCGATCTCATAGTCATATATACACACATGGATATTATATCTTCAGTATGGCTAACTTGTCATCAAATTAATAAAACCATATCTATCAGCTAACATGGAAATTAAGAAACATTCTGAACCACGTTGGTCCGATCTTCCACTGGACCTTATTGAATTCATATCAAGAAAAATCTACTCCATACAAGATTTCATTGCATTCCGCTCCGTTTGCACCTCATGGCGATCGACTGTACCCTATGCTAATTTTGACGGGACACGTCAACTCCCCTGGCTACTCCAGATGACAGATGATCAAAGTGTCGAGTTGGACTCGTTGGCAGCACTGCGTGGTGGCTCTTCCGCGGTTGACAAACCAAAGGTACTACTGTCCGACGATGTCAAGCCTTACTACTACCTGGGGTGGAGAGGATGGGTTCTTGTTGTTGAAGACAAAACTGGGAAGATCAATCTCCGTCATGTTTTTTCGCAAACCAAAATAGATCTTCCTCATATAAGCTATCTGTATTTGAGTCATCTGGAGCAACAATGCGTTAAACCCCGTGTGAAGAAGGTTGCACTATCATCGAATCCGCTCACTAAGCCATCTGACTTCACACTAATGATAAATTTACGGAGCACCGTTATGGTGCGACATGTTGGCCTTATGGCGGCTTGGTGATGCAAAGTTCACCAATATCACAGAAATTACCAAAATCCGGAACAGTCATAATCTACGCGTCTATGATGACATAATATTCTATAACCGGTCATTCTATGTCATTACTAATCATGGTAATGTTTTGCAGTTTGATCACAACGTGACTAGTCGAACTGATACTAGTTCGGGTAATGTAATGATACATCAAACGTGTGAACTGGAATCAAACTGGATTTTGTATAGTTATCTCGTTGAGTCAGACGGCGAGTTATTAATGGTTGTGCGGATTCAATCTGATGATTCCCATATAGTGGCGTTCGGTGACTTGGTTTCAGTAACCAAATTCCGTGTGTTCAAGTTCATGGACTATGACAACGAATGGAGGGAGATGAAAGATTTGGGGAACAAATCAATATTCGTTGGAGGGAATACTTCGTTCTCAGTGAACGCCTCTGTGATTCCAGGTTGCGAGCCTAGTCGTGTGTATTTCACTAATCATAACAGGCTTTATATTGAACGAGAAGATGTTCATATGGCGGTATATAACTTGAAGGATGACAGAATCGAGTACACTCATTTTGCCCCGCGCAAATCTTCTTGTAACAATCCACCATTGTGGCTCATGACCTAGCTTGTAACTTTGCTAATTTGGTAAATCATGAGTAACAAAACATAAATTTATTCAGGAACAAAAAAGAACAACAATCTGTGCGTGTGCGCAAATCTTCTTGTAACAATCCACCATTGTGGCTCATGACCTAGAACTTGTAACTTTGCTAATTTTGTAAATCATGAGAAAACTCTGTAACAAAACATAAATTTATTCAGGAACAAAAAAGAACAACAATCTATGCGTTTGTCGGGAGTCAAACTCCGGTCTATTGCTTGGAAGGCAATTATCCTGACCGTTGGACTACCAACGCCTTCGTTATTTAAGTCATCGTTGAACTACTAATAAAATGTATATATATTGTTCTATTGAAAATTTTCCTTGTCAAGCAAGAATCTCATTTAGAATTAATATGGTAATCTGTGTTCGGTATGATTTAGGAATAGTTAATGACAGAAGACAGATTACTTTCGACTTATTAGAATCATCAAACAAAACAATTGTAGAGACAGAGAAAACAATGGTTACATCTAGGAATAAGAATTGCTCTGATCTTCCACCGGAGCTTCTTGACATCATAACAAGAAAATTCCAATTTGTAAAAAATTCTCTACTCATCGTTGTGTTTGCTCCTCTATGCTAATTTCGACTGGACGCGTCAACTCCCCCTGGCCACTTTCAATGAAAACCGAGAACTACTCTTGTTTTTTATGGATCAACAGGGGATATCAAACTTCAACATGCTATTTTACGAAATAAAACAATATGTAGTCCATCTTTAATTTTTAAACTTATCGTATCATAAAAAAGAATTTATCTCTGCTCTAAAGGCAACTCTATCATCTAACCCGTTGACTATGCCCTCTGATTTCACATTATGGAAAGGCGCAAAGTATGATCAGAGTCGAATGGCCTTATGGAGACCTGGTGATACCAAAATCAGGAAACTGCGGAAGGAAGGACACCCAACACCTAAATTAAGGATTTGACCAAAATCGCGGGGCATGGACTTAAAAGACCAAAAATGCAATTTAGATTGGTGATGGATAAGGAGATTCGTGTAAAATTGACCTGATCAACTAGAAATGCAACGAGGCTGGTATCATTATTATTTGGCCGATTATTAATATTGGCATGCCGCGATACATTTGAATTCATTAATACCATTGTTGGTGAGGTGAGTTCTCATATGTTTGTTATGGATGGCAACGAAGTTGAGAAAATGAAGGATCTGAGAGACGATGTGATATTTGTAGTGGGAGGAATGCTTGAACTTCGTTCTCGGTGAACAAGAACTCTGAGCAAGCTGTGAGGCTAATTGTGTATACGTTACTAATTATGAAAATCATTCTAATAGAATTATTGACGGTGCATAAGAGCAAGTAAAGACATATAACTTGAAGGATCGCAAGATTGTGTATCAACAGAATTCGCAGCCTCTACCCATCGGGTACATACATGATAAATCTCACGGGCTCACGTAATAGCTTGCAAACCATAGGAAGCAAGTTAAATCGCACAAGAGCGACATGCTCTGTCCCAAAGTGGCATAATCACAAATTTTTCTCTCTTGTGATTTGAATCTGTGACCAAGAGGAAATGCTCCTCTCGCTTATGAATTTTTATAGGTTAATCAGTCTAAACCAATAAAGACACGCCTAATATATTTAGAGCATTGTTGACTTGCTTGATAGGTTCATGTTGGTGTGACCTTAAATTGCTTACCACTTACCGGTTGTGTGAACTTAAGAGGAGGGGTAGAGATAACATAGTCGTAATCATCCCGCATTAACAAGGATGAACCTTGGCGTTTGATGAAGCTTCATATGTTCTTACCTTAAAGTCGCTCGTTTTAAGTTCACTTTCCGGTATAAGGTGTAGGAGCGTGATCGCATGAGCTTATCGAGTGGAAAGTGTGGTTTTGTTGCTCTATGGTTACCTTTGTTCCTTGTTGTGATCTCTTGTGTAGTCTCGATTTGGTCTCTTTCGCCTTTGCCTATGCCATTTGTGTGTCAGTGCTGTTGAGCTTTCTCATCTTCTCTAGCTTGGCCCACGACGTGTATGCTATTGCTACACTGTTTTGTCTTCAACTGGATTAGAGTGGAAGATTTTCTCTAGAAAGTTGGTCTTTTTGGACAGTTTGTGATGCTCTGTTGCTAGTCTAGAGATAGATTACTCGGTGCCTTATGAGGCTTTTCGTTCTTGCTTTGTATTTACTCCCCTTGTCTACGGTTTGGAGTTTTATAACGGTAATGGTTGTATAATTATGAGTATTTATTATAATCGGAGTGTGGAATAAATTTTTTAGCCGATTCAAAAAATAATAATAATAATAAATAAAAAAATTAAAATAACAATGGCCCGAGAAACATGAATGTGACACACAACATTATTGCAAATGTTCTAGGGAAACTTTTGAAAGTTTTAACTCCACCAAACATGAAAAAAAAAAAAATTAAAAATTTTTATCATACGTAATTTTTTTTCTTTTTCAATTCCAATTCTTGAACTTTGGTTGTTTTATTAGGTTAGTGGCTTGTTTTGCTCAACTACATAGGATGACGGAGGACGATTGACGTCACCAAATAATTTTCGAACCTCCTTTATTTATTTATAATTTATTGTATATATTGTTATATACTACTTAGAATTGCATCATCAAACATGTATGCACTCCCCCGCCTTTAATCATGTATTTGTCTTTTTTTGCGTTCACATCACCAGAGTATATATATATTAATATATGGTACTCCAAAGGTGCACATACTTACTACTTGGTTATGTTTTGATTATCAATCCTTTAACAAAGGATCTGAGCCTGGAATTAGAGGTGAGTGGCGCCTGAGTGAACGTGTAAATTCGTCTATCCAAAATCGCGGAGTCTATCATGGACATAGAACATTTGATGGGATTGTGTCTAGGAATCAAACAAGCAATAATGGGTTGCTGTAAGGAATGGTCCTAGTGATTATTTGAAATAAAAAAATGAACCTATTTGAAGTATTTAGTTTTGCTGGGGTTAATTTAAAGTAAATTTTTAGGTCATTTTGTAAGTTAGATAAATTATCTGACTTAATTCTATACTGATTAGTGCCACATTTTATAAAATAGAAAATATTGGGGCTAATATATAATAAACAGAAGTTGGAGTTGTTAGGGAGAGAAAAATATGATTTTCTCACAAGGGTAAAATAGTCATTTCAATGAATTAATTTGCAAAAAGTCAAGTTCATGGACCTTGATGTAATTGGTACTCTTTCGTAATTGAAAATACAATTAACAGACACATTAAATTATTTTATATTAGGCGGCCAATTGTGAACATCAGTTCATAGTGAATGAAGGTGAGTTCAACAAATTATGTTAAAGAAAATAATTACAATGATCAACAATCTAGGGAAAGAAGTTTTATGCTAAGTTCTGAGAGGCAATAATGAGGGGATAACTTTTCAAGAAGTTAGAGATGAGTAGACCTTGTTGAAAGAGTAAGTATATAGAGAGGTAGATCTTTCTTATATAGTAGGAAAGGGTTTTTAATTCTTGGTCAAACGACACAGAAAACAACAAGACAGATCATAATATTATATATATAGAAAAAAACACCGCGCTTCCCTCGAAAAGTTAGATCCCAAAAAGCACATTTCTCTACTTTCTATCTCTAAAAACTGATTCAGAAAAAAAAAAAAAAAAAAACTCCGCCAATCCTGTCGCCCTTCCTCCATATCCACCTCCCTCTCCACCACAACTCACACATTCCCTTAAACATCAAGTCATTGTTTCTCTGCTTCACATTTACTCCACCAAATACACCACCGATCTCCTCCAAAATTTTCATAACTTCAAATTGGAGCTAATTCATTGATTTCTTAAATTTAATTGATTAATTTTATTTGTGTGTAGAAATAGCTTATCCAAATGTTTTGGATATGGATTAGCTACCACTTTCATGAATTATGATAAGTTTGTTGTGACTTGTAAGAGTGACTCATTAACCTAGGGTTTAGGTTGAGATTTATATACGAGTTTCAAATCATATGTTAATAGTAGTGATTGTTAGATTTTAGTGTGGTTTTAATTACTGTTGTTGGGATTTTAATTACTTTTGTTGTGTTTTTAAAAAATTATATTGTTGATGTGGTTTAATTGGATAGTTGTAAGGGAATACAGTGCAGTTATAAGTATCTTTGTAGTGGTTTTAATAAATATTATTAAGGTTCTAAACATCCTTGATGTGTACTTAGTTTCAGTTACATGCTATGGTTGTTTATTTTAAGATATTTTGGTTGATCGTTCTTGTGATTTTAATAAATATGTAATGCTACTGTGTTGGGTTTCTCCATTATATGGGTTTAACGGGACACAATATGATTATAAGTATCTTCGTTTTGGTTTTAAGAACTAATGTTAATGTTCTAAGCATCATTGCATGTTTGTTGGTGTGGTTTTAATTCCTATTGTTGTGATTATAAGAAATATATAACGCTATTGTGTTGGTTTTGTCCATTATACAATTTTAATAGGAGTGGTTATAAGTTTCGTTGTTAGGGTTTTAACGAGAGTTATTATGATTTTAAGCAGGTGCTGATGATGTCCATCGAGCTTCATGAAGAAAAGGCAAGCAGCAGAAGATCACCATCATATTTATTTGAAAAAAGTATTGAATGTTTCAACATTTTAATTACTAAAATGTTACATGTAGCTTACTCTAAACTTGTTGACCGATATTTTAATGACAATAGACTTTTAGACTTGTTTCAACTTTTAGACTTGTTTAATAGTGATTCTTTTTTTTTTATATTTGTGAATGATTTTAAATTGTATCTTAATTAAAGCTCTAACAAGCCATCGTAAAATCATATATGTAGATTCTTAAAACCACCACATCATCTCTTAAAACCACACCCAATGACATTAAATTCATAATGGAAACTTTCAATGCTAACAATTTATAATACCACACCATAACCTCTTAAAATCATACCGTGTATGGTCTGATATGACCAGCCAAACAAACAAGGTAAGCTAAAAACCAGACCTCTTCATTCATCATATAGGAAAGGCTCAACTCTTCCTAGACTTTGGCCAGTTGAAATAGTATGAACGAATTAACTTTTAACTTTTCATGTTAACAAAGATTGAATACTTAAAAAATTTGTTATTGTTCAAGAGTTTTGTGACATGAAAGGCTTTGTTATTGATTGAGGAAAGCAGCTACTGGCATCATTCAATGACTCCAAAATTAATTTTATTAAAAGAGCATGAAAATACCACTCCATGAAAATGCATAATATAGCATAATAACAATCAAGTGTTTCAGAGATTTTAGATTTGGAAGGCACCATACTAATCATCAATAGAAGATATGTGATAAACAAATTCAAACACCAAATGGTAATAGAAAGAGGTGTTCAAAACTAGAGAGCCAATTTTGAAGATCTATACTCGATCAATGCAGTGAGTTCGAAAAATAATATTTTAAGAAAATAGTTATGATGAAAGATCTAGATAAAGGATATAATTTGCAATGTTTTGATCGTTATTGTTTCGATATCCCAATATTGATTTGTTAAGAGGGACCACATAGAGCCAGGGTGGGCATGTTTCGATATCCCAAAAGTTTTAAAAAGATTTTTTTTTCTTTTCATAATTTAAACCCCTGAACTTCTCCTCAAACTTCAAAACTTGTATATGTTATGACCGAAGAAACGTGTTTTTCACCTTTTATTTTTTTACTTTAGCATTTCTTTTACGTTGCAGTAATTTTCCAGGTTAACTAGCTAGGTGAAAAAGCCGTTGCAGACTTGCTTGGCCGGTAGCGTGACCTGTTAGTGCCGGTCACCATTCATTGTACCTACAAGATGCTGGTGCTACTGGACGTATGGTGTGTGGAAGTTTGGTGATGTAATTATCCTCTCTAAGGTTCTTAGCTCACAAAATACTAATTCCATAATTCAGTCTCTCATTCCAAATTCCAATCAATCTCAAGTACACTCCGTCAAGCAGTCCGGCTCGTTGTAAACGTACCTTGGATTGTATTTGAACTGTCTCTCTATTTATAAATCTCTGTCCAATACTATATTTGATTGGATTATTCATATTGAGCTTGTTACTATTAATTACTGTTACATATAATTGTTTACTTGAGGGCCGGGTCACAACAGTATCAGCACCTGTTGTCCTACATAGAGGATACTTAGAAAGATTTCTTAAAAGATAAGAAATAGTATACTTTGTTAAGTTGTGTAATAATAATATTTTGTGGTTGTTCAAGTGTTTTATGACAAGTGAGAAGCTTTATTAATGATAGGGGAAGACAACTACTGGCAATAGTTCCATAATTTATATTATTACAAGACCATGAAAAGACATCATAATTATATAGTGTTTCAAATCTGGAAGGTTTCAGGTTCATATTTGATACTACGATCAAGCAAACAACATGTAACCAACAATTCGAATGCGACGATCAAAAGAACTGAACAAAGACCACCACCGATTAAAATTCAACAGAAAACCGAAGAAAATCCACTCTCAATAACAAATACAACCATGCTCTTTTAGAGAATCAACAATCTAAACTCAAATAATACTACCAAATAGTAAAACATTCTAGCTATCCTAAAGTTAAAGTGAACACATTGTATGATAATAAGGATATACCATCACAAACTGTAGTCTCTCAAAAACACTGAAACTACTAGAATTGATTCTAACATTGTTCCTTCCTAGCCTACCAGATTTTCCATCCATGTTGCTAACAAACACGAGCTCTAACCTCATATAAAGTCCCCCCCCCCTTCTTTAAAACTGCTTTTGACTTTATATTGACAAAATATTCCTCCGACTTGGGTGAATACATGTTATCCTAAAGTGGACACATTGTATGATAATAAGGAGATAATACCATCACCAAACTCTAGTCTCTGAAAAACACACAAACTATATTGCTAGAGATTTGTTTCTAACATTGTTCCTTCCAAGCTTACCAAATATGCCATCCATGTTGCTAACAAACAAACCTCATATAAAGTATGTCCCCCATTTAAAACTACATTAAAAGAAAGATTTTATTTGCAAGGACATTAAAGCAGTAAATAAAAAAGGCAACACGTCTTATTTTTTTCTGAAGGGATGTGAACTAGTAATGCTTTAGCTTGTCATTAATCGAAGACGTTTTGCTCAAAAAACATTTGTGAAAGGAGATTAAATTTAAGAATATGTGAATAGTCTTCACATTTAAGAATATGCAAATAGTCTGAGCAATACAGAATCCAACACTAAATAATTTGCAATACAGTAAAATCAGAAGGACCCCCGTACCTGATCAATGTTGAAATAACCACAGCTCCCAGCTGAGTGCGAAACAGAAAACCGCAGAAAACAGACTACCAAAGCAAGCCATGAGATTTATAATAGTGAGATTTGATGATAATAATCATGAAAAGAAGAGGAAATTGCATGATAAACAACTGTTTAATTAACATTAAAAAATATTGACCTGATCCATATGTTCACACACACGTCAAAACAACAAATATGCAAGGGATACCTGCAAATTATGGTCAAATAAAAGATAAACCACCATAGAAAAGGTGCAGAAAACCAAACCCACCCCCTCACTCAAGTGAGTTCATTAATATCCAGAGGGGTTACCTAATACGCCTTAGAAATTCGAACCCATCCTGTGGAGGACCGGAATCAAAATCAAAGGCAGGCTTCTGAAGGCTACTGTAATCTTCATCACTGTCATCGTCTTCATTCAGTTCATTGAACTCTCCTTCAGGATCTATGCAGCCTGTTGTAAGGACAAACATCTTTATAATATAAGGACAACCAGCGAATGTTTCACTCATGTTTGCCACAGTGGAGTGTGAGTGAGAAATATAGAACCCTGAAACACCCAACATTGCTACTTATCTTGTTCAAGCAAGCAGAGTTTTACTTTCTAGTGTGGTCCCTATTTCCCCCCTTCATACTAAAGAGAGAAAAAGAAAGAAAGAATGCTTACAAATATATGTAAGCATTGTTCAATTCAACCATAACTACTCGATGGTTCTAATATTATGGTTCTAATATTTCAGCTCGGTGCCATTGTATTAATAAACTAAACTTGAATATTGTTCATATTTTTTGTTTTGCATCTTTTACCACAATCTCCTTACATACATAAAAAACATTCATAATAAGCTTCTACTTTCAACATATGTGTTGAACAATCCTGGTCTATTAGAAGTTTAGTGTATCGATTATTTTTAAAGCTCTACGTCCATTAAGCATCATCATGTGAGAGTTGAGAGTCTGTGACTGCCTTAATAAAAAACTTGAAGAAAACAAATGAGAAATATGTCACACACACACACAAAACACAAGAATGAAGAGTAGATGGTTTAACAACTCTAGGGCTTTAAAATAGAATATATAGAGGACATAATTGAATTGAAGAAGTGATGAAATGAGTAAATTTTACGTGATTTCATTTGGCAACAGTAATCTGTATTCCATAAACCCATTCAATAGATGTATTACCTTAATTTATACCAGCTGATAGCACTCCGGAGGCACCTGAGTTGGCCACAACATCATAGTGGGTTGTATCGCCTCTAACCTATAGGACAAAATCACAGAGATGTCTGTAAAAGCAAGCTAACCAATATATACCGTATATAAAAACACAAAAGAATATAGTCAGCTCAGTGGACATGGATAAATACATAATGAACACATTGCAGGACCGAGGCTGAGCGAAAAACCCTCAAAGCAAACTGAGAATTGAATATGTGAATAGAGAGCATACCACAACTCGAATGCACACAATGGCTTGATACTTCCGAGACTTCCCAAGCTTCTCAACAACAATGCCAATTTCAAAGCTTCCAGGTACCCAGACAACCTAGTGGGTGGTTCCGAAAAATGAACATTCAACAAGAAAAACTAACATTGATGCCACATGTTAAAATAAGGAACAAAATCAAGCTGCCAATTGATATCAACACGACCATTAAATGCACTCTAACCAATTTCATAACTGTTAGTTTTCAGGCGTGCATTTCCTTCTATTAGAAAACATAAGCAGGTGATTTGTAAGGATGTTTCACCTGGTTGAGCAGGTTTTGTTTACAATGGTACATTCTGTACTATGTGATATGCAATTACAGCACCATTGCTCCGATGCATAGCATTTCAGAGAAGACACCTGCAACATAAACACAGCAACAAGACCATTAGTTTGTAGCGATGTGCACAAAATGATTTGTTAATTCATATCATCAATGTATTTATGTTCAGTGCGAAGGATTAAAAACAACAGATAAATGAATCCCCTATACCCCCAAACAAGATAAATCAGGGTCCATGGAAAATGAAATAGTCACAACTTATCCAGTTGCAGCAGATCCAGTGAAACCCGACTAAAATTTGAAAGGAAGTCCAGAAAACAAAGAAATGACTTACCAACAACAAAACACGACCTCCCAAAACCACTGTACGCACAAAACGCGGCTCGTACCTACCTCTGTTGATTCAACAGTCTACACTCTAGCATAAGAAGAGTAGATAAGAAGTAATATTAGCACTATTCATCACGTATATAAGCACAAAGAAGCATATAACACAGACTGACCAAAACAAGAGAGAGAGAGAGAGCAGCCTTAAAAGAGAAGAGAATAATGTAACTTACTACTACATGTTTACCAAAAAAAACCTTCATCTGTGCAAAACCATGACACCGTGACCCGAAGCATACAGCACACAGCAATCCAGTCGGACCTATACAATGAGGCAGTTTAAACAACAGAACAGAGAGAGAAGCCTTAAAAAGATAAAAGGACAAGGATAATGTAATTACTTACTTCATGTTTTCCATCAAAATCCCTTATCCGTGCCCGTGCCAGCAGGTTACAAATCTCGATTGTTTTAAAATGTTGTGGTGAATATTTAATTCCACATGATACACACTAATACTGCCCAACATGCACAATCATCTACACATCCTTGAAATCCAATATATTAACCTTCTAATGCAACATACCCAATTTCAACTTCACTTGTCAAGATTCAAGCCTAATCTCCATTAGCACTATTGATATCAATCCATAAAATCACATCACCTTTAATTGTCAACCCTTAATTTCAGAACCCAATTACCATTTCAATCAATATCCAATTTTCCAAATCCTTGAATCACTCAATTCACTCCTAAAATATTTCTAACTGTTCAAAAATTCCAATTTAACTTGTCAAGATTCAAGCCTAATCTCCATTAGCAATATTGGTATCAATCCATAAAATCACATCACCTTTAATTGTCAACCCTTAAATTCAGAACCCAATTACCATCTCAATCAATAACCAATTTTCCAAATCCTTGAATCAATCAATTCACTCCTAAAATTTTTATAACTGTCCAAAAATTCCAATTTCAATTGTCAAGATTCAAGCCTAATCTCCATTAGCACTATTGGTATCAATCCATAAAATCACATCACCTTTAATTGTCAACCCTTAAATTCAGAACCCAATTACCACTTCCATCAACATCCAATTTTCTAAATCCTTCGAATCACTCAATTCACTCCTAAAACTTTTCAAACTGTCCAAAAATTCCAACTTCACTTGTCAAGATTCAAGCATAATCTCCATTAGCACTATTGGTATCAATCCATAAAATCACATCACCTTTAACTGTCAGCCCTAAATTCGGAACCCAATTACCACTTCAATCCATATCCAATTTTCTAAATCCTTGAATCACTCAATTCACTCCTAAAACTTTTCTAACTTTCCAAAAATTCCAACTCAACTTGTCAACATTCAAGCCTAATCTCCATTAGCACTATTGTCAGCCCTAAATTCAAAACCCAATTACCATCTCAATCAATATCCAATTTTCCAAATCCTTGAATCAATCAATTCACTCCTAAAACTTTTCTAACTGTCCAAAAATTCCAATTCACTTGTAAAAATTCAAGCCTAATCTCCATTAGCACTATTGGTATCAAGCCATAAAACTAACATCACCTTTAATTGTCAACCCTTAAATTCAGAACCCAATTACCACTTCCATCAACATCCAATTTTCTAAATTCTTCGAATCACTCAATTCACTCCTAAAACTTTTCCAACTGTCCAAAAATTCCAACTTCACTTGTCAAGATTCAGGCCTAATATCCATTAGCACTATTGGTATCAATCCATAAAATCACATCAACTTTAATTGTCAGCCCTAAATTCAAAACCCAATTACCACTTCAATCCATATCCAATTTTCTAAATCCTTGAATCACTCAATTCACTCCTAAAACTTTTCTAACTTTCCAAAAATTCCAACTTCACTTGTCAAGATTCAAGCCTAATCTACATTAGCACTATTGGCATCAATCCATAAAATCACATCACCTTTAATTGTCAACCCTTAATTTCAGAACCCAATTACCACTTCCAGCAATATCCAATTTTCTAAATCCTCGAATCACTCCATTCACTCCTAAAACTTTTCTAATTGATCAACAATTCCAACTTCACTTGTCAAGATTCAAGCCTAATCTACATTAGCACCATTGGTATCAACCCATAAAATTACATCACCTTTAATTGTCAACTCTTAAATTCAGAACTCAAGTACCACATCACTAGAACCTAATTTCCACATCACCTATAGAAGGATCGAATACTTGAGAATGTAAAGTTGTGGAATAGTAAAATTCTGCTTCAAGATGAACACACTAAAGAAAGAGTTTGTACGCAAAGATATTGAAGTAAACTAACTTTAACAAAAATGATAACGGGTGACTAGTTCGCAAGTTATTAAAATGGTGTGACATAGTGAAGTTAAAAAGGAACTTAAACATACTTAAAATTTGTTGAAAATGTGTGGTAAGTGAAGTATTGAGGTCACTTAAAGACACTAAAAGAAAGATTTTATTTGCAAGGACATTAAAGCAGTAATTAAAAAAGGCAACACGTCTTATTTTTTTCTGAAGGGATGTGAACTAGTAATGCTTTAGCTTATCATTAATGGAAGACGTTTTGCTCAAAAAACATTTGTGAAAGGAGATTAAATTTAAAAATATGTGAATAGTCTTCACATTTAAGAATATGCAAGTAGTCTGAGCTATACATAATCCAACACTAAATAATTTGCAATACAGTAAAATCAGAAGGACCCCCGTACCTGATCAATGTTGAAAGAACGACAGCTCCCAACTGAGTGCGAAACATAAAACCGCAGAAGACAGACTACCAAAGCAAGCCATGAGATTTAGAATAGTGAGATTTGATGATAATAATCATGAAAAGAAGAGAAAATTGCATGATAAACAACTGTTTAATTAACATTAAAAAATATTGACCTGATTCATATGTTCACACGTCAAAACACCAAATATGCAAGGGACACCTGCAAATTATAGTCAAACAAAAGTTAATCCACCATAGAAAAGGTGCATAAAACCAAACCCACCCCCTCACTCAAGTGAGTTCATTAATATCCAGAGGGGTTACCTATTACGCCTTAGAAATTCGAACCCATCCTGTGGAGGACCGGAATCAAAGTCAAAGGCAGGCTTCTGAAGGCTACTGTAATCTTCATCACTGTCATCGTCTTCATTCAGTTCATTGAACTCTCCTTCAGGATCTATGCAGCCTGTGTAAGGACAAACATCTTTATAATATAAGGACAACCAGCGAATGTTTCACTCATGTTTGCCACAGTGGAGTGTGAGTGAGAAATATAGAACCCTGAAACACCCAACATTGCTACTTATCTTGTTCAAGCAAGCAGAGTTTTACTTTCTAGTGTGGTCCCTATTTTTCCCCCCTTCATACTCAAGAGAGAAAAAGAAAGAAAGAATGCTTACAAATATATCTAAGCATTGTTCAATTCAACCATAACTACTCGATGGTTCTAATATTTCAGCTCGGAACCATTGTATTAATAAACTGAACTTGAATATTGTTCATATTTTTTGTTTTGCATCTTTTACCACAATCTCCTTACATACATAAAAAACATTCAAAATAAGCTTCTACTTTCAACATATGTGTTGAACAATCCTGGTCTATTAGAAGTTTAGTGTATCGATTATTTTTACAGCTCTACGTCCATTAAGCATCATCATGTGAGAGTTGATAGTCTGAGACTGCCTTAAAAAAAAACTTGAAGAAAACAAATGAGAAATGTCACACACACACACAACACACAAGAATGAAGAGTAGATGGTTTAACATCTCTAGGACTTTAAAATAGAATATATAGAGGACATAATTGAATTGAAGAAGTGATGAAATGAGTAAACTTTACATGATTTGATTTGGCAACAGTAATCTGTATTCCATAAACCCATTCGATAGACGTCTTACATTAATTTATACCAGCTGATAGCACTCCGGAGGCACCTGAGTTGGCCACAGCATCATAGTGGGTTGTATCGCCTCTAACCTATAGGACAAAATCACAGAGATGTCTGTAAAAGCAAGCTAACCAATATATACCGTATATAAAACACAAAAGAATATAGTCAGCTCAGTGGACATGGATAAATACATAATGAACACATTGTAGGACCGAGGCTGAGCGAAAAACCCACAAAGCAAACTGACAATTGAATATGTGAATAGAGAGCATACCACAACTCGAATGCACACAATGGCTTGATACTTCCGAGACTTCGCAAGCTTCTCAACAACAATGCCAACTTCAAAGCTTCCGGGTACCCAGACAACCTAGTGGGTGGTTCCGAAAAATGAACAATTAACAAGAAAAACTAACATTGATGCCACATGTTAAAATAAGGAACAAAATCAAGCTGCCAATTGATATCAACACGACCATTAAATGCACTCTAACCAATCTCATAACTGTTAGTTTTCAGGCGTGCATTTCCTTCTATTAGACAACATAAGCAGATGATTTGTAAAGATGTTTCAGCTGCTTGAGCAGCTTTTGTTTACAATGGTGCATTCTGACCAAAACAAGAGAGAGAGAGAGAGCAGCCTTAAAAGAGAAGAGAATAATGTAACTTACAACTACATGTTTACCAAAAAAAACCTTCATCTGTGCAAAGCCATGACACCGTGACCCGAAGCATACAGCACACAGCAATCCAGTCAGACCTATACAATGAGGCAGTTTAAACAACAGAACAGAGAGAGAAGCCTTAAAAAGATAAAAGGACAAGGATAATGTAATTACTTACTTCATGTTTTCCATCAAAATCCCTTATCCGTGCCCGTGCCAGCAGGTTACAAATCTCGATTGTTTTAAAATGTTGTGGTGAATATTTAATTCCACATGATACACACTAATACTGCCCAACATGCACAATCATCTACACATCCTTGAAATCCAATATATTAACCTTCTAATGCAACATACCCAATTTCAACTTCACTTGTCAAGATTCAAGTCTAATCTCCATTAGCACTATTGGTATCAATCCATAAAATCACATCAACTTTAATTGTCAACCCTTAATTTCAGAACCCAATTACCATTTCAATCAATATCCAATTTTCCAAATCCTTGAATCACTCAATTCACTCCTACAATATTTCTAACTGTTCAAAAATTCCAATTTAACTTGTCAAGATTCAAGCCTAATCTCCATTAACAATATTGGTATCAATCCATAAAATCACATCACCTTTAATTGTCAACCCTTAATTTCAGAACCCAATTACCATTTCAATCAATATCCAATTTTCCAAATCCTTGAATCACTCAATTCACTCCTAAAATATTTCTAACTGTTCAAAAATTCCAATTTAACTTGCCAAGATTCAAGCCTAATCTACATCAACAATATTGGTATCAATCCATAAAATCACATCTCCTTTAATTGTCAACCCTTAAATTCAGAACCCAATTACCATCTCAATCAATATCCAATTTTCCAAATCCTTGAATCAATCAATTCACTCCTAAAATTTTTATAACTGTCCAAAAATTCCAATTTCAATTGTCAAGATTTAAGCCTAATCTCCATTAGCACTCTTGGTATCAATCCATAAAATCACATCACTTTTAATTGTCAACCCTTAAATTCAGAACCCAATTACCACTTCCATCAACATCCAATTTTCTAAATCCTTCGAATCACTCAATTCACTCCTAAAACTTTTCAAACTGTCCAAAAATTCCAACTTCACTTGTCAAAGATTCAAGCATAATCTCCATTAGCACTATTGATATCAATCCATAAAATCACATCACCTTTAATTGCCAACCCTAAATTCAAAACCCAATTACCACTTCTATCCATATCCAATTTTCTAAATCCTTGAATCACTCAATTCACTCCTAAAACTTTTCTAACTTTCCAAAAATTCCAAGTCAACTTGTCAATATTCAAGCCTAATCTCCATTAGCACTATTGTCAGCCCTAAATTCAAAACCCAATTAACATCTCAATCAATATCCAATTTTTCAAATCCTTGAATCAATCAATTCACTCCTAAAACTTTTCTAACTGTCCAAAAATTCCAATTTCACTTGTAAAGATTCAAGTCTAATCTCCATTAGCACTATTGGTATGAAGCCATAAAACTCACATCACCTTTAATTGTCAACCCTTAAATTCAGAACCCAATTACCACTTCCATCAACATCCAATTTTCTACATCCTTCGAATCACTCAATTCACTCCTAAAACTTTTCCAACTGTCCAAAAATTCCAACTTCACTTGTCAAGATTCAAGCCTAATCTCCATTAGCACTATTGGTATCAATCCATAAAATCGCATCACCTTTAATTGTCAGCCCTAAATTCAGAACTCAATTACCACTTCAATCCATATCCAATTTTCTAAATCCTTGAATCAGTCAATTCACTCCTAAAATTTTCTAACTTTCCAAAAATTCCAACTTCACTTGTCAAGATTCAAGTCTAATCTCCATTAGCACTATTGGCATCAATCCATAAAATCACATCACCTTTAATTGTCAACCCTTAATTTCAGAACCCAATTACCACTTCCATCAATATTCAATTTTCTAAATCCTCGAATCACTCCATTCACTCCTAAAACTTTTCTAATTGATCAACAATTCCAATTTCAGTTGTCAAGATTCAAGCCTAATCTCCATTAGCACTATTGGTATCAATCCATAAAATCACAACTATCAGCAAAAGTTCTATCAATGTCATTCCTCATGTAACCTGAAATATCTGATGCAATAAGGTTCCAATTAATGCTGGCACCGAATGTTCATTCTGTTTTACCTCTCGTCCAGGACTGTGTGTCTGGGGCAGCTAAAACTAGCAGAAACCTAAGAGTGGCAATTAATATGAAACTAATTAGATAAATCTGGGCCAACAAGTTTCACAGCAGCAATCAATCAGTATAAATCAGAATAAAAAATGCAAACCAATATTTATTTAATTGTTTCTTCTTTTTTTTTATGCAAACTAATATTTATATGCATGCAGAGGAACCTCAAAAGTAAGACAAATGGGATGAAGATTGGTAGTACCCGACTGCCAGAAACCAACACGTCTGGGTGGACAATGAGAAAGTTTTTTCTCACTATTTACATCACACTTCCCGTTGGCATCAAATTCACCAATTACATGCACGGTATCGCCAGGTGAATCAATGCTATAGGACCTAGGAGGTAAATGAACAGAACCAAAATTGTGTGAACACTTTGATCTAAAACTTTTAACAAAATAAAAAACAGAAGCCAGTGAAGCAAAAATAGGAGTAGAGGAACGTTAATATATCAGAATATAACAAATAAATGTTTCTCACAAAGGCTGCCAAATCTGAAATTTTAACTAAAGGTGGCATTTGGTCATTCAATAGAGAACTACAGCATGTTAGCAAGAATCCCCAGAGTATCAAAGGTTATTGGAAGTGTATTTGTAAGCAGTTGAGGCCTGAGGAGACTTAATTTTCATTCACAATGGCCACTTTTCCACATGTATGGGAACTAGAGTTAGATGAACTTGCTCAAAGTTAAAAATCTGCAGACAACACCCATTGGAAGTGGTGTTTGGATATCTATAAATAGGTGACTTCTCTTCAATATTCAAGATCATTCAGACAACACAGGTATTGTTGCACCTCATGTAACAACAAAAGACTTCCATTGGAAAAAAAAAGTGATTCAAAATTTTACGTAGTAAAATGTTAGCACTCTTTATGTTGGCCTAACCTATATATACTCTAGACAGATTTATCACCGTTGATCATAGTCATACGAAAAAAAAAAATGTTGATATCATCGAGTGACTCTTTGTTTAATGGCTATATCCATTTACTTACCAATCATCCCACAACTGCAAAGCTCGCTCCACTCCACTCTCTTCATTCAATAACCGCAGCACTTGTTGTGCCCAAGCTCAGTAACCAAATCGTAGTTGTATGACAATGTGACAGTTGATGAAAGGGTAAAGTACCTTGAAATGGGATTGAGAAACATATAGCTCATCGCAGACCTGAAGCACAAACGTGAAAGTAAGTGAACAGAGAGTAACTTCCAGTGCAAAAGCAGTGAAATATAGGTGCACACACCTCCAATACAAGGAAGTTGAAATTAGAGCTTTTCCTGCAGTTCTCTTTCAACTTTCTTGTACTAGAGTTCACGGAAAGACCATTGTTAAGGGGCCTATCAGCATCTAATAATGTTTTATTCTCTCTACAGGAGGAATCTTCCGAGATCACATCTTCCACTTGATCTAGCAGTTCAATAAGAGCCTTTTCAAAAATGAATTTACTGCTGAATACAACACATATACTTCTGAACTGATGAAAATGTATAAACAGATACTCTACCAGAGTGCAAATAAACCCAAACTGTGGATTCTCCCATGAAAATAAAACATTATAAAAATTTGGGTTGATATGATGGCGGTAATATATGGAAGAACAGAATTTTAGACCTTTTTGTGCTGCCGAGAACCAAGCTGATCGGGCATTCCACTAGAATCTGTATCATCACGGACCTGCACGCTTACATAATAAAAGCATAAAACAACAAAGAGGGGAAAAATAATACAGAAAATTAGAAATCATGAATGAACATGAAGTTATAATAGTAATTACCTTGTCAGGGCAACATGAGAGGGATGGTGGGGTTGTGAACGGGCTCTGAGAATTATGAACTTCAGGTTTACGGTTACTAATTGTATTACTGTTGTTCCCATGAGAGTTTACATCATCATCGGACTTGGACTTTCTCGTTGCAGCATTGTCAAAGCATATCAAAGATCTTTCACATGCCTTTAGTGGAGGTGAAGAAAGCCATCTCTCAAGCTTCCCTGACCTGCCACGAGAAGTTTGCACCTACCTACCAGAATTATTTTGCTGTTTCCAAAGGAGGAGAGGAAGTAGATATCAAATTAAAATAAGAAGCACAAACCATTCTTTGTGAACATGGTTGAAAGTTCATCGAGTTGAACCTTGAAGAGTCTGCCAATACCCGCACGTGCTTAGATATGGAATGTAGCCTCTCATTTACTCATTTACTGGAGAAATTTTCCATGTTACCTCATCAACAACATCATCTTGGCTCTGCTTCATTAGCTAAAGGGGAAGAGAGGAGAAAGTTCAAAACAAGAATAACATGATATACTTCCAGACTAGCTCTAGGTGAATCTATATTCTTCCTTCAAAGCCCATTATATGGCCCACATTCAAATCACATGAAACCCATTAAACATTAAAAAATTCAGGACCATCTTAATCACATCGACATGAGAAAGGTTATCTCAAAATGGTGCAACATGACCACACTCCATGGAAAAACTATATTCTCAATTGTAATAAACATGCGTTTAAAAAAGAACTCAATGTGCAAAAGAAGTTAATATGTTGAATCAGCTCCACTTGAATCATTTGAATTTTGGGAGTATTCCAGTAGTAAAGAACTCAATGTGCAATGATAACATAACATACTTACAAACTAGTGTCAGGTCAGGTGAGTCAATTTTCTCAAATTCAAATAAACACGTGCGTACTATATCGGAAGCCCATTTCATGGAGAACACTGGAATATCACAAAACCTATAAACCAAAGGCCAACTGAGAACATCTTAATCATAAGTTAAACCATAATAATCTACTCAGAATGGTGCAATGTGTGACTTCACTCCTTGGCAACCCAAAACAGTGAACGTAAAAATGTTGACCATTTTATGTTTATTGTTCGATACAGCTATTGACTACTAGTGTCGAATACACGAATACGATCACACCATAAACATTCACAAGTTCAACTGGAAAATAAACTAAAAAGGGCACAAAATACACAACTATAGAATAAGCTAAATGAAGTAATAAACACTTGAATAGCATGAAACACAAGTTAATAGCAGTGATCATTACCATCCCAGGCGAAAACTTGAAGCGCTTAGCTAGGGACATCGTTTTCGAAGGCTCCGGTGACACCTCCAACTGGTTGTCCTCTTCGCCATCATCGTCAATCATAACAATCTCCTTTTGTTTATTGGACACCCCAAATTAGCATCAGAGGTCGCATCCTTTTCGACCGAATCCACAGGTTTAACCCTAGGGTCCCACTGGAAATGGCTTACGGTTTGGGATCTAGGTTTTTTCTGTGAGCAAGGGCTTTCTGTGTCAGAGAATGGCGTTCGAAGAAGTGTTGGATACCGAACTTCGTAGGCTGAGAACGTGGGTTGAGCTGATGCTGCTGGTTGGTCGATTTCTTAGCTGAGCTCGGCTTCTTTCTCGGCGGCATTGTTACTGTACTGATACAGTTAGTACTGATAATCGATCGATGATTTCGATTCGAATTGAGGAGAATATGAAGACGATTGGAATGGATTTTGGGATTAAAATTGGAAATTATTTTTAAGGAGAAGAAGAGAGTATGAGAGCAAATGACGCGTTGATGGTAAGCAGATGGTCCATCTTGGGATATTATTGCAACCCATAATCAGTTCACTCCGGGTCCCACATCTGAGCAAAAGTATACTGTAGCTCTGTTTTTTGTTCTGAGACATGGACAAAAAAGCACAAAACCATCCTCCTATTTCACTACAGCTGTCCGCGTTGATGGTAAGCAGATGGTCCATCTTGGGATATTGCAACCCATAATCAGTCCACTCCGGGTCCCACATCTGAGCAAAAGTATACTGTAGCTCTGTTTTTTGAGTAAATAATATTGCACACTTAAACGACTCCAAAATCTTCATCCGAACTTCTGAATATGTGCTTCTAAGGTAAGGTTAGGCTAAGTTTTTCCAAATGAAATTCTTGACTTAAATCGAACTACGATCACTCACGAACATATTCATGGAGATCGAGAAACTTCAACAAGATCACTTTGCATTTAAAATGCGGCGTTTTAAGCTCAAAATCACAGTTTCGTACCTAAGTGCTTGAAACATGAAAAACATCAAAACGTGACACTATTCTACAAAACTAAAAGAAAAAAACACTTAAGAAATAAGGAGTGCACAAAGAATACAAAATAACACCAAAACTGAAGTCCGCAACTAAGTAACCACACCCGTTCTAAAATAAATTATTAAGTGTCTAAGTAACTCAACCGTTAAGAAATAAATAAAAGAATAATAGTGACCTATTCCATAAATAGTCCCCTTAGTAATTGAGATATCTCAAACCGTATGAAGATATAAACGGTTTATAAATATAACATATGAAAGTGACTGTGAAGAGCAATAACTATATATTATCTAGAACTTATACAAGAATTATCACAAGTATTGGTAGCCGAGTGGTAAGGGTGTTGGGTTAGGAGGTAAACCCAGGAAACACAAGGTGGAGTAGGGAGGAGAATTTATTTTTAATAAAATTTTCCAGAAATTAGCGACACATAGAATGGGTCTCTAATTTAGCGACCCATAGCTCATGGGTCGCTAATTTAGTGACCAATTGAATGGGTCGCTAATTTAGCGACGCATTCGCTATTTAGCGACCAGCCATTTAGCGACGCAATTTCTATGCATCGCAAATGGGTTTAGCGACGCATGGGGAGCTGTTTAGCGACGCATGGGAGCGTCACTAAACCCAGTTTTTCTTGTAGTGTCAGATCCAGATTTGGGTGAAGCCAATATTCGGCATTGTCTCAGGAAGGTCAGTGATGAACATTATTTTGCGGTTGTTAGGGTTTTTTCTTCCTCTGGTGTTACTCCTTATTCAGTTGGTACTCTAGAGGCTTTGAAGGAAAAGCACCCTTATGCTCCTTCCTCTTCTTTGCCTCCTTTTCCCTGCTGGTCTTTGTCCCCTCTCTGCCTCCAGTACTACCGTTCGAGATATGATTCGTAATTTCCCACGTGGAACCTCTTGTGGTAGAGATGGTTTGCGTGCTCAGCACTTATTGGATTGTCTGAGCGGTGTTGCGGTTGCTCTCTCTGATGATTTGATTACGTCTATCACGCATGTGGTTAATCTTTTCTTGGAGGGTAAGTGCCCGCGTGTTTTGGGTGAGTATATTGCTAGTGCTCCCCTCACTCCGCTTGTTAAGCCGGGGGGTGGCATCCGTCCTATTGTTGTGGGTACTGTTTGGCGTCGTCTAGTATCTAAGGTAGGTGCTGGTTTGGTTGGCCCCTCTTTATCTGGGTATTTTGACGGTCTTCAGTTTGGTGTTGGGGTGCCATGTGGAGTTGAGGCTATTCTTCATGCTTTGAGTCGGTTTATAGAGGCGAGAGGCAGAGAGGTGGGTTTGACCATGTTGTTGGTTGCTTCCAGAATGCTTTCAACATGGTTGATCGTGAGGTTCTTCTACTTGAGGTTCGTCGTCGTTGCCCAGTTCTTTTCCGTTGGGTTGAGTTCTGTTATTCCAGTCCGGCTAGATTGTACTATGGGGAGCACATTTTTTGGTCTGGTCAGGGGGTTCAGCACGGCGATCCTTTGGGTTTTACACCCGTTGGTATGTAAGATCAGAGATTCGTTTGACTTATCCTTGCAGGCTTGGTATTTGGATGACGGCACCATTGTCGGAGATACCTTAGTTGTGGGAAAGGTCTTAGAGCTGATCTTGGAGGACGACCCGCGTTCCGGACTTCACCTCAATATTCACAAAACTGAGATTTTTTGGCCGGTCGAAGATCCGAGGAGTAGGGTTCCTGGTGTTTTCCCTCCTTCTATCGCCAGGCCACTCCGTGAGGTTAAAGTCCTTGGTGGCTCGGTCAGTTTGTGTCCCGACTTCAGTAGTGAGCTTGTGGTGAAGGACCATCGAGCTTATGGATTCTGTCGCGAAGTTTAATGATCCGCAGCGTGAGCTATTGTTGTTTCGTGCTTGTACGGGTATTTCGAAGCTCTATTTTGCTTTGCGTACTTGCCCTCCAGGTGTCTTTCAGTCAGCTCATCTTTCTTTTGGTCGTGCTCTAAGATCCTCTTTAGAGCGTATTGTTACCGCGTCGGGCCCCGGTTTTGGTGATTGGCAGTGGCGGCTTGCTACTTTGTCCTTTTCTTTTGGGGGGCTTGGTGTTTATACTGCTGTGGATGTTCGTCATTATGTCTTCCTTGCTTCTCGCTTTCAGTCTGTTGGTTTGCAGGCTAAGCTCTTGTGTCCTTCTGGTATCACTTCTCTTGGACCTGCTTTTGATGGTGCCTTGTCTTTGTTTGTTGAGACCACAGGTTCTGACCTTTTGGGTAACCCTAGTGAGATCGCTGCCCCCAGACTTATGAAGCGACTGACAGATATATATTTCACGAAGCTTGCTGCTTCTGCAGAATCTGTTTTCTTTTTATCTCCTCGTCAGGTAGCTCTTTGGAAGTCTCAGCGAGGTGCCCATTCTTTCTATTGGTTGGGAGTTGTTCCTATTTCGGGTCTGGGGCAGACTATGAACGGGAGGACTTACAGGTGTGTTTTGGGTTATCGGTTGGGTGTTGCTTTGTTTCCGGTGTCTATGCCCTGCTCTGCTTGCTCTCGGGTATTTTACGGGGACTTGTTTGGTGATCATACGGTGTCGTGTGCTGGGGTGGTGGGTATTAAGCACCGACATAACCTTATTCGCGACACTCTCTTGGATGTCTGTTTCCGATCTGGCATCTCTGCTGGTAAGGAGGTGAATATTGGTTTGAGTGACGGGAGTGACAGGTCCCTTCGTCCTGCAAACTTGCTCCTTTATGCTTGGGATAGGGGGCGGGATGTTTGTGTGGATCTGACCGGGTCTTCCTCCTTGACCCGATCTAGGTTGGTGGACTTTGTGTCTGGGCATGCGGTTGCTGATGCCGCCAAGCGCAAGTGTGCAAAGTATCGGGACTTGTGTGAGTCTAAGGGATATGAAATTCTTCCTTTCTCTTTCTCGACACTTGGGGAGTTGGATGCTGAGGCTGTGGATTTGCTTGTTAGAGTCCGGGGTTTTGCTTTGGCTCAGGATGTTGGGGCACGTGCTACTCATCATATTTTTCCTAGGATTAGTTTTGATATTGCTAAGGGAGTGGGAGCGCAACTTGTTTCGGCGCTCGATATTATCCGTGCTGATGGACCAACGCGTGGGTTGCATCTGAATGTTGGTAAGACTGAGCTTTTTTGGCCGGTGGAGGACCCTCGTGGAAGGGTGGTTGGCCTTTTCCCTGCTACTATCTCTCGGCCGCTTCAGGGTGTAAAGCTCCTCGGGGGCTCTGTTAGTGCGGATTCGGGTTTTTGTCTTGATTTAGTTACACGCCGGGTTTCCAAGACCATCACTTTGTTGGAGGCTATTCGCAAGCTTGATGATCCCCAGTGTGAGCTTCTTCTTCTTCGTAACTGTGCGGGCGTGGCGAAGTTATCTTATGCTTTGAGGACCTGCCCTCCTTTGGCGTGTGGTGATGCTCTCGTCCAGTTTGATCAGGCCTTGCGTACTTCCTTGGAGATGATCGTTGCAGGCTCGGGGCCTGGTTTCGGGGATTGGCAGTGGCGGCTTTCCACTCTTCCCATCAGACTTGGAGGTCTGGGGGTCCTGTGTGCGGAGGTAGGGCCGGGCATAATAACCGAAAACCGAAAACCGATCCGAAAAACCGAACCGAACCAATCCGATCCAGCATCTTCGGTTCGGTTCACGGTTCATTACTTTGACAGATTTTGGTTTTCGGTTCGGTTCGGTTAAAAACCGCGGTTTATCGGATTAAACCGAACCGAATCAATATTATTATTATTATTTTTTTTTACAAATTATATCCGTATCGTATGAACTTTGAATTTTGAATAGACTAATCGTAATCGTTTCCGTATCCGTATCGTATGAACTTTGAATTTGGTGAACTTCTTCCATTTGGTAGAAAATTGTCAAACTTGTGTTTTGACTTTTGATTTGATTTAGAGTACTACTGTTTGATTTGGATATTTGTGGCAAAAACCTGTTTGATTTGGATATTTGCTGCATGCCTATTTGATGGAAAATAAAAATAAAAATAAAAAAAAAAGAAAGAAAGTTCGGATTATTCGGATTAATCCGAAACCGAACCGATAATTTTCGGATCAAACCGAAACCGATCCGAAATTTCGGTTCGGTTTTCGGTTTGAACAAAATTTTACTGTTCGGTTCGGTTCAAACCGAAGTTCGGTTCGGTTTTGAACCGAACCGAACCATGCCCAGCCCTATGCGGAGGATGTCAGTCAGTTTGCTTTTCTTGCTTCTCGCTTGCAGTCTAGCTCCTTGCAGGATAGGATTCTGTTGAGGTCCGGGGTTACTTCTTCTGGTCCTACCTTTCAGTCTGCTCTTGACACTTTCACGACTTTTTGTGGTGTTGATGTTCTCTCTGTTACTTCTAGCTCTCCTGCCCCCCAGTTTATGCAGTCTTTGGCAAAGAGCTATTTTGGTGTCATTGATGCTCATCTGACGTCACGGTATGGGTTGAGTCATCGGCAAAAGGCTCATCTTAGTTGTGTTCGTGCTCCTCATGCGCAGGATTACTTATTCACCATTCCTATTGATGGGCTGGGACAGCGGATGAACCCTCGACAGTTCCGTGCTGTGTTGTGTTATCGCCTTACAGTCCCTTTGTTCCTTGATGGTTCCTCTTGCTCGAGTTGTCATGTGCGGCGGATGGACCAGTGGGGTGACCACGCTGTTCATTGTTCTAGCGAGGTGGGGGTGAAGTTTCCACACAACCTTGTGCGTGATACCCTGGCTGACATCTGTTCTAAGGTTGGTGTTGTTGTGCGCAAAGAGGTCCCCATGGGGTTCCTCTCGGATGTTGGACGGGACCTACGCCCGGCAGACTTGTTATTATACAATTGGTCCGAAGGTCGAGACGCTTGCTTGGATGTTACGGGTGTATCTCCTTTTGCTGGTGGGGGTTTGGATTCTTGGGTTCCTGGAGCTGCTTTGCAGTCTGCCGTTCAGAAGAAGAAGAGCAAGTATTCTTCTAAGTGTGCAGAGCACGGCTACTCATTCATCCCGTTTGCCTTCTCCACTTTTGGGGAGCTCGATGAGGAGGCCTTGGCTACTTTTTCGCGTCTTAAGCGCTTGTGTGTTAACCATTCCAACGATGTTAGGAGTGGTGGTTTCCTTTTTTCTAGACTTAGTTTTGTATTCAGAAAGGGGTGGGAGCACAGCTTGTTCCCGACTCCCTTCCAATTTTGCGTGATTAATAAAAGTTTAGTTTACAATAAAAAAAAAAAAAAAATAAATAATAATAATAATAATAATAATAATAATAATAATAATAATAATAATAATAATAATAATAATAATAAAAGTAAAAAAATAAAATGACGTGGTAGGGTTTAGCATTGACTTAGCCGCGTTTAAGCAGTGACTAATGTGAGCGAAGACTGATTAAATGCGGCTAAGGCCTGTTTAATCCCTTTAGCCTCGGCCTTACCCTTGCATTTGATGCAGATGGCCTTAGGAGTTTGGGTAAATTATATTTTTGATTCCCAAGTTGCAGTCCTACTCGATTTTGGTCCCCAAGTTGCAGTCCTACTCGAATTTTGTCCAAAAAATTAAAAAAGTTAAAAAATCACTGTTATGTTGGTTAATGACATTTTTTCTGGGTAAATTTGAGCCAAATTAACTTCAGCTCCATGAGAGCTTTAAGGAGCTCTGTCTGGCTAGAACAAAGATCAAGTAGCCCCTAAAAAGGAATTGACTCGAACTCCGTTATAGAGAGCTCCATTCAAGTAGTCTGTATATACCGAAGCTTAAATAAGCTCAAACAGAGCTATTTTCGTTCTCCACAAAATAAGCACTGGTTTTTTCCATTATCATTTAACAACCAACAAAACCATATTGATTTTGTATTTCCATTTATTATTTAACAAGCAAGTACAAGTGTACAACCATTTATTTTGCATTTCCATTTACACAATAGTACTATTAGGGAAAATTGCATTTTTGGTCACCTAACTGACCGTCCCTCGCGAAAGAGGTCCCAAGTGGATCGTAAAAATGCAAAAAACGTCCCTTTTACGTATTTGGTCCCGTATTTATACGTATTTGCATATGTGGAGGGTGATTTGGCATTTGAGTTGGAAAAAATGAGTAAACCATAAAAATTAAGAAAGAAAAATAATCAGATTCCTTCACACTCCAAAATGAAATAAAATAAATAATATTTTAAAAAAAAGGCCTCCGACCATACCACCATGGTCGATGGACGGAAAGTTCCATGATCGGAGCTTTCGGTAGCTTATTTAAGCTCCATGACCGGAGCATTAAAAAGCTCCGTTCTGGAGATTAATAAGCTCCATGTTCGGAGCTTTAAAAGCTCCGATCTGGAGCTTATTTAAGCTCCATGATAAAGCTCCGATCCGCCATTGAGCTTTTAAAAGCTCCAGATCTGAAAGTTCCGATCTGGAGCTTTAATTTTCTTCTCCGTCAGTGGATTGTGGGTTAGGTAGGCGTCGATGCCGAGGTGGAGTGGGGCGGTGGAGAGGGAGGAGGAAGAAGAAAGGGAGGAGCATGGTGGTGGATCGACAGAGTTGACCGAGCTCTGATTTTTTATATTTTTTTATTTTTTACTTTTTTTCTTTTTTTTTAAATATTAATATCCAGTTCATCATCCATGTCACCGTCTAATTCGTCTTAAATCGTCCTAATTCTTCATAATTCATCCTCATTTGTATATTGGAGTGTGGAGGGACCGTATTTGCATTTTTTAAAATCAATTAGGACCGTATTCGCGTGGAACGTCTAGTTAGGGTACCAAATATGCAATTTTCCCGTACTATTATTACATTCTCCCCTCCCTCAAACATTAAAACTTAATTGTATTCTTAATGTTCATGGACAAAACTCACAAAGCTGACTTAACAAACACCGGATTCTGTTTGTTGTTCACTACTAGATCGTCATCCTTTTTCAACATCATCTCAAGCTCCTTAGCTAACACTTCCATGGCATCACCTGGTAAGCAATCCGCCACAACAACCCCGTCCTCACCTTTGGCATTTGTAAAACGAATGTAGAAACTCACAACTCCAGGAACTGCTCCTACCCCGCCATGCGCAGGTCCACCAAACACCGCCTTTCCCCACCCAAAATCAACGTCAATAAACCCCGCGCGTGTCACATCAGACACCACATAGCTCCGCACCCCAGTAAAATGTGGCCTACCTCTCATCACCATTAGATTCGCCACCGATCTCATGTACTCTTCTGTCACACTAGCTTTCGCCTTCTTTACAAGGTCCAAAGCGTAATGTAGAGGTTTCTTGCATAACTCTTCGGCTTTGCATATGGCAAGTGGAAACGCGAAAGCATTGCCGTAGTATCCCCTGGGGAGTGGCGGATTGAACTTGGTACGAGAATTCACGATGCACATAAATCTGACATCCTCATCTGGATCAGGGGAAATTGCAATAGTGCGGCAGCGCCAGAGGCAGGCGGTTAGGAGTTCAAAAGTGGAACAGGAGCGGAGCCGGGAATGGAGGTGGCGGCGGAGGGCAGAGATTTCCGTGGGGCCGAAGAAGAAGGAACGGTGAACCATGTTGTCTTGTGGGATTAGTGTTCCTTTGGGGTCGGGTACAACGTAGTACTCATGGTGAGCGAATGTTGCGCGAGGTGGGTCCTGCGCGGTGAGGAGGTGTCTTTCCCAAACAGGCAGAATTGAAGGGGTTTCGGCGCCTCGTTCGATTTCGCCTACAGTGGACATGAATTGGACAATACCAGCACCGTCGCTCATTGTGTGGTTGAGTCGTAGGGCGAAGATAAAACCACCACATTTTAGTCGTGTTACCTGCCAAGTGATGCATGTGTATGAGACAAATCAATCTACATCGATTGAGCCGTTTAAGCAAATTTCTTTCTTTTGTATGTTGATAAATAAATCAAATTTAGATAAATTAATATCCACAAAACTGCTTCAATATCTAAAAGAGAAAGAAGTAGTAGTAGCAGCTTGTATTATGTTTCAAGTGGTCCTAAAGCAAGTCATGTAATTTTCAATCTACTTTAAAATTTTCATCACTTATTTTATATTCATGAAACATGATAAGAAAACAGAAATGGTGCTAGTGTCATTGGCGTGTACGTAGGTGTATGTTTGAGGCGGATTCGGGGCAAAATCAATTTCAATCCATCCCAAACTTATGAATGGGAATTTGGGATCGAGACAAAACGGGATCGGAATTTTCGGGATAGAGATAATTCAGAAAATCTCAATCGGGATCGGAATTTTCCCTAATTCCCCTCCAAAACACTCGGCCCTATGATTCATTAGTAACATTATTAGTAACATTATGATAACTTGATAAAGTGATTCATTAGTAAATTATGTTTGGGAAATATAATTGTGGTGACTGAGTTGAAAATTTTAATTATTGTAAAATTTTCATAGATTTTTATCAATTTGGATAACTTTTTCAGTTATTATTCACCTGATAAGTTCATTTTATCACATCACACTAACACTATATTATACTCATTTCTTTCTCTTTAAATCTTCCTATTTGTTATTGTCAGAATAATTTTTTAAAAATAACTAAAAATAGTAAAGAGTTCGAAAAAAATTGTAAGGGTTATAAACTTCAACTTTAAGTAATTATGCATGTAAAATCACAATTTATAATTGTATTCTAAATTCTTGTCTATTTTTAATTATCTTTTGAAAATTAACGTGGGAGTAGTGAATATAGTAGTGCGGCATAAGATTGGATCTTTCCAAAATCCGGGAGGAAAAAATGGTTGTTTCTCTTACAAAAAGGAAAATTGTGAGAATAGAAGTCGTTTCTAATTGGTTTGAATTGGCTAGAAGTAGAATCTAACATCGAAATTAGGGGAGAAGTTTTTAATAGTTGGAGATGTAGTACAGCCTTTTTCTTTTTCTTTAATAGTTGAAGTTTTAATGTTAACGCAAAAATGTACCTGAATAAGCATCAATGGGCAGTTCAACACTTCACCAGAGCCACGAACATCATAAAGAAGCTCCTCCATGCAGGGGAACGGGGGTTGAAGAGCGTCTCCGAACTCCTTCAAGGTGACATCTGCGCCCGCCTCAATGAACATTAAGCCTTCCCCAGTGCAATCCACCACCAGCTTCCGGGCGGCTTGTTCTCTCAACCGCCCGGCAAACGGGTAGTAGAAAACCAAAGCCTTCGCAATGGCCTCGCGGATGACTTTGACAGGGTCCTTTGCTACAGCGAAGGGACTTTTTGGGTAGAATTGTATGACCGGGACCTGGAAGCGAAGGCTTTCTTGATCATCAATGTCGGATAAAGGCTTGATTTCGTGGGGTGTGAGCTTAGCGGGGCGGATTAGCTCCGGTTCTTGGCGGGTGACTTTGAAGGTTAATGTTTTGGTTGGCTCCATTTTATGATGTTGTTAAGTGAAGGTGTAGTTTTGGTGATGAAATGAGCTTGTTGGCGATGGTTTTATTTGAGATGTGGTGCTTTGTGAGTGAGGTCAGAGTATTTATAGAGCGTTTTTATTATTTTTTTTTCTGGAAGTATTTATACAGTATATAATATACATTGTGAAGGATTTTTATCATTTGTGTCTATCGCGGTCACAGTATTCCATAAATGCATATGGGAATAAGAAAAATGTTTTATATGCAATAGTTAGAAATTTGCATGTGTGTCAAACCAAGAAACAAATTATACTCGTCTTTTTCTTCTTTGTTTTCCCTAATAATCCTTTTTTGTACGGTTCTTTTATTCTATAGGCTTAGTTTTTCAACAAATTTGTATAATTTTATTGTGTTTCGTATCATTAAACCAAACACGCACTACATATAAAACTGCATATAGCCACAAATTTTAGCTTTGGATTTTATTCATCCTAGTTAGCAACGAATCTGGATGGCTGACGAGTGACAACCAATTAGCCACATTTAGAGCTTCAAGCTAAAGTTATAGACGTTGCTAATCCGTCACTACCTGGCAATAAAATATTCGAACTTTAGCGACGGATAAAAGTTACCCGTCACTAACATCTATTTAGCGGCTGGAAGACTGGCCAGAGAGCCCTTTCTCCTTTTTTTCTACCTTTCTTCTTCTCTTCTTCAGTTCTTCTCCTCTTTTTTTATTTATGTATCAAAACTCCATCATTTTTCGTCTTCTTGGTGTGTAATCGAAGCACGTTTGACAAGGAAATTGGGTTGCCAAACAATTCGTGATTTTATCAGTTATTTTTTTCTGCAATCGAAGGTACTAATTCTAACCCTAACTCTATTTTTTTTCAATTTGAACTATGTATATGAACGGAATATGTTGTGAATCTGCTGTGTTCTTGTGTATATGAATAAATTTGAATACAAGAATGTTATTGATTCATGTGGATTTGCTGTGTGTATGGATGGGAGTGAAGTTCGAACCGTAGAAGATGGACAGGTTCTTAACGTGATTGATACTCTGGGTACGGAATTATTCTTTAAATTTTATGTTATATTGTCATTCGTGTGGACTCTTCTCTGTTTTTTGAATATTTTCATCTCGTCTAAAAGCTCAAGTTTATAATGTTAACTTTTAAATTTTGATTTACTATTTATTACTAGTTCTCTGTTATATGAATACTAGGGGCACCGCGCTAAGCCGTGTTTGTTAAGCAAATATATTGTTTGTATTTATAAGTTCTTATTGTTGAATGGTTTTAATTTTTAAACATGTTCATAGAACCTTCATTCTGAAACCCTGAAGCAAAACCTCCTTTTTGGACCAGATAGAATTAGTTTATGCATTAGAGGCTTCATGGATATGCCTTCAACATGCCAAAATGTTTGCCTGCTAGCTCTGCTACACTTGTAAATCGACTGGTTATAGTGAGTAAAAAACGGCAACAAGGCAGCCCAAATTTCATAATCAACTAAAATATTGTATACATCAAACTGCTGCTCGATCTGTTTCCATTATTCAATCCATACAAACAAAATTACCATAGTACAAAGTACCACTCGAAACTCGAATATATATACTGCGCCATCAAAATTCATAATTTCATGTACAAAACTATTACAGTTATATCCATTACCTCACCTTATTATCTGCACCTCCTTTAGAGCTTCAAGATTAAAGTATCAATCCCTTCATCAACAATTACCAGGACAACTGTTTCGGCTGCCGCCTTTGCTAATATTTAAACATCCTATAATTTCATGGATAAAGCACAGTCATGAGAAAATCGACATAGAACAGGATCACTAACAAGCATCGAACACATAAAGGAGTAAGTACTTGGCTGCATAAAGACTAAGAGAAGAATATTGGGGAGGAGGCAGTGGGCCTGTCACCTGTGGGTGTTGTAATGCACCTCATCACCATTTTCCGTTGTAGCAAGTAATGCAGGATTGATATCCTTTTTTTGTAACATATAGGAAATAGTACCAATCCTACATGTAAACTCAGAGGTAATTATCACGGTGACAGAAGCGAAAGGGTCAAGTTCCAAGGGTTCTATATTTACTATTCAATTTTCTGGCAAGCCTATCAATATCAAATAGAGATCAGGACAGCTACTCCAATCTACATCACAAGTTGATATAAGTAGTAGTGGAACAGTGTTTAGTTCTATTGCGTATTTCTCTTACTAACATACATAACACTACAAAGAAAAAACATTCAAGTTAGTACTACACAGTAGGTTGAACACTTGGACTTGGACCTAGAAATGTGCAGACAAGATTCTGTTAATACATGTCTTCACTTGAGTTCCTATTATATGTAGCCTGCTTAACCAGGGAACCATCACAGATACATAAATAGAGCATCAGATTCAATAACCAAATCAACAGTGAATCCAAGAAACAGAGAATTTATTCATTCATTCGATAAAAAATCTCATCAAATTTCATCTAAGATTTTAGAGGAAGGGTACGCTAATAGCAACATCCAAGAGACCAGAATTTAGGTTAGGGTTTGGGAATGCGTTGTGAACAGAAACAAATAGGGTTCCCACCAAGTGAACAGAATCTTTCCTCTCGAATTTTAACAACCGGTTATAATTTTGATCTCAATTTTTTTCGGCTCTGCATCAGGATTAGACCTGCTCTAGAAAAAATATCACCTGCCCGTGAATGATCATGCCTTAAAACTTACACTGGCCAGGACATAACTAAAATCAATACTCATTAGCTGCCTGTCTTTGAATGTCGTAGTGTAGGGTCATCGAGCCATAGATACAACAACAACGACTATTAATTAGAAGCTACTTCAATTTAAGTGGAAATTGGCAACAAGCCAAGCCTAGAAGGACTGTAAGGACTAGTAAACTAAGCTAGAATAAATAGATGAAATTATAATTGTGCTTGACACGACTTACTTGTTTGTCAAAGAGAAAACGAAGAATCCAGATTCACCTCCTTGGTTAGAGATTGTGAGTTTCTTGAAGAGATAATTCTAAATTAGAATTAAGAAAAATAATGAAACATTCATCAAATCCTAAATCAGAATTAAGAAAAATAATGAAACATTCATCAAACAAAGCTGCATGATATACACACGCAATCACAATAATACTATAAATCCATGTCACTCTTGCCATAAAGATTTCTGACAAACCAAGATAACCATAGAGGTATAGAGCGCTATAAACAAGTTTAGGTCTCTTATCAAGTTGTTGGAATATCACAATACAAGTACATATGTAAACTCCCATAAGTGACTAATGGTTTAAATTTGAAGACTAACTAATACCTCATATAATCAGGTGAAGAACAAGTACTGTACGTACTAACATGACTCGCTAGTGACTAAACGAAGACCAAAGGATTTTCCAAACTACTAATCAATTATACAAACTTTCATTGGAACCTTCTACCTTGAAAGACACAGAACCATCGTAATTAATAAATCCTACTAACAAATTCTGAAACCAACAGCAGAAAGAAGCTTGATTCACCAAGCGCAACTCTAGACACTCAAACAGTTACTTGAACATGAATAGTACCTGTGGAGAACACTGCTTCTACCCTTTTCATCAACTTATTCACATGATAGGCCTATAGGCTATAGTGTATACATATGTGTTTATAACAGGCGACAAAGCCATGGATTCAATTGGGGGCCTGCTATGATTTAGTTTCATTCGAGTTGAGAATCCCTGCAAATTAAAATTAAAACCGTCAGAGAACATAACTCACACCGTCTGTAGGATCTAAGCTATACTGGTCTATAGTCAATATTGGTGCTACAATTTCAATGACCATAAGATAAAAGATTTTCCACAATTTAGCAAAAGATTTGAACATTTGGATGATAATAACAATGTTAATCCTGAAATATTTTAGAGCATATATCCGGTGAGTCACCTGAAATCGATACCAATAACTAAAAATACATATAATCATCTCAGCAAGATTAATTAAATTTGGTGAGAAAAACTAAGAAATGCTTAAGCATGACTTACAATTTTCCCATAGAAACGATTCTCAACAAGAAGATAAGTCACTCCTTCCTAATTCAATATGGTTCAACAAGTTTGAGTTTTTTTCTTTTACCTTTTAGCAACAAGTACCCAAACTCTGACAAATGACGGTTACACATCTTTAAGCAAGTTGAAGGTGTTCTTCCGCACTACATGTTCGGAAAGAAATGGAATGTACATATATCGTATATCATACGGAACCAGATTACTCATGAATTCAATATTGATAACATAGTATGCACCAAACAAGAGCACATAAATAATACAAGCTCATGTTGCCTGGTACCCTGTCCCACCTTCTGGTAAATTATTGTATGAAGCCCAACAGTTTATTGCGCACTATTATATTGTAACTTCTGATTCAATAAAACTAAAAAGATAGCAAGTTATCACAATTGCAACATTGTACATTATTCTGGATAATATCAAAGGAACATAGTGATAAACTGAAGTCATTTTGCTTCCAAAAGCCAACAGGTATGTTAGACCGACCTATCAAACATGTAACTTTGGTAAAAATGAAAAAATGTAATGAAGCAGAAAGAGATAAGAATGCATTAGTTGTAGAACACTTCAAGGTGGAAACTTGTGGAATAAATATACAGAATAACAGCCTAAGAGGTGCAACAAAGCCGTCCCTATGAATATTATGCGAAAATTGATGCTTAATTTTCAGGGAAAAAAAAGCATTCCATAACAGCAAAATAAACAACAAACAGAGTGTTGAGACATTACAAAATAAAGATTCAAGAAAGTACCCTCAGGAGTCAGGATCAAACACAAAATTAGAATACCTGGACGTGCAGTGAAAAGGGTTTTACATGAAATCAAAATCAAAATCAAATGGCTGCTTTGTAGGATGCAATTGCTGGGTTGTAGCGCTAATTTGAAGCGTCGGTTGTGGCGCCGATTTGAAGCGGTGATAGCGAACCGAAGAGTTTATCTGAACTGATATAATCGTTCTGAAAAGCCCTATTTGACGCGGAACATGAACATTCATGAAAAGGTGCAATAAAGCGGCAACAAGTGAAGAGACGCCTGCCGTGTCAAATTAAACGAAAGAAAGAAGGTAAAAGTAAAACATCACCTACCACCACCACCAAATTTGAGATTTATATAACTGTTTTAATTTAAAATTTAAAAAAAGAGTAGTATATATGATCATATTAGCATAGTTTGATTCCAAAAGGGTTGGTCTGGATTTTGATAGGATGATCTCTGATACACACCCGTTTACATTTAGCACCTACCTTCCTCCCTGAAACATTAAAGCTTGATTGAATTCTTCATGGACAAAACTCACAAAGCTGACTTAACGAACACCGGATTCTGTTTGTTCACTACTAGACCCTCATCCTTTTTCAACATCATCTCAAGCTCCTTAGCAAACACTTCCATGGCATTACCCGGTAAGCAAACCGGCACAAGAATTCCGTCCTCGCCTTTGGCATTCTTAAAAGGTATGTAGAAACTCACAACACCAGGTGTTGCTCCTGCCCCAGCTCTCGCAGGTCCACCAAACACTGCCTTGCCCCACCCAAAATCAACGTCTCTAAACCCCGCACGTGTCACATCAGACACCACATACCTCCGCACCCTGGTAAAATCTGGCCTACCTCTCAACACCATTAGATTTGCCAACGATCTCATGTACTCTTCTGTCACACTAGCTTTCGCCTTCTTTACAAGGTCCAAAGCGTAATGTAGAGGTTTCTTGCATAACTCTTCAGCTTTGCATATGGCAACTGGATATGCGAAAGCATTGCCGTAGTATCCAGTGGGGAGTGGCGGATTGAACTTGGTACGAGAATTCACGATGCACATTAGTCTGACATCCTCATCTGGATCAGGGGAAATTGCAATTGTGCGGCAGTGCGGCAGCGCCAAAGGCAGGCGGTGAGGAGTTCGAAAGTGGAACAAGAGCGGAGCTGTGAAGGGAGGTGGTGACGGAGGGCAGAGATTTCCGTGGGGCCAAAGAAGAAGGAACGGTGCACAATGTCGTCTCGTGGCATTAGTGTTCCTTTGGGGTCGGATACAACATCGTACTCATGGTGAGCGAATGTTACGCGTGGTGGGTCCTGCGCGCTGAGAATGTGCCTTTCCCAAACAGGCAGAATTGAAGGGGTTTCAGCCCCTCGTGCGATTTCACCTACGGCGGACATGAACAGGGCTAGACCGGCAGCGTCACTCATTGTGTGGTTGAGTCGTAGGGCGAAGATAAAACCACCACATTTTAGTCGTGTTACCTGCAGAATGAATGATGCATGTGAATTGAATTAATTCAAAGTAATCTTCATTATAGAACTTGAGCACGTTAATTTCATTTAAAAAGAACTGAATTCAATCTAAATTTACTCGGTCCTTTTTATTCAATTCTCTTTAAATTAATTTTATTCAATTATGTCCGGATCCAGAGCTTAAGTAAATTGATAAATTACTTCCAAGAAACTGCTTCAATATATACGAGAATGAAAAAAGTAGCTTGTATTATGTTCAAGTCATCAAGACATCAAGTGTTCCTAAAGCAAGTCATGTAATTTTCTAGGGGTTGGGTGTTTGGTATGGCATTTGGAAAAAACCCGTCCGAATTAGAAAGTTTATGGTTCAAAATTTTCAACTAATTATCAACCTACCAATTATATGGACTAATTTTCCTAGCTACCCGATCTCACTATAGTGAGGAGGGAGTGTGTAGGCCTGATCTAATTTTCCGGCAAAAATGTACCTGAATAAGCATCAATGGACAGTTCAACACTCCACCGGAGCCAGGAACATTATAAAGAAGCTCCTCCAGGCAGGGGAACGGCGGCTGAGGAGCGTCTCCGAACTCCTTCAACATGACATTTGCGTCCGCCTCAATGAACATTAAGCCTTCCCCGGTGCAATCCACCACCAGCTTTCGGGCAGCTTGTTCTCTCAATCGCCCAGCGAACGGGTAGTAGAAAACCAAAGCCTTCGCGATAGCCTCGCGGATGACTTTGACAGGGTCCTTTGCTACAGCCAAGGGACTTTTTGGGTAAAATTGTATGACCGGGATCTGGTAGCGGAGGCTTTCTTGATCATCGATGTCGGATAAGGGCTTGATTTCACGGGGTGTGGGCTTAGCGGGGCGGATTAGCTCTGGTTCTTGGCGAGTGACTTTGAAGTTTAATGTTTTCGTTGGCTCCATTTTTTTGATGTTGTTGAGTGAAGGTGTGTAGATTTTCTGTGACGTGACAACGATAATGGACTAATACGTTATTGTCGAGCTAGGATTTTTCAATCATTTGTGCTTATCACAACTGAGTGGTCCATATTCTGTAAATGGGATATTTGGCCACATGGAAATAAGAAATTATTTACAATTTTTTCTTTTTTAGTAACAATGATATGAAAAATATGCAATAGTTTGCTCCTACTAGCTCGTTTAACAATTACTGAGGCTGAGTTCGTATCACCTTAACTTCAGTTCAAATAAGTTCAATTCAGTTCAGGTTTGCTTAGTTAAAATTTATACTTCAAATAAGATCAGTTCAGTTCAGATTAATTAAGATCAGTTCAGTTCAGATTAATTAAGTTCAGTTCAGTTCAGATAAGTTCAGTTCAGATAAGTTCAGAGTTTTAGGTGAAACAAACATAGCCTTACCTACTTCACACTTAGACTCTGTTTATTTCACTTGAAAAAATCTAAACTTATCTGAACTGAACTGAACTTATTTGAAGTATAAATTTTAACTAAGCAAACCTGAATTGAACTTAATTTATTTGAACTGAACTGAACTTAATAAATCTTAACTGAACTTAATAAATTGAAATTAAGGTGAAACGAACAGAGCTTTACCCCTTAACCAACTTAGAATTACTCCCTTTGTCGAGTGAATTATTTACGTTTGTTTTATTGACTTTTTCGAAGCTTAATTTGACCTCTAATAAATCTAAATCCTATAAAAAATAATTAATAAAATTATATAATGAAAGTAGAGATATTATATTTTCATACTATAATTTCATAAATAAATTAAGTTTTTATTATAGTTTCGGAGTAAACGAAGATCAAACGGAGCACAAAAAAGTCAACAAAAACAAATGTAAAAAAATGACTAGGACAAATATAAACCACCTTTTTTCTCTGCGGGGTTTCGAACCCCCGACCTCTGCTAACTTTTTATTTTTTGGTCTTTCATAAATTTTACCCATTTCTTAAGGGGTTTATTACAAATAAATCACATTTCTAATACTTTCCTACATATTAGCCATACATGCTAACTTTCCTACAAATTACTCATTAATTATGTATTGACTATATTAACCATACCTAAATGGGTTTTTCTACAGTCATGTAGGATTTCGCCCTGCCTGACAACAGACAACCAATAAAAATGCGACACCTCATTCTCCTTCGCCAATAAGGCGAAATAATTTTTTTAATTTATTTTTATACATTAAATATAAACTGACTTAAATAACCTTGAATTAAAATAATAATTAAAAGTATAAAAATATTTTTAAAAAATAAAATAAATTAAAAAATATTTTTATTCTTTTATATTATTTTACAGGCCCGGTTTTTTAACGGGCCGGGTCAGCCGGGCCGAATCCGTTGATATGATGGACGAATCAAATCGGGCGAAGGCCCAACCCGGGACCATATCCGGCCCTAACCCAGGTTGGCGGATATTCATCTATTTAAAAAATAAATAATTGGTGATTGTAGGGATTTGAACCCAAACCACTCCAACGGAAGATTAAGTAATAACCATTAGGAGAAAGTCCCCATTTGGTTTTATTCATGATGTTATAAATTTACATAATACATTATGCATAATGAAAACATTTCGATCTATATTTTTAATCTTAATCTACAAGAGTTAAATAGCACCCATAAATTATTTCTCATTGTATTTGAATTGCTTTATTTCTCTAATAGAGTGACCAACTAGCTAGGATACATGAATACATCATTTTTTTACATGATGCAGTATAGGATACACCGATACATGGATACATGGTGCGATACGCATCTGATACACCACATGGTGTATCAGAATCTGATACACCACATGGTGTCAGCCAATTTTGTAAATAGTTAAGACTTGGATACGCGCGTATCAGAATTGACATCAAACAATAGTGCAAATTTTTCAGATATATAACCATATTGTTTGTTTTATTTTTCAATAAATTGAATTGTTTTAAAGCTAAATTACTTTATTGTACATTTTAATGCATATGAAGTAGTAAACTAAATAAAACATTAAATAAAAAAATAGTCATATCTGTGCCGTATCGTATCTTTAATATCTGAAAAATCCGTATCCCCTTACCCGTATCGTATTCGATACGTATCGCTGTATCTGTATCCGTACAACCTAGGCGACCAATAAAATTAGCCATTATATATATATATATATATATATATATATATGGTAAATGTGTTCGAATTGTTTGGCGAAATTTATATGCTATGATTTTACGCACTCATATCCACGACTTGTCTCAAGTTGTCAATCATGACTTTTGTAATCCCCTCCGATCGATTATATTACAACTTTTACTCTAAACACACAGAAGTTTTGCAACTCTTATATTTAAATGACAATTCTATATTATATGTTCCACCCTTGTATAAAAAAATGTATAAAAACTTTGATATATTTCATAAGTTATATAATTCATCAATTTACACATAAATGTAGATTAATCGTTAACTGAATGATTCCTATAACTATTTATTTCACAGTCTTCAGTCAACATTGAATGATTATGGTTTGAGTACGTGTTGTGTATACTTAACTGCTAATCGCGTGCACATTTTATCACTTAACATGTCATGGTTTGAAGATATATTTTACGCATCGCGATTCGTAATTACAATCACTCGCTTATAGTGGGTATGTTAGTCTTTGTGTACAAAAACCACCAATACTCGAGAAACAGATCGTTCGGATCAACATCGTGTTTGATAAATTTGGATTAGGTTAGATCAAATGTACAAATTATTTCGTAATTTTTCAAGCAAATCTGAATTGGATTAATTCGAATTCAGGTGTCGATTGGATTCATTCATATTGTAATTGTCCAATAAATATTACATTGATTAATTTGAATTCGGATGTCATTTAGATTTAGTTTTTATTTAGCTTACATATATAAATTGCATCATGACGTTGAAGATAAGATTAGTTGGAATTCGGGATTTATTCACATTTTACCTTCATGCTATTTTATATTAAGTCAGGTTTGGATCGCTACAATTCATATTATATATATATCATTTGTATGTCGTATTATTTTATAAAAGAATGTATTTGTTTAGATATATACTAATTGAAAACACTTCATTTTTTTAGTACATATGCAATATCGAAGTTATAAATTTACAAACCATCACATGTAGTTAGTTTTCCAAAAAATAGTTAAAATAAATAATTAAAACAAATAAAAAAATTGTACCTTTACAAGTATGTTGATCCATCTACTGACCATACCGGTGGTATGTTGGACATTTTAGTCCTCTGTATGCACAATTCTGATTATTTTCTTTCGGGTGAATACAAGCCAAATTTAAATAGGATCGGTTGTATCCCACTCAAATTCAATTCGGATAATTTCAGGTAAAATTTCATTCGAGTTATATTTTATCATGAGTTCAGTTCAAATATATTTTTGATCTGATGAATTTGTGTCAATATTAATTTGGGTAATTTGGAATCGGTTATCAATATTATTCTTGTATTGTCAGATCAAATCCCGGGTTAAAGTTTAGAGATATTTAACCGATATATTTCTAATCATTTATGGACTAAATCGAAGTTTGGCAGATCAATTTTAACAGGTTACACCCATTTATATAAAAATAAAGAAATTAAATAATTTCTATTTGTGAATAATACCCTAATTTTATAACAAAACTATGGTGTTTATAGCACACTTATTATAATCCTAATACATTGTCTTAAATCATTTTGGATCACTGCATTTTGGAAAGAGTTTTAAATTTTATAAAATTTACTTTATAAATATAATAAATGTAATTCATGCATAAAGTTATTAGTAACCTAGTGGTTAAGACTTGAGCTATGTATTCAGAGGTCTCAGGTTCAATTCCCATATATTATTTTTTAGTAATTATAATTACATATTTTCGAATTTAATAATAAATAATTTAATATAATAAATAAATTCGTAAAAAAAAATCGAAATTATAAAAAGTATTTATTAAAATTTTCATTTTTTTGGAGGTAAGAATGATATTTTATAAAATATTAATATTTTTATTATAATTTATTAATTAAAATATTAATAAGGCGACGAGGCGGAGGACAAGGCGAAAGGCGATCACCAAAATTTTTTTGGCGAACCCTTGTGAACCATTAGATCAAAAATTTAATGGCCAAGATCAGTTTGTCTGATGTCAGGCAGCGAAACCTGCCTGACCCTAGAAGACCCCTACCTAAATTCTGGTAAAACTCTAACATTCTAATGTCTAATGTTGAATTCCTAAATTAGATAATTGTTATCTTTTCATTGATTCAAAATATCTCTATTATTAGTTAAAATAATCAATAAAACAAACTCAAACATCCTTGTTTTTTATTAATTTTTTTATGCCAAAGATGAATAATTTAATCAGCCTAAAAATATCCTCCCAACTGTTTGAGGTTTATGTAAAACCCAAGCAACACATTATACTTTTCACATAGATAAAAGGCATCTAGCATTTCAATAGGCAATCAAGACAGAGTGGTTAAGAATATATGGAAACTAAAGCTTTCTTGTTTTCCACCAGGCTCTTAAACACTACTTTTACCGAGTGTAATAGATACGAAAATTTAGTGTAACTTTCTCATCTACCTATTATCAATTTAAACTACTTAAATTTAAATTCAAGCAACTTCTTCATATAAAAAAGCAAGCATCTCGAAAAAAGATTATTATTAGACTATTTCATGTAACTTTCTGATCTACCTATTATTAATTTATAAATCAAGCATCTAGGTAATATTTACCAATCATCTCGATTAAATCACCAGTCAAATTGAGTTCCAAACAAACATCTAAATATTATTTTACCAAACATCTCAATCAAAACATAAGTCGAATTGAGTTAGAATAAACTAATAAAAATGAAACTGTTATGTGATGGTGATGCTTGATAAATATTTAACAAAATTTGAATAAGAAAAATGCGTGAGATAGTTTATTAGTAATTAAGGGAAAATTTAGGAGTTTGATTAATCCTATTTATGCTAAAATTAGTAAAATGACTAATTTGTAGAAAGTTTTTTTACTTTAGACTAATTTAATATAAACTTTTGAAAGTATCACTAATTTGTAATTTTATTAAAAATATTATCTTATACTCCCTCCGTCCCATAACAGTTGCACTATTTTGCTATTTTGGGCGTCCCGTTAGAATTACACCATTTCATTCTTTGTCATATTTGGACAAGGTTATAATAATTTTATATTCATCAACACATTTAGTGGTCACAAATATCCCATAAAGTAAAAGCAACCTACAATATCAATATAACTTAATATTTAACTCTTCTTGATAAGGTGGGTGCATATTTATTATATTAAGAATCAACCGATTCAAAAGTATCTTCCATCATCGAGTTGCATGCTCATGGATTCTCCAAAATGTGTTCAAAGGCCATGGTCAGGTCAGGAATGGAGAGATTGTGTGACTAAAGGGAAATTTGAGGTGCAGATGATCTACAAAGGACTTCGAGGTCCTAAGATAGTTTTTTTGGCATGACCTGGTGCTTAAAAACATGGCAAGACCACGGGTTGTTTTCATTATGTGGTTGTGTTTACACAAAAAGCTAGTGACAAAGGATCAGTTGCAAGGCTTGGGGATTCTGACGGATGGCCTATGTTGTTTCTGCGGGGGCGATGAGAGTAACATGCATCTCTTTTTCGACTGCCCCAGTACACATGCTATTTTAGCGCAAGTCTTGAAGTGGAACGATGTGATAGTGCCATGGACTGACTGGGACAAAAACATGGTTGAGATGTCTCGATCGTAGGGCGCGTGGAAACGGGTGGAAAGGTATGCTCATCAAAGGCCTACTTGCGGAGTGTGTTTACATCATCTGGACAGCAAAGAATGAGTTCATATTCCAACAAAAAGCCTTCGACTTGGCTGAGATTGGAGCCAAAACCATTCACACTATAACGCAAATAAGTAATCTGTTTCCAGCATTGAAAGAGCCGATTCATCACCTAATCTTTGGTTGCTCCTCATAGACTTACATTTCGTTGTTATGTGTATTGCTATTACTATTGATTTGTACCTTTTGATTGCTCTAGGCTGATTTGTTAGGTGATTTGGATGGTCTGGACTTTATGTCGACCTTACTGTACTGAACGGTTTTTGGAGTCGTAATGAGAAGATCTCGCACAGTTCCAAAAAAAAAAAAATGAAAAAATAACACTTCTACTTATTTTTTGTGTCCAAAATAAAATGGTGCAACTGCCCTGGGACGGAGGGAGTACACTATATTACAATTTTGACATTATTTTGTACTTTAACAATTACATTTTTAATTAAAAAATTAACATACCCCATCAACTTTGTACTAATTTAATGTTTAATATAAACATGCACACGATAGCCCCAGTGGGTAATATTTTGTAGGACAGAGAGCATAATTCCTTTAGTTCATCTCAAACAATTGATCTCCACTTTGGATTGTAACTCTGTCACATCAGCATTCAACTAACTTCCTTTTCATAATTGAGATAAATGTGGGTAGAATATTAACTCTGCATGTGAAGCAATAAAATAAGTGAGGTAAATTATGGGGTATTAAATGTGGTAGACGATCCAGATGTACTGGCTAATGGTTCAGAAACGTTCCTTGTAATGAGCAAAAATATAAATGATCTAACGGTAAATTTGATATACTACATACCCCTAATTAATCTCATTATTACATATAACTTTGTACTTCCTCCGGTCACTTAGAAGAACCACATTTCGTTTTGTTGATTTTTTCGAGGTTTGGTTTGACCTCAAATTAATCATAATTTATTGTGCAAAAAAATTTATAAAGTTCTTTTTTTTTTTTTTTCCGCATGAAGTTAAAATTCATTGAAGCCCAAAGAGAGTCAAGTACAAGATAGGAGAGGTATACCCCAATTGGAAAATCATCGTTCAGATCTAAATCTAAACAATTCAATGTAGACTAGTGACTATCAAACAAAAAGGAATACTCAAGGTTCTGAATCAGATTCATGACCCGAGTAAAGCCTAAGACTCACCCTACAATCCGTTCGTACATAAATATAATCCATACGCAGCAAACTGCATAGATGCTCTACTTCATTCCAGCTCCAGGTCTATGCATGTGACTGTACTCCATGGACAATCTCCGGTAGAGGCGGTCCTTGTCATAAACTGATAGTTTTTCCTTCACTGATTTGATTCTCTTCGGGTGAAGAGGATTAGATCAAAGTTTACATAAATACTACCTCATTGATGAAACTGGACCCAACCTGAAAATCCACCTCGTCTTCATTAAACTCTTTCTAGCTTTTCAAGAGTAGCATTAATAAACATGTTTCTTGTCCTTCCAAACTTATACCTCACTCTTATGCTAAGGTTATGCGCAATACTACGACAAACAACGACAACCGCTTCAATTTTCCCCTAAAAAACTTTCATGTTCCTTCTCTTCCAGATCCCTTTGAGCACAATTCCAAATGCATCAACTCTAACTTTGTACACCTGAGAATTCTTATACTCAGACCTGCAAAACATGTCTTGCAACTCATCCAAATCACGACTGTTAAACATGTCTTGCACCACCTCTGCTAAATACTCAGTTTGCATCCTAATCCCTCTTAGTTAAAAAATTACATTGAAATCCAAAACTCCCCAAATACGTTCACCAACTAAATACGGGCATTTTCATATACGGTCCGGTCCCGCGGTGGGGTCATAAATGTGTAGTAGTGCAGTAATTTGGTAATACCTAGGGGGTTAATGTGGAATTTACCGAGTAGTAGAGTACCGGCCTGCTGCAGTTGGGAGGATTCTTGAGTCATTTGACTATCCACAACTCATTCATCCATCCATATTAAATTCTGTACCTATATATAAACAACAACAACAAAATATACATCTCACTCCATCACTTCAGATCTGCAATTGGGATTCACACCAGCAAACGACGAGGTGGAAATCGAAGATGTCGTCGTCTAAGCAAGCTTGGTGGTGGTGGTCCTACGCCGTGGTCTTGGCGCTCGGATGCATCGCCGTCGGTGTGAGATCGGATGCATCGGATCACAAATACAAGATGGGCGAGACAGTGCCTCTCTACGCCAACAAAGTCGGCCCCTTCCACAACCCTAGGTATATTATCTCCAATCGAATCTCGATCACTGTTACTCACTTAGTTTCTTCGATCTGTCGGTTTTGAATTTGGTAAAATAACTATGATTTGATTTGGTTAGTCAAATATCAAACAGATTCGTGGATTGTAGAACTTAGATATGAGAAAATGAAGGACCGGAGAGATCTGAATTGAGATTTAAGAAGGTTTTTGTTAATCAATTTTGTTATGCGATGAAGATAGGGAATTTTTTTTTGACTGAAATAGGTCTAGTTTGCTTGTATTCTAGTCTCTCAGGTAATGAGTAGCTGTATATCAAGCTTAGTTATGAACTTGCAATGTTATTGTTTGCTTGTACTCCTCTAGCTTAGCTGGTAAGTTGATGGATTGCATAATAGATGTTGATTAGAATGCATTGTCTGGAAATAAAATGATGAGATCAATCTTGCGGTGTGAGATCAATGAGTGAGGTTGTAGGGATCTTGATGTTGTTGTCTTAGTCTGATCCTTTTATCTGTTACGGTTCATTTGCATGTTTGAAATTTCCTTTATCTTGTCAAGCTGATTTGCTTTTGTTTGTGCCTGTTTCCAGTGAGACATACAGGTTCTTTGATCTCCCCTTCTGTTCTACAGGTACATAAGTTTGGCTTCATTTTTATTCTCTCCCCTGGGTGTGTCAATGTGGTTTTCTCATTGTATGTCTTGTGGTGCAGGTGATGTGAAAGATAAGAGTGAAGCTCTTGGTGAGGTGCTGAATGGAGACCGATTAGTCAGTGCCCCTTACAAGCTTGACTTTCTAGTTGATAAAGAGTCTGAAGTTATCTGCACAAAGAAGTTATCAAAGGAAGAAGTTGCTGTGTTCCGAAGTGCAGTTGCAAAGGACTACTATTTCCAGATGTACTACGATGACCTACCCATATGGGGTTTCCTGGGGAAGGTTGACAAAGAAGGCAAATCTGATCCTAGCGAGTACAAGTATTATCTATTCAAGCATCTCCATTTCGAAATCTTTTACAACAAGGATCGTGTGATTGAGATCAATGCGCGCACAGACCCAAACGCCCTCATAGACCTTACTGAAGACAAGGAGGTTTCAGTTGAATTTACCTACTCATCGAAATGGAAAGAAACTAGCATAACTTTTGAGAACAGGATGGAGAAGTACTCTCATTCATCTTCACTTCCTCGTCATCTGGAGATACATTGGTTCTCAATTATCAATTCGTGTGTCACTGTCCTACTTCTTACTGGATTTCTGGCCACTATTCTGATGCGAGTTCTCAAGAATGATTTTGTGAAGTAAGATCTTGCATTCATAAATATATATTGACAGTTTTGACCTGTAAGAATATATTTTTAAACGTTCTCCTTTCTTCCCCTTAAAGATACGCTCACGATGAAGAGGCAGCAGATGACCAAGAAGAAACTGGGTGGAAATACATTCATGGTGATGTTTTCAGATTTCCGAAATACAAGTCTGTATTTGCTGCAGCCCTTGGCAGTGGCACTCAGCTCTTTGCCCTGTAAGTAATTCATGAAAAGTTATAACATGTTTTCTGCAGTACTACCTTTGTAATGTAGAATAAGTAATAACTTTTCCTCTGCCAGGGCAACTTTCATATTCTTACTTGCTCTTGTTGGCGTGTTTTATCCATACAACCGAGGGGCACTCTTTACTGCCTTGGTGGTCATATATGCCCTTACATCTGGCATTGCAGGCTATACAGCAGCATCTTTCTACTGCCAGTTAGAAGGAACAAATTGGGTATGTAAATATGCTCTGAAATTCATTTTGTAAATTCATTGCAACAGTATGCTTCCTCCACACTGTTTTGTTGTATTACTCGATGCTACAGTAACCTGAATTTCGTTCTCAGCCTCCCCTATGTAACCTTGATCTGCAGATACTCTTTATATTTGTATGGATTTTTGGTAGAAAAGCTGAGCATTCAACCATAGTTAAAATAACTGCGTGTTGTAAAATTCAATTTCATCTTGTTATATTAGCATTGGACTTCCTCATGTTAAGATAGGGGCCTTTGTTGTTGAAGTAATAGCAAAAAGTCTAAAAAACAACTCTCTTTTGTGTTTGCAAAAGAGTGAAAGCATCCCTTTCCTTCGCAATCCTTGGTTTGTATGTTTACACATGTATGGTAATATTTGTTTCAGGTCAGGAATTTATTGTTGACTGGGGGCCTGTTCTGCGGACCACTGTTTCTGACCTTTTGCTTCCTGAACACTGTTGCTATTGCTTATCATGCAACGGCAGCTCTGCCCTTCGGAACTATTGTGGTGATTTTCCTGATATGGGCTCTTGTGACATCACCTCTGTTAGTGATGGGAGGCATTGCTGGGAAAAATAGCAAGGCTGAGTTTCAAGCCCCTTGCCGTACCACAAAATATCCTAGAGAAATCCCACCCCTACCTTGGTACAGGAGTACCATTCCTCAGATGGCTATGGCAGGCTTTTTGCCATTCAGTGCCATTTATATTGAACTATACTACATATTTGCCAGTGTCTGGGGGCACAGGATTTACACCATCTACAGTATTCTGTTTATAGTCTTCATCATCCTCCTGATTGTGACTGCCTTTATTACCGTGGCATTAACCTACTTTCAACTTGCCGCTGAAGATCACGAGTGGTGGTGGAGGTTTGTTACTGAGTGCATACTTATTTCATTCCATATGCATTAAATTTATCTGTGGCACACAGCTTGTGTTAAATTATTGTGTGTGATCTAAATGTTGACTTCTATGCCTAGTTGTCTTCCCATGCAGTGCGTGTCTACTGTATAATATAATAAACTTGGTCACTTTTTGTAGATATTTCTCATTTGAATATAATAGTCAACTTGTAACTACTGATCTACACTGAAAATATTTCATAGTCTGCAATTTTATCCCTTGCATTTAACTGGGGAAACTCTGTGATTTTATCCTCATAATGTTGCTCAGTTGCTGGTAGGATTAAGCTTACTCTTAAGTCTTGATCCTCCAGGGAACCTGGATCCTCTTGTTCCTTTTTGTTTCACCCTGAACAAAGTATTAACTATTTTATATATCATGAAATGTTTGGTGCAAGTGGTAAAGAATCTTGGTAATTATGATATATGCCTTGTTCTGGAATAATATATGACGTGGAGATATTAATTTTATGCAAAGTTGCATGTTTTCTAACTTGAACTCATTCAGAGATGTACCCATTTTATCTGTTTCCAGAGTTCTACTTGTGGCTTACAATTCTTTATCTTCTTTTTTCCCCTCAACCTATCAGATCATTCCTTTGTGGTGGATCTACGGGCTTGTTTATATACGGCTACTGCCTGTACTACTATTATGCACGGTCAGATATGTCAGGCTTCATGCAGACCTCATTTTTCTTCGGTTACATGGCTTGCGTGTGCTATGCTTTCTTCCTAATGCTTGGAGCTGTAGGATTCCGTGCTGCTCTGTTCTTTGTGCGCCACATATATCGCTCCATTAAGTGTGAATGAGAACATTGAGGACCTGTATCCTATCTCAGTGCAGTAGGTATGTTTCTTTACACTGATCAAGCTTTCATGAATTTGGATCAGGCTGTCTAATAGTTCAAACCATTTTATGTCTGTGGACAACCTTGTTTGAGTTGGTAAATGAAATTGCAGCGGATGAAGATGGCAAACCGGCATTAGACAGAGATAGAATATTGCAGCATTCAGAAGACAATTTGTTGTTGTGAGATGTGGAAAAACATTTCCAGGGAAGCCAAAGGAAATTGTCTATTACTCTTATATTAGGACAAATGAACTTATTATATTTTTAATACTAGTATAGATCTTTTATTGTCCTACTGAATGGTTATGTTCTTGAAAGTTTTGTATTATAAGAGATGTCAGAGGTGAAACATTTGCACGCTAACTCTGTTGAGATCTTTCGTTTCATTAGAGTTTTACTAGTGTATGAAAAGACTAAGACGGTAACTATGGGTACGTTTTCGAAAACTCACGCATATATTCTTTGGTTTTGGATCATCTTTGTCCTCTGTTGAATAATGCGCAAGCTTGGTGAGGACTTCAATCCTTGAAGGTATGAGTAGCATGGAATTCTGGCGTATCTAGTTATTAATTGCAAGGCCTTATATTCATACCTACTTATTCTGATAGTTGAAATCTAGCAATTATAGACCTGCCTGTTCCATTTGACAAATAAACCCATAAAGGACGGGGCTGTCAGTAAGTTAAGGACGTTGAAAACAGAGGATTTAATGCAGCATCTCGAATAGCTTTCTGTCCAGAAGAAATAATTCGAATTTTCTTGTCTGCGTGTTCCTTGAAAGTATAGACTTTGTTGTCAGTAGTGTTGTTATTCGAGTTGAGCCGAGTACATTATCGCTGTGTCCGATTCATACTTGAATAGCACACAAGGCTTGGCTCGTTTAGAAAGCAAGTGGAAATTCAAGTTTGAGCCATACTTTCTATACTCGAGCTCACTCATTAGTGGTTACACAGTTCTCTGTGATACTCAGTGTAGCAGTAAAGACTCAAGGGGCCGCTTCTAATCTGAATTCCTCTTCAACCAACAAAATACGCACTCGTGATTGAAATTTGAAAGAGCATCACATCAAGATGTACAAATCAGCCAACAGGCTATTAGATGACTATATAGATACAAGTTGAGGCTTTCTTTCATCCAGCACCAGGCCAAAATAGTGTGTTAAACCTTAAACATACATAAATCTCTTCATCAATGGACACTGAAGGCCCATGACCATATGTAAACCATGTTTTGCAGTAGTATTATGGCATTATAGCATTATGAGTGTAAAGTAACCAGAAAACAACCACAAAATTCAAGAGGCTAACTTCTTCATCTCCAAACAATTGAACTGAATGACAGATATACATCACTGTGTACAGCAAATCCATGTAGTGTTGTGCAAATCAGAGTACATATGAATGTTTATGCTCTTCTTACATTATACTGATTCATATGAATGTAAATTACAAGAGGCAAGTACAAAACTCAACACTTTGAATTTCTAATGCATTCGCCACGCTGCGAGCTGTTATGAACCACGATGTACAAAATTCATGGAAATTCAAGAATTTACTTCTAGAGCTACTTATTAATTGGCCTTCATCAAGTTGACAAGTTGTTCAATTTTACTCAGCAAGAAATGCCACTAGAGTGTTTGGAAGCTGCCTGGATAAAACTTGGTTCTTGAGGAACTGTTAGAGGTCTCCTCGATCTGAAACAAGAATTCGAAATCATGTTACCAAAGCATTATATGTCATCACAGTATTGGCAGGAAAGAATTACATAGTCCATATCTCTGTGTCATGTGTGTACAATAACATACACACACTAGTGCATAGTTGCCACTGCATGTTCTGTTGAATACCTTTGAGGTAAAAATGGTTTGTCGAAAAGAGGCATCAACTGTGCTCTGGGAATCATCTCCTTCCTCAGCATCCTAACTTCTTCCTCTTCTAGTACCTAAGTACCAAAATCCAAGTAGCTTTGTTGTACTGGCATTGTGGTTTTGACATGCTAATTTTATTGTGTTCGTATGCAGGAACGTTTTTGTTACACTTAGTGCTGTTTTTGGGTCGGAAATGCTTTTATGTTTTTCAAGAAACTCTTAACTGATAGTCTGCAACTAGAGAGAATGATCTATGATTATGATATACCTTCAACACCTTCTCAACTTGTTTCTTGTATTGCTCAACAATGCATACCTTAGTAGCAACCTGTAAGCATATATATTGCTTGCTGAGTATTGAAAGAGTTCTGAATAAAGCATTAACAGAAAGTGCACAAGCTATGCCTCTATCTAGCATACCAGTTATTGACAGAGAACAGTGTGGTGAACTTACAGAAGAATTGAAAATTGCACGCTGAGCTGCTCGTTGCTGAGTATGGAGCCTAAACTCCACCGGTTTAGTGTTCTCTTTTATTGTAGCCTTCTGCAAAACCTACTCATACATAATGAAATCAATATGCTTCATCACATAATGGATCAAACTCATATCCACAAGATTTCATGTCTTCGGTTGTGTGAATGAAAAAGTATATTTCGAGTAGAGTCATGTGACAACGCAAAGATTTGAGTAAGTCATACGAAACATCGTGTCATCATATTGACTAAGGCACATGTTTAAAAGTTGAACTTGTTTTAGAAGTTTGCTAAAATGCTTGTGTGTGTCATTCAAAAAGTGAATCCTACCGCAGAGATAGAGTTGCTGCTGCTACAAGCTTGTTGAGTCGGAGTAGTGTGTCTCAGGAATTCTCTGTTATTAGCAGTTTGCACCTTGCTACTCTTCAAAATCTAACCAATAAAATCAAGATATATTAGTAGAATTAATCGTCTCGAAAAGCCTCTTTTTTATGAACAGGAGAAGATTATCATCACAGAACAGGTAATGATACACACCTTTTGAGCAGATTTCTTATTTGGACTCTCCATGATGATGAGTAGTTGAGTAGGTTAAGTTGGGTTATTATGTTCTTGGTTTGGTCTGTAACTGAAGTATATATAAAGGTAGTAATATTGTGATCAGAGAGGAGTTTGGAGGTTTGTATGTTTCCAGGGAGAATTAATCAAATGTTGTTGCTCTATCACCAGCTTCTTTTTTCATAAAAAAACAATTACATGATCATGTCCTTTACCAAACTTTCTGATTACATCTCCCTCTCATGCATACATTTATACATACATATGAAAAATGTTGTTCCTATAATATTGTTTTGATTATTTCCTTGTCTAGTTTGGTTTAGTTTACAATCAACATTATACACATGTGGCAAGTGGTATGGTGTACTTGACTCAGAGGATGTTCACTTGTTATTGTTAATCAATCATCTGTATGCGAGATTGGACGTGCAGTTTAGCTGCTAGTGCTAGCAGTATATTTGTTTTTTTAAAGGAAAATCTAACTCTGCCCTACACTACTACTTTACCACCTTTTAATTTCAAATACGCGTCCAACCTTTCATGTGCTTCAGCACCCCATACCCATACCACCAGACCATGACTCCCACTAATGCTAGAATTGCAATTTCAAGAAATCAAGTTTCAGGCATGCTAGACAGTATTACTTGTTATGAAAGTGTTTAGTTATGAATCCTATCGTTGGTCAAATATTTGTACAAAATACAGGAAGCATAGCTACTTGTACTTGATGTATTCCTATCTAATGAAGTAATGATCGAGCTTAAAGTACACCAGTACATTCAAATTGGGAAAGTTGGAGCTGGTGATACCTTTAGCTCCAATCACCAATTATAGAAAACAGAATTATGAGTAATCATTTGTAAACCAACTCCTTTAGTAGTTTGAGTGGGTAGGTGATAATTCCATTTTTCATTTTGAATGTTCATAACTTCATATACTCGCATGGTAAAGAATAAGTTTAACTTCTAGAGTTTGGGCATTCGCGTGAAATGCCCCTGTAAAGTTTGCATACACACGTGCCCACCAAAATTTAAAGATTTGTGTGAAATGTCCTCTAGAGTTGTGCGCGATTTACTCCCTAAAGCGTTTCGAACTCGGTGTGCATTGCACTGAATTTAGGACTTTTTGGCAACAATTTTTTGCCGTATGCACACCAAGAGTGCTGTGGGCAACGGGACCTCTTTCCATGTATAGATAGGAGACTCTAGTCTTATCATTGTGTGTGAAACGGAGCAAATTGTTGGAACTTAGAGGGGGTGTAGTTTTATCATTGTGTGTGAAACGGAGCAAATTGTTGGAACTTAGAGGGGGAGTTGCACCGGCAACGGGACCTCTTTCCATGTATAGATAGGAGACTCTAGTTTTATCATTGTGTGTGAAACGGAGCAAATTGTTGGAACTTAGAGGGGGAGGTGCACCAAAGCATTTCGCATGAGCACAAAAAAGTACACAAGTACAGCATTTCTCACTCAAACTAGTTGAACTTTTGATGTCAAACTCATGAAGTGGTAGGTATCATTTTGTTTGAGTTGTTATTGCCTGCTTATCAGCTGAATTGAAAACTGTTAAATCAAGAGCTGAAGCTTGTCTTTTTTCCACTGGTAGTTTACAGGCCTCCTGTCAGGTGAGTTAGGTGATCATGACTCGAAGATTAATAACCTACTAATGAAGATTATGCTTGTATTTGAAGCTGGTCCTTTTTTTTATCTCAAAGAAAGAAGTTAAAAGAAAAAATGGAAGCCAGCATTTCAAGGAAACAATACTAATATAACCAAAACATATACCCATCCAACTACTTGATCCAGTCTCATACATTGTATTTTCTTGTTCTCTATCAGAGGTTCATCAGCATGCAATATCGCTGCTGAGCTGACTAGTGTACAAGTGCCTTTAAATGCCAATGCACTGGTTACATAACTTATTTTGCCAACTAAAGTTTTCAACGTGAACTCTGTTTCTCTCCAACCTATCTATCTAGAGTCAAGGAATGTGAAGCAGAAAATCGAACAAACAACAGGAATTACTGATTTTCAGAAATCTTAAAAAATGTGTAAGAGAGAATCATGTTGTTGATACCATCCATTCTCGGGTCTGTTTCAAACTCAGGGTCTATGTAGAAGAAGACCTACAAATTCACACTTTAAAGTAAGCTAAATGCAAAGTACATTGAAAGATGAAATAGAGAATAAGACACCACGTGCTTACCGGCATGTCAATCTGTTCACCAGGGAGAAGTTTCTGCTCTTCGAAGCAAAAACATTGTATTTTATTGAAGTAAACTCCAGCCTGATAATTATAATAGTTGAATCATTGTCTCCCTCAATAAAGAAATATACAAGCAAGCACTACTTCCAATTTATCACACAAAATCCACTCAGTTGCACTGTTTTATCAGATTAAATTTCAATTTAGATTATACGAACAAAAACAGACAGAGCACCATAAAGACTATAAATCATGGAAAAGAATGGGAAGGGACTGAACTGAAATATGCTAAAAGATGTAAGAGGACCTCCCCTAGGGCCAAGCTATGAACTATATCGGTGCCAGTGCCTTTCTTGGTACATGGACATATCTTTGAAATGGGAGTATAAACTTCTTATAGGCAGGTTGACAGACTTGGGAGTAAAACAAAAAGCTAAAGTCAGATAATGAAGATACTATATTAGTACACTTAGCTCCTACGAACTTTCTTTTCTTATTTCTCTGATCATTTCTTCCTGCTATTGAAACTGAAACGACTTGCTTGAATGATTCTATCTAAAGATACTGAAATAAGAATCAAAGATAAAAACAGTTTGAAGAAGGGGATGAGAACACATCCATCCCACTTTCATGAACAGCTAGAAAAGAGAAGGCAGAATATCTTGCAGTTCAATAAGACTTGTTTGTTAGATAAAAAGAGAGAGAGAAGGTAGTGGATCAGATCCTTTAGTTACAAAAGAGATGAGATGAAGTTCATTTCTTTCTACTATAACAGGTAAAGAGATCAAGGAAGTTCAGTCATAACTCATAACGGAGTAAAGTCGCCTGGTCTTGGCTGAACCTGCTTATTTTTCAATATAAAAACCACCATCTGCTAAAGAAAGAAAGGGACACAGTGAATTAGTACAGGGCAGGTTGAAACTCTCATTTCTGCATATGGTCTAACTACTTTCTTATTACTGCCCTATCGACCGGGCAAAGCAAAATGTCTCAAGTTCAACTATTCGAAGCAAGGATGTCTTTATCTACTGGATACCCTCATCTTTCTCCCCTCCACCTATTCTTAGGGAACCTCTAAAAGGATACTGGCAAAGAGATTTACAGAACTTTTGAGGCTGTGGAAAATAGTAGTAATACAGAAGCATTCACATGTACAATGAAAAAAAAATAAAAAAAAAAAGAAAAAAAAATTTAAGCAAGAACAGAATAATACACGTTAGACATGATGTGCAATTCTGTACTGTTGTAGCTGTAAATTTGTCCATATCGTGAACTTCAAGCTGTAATGAGGCATTTTGGATTTTATGGAGTATAAGATGAAAGTTAAGAAATATGCTTTGATGCTGAAAGGTTGAGGTTAGCACCAAGGGGTTCTCAACATGTTCTGCATTTATAGGTGTTGTATGATACAATACCTATGCGAAATGGAATGCATGTTCTTATACGCAGTGCTGAATCCACACCCTTAGCAAGTCATATAATTTTTACACAAGAGAAACAATTGGGTGGGGAAAGAATAGTAGCACAAACTTCATAGTAAACACATTTTATTCGAGTATTGGGTATTACCTTCATTGGAGTAACATTATAAGTAGACATTCCTGTAATTGGGGTTGAACTTCTGTTTTCAGCCGTATAAAATGCAAGAGCACTCTCTCCTGGCCTGACCTTTACCTATCACCATAGCATGGAATTGAGGTGAAGCACAATATATATGATAAATCTTACAAATAGTACACACAATGCATCTGGGGACACACATACAGATAAACATTTGTTCCCATGTTCCCACAAAACAAAAAACACGGTTACATGTCAATGGCTTACGTACCTCTCTTTGCGTTGGAGAAAACTTCCAGGGCATCCCATCAGCCACATCAGCATTAAACTGTACAGTTATCTCCCTGTAAGCACAAAATCAGATGTCATCCATACAAAACACGCACATGGCCAAAACAAAACAAAGGTCATTTTATCAGCCTAGAACCTTGTTTAGCAGATTATGCTAATGATAAATAGTCGTGGAATTGGTAGATATTACTACATCCTTCCCCTACTCCTGGTTAACTAAACAATCCCATCACACAACTCTAGCTAGAGCAGTTGAAGGATGTTTTTGTGCATATGCTATGTCCCCTTTAGGAATTAGGAAAAGAAAAAGCAAAACTTACAATCACATATCCTACATTTGAACCTACGTACTAACAGAACATGAACTAATGTATGAGGATTACAAAGTAGATACAAAATTCAGCAGTCTTCAAATATGAAAAGCAGACCTGGATGTAACGGTGCCATCCTTAGAATGACGAGCAATTTTTTCTTCAACACTCTACAAAACATCATAACAATATATCAGTATCAAGAACAAATTAGATAAACTAGATCTTAAGGGAAGTGAAATTAAGTAAAACCAATTAACCTCCCGGCGTTGGACAGTGCCACCGTAACCGGTAGCTTGGCAGAATCTTCGATAGAGCGGAACAGCTGCATAACTTAATCCAACCATTCCAAAAACCAATCCAGTGAGGTAAAGAAGCATCTTTTGAGATTTCTTTTCAGTGGAGGCATTTGTAGTAGTATATTGGCGAATTGAAGGCAAGGATCCCAAATTATGCAGATTGTAGCTGCTGTTATTTAACTTGTATCCTTGGTTAGGCATAAAACCTCGATGTTCATAACCAAATGTACGCCTATATACATTGCTATGACTACTAATTCCAGCACTTGAACTGGCAGTATCAATGAAATACCTAACAGCAAAAATAATAATCGAATTGAACAACTAGTAATAGATGATAACATTAAACAAAGTACAGAGCAAAGCTAATCTTCTAATTAAGAAAAACAAACAAAATCAAATTAATTATTACCTGGAGGAGAAAGGGGTAGTTGTATGAAGAGGAGTGCTGCTGATACGGGAGAATACATGGGTTCCCCTGGAGAGGCGAGAAAGTGACATTTGAATTGCAATTGGATGCAATTGGATTTCAATTGCAGGTGAACAAGGAAGGATGGTAATTGCAAATTTGCAATTGATTTTCAGTTCATGAATATGTGAATGAGAGACGGCAACGACGACGACAAGCAGCGATGAATGACGGTGGCGGATTGAGTATTATATAGCTCGCGGTTTTGTATTCACTAAATCGAGAGCAAATGGAGGAACGACGTGCTGGTTAGTCTGTATATGGGCCTGGATTATTAGATTAGATGGGAAGATTAGGCCCAAGATCATGATTGGATGAGCATTCACATCTACATAAAATTTGGTCCAAAGACACACTTCAAGTTCCAAATGCATTTCACGCTCACCTTTACTCGAGCATCTCTTACATCCTTGAACCCTTCTTCGTGGACGAATTTTCCAAATCACCAAACGTCTAATTCACCAAGCATCGAATAAATGATAAGCCCAAGCATTTCGAACATTTAGCATGAATATACATAGCCACCGACTTATTTTAAAAAGGCTAAGCACCATAATAAAGCTAAGAACACCGTGTGCTTTTAAATGTAAATCAGGCCTCAGCAGCGTTCAAATCCCTCAAAGTTTAGGGACAATTAGCACCTTGGACAATTAACATGATGCTCGGTTTTTTTTTAATTGAACCTTATTTATGCTAAAATTAGTAATATCTTGTAAAAACAGTTCACTAATTTATATTTGAAGTATACTAATAATTTGATAAAAGATTTCAAAAGTATCACCAATTTATAATGTTTATCTTCTACCTTTTCAAATCATAAAGTCTAAAACTCAGTTTAATTATAAGTTGAATTAGATTATATTTACATGGCTGAAATTCACATCCTAAATAATGTCTACAGTACTTAATTTAGTTTAGAAGGGTTTAGATTGTTTTCAAATCGAATGAAAATAGAGGCCAAGTGAATAAAACTGAAATAATACAGAAAAGAAAAGTCATATGATCGAAATGAATGAGAGAGGAGGGAGGGTAGTGATGATGAGGTACTGATGAAGACGTTGGGCTCAATCAACAAAAAAGAGAGGAGACATAAAATTGCCGACACGGCGGATCCGATATCCACGCGTCCTCACCACATGCACTCACCTGGGTCATCACTCATCAATTAATGTATGTAAGTGTACTGTGTATATCCAATCCAATGAGATTGATTGATTCTTCTTGAGTCTTCAATTTCCATCTTTCTTTGCCATATACTCATTCATTCACTTAACAAATTCTTACTAGCAGCAGCAGCAGCAGCAATCAAACAATGGCGGAAACTGATTCTTCTTCCACCACAACCACAAAGCCAAACGGTGTCAAGATTGACTCCTACTTGTACTCACAATCAGACTTGACCCTCTACGCCATCTTCAACCGCTTCATCGCCGATGTCTTCTTCCCCGATTCCAAGAATTCAGATGTTTCTATCTTGCAAAGGGCTAAAACCTCCCTCTCCGACAATATTCCTCTGCTTCGCGATGCTTCCAAGAACACTGCTAACCATGTTCTCCTCTGGACTCGCCGTGGCTCTCCTCTCCGCGCTCTCCTCGTTCTCTCCGTCAGTTTCTTCTTCTTACTTTCACTGTTTAACAAATTAGTTTTTCCTAATCTTTCATTATTTGTGTGATTAGTTCAATTTGTTACTTGTTTAACAATTACTTCAATTTGCAAAATATGGAACAACATTTGGTTGATTGCTTGTTTTAAATCATCTCTGACTAAAATATGGAACATGCAGTTAGTTGTGAAGTACTAGAAAATATACTTTTGGAGTGAGATATAGTACTACAAAGTAACGGTAAAGTTGCTCAACTATGGGTAGTGAATGTAGCTAGGGAGTTGAGGAGTGAGAGTTATGAAGGCCATCTTGGAACTTACTTATCAGGTGTTAGATATTTGAGTTTTTTTCTGGCTCAATATCAGTACTAGGCCATAAATCATTTGGATAGTACGTTGTTAATCATTTGGAACTTATTATCCCTGGCTGAATCATAAGTTTTGCTGCAGGTTGGGACTATTTCACTTGTCACGCTGACGGGATTGTTGGTTTTTATGCTCTTCTTTGCTGCGGCAACTATCAATGCTGTTGTCATTTCTCTTCTCATGACCTTAGCAGCAGCAGGAGGATTCTTGGCTCTATTCTTCGCCTGTGTTGCTGCCATTTACGTCACTGCTTTATCAGTAGCTGTAGTTGTCATTTCCACTGCCACGATTTCGGCGGTTATTGCTGTTCTGATAGCTACAGGTAGTTTCTTCTTTTTGGTTATCTTATCTGTCATTTTTCTCCGAGCTATAGATATGTTACTTTATTTTGACATTACTTTGGTATTTTCTCATCTGTCATGAAATTGCCATTAATCATAATGTTACCATATATTTAGATCGAGGATCAGTAAGACTTGAATAAAATTGGTGTCTTAGTGTAAAAAATGAGAGCTAGCATAAATTTAATGGCAGGAGCAATCAATCTGTTGATTGAAAAATGCAAGTTAGTAATATAGCTTGCCTACACTTGCTTACCAGTTCGCCATGAGAGTTTGTTTCTGATTTTGTGACTTAAGGGGTCATGAATACCACTCATTCATATGACTACATGTGAATTAGGTACATTTTTGTTATGATCTTTCCTTTGGTTCAATACTCTAGTCCTCGCAAATTTTTTCTCTGACCCTTTTAGTATCTGTATCACCCTAATCATTTCTAGCAGGGCATGCAAGTTCTTATAACTGGTCTTTATTTTCCAGCATTTTAAAGACAGTGTGAACTTTTTCTAATGGCTGTTTTTTATATTTTTGAACCATGTCCGTGAAACTTTGGATCGCAGACATTATTTTTATCTTTCCTATGCACATGGCAAAATATAGTAGGCTCTAATATTCTACCTGGTTTTAATCATTCTGGTTGCACAGAGAAGGGAAATGCATGACTACTCTCTCTAGTTTGCAGTTCACTACTAGTCAACTGAACTGAATTCTAAATTCATTGCTTTGTCTGTAGCCCATTCTGAATGCATGACTGTAGGCCACTGTGCTTTAGGTTTCCTGCACTGGAATCGCCTTTGCCTACAACAAATACGTGTCTTCCTTGGCTATTTAAGTCTCTTCCTTCCATGCTATTTTAACATATTCTCTGTTATCCATTCATGTCGAAATCAGGTTGGATCGGGTTCTTTTGGACGGTGTGGTTGGCTGCTAGAAAAAGCCTATCTGTGGCTAAATATTCTGTTACTGTGACCGGATCAGCACTTTCATCTTTCTCCTCCAGCAGACATGCTCCTGGCAACGATGTATCAAAGAAGTCGGATTGAGGAGATATGCTTGTTATGTAGAGGCCATATGGTATTGTCTGTACTCGTACTCCTGTGTAGTGCAGAGTAGTGGCTCTGCTGTTGATTAGCAATATCTCTATTGCATATTATCCTAGTAATCATGAGCTTTGGCGGATTTGATCTTTAGATGATATGGTTGTAACTTGTATGTTGGTTATCTTCTTATGCCATTCGACTTTGCCTTGTAAATTGTGTGTTGAATATATGGCGATTAAGTGCAGTGGGTTGGCTGATCCAATAAAGATCTTGCAAGCGATGATATATGAAAAAGCAGCGTGCATTTCGTTTTATACTAGTCTTCACACCGCACCCTTAGTTACTTTTCTGTTCGTAACGCAATACGATATCATAGATCAGGTGTACTAGAATTTCATAAGTATTAATGATGTTAAGTTCTGTTCCGATAAGTGGTTTAGTTAGACCATTTTACCACTTGTGATTTAACTGTGGTCCGAGAGCTGGGAGGTTGAGCAGTCATTATGGAAGAACAAGGTTAGTTATCCTGGATTATTATTTGCTTTAGTTTCCATATATATTTTTTGGTTTATTGTTATGTTATATATCCTGTAATTAGTGGGCAAGCGGTCGTATTATTTCTATTTCTACTAAATGTGTTCTGCTGTCTCTGAGGCAAAGAGCACATACTGCATAGAGTGTTAAGAATTTGGAATACTATCGGGTCCAGTGTTGAGTTTCCTAATGGAGAGTATTTTGAATTGTACATAGATCATGATATTTCACTATTTACAAAATTGTTGTGGTGGAAAAAAAAACAAAAAAAAACTAGCAGAGTAGCAGCTTACTCTGTTTTAAAATTGCAGCTATTGCAATTCGCCAACACCAATATATAGATTTGTGTTTTGTGCATACAAAAATGAGGCTATCTTATTTACACCGATGTTTCGACTGCTACATTAAGTCAAAGATTGTGCAAAGTTTATTCAACTTCTAGGTGTATATTTTGCCCTGGTGGCTAATAATTTCTCTGCGCTTGCAGTTTCACATGCTTAATCAAACTAAAGATGTCCACTCTAGTGCAAGGCCGAATAATTTTTCAGTCAGTTATAACAACGGAGCTTAGACCTGCACTCAACTGGCTTGCACAAAGGATAGCTGTAAAGCCTGAAGGTTACTGAATAACGAGTGTGATGAGGATGACATAGAAGAGTGGTAAGGATGGATAGCCTTCAGTGAATTGTCAATATGTAAATACATGTGCTCTGTCTCATAGTTTGCATTGATATGAATCTGTAGTGACATTCCTATAAAGATGATGCGAAGGCAGCTCTTTTCGAACAGTTGTTAATTAAATCGTTTTCTGGGATGAATAATGGCGTCGACTGTGGACTAACTATACATATCTGTTATGTGCCTTTTTAAAACCCGTTTCTAAGTTGGTACAAATAAGTGGGTAAAACATCAACTCTTTACCCAGTTTTACCATAATCCATCCGGACCCGCTGGATTGGCACCCCTACCTACCTACCTACCACAGAAAGATCACAATGTGGGGAGACAGTAGTAATTTTTTCCGGCGAGCGAGAGAATCTTGTTGTAAATAGATAAATGTAGCCACCCCTACCTCAAAAAGATCACAATGTGGGAAAGCCCGTGATAATTTTGTTATGGGAAGTGGGAAAGAATCTTTTAGACAGAGCTTAGAAAGACTAATCAAGCAATTAAAGCTTTGTTTAACTTTTATGATAAGCCAAATTACCCACAGTTTATGGCATCTCACCAGAAGTGATGATAGTTTCATTATTCTATAAATTGAACTGAAGACTCCCGTTGATAAGCATCATCACACCTATCCCTTTCTACCTGATGCCATACATTACAACTATTATTAATTAATTTATCTGTCTCATGGAGATTGAGTTCTCTTCTCCAGCCGTTCTCCTCTCCTTCTTCCTGTTGACAATCACACTTGTAAAACTTCACTCCAAACCCAAACACAAATTTCCTCCAGGACCAATAAAAATACCATTCATTGGGCACTTACACCTATTTGCTACTTATTTTGCACCCCACCGCGTTCTTCACAATTTATCACGAAAACATGGATCCCTGATGCAGCTACAACTTGGCGAAATCACCACTCTCATTGTTTCTTCCCCAAACCAAGCAAGAGAGTTTCTGAAAACGCACGATGAAACATTTGCCACCAGGCCATCTCTCCTGGCCACGGAGATACTATGTTATGGTAACACAGACATAGGATTTGCTCCTTATGGAGAATACTGGAGGCAACTCCGTAAAATCTGTACTATAGAACTTTTCAGTGTGAAACGTGTTAAGTCATTCCGGCACATAAGGGAAGAGGAATTTTCAAGTCTTTGTAGACAGATCGCTTCTGATGCAGGATCGCCATTCAACTTGTCAGAAAGAGTTAAAATGGCGAATTATGCAGTTGTCACACGGGCATCCCTGGGGAAGAAGGCAAAAGAGCAAGAAGCGTTCATATCCACTATTAAAGAAGGCATGGAGTTGGCATCAGGATTTGCTGTTGCTGATGTCTTTCCGTCCATTAAACTGTTTCAATTGTTCAGTGGCATGAAGCAAAGAGTTGAGAGGCACCATAAAATCATAGACAGACTTCTGGAGAACATCGTCAATGAGCACAAAGTCGTCCGTAATGCAAAGGGGGCTGCCTTACAGGATGATTTACTAGATGTTCTCCTCAAGTATCAAGATGCTAAAACTGAACTCCCTTTAACTAATGATAACATAAAAGCTATACTATTGGTTAGTTCTTTCTTTTTCACATGTACTCATATTTAATTTTGTCGTATAATTAATTAAATCATTTGATTGCATGAACTTTACGATTTCCATGAAACAGGATATGTTCACTGCTGGAACTGAGACATCATCGGCAACTATAGAATGGGCAATGTCCGAACTGCTGAAACACCCGAGTGCTATGAAGAAAGTGCAGGACGAAGTAAGACAGCTTTTCAACGAAAAGGGATTCGTTGATGAGTCTGACTTAACTGAACTGGCATACCTCAAGTTAGTCATCAAAGAAACTCTGAGGCTGCATCCACCGATACCTCTACTACTTCCGAGAGAAAGCAGGAAGCCATGTGAGATTAATGGATATGAAATACCGACAAAGACCAGAGTCATGGTGAACGCGTGGGCAATAGGACGAGATCCTGAACACTGGGAGGAAGCAGAAACATACAAACCAGAGAGGTTCTTTGAAAAAATAGTAGACTACAGAGGAAACAATTTCGAATACATACCTTTCGGGTCCGGGAAAAGGATCTGTCCAGGCTTGTCTTTTGGGTTAGCAAATGTTGAGCTTCCACTTGCAATGCTTCTTTTTCATTTCAACTGGAACCTCCCCAATGGAATGAACCCAGAAAAACTTGATATGGTAGACGCCTTTGGCGCGGCAAGTGGAAGGGCCAATCCGTTGTATGTCACTCCGTTAGTACATTCACCTCTTCCCGTGCCAGCTGGCCAATGATTTCATATCCTGGTGATCTTATTATCAGCAGGTTGCAGGTGAATGCATTGGAACAATAAGTATATAGTAGCATATGCATTCACATCATCCAATACGGTCTTCATAAATTGGAATTAATAAACTATAATAATGCTACTTCTCTTCTTGTAGACTCTTTTTATTTGATCTTAAAATGATTTTTAGGATATTTGTTAGATGTTTGTTGTTTTATCTAGTAGAACCCATTAGTAAAGATGAGCCAGAGTTTGTAAAGAAGACGGCAAACCTAAAGAGTTAATTTATGTCCATTACCCATACAATGAAAAACTTTCTAGGCACCCATCCTACAATCACGCAAGTTTTAAATAACGACATGTGAAATCCCTCGCATCAAGAATCTATCCGAGCAATGAGACAAATGATGACAAGATCATCGATTGAGAGTCATTGTTGGACATCCTAAGCATCTAGAAATTTCGAAGCAAAAGAACCTCAAACATATCCTAGAAAAATCTCTGCCCCTTATTACTCTCCCTTTGTTCCATTTCAAGCTTTATAAACTGGCATTTTTTTCGATGGCGGGCACGAAAAAATATAGTTATATTAAAAAAAAAATACTATATACTTCATTTTATTTCATAATACAATTTTATTATATTTTTTTTATTGCATAATGTATGAGGTATTTTGCAGTCAAAGTTTGAAAAAGATCAACCTTTTAATATGGAACAGATCACAGATGGAGTACTATTTGGATTTCAATACCTTAATGGGAAAAATGGCAAAAATTGTCCCTTAAATTTGCCCGATGGTGGGCACGAATTCTACCATTTTTCCAAATTTCCATGTTTCCTTTATGGATTTGGACTAATTTTTACCATTTCAGCTTTGGTCGTACTAATTCTTAATTGAACATTGCCCCGGGAATCAATCCCCTATTGCATCCAACCTGAAAGTTACGGAAATTGAACTGGCATGGTCACCAATCCATGAATGTCAGAAATTCTCACAGTACAACCAAAATGTTGCTCCAATTCCTTCTATTGTTCCAAATTCCAATCAACTCGAGCTCGAGTTTTCACCCTCGAAATGCACCACGACCGCTTCTATTGTTCCGGAAGCGTCGTCGAGTATTACGAGTTGTTGGCTCGCAACCGTCGATTTATGTTGGACGCTCTCACTTTCTCCGACGGAAATGCCACCTCAGCTCCTTGGGATTGTAAGCGTGAAGCCTACATATGATTAGGTTTTTATGTACATTGTGTCCTTTTTGATTTATTCGAGCTGTGCTTGTTCCTTTTGTTGCTGCAGTTTGCATTACACGACTGTGACGTTCGGAACTCCATGGAAGAGGTTTTTGGTGGCGTACCATGTCAGTTGCACCAAATGTGCGTCGATTGATGGTGATTCGCGCGCCTTATACTTCTGTACGTTCGTTTAGTCTATTCAGTTCCGTGTGTTCTCTCAGCGTTTGCACTTACAAATTTTGTAAACATCTGATATCTAGGTGACTGCGGAGTTCAGGTTGCCTCTTGAGTCTTGATCATCATATTTTTTAGTAGTATTATTCAGCAGGCTGGCTGCTTCTTAGTTGACTGTTAACTTAAGTTTGATTATGAGAAAGGAATATGTGCTATTCTTGGTGTCCAAGTTGTGGTGTCTATGGATTGAGTGATGACTAGTTCAGTTTATTACTAGCTAGAATCAAACTTTGCTGTTCTACTTTAGGAAACCTGGACATTATAATGGATAAGACACTTGTATATATAAAGTTGAATTGAAGTAAGATAAAAAATTTAGTCCGGGAAAGAAGCCTCAATCAGCATATATGTTTCAAAAAAAACTGAAGAGATGCACTGGATATAGTATTTCGTTTGACCTGTAATGGATGTGACTCCAGGCTTTCTGAAACTAATTTTTTTTTCTTCTTTCTAGTAATAGGAGAATTAAGAAACATGGCACATAAGCTTTATGCCATATTGGTAAAGTTACTTGATTGGAACATGGATTTCAAACGATTTTTGGCAAGGGCAGTGCAGTTTCTATATAATGTTTTTGTCTTTTATGTCTGCATCTACTACTATTCATGATCTGTTTCAATTCACTTGGCAGGATTTTGAGCTTAGTATATATATGATCAGGGACGCATCCTCCACTAGCAGAAGTGTAACTTGCAACAATGAGTTATGTACCCATCAAAATAGCTGCTCGGGGACATTGCCTAATTTCCCTTATTATGTCTCATCTGAGGGGGACTTCAAGTCTTCAACATCAGGAATTCTGATGGAGGATATCCTACACTTAAGGTGATCCTCAAATGACATAATAAAAGCATTAATTATTATCTCCTGAAAACATGTGTGACATTTGGGTGAGAATCTCTATCCTTACTACTCTGAAACCCCCTTGGTATTGCCTAATAAAAGCATAAATCATTATCTCCTGAAAAAAAACGGCATTCCTTTAAACTTTTAATGGCTGGTGTAGATTTTATATCAAACTTGAACTTTTAATTCAGTCAGCACCACACATTTCTGGTGATAAAAATCTGTGTTATGCATCGTATGCTCGGAAGAATTTCTCATCTGATTGCATCTTATTAGCATTACGACTTTTTTCCCCATGAGCATCTTATTGGCAATATGTTTTACGTACTGTATTAGCATTAATCCATCTACATACCATGATATATTTCCCTATGGATTGGACAGATGCAAACTGGTTCCTTCTTGGATTTTGCTGCTCCAAAGTCCAAATGGTCCCTTTGGCTTAGGCTTTGAAAAGATATCAGTTCCAACTTCCAAGTGTTTTGTCCAATGAAGGACATATAGCAAATTCATTCTCCATCAGTCCATGTGTTTGGTCACGATGGGATAGGGAGAATCAGTTTTAAAGATAAGGGTAGCGTTGATCAAGAAGAGACCCCATTCAATATGGACCCATTACAGTGAGTGTGAATAATTATCTGGTTCACCATGAGATTTTGTGTCCTCAAATTAGAGCTATCAATATCATTAATTCTCTCCGTTGATTGTGCCATGCAGCCCAATCTACAATATCACCGTACGTTACTCAAGTTCGTGTTGGGACCGTTGTTCTTGATTCTGAGTTCACTGCCCTTGTTGATTCTGGGACCTCCTATACAAATCTTGTCAACCCTTTCTTTACGATGCTTGCGGATAGTGTAAGGGAAGCTTAAGCTCTGCTTCTGCGTTGTTTCAATCTTACGAGTTGTAAATCTTGTGTAGTTCCGTGCACATGCATGTGATAAGAGACATCAACCTGATCCGAGATTCCTTTTGAATTCTGCTATATTATGAGGTCCGACTTAATTAACTTCTTCCTTCCCTTTTTTTCTTTCTTCAGTACATGTTAATATTTTCCTTTTGATTGATGATCAATATATAGTCCGGAGATGAATACAAGTTTGGTTCCTGGTATCAGCCTTACTATGGTTGGTGGCGGCCATTTTGCTGTCAATGGTCCAGTCATTGTCATCTCCACTCTGGTAAAAATGGAATAGATGTTGTTCATTTGTATCATTATCGGCAATGTTCACCTTTTCTGTGTACTAAAACTATCTTCCAAGTTCCAACTCTAACTTGCAGCATAAATTTGTGTATTGCCTGGCTGTTGTTAAGAGTCCAGAGCTTAATATAATTGGACGTAAGTTTCTGGATTAAGTTTATCAAATAATACAATTTATTACTACCATATTTACTAGAGATTAGTTGCTCACTCTGGCAAATAGTAATGCTTCTGCAGAAAACTTCTTGACTGGTTACCGTATTGTGTTTGATCGAGAAAAACTGGTTCTTAGCTGGCTCAAATTTAATTGTATGTTTTCCGCGAAGATAAAGTTGTAAGCAGTTACTGTCTGATATTATCTAAGTTACGGGAAAAAAACAGTTTTGGTCCCTTATGTCGACGTCCGCGGCGATATTCTCCGCTCTAGACGAACTGAGCGCTCTTGGTCCTCTATTGGCGTATAAACCGGCGTTTTCATGTGAATTAAGAAATACGAGGAGAACTATAAGCTATACAAACTTGCCACCTACTATGTATGCTGCCAAATCATATCCGGTCACTCCTAATAGGCTCCAAATGGCACAAAAACACACTCAAAACACAAAACCAACACATTAATCAAGCTCTGAATACAGCTTAATCAAGCTCTAAACAGAGCGTGATTAAGCTTTGAAAAACAGAGCATACTTAAGCTCTGCCAGAGCTTGATGAAGCTCTGTTTCAGAGCTTATCAAGCTCTGTTCCAGAGCTTGTTTAGCTCTGTCTTTCAGAGCTTGATCAAGTTCTGTTTCAGAGCTTATCAAGCTCTGAAAAACAGAGCTTAATCGAGCTCTATTATATTTCAGAGCTTGATAAAGCTCTGTTTCAGAACATAATCAAGCTCTGAAAAACAGAGCTTCATCAAGCTCTATTTCAGATCTTGATTATGCTCTATTACGCTCTGTTTTCGGAGTATTTCACATTTGTAGGCCATCGTCCTCATCACTCGTGCCGGGAGAATTAGATCTTGGCATCCAAAAGTTCCATGACGAAGAGTTCATCTTTCTTGGCCGGAATTTCTGTGTATTTGGGAGGGATGATTTTAGGGTATTTGATTTGGGAATAGGGGAAGAACAATCAGCTGCCAACTCAGCCAACCAAATGCTTATTTAAAAAAAGGACCACATTTGCAATGTATAGAAAAAAGAAAGATTATATACGCGCGGACGGAGACTGAAGGGACCAAAAGTGCAATTTACCCTCTAAGTTACGGAGGTTCAATTTATGCAGGTTACAACATGGGAGTCACAGATGATTATGAACCCAGACCTGGTGCTGTCGGCATATTTAACTACACTGATCGATCAGAAACACCAAATGGGAACGAGGCTCAAAGTCTTGTTGCTTCATCATTTTACACATTTAGTTCCATATTAGTGTCTCTGTTCTTGGCTTTTCAGTGAATTATCCAGAAAGTACTTGTTATTTTGTCAAACTGAAGAATTAATTACTGAATCTAGATCGAAGATTACAGAAGAAACTCAGATGACGAATGAGTCTCATGCAAACATTTGGTGTAGGTTACACTGATCACATAAGGGCAAGTATGGCAGTCTAAACGATACTGACAATAAGGCCTATGCTAGTCATCTCCATCACCTTTTCAGGTAATAGTAAGTCTCACTCATATTTTCATTATTACTACTTTCTAAGCATTGTTTGTCAATCAATCTCATCTTCTCTGTTAAACTCATCGTGTTTATAATGCTAATATCTTTTGAGAGCTCAACTTCACTTGAACAAAGCCCAAGCTCATGATTTTGAGTTTCAAGAAGGAATCAATAATTTATATCTTTGTTATGGTGTCGGATCATATACTGATAGTATGAACCAACAGGTCCACTAGCTACTAGAAGAATAGCTATGGTTTATCATTTATCAATACAAGAATTCATACGGCTTTGTTCGGAACTTATTTAGTGAAGGCTTTTGTGCACTGTTTTGGACAATGTTTGTTCATCAACTCATTTTCTTTTATTCTATTCTACCCATTGTAAAATTGTTCGTAACCGAGTTGCAAGCTGAGACATCTGGTACCTAAGACGTCACAGGTTCGATCTTCAAAATAGGTGATTATTTACTTTGTATAGAGATTCATTGAAATAAAATGAAATAAAGGTGACTAAATACTTATTTATTTATTGATTGATGAGAAATATGTATGTGATTGTAATTATAAACCTCATGAATTAGAAAAGAGGAGATAGATATTCATGGTACGTAAGGTATATAAGTGAGAAGAAATTGCTAGGAATGTAGAGCCAGGTTTCGAACATTTTACGTACAACCCCGATTGTGAATGTCGGTCTCATATCACACACAATACAATATCCATTTCTATTATGCATAGACCGAAGTGACATTTGATTTCTTTTTGACCAATCATTAATTAATTTGGTAAACCTAATAAATCAAACCCAAATCTTTAATTCTGACTGATCGATCGGCATAGCATATAGCATATTAATTTTGACCTAATTACCTGCCATTTCCAGCTTATTTCCAGCTAAAGTTTCAGCTTCTACACTCGAACATACACATGTGAAATTAGGTAAACAAACATCTTTTCCATAATTCAAATAACTAATACTGCCCTGCCTTCTTATATATTAATATTACATATCGGATTATACCTAATATGAATAAAAAATAATTAAAATATCCATTCATTTTGTAGCAATAAATCTGAAATACGTATACACTTTTCTTTTTAAATTCATTTTGTGACCGATTTATAATACCACAATAGGTAAACTCACAATTTTCATTCTTGTGATCGATGTCTGATTTATTTATGTTCTAATTTAGTGATGGAAACTGGAATTTATAAGCTATTTATTCTTCTGGGATTTATTTCTTTCTTGCTTTACTCTTTTAAAATAATCAATTTGAAATACGATTTTCAGTTTTCTACATTTCCAATTGCTATGAAATATGATCACTAGCTAGGATCAGTATTATTTAGGATGACTAATGTAACTGACTAATTGTGATCAGCATATACTGTATATATATTTACAAAATATTATCCGCAAAAATCATGACCTTAAATAAAGGGCTAACTAAATCGAATGAAAACGTGGAGAATGAAGAAAGGAAAGGGCATAATTAATTTACATGGAAATTGAGACCATTTTTTAAAAAACGGAAAACTAATGTTTCGGTATTATATTTATAATGTCCTTGTAGTACGAGAAATATCTACAAGAGGAAAAAAATGAACAAATAAATTCTGTGTGCTCGGCTCCAATAATGTACCGTACCGTAATCGTCCTTTCAATCTATCAAACCATGTTTCCGATCCAGATAGACAAAATCGAAAACAAAAATTAATTAAAGAATGATTAAACTAACCAAAAAAAAGGAGACATCTTTAGATCCGATCAATTCCTAGCTAATTTGAACTACTGCAGCAAATTCCAATGATCCTCCTTTCTCCCTAGTAGTCTTCGAATGCCTCAACCCCTTCTTTTTTCTTGGCAACAATTTCGACCAAAACCCCCTCTTGATCCTATCCTCCTCTTTATCCTTTGTTCGCAACACGAAAGCCATCGACTTACTCTTTTTAAACTTCAAAGCGTCAGAGTCCACACGACGGGCATAGTGCACGATAGGAGAAGCACACGAGGAAGCATTAGATGACGAAAGCGACGAAAGATCTGATACGGAGGAAGATTCATCGTGTTTCGCAACCTTTCGTCGCCGCGAAGAGTTGCCGTTGTTTATTTGGAAGAGCTTCTCATTGAGACATAAGGAGCAAACACCAGGGGATTGTTTATGCTTGGGGTGCTTCTTGCAAGATGCTGCAGCTGCAATATTTGTCTTGGAATTTGCTTGTATCTTGGTGTTGATTGTTGTCTTTGACCTCCAAGATTCCATCATGATTTCAAGAATGTGTGTGTGATTTTTGTGTGTGTGTGTTTTAGATGTGGAATTTGTTGAATGTGTGTGATTATATAAGGAAAGTGGCGTGTATGTTTTGGAGTTGCATGGGGTGTTTCGTAGGATGTTTCATGATAGGTTCGTGGTCTATGTGTGTGTCTTTTATTTATTAAAAAAATATTAATTTAAAAATTAATTTTGATTTTTATAATTATTATTGTTATTTATTGGATTGTTTGACGGGTGAAAAAGTGTGAGTTTGAAAAGTCTGGCTGGAGTTTGGATGTAATTTGAGGAAGTCTAGCTGTCCAATTTAATTCTTAAATGAATATTTTGTGGGCCCGCGACTGGAAGTCTTTTCCGCAAACCGCACGCGCGCTGCTTTTCTTTACGAAGTTTCAAAGTTGGAGGAGATATATACTTTATGAAATTACGAATCCTGAATGTGTGAAAAATTGAACTTTTCATCTTTTTATGGGTTATTAAACGTAGTAGCAATTTTACTAAATGTTGGTAATTTATTTATAATTTACAGAATGACTCTTACTTTACAAGTATTACAAATAAATCCCAAACTTACTAAATTCATACAAATTATCATAAATAATTGCAACTATAATAAATTCATCAATTCTACTTTACCACAAACACTCCAAAAACAAATACACTCATAAATATAAATTATTAACATGAAATGATCACTTGAACAAAAAATGATCAAATGATAATTCCGAACTTCCAAAAATTGATAAATTTGATACTAAATTCAAGTGTTCCAAAAATTAACATTTAAATTCAAACTCAAAAAAAAAAAAAAAAAAAAAAAAAAAAAGAAAGAAAGAAGCAGCAGCAGCGCGGGCTGCTAGACAGTAGCATGACTAGCAGCAGGGCTGCTGCTGCTAGTCATTAGCAGCAGCCCGCTCACTAGCGGGCAGCTGGGCTGCTGCTAATGACTAGCACCAGCCCAACGGGCTGCTGCTCTCTTTTCTTTTATTTTTTTTTATTTTTTTATTTTTTAGACTTTTTATATAAATTTTATTTAATTATGCACAATACATACATACATATATATATATATATATATATATATATATATATATATATATATATATATATATATATATATATATATATATATATATAAAGAAAATAAAAAAAATTGTAAATTTATAAATTTATAGATACTTTATTATAAATTTATAAATTTTTTTTTGGTAGATTTATAAATTTATAGATACTTTATTACAAATTTACAAATTAAGGTGTGAAATGAGTTTGATGATATCTCTTGGTGTGTTCTTCAAATTGAATTGAAATATGTTGATTAGGTTATTGATTTAGGGACTTGATTTATTTAAGGTGGAATTGTGATGATTTTAAAAGTATTGGGTTAATTTGTAAAATTATAAATTTATAGATACTTTATGTAACTTACAATAAATTTCCAACATTTAGTAAATTTATGTTCCGACGTTTAATATTTGTCAATTCTTATAGACTAGTGATAAAGATGACACATGAAAAATATATAAGGAAGAGATAGAGGGCGGGTAAATGAAGGCTCCTAGCAAGTTTTTTTTAAGGCAGTCCCAGCATTCAACTAACAATACCACCTCCCCGGGTTGGAAGTGGAATACGGAGTGGGGTGAGTAAAGAAGCTAACAACCTAAACTCAGTTCATCGATCACTTTCGTCAATGATCAACCTACCCAATCATAGTATCAATGATCAAAGTCCCTGTGGCTGTGGGATTTGGTTCTGAAAATATATGCGTTGGCTAAAGACAATACGTGGCCTCTTCCGGACATTCCGTGCAACATAAAGCACCGACATTTGTTAGTGGTGAAGCAAGTAGCTGTGCAGCCAACTATGAACTAGCCAACAACCCAACTCTTTTTTTTTTTTTTTTTCCTTTTTTTTTTTTTTGAAACGGCAACAACCCAACTCTTTAATGAACATTATCATCATCAATGACTCACTTGACTTGATTTTTGCTCCACCTATGACTCATTCAGTTTTTTCTTTTTCTTTGCATTCAGATTCATTAGTCAATCAATCAATACACTTAAAAAATAAACTTGGCTTAAAAGATCCAAATTCCAAGTCCAACAACTTGAATGTAACAAAGAATGCATTTTCTATGCATCTTCCACATTTACCAATATAGCATCGACCACCAACCATGAGAATTTTCTTTATGTCACTCTTACATGATAACATCATCTTTAGTTTAGCATTCCAATTGCTGCTTTTGCTTTTGTGCCGCAGCTACTTTTCCTTTTTGTACTGCGTTGGTTATCTTTTCAAACTAAATTTACAAGAAAAAGAAACATACTTTAAGACAATGGCAATTACCAGTTTCAAAAGGTATGCTAAAATGGTAAACCTGCAAAATAAGCATAGTGACCAGGAATTTTAACAAGAAACACTAAAACACTACTAAGTGTTTATTGAGTGAAAATGTACTCATTAAGTGGATGCTCAGCCGAAGAACACACAGATTATAGTCTACAGATGAAATGATTAAGTCCAAAAGAAAATTATGCAAACCAATGCAAGATTTCAAGCACCTTGTCAAACGAGAGTTGCTTCATCCAGTAAGCCAAACATATCACAGAACAAACTGACAATGCGTTATGCTCCACACTGGCCAAATATAAACATGGCAGAAGGAAATAGCTTTGTCTCAATGCACCAGAAGAATGCTAGTTGAGCATTACTGAGTAGCAGCAGCAGACTCAGTTGGCTCTGTAGCTTTTATTGCCATATTGGATACATATGGTTTCAGCTGAAAACAAAAGAAAATAACATTTAGCGCGGTAACACGTAAATGGAGTTTGAAATTGTAAAAAAGAATTAAAATTGTTTTTACAATGACAATGAACACTCGGGAAGAAAGTCATATCTCCAGGATCGTAATGCATGCAGGTTTCTACATTACAAATGGAAATATAAAGTTCAATATACATCTCTCACAAAAGAGGACAAAAAGTCACAATATATATAACATCAGTAGTTTCAGTTGTGAATCTGATTATCTAACAGAGTAAAGCAAGAGAAGAAAACCGATGGGGTCAGGGGCAGAACCCGGGGCGGGGCAGGTGGGGGCGTCCGCCCCCCCCCCCAAAAAAAAAAAAATTAAAAACAAAAATTTTATATGTAATATTTACGATTTTTCAAGTTTTGGCCCCCCGAACTTTCGAAAAATCATGTATATATAATTTGGCCCCCCCTAACTCCAAATCTTGGTTCCGCCCCTGGATGGGGTTGAATTGTTAGTACTTAGTAATACAATACAACACATTTTTGTATTCTCCTGACACACAACTAGAGATTCAGCTTAATATAACACAAGATATTGGAATGAATAGTTACAGACAACATTCCATCTCATAATTATAACATCCCTATTATTGCATAAATTTCCCAGGATGAAGTTAATTCAGAACCAATGCAAGCTAAGCAACTTGGAAAAGGCCTTTTTCAAGGTTCATATAGATGTACTTAAAATAAAATGAACTTGCATACCTTGAAGCCAGTCAAATCAGGTACTACATAGTTTGGCAACTTTTCAGGCTGCACCACATAGCCACCTGCAATAAGCAGCACCCAGAACTGCATAAACACCTTAATTCTTAATTTTTTACATCCATATTGAGAATCTATAGAATTTTTTTTTTTAATTACAGATAAACCTTTCCATAAAGAAATTATATCCATAACAAAGCCTGAGATGGAACTAAGTTCATCAAAACTTGGCAACTAGATTTCTCCATTTCACACGGAGAAACTGAGAGAAAAGTAACATAATCTTTTAAACTCCTGCATTATTATAAAAAAAATATTCCAATGTATGTTCCAGATCCAGCCTTCTGGTGTTGGATAAAACACTTGACATAACATAAACTAACTTTCTAACCAACTAACAAGACATGGAAGAATGAAGATAGTAGTGTCAAATGGTACAGGTTCAAAGAACCACCACCAAGCTGAAGCAATGTTCTACCAGCATGTCAGTAAACATGGCTAGATTCCGGGACTCCAAATTCCCTATAGGATATCAGAAAACAAAACATGAAGATGCAGCGAGCTTACTTGTATTTGATGAAAAAGCAATTTGTTGATATACCAAACATCACCTTTCACATTCAAGCATCTAATCCTACAGAATTCAGTTGGTGGAATCATTGTCTATCCACGATAATATTTGATCAGGAATTAATTAGTACTAGTATTTCAGGAAACATTCCCAGTAGGAGGTAATCACCACTGACTGCAGGGATGTTCAGTTGCAACGACAAATCTACAACAATAAGATAACTTGACAAGTCTATCTAACTTTCTAAATGGCATGCATCAATTATTATTATAAGATATATATGAATTTTCCAGGTGAAGAACCACCATAACTAATCCAATTTAATCAAACATTTCAGTAACAGAAAACAATTGGACCTAGAAAGCAGAGAACTATATATCTATCTATTGGCAAAGACACGCACCAAAGCATAAATAAATGAGTTAAAAAAACTGAAACATGATAAATCAAATCGAATTTGAAATTCGAAAAATTCCAAAGTACCTTTGCGAGTGTGAAAACCAGTAGGCTTGCAACCCTTGCCCTTATAATAACCACGAGGACTCCTCTTGGATGTAAGGATATCAAGTGTGGATGATCTCTTAATTCTAACTGCTCTTCCAATTCCCAATATAAGCCCTAGAGCCATTTTACTTCTTCCTTCCCTCTTTCGTTAACTTCTGATTGATTTCTGTATACCATTGATGATTTCAAATAATCAGAATTGGATTGTAGGTACTATAAAATCGAGACTGAGCGATAGGAAACTTACCACCGATTTACAGATTGAAGAGGCGGCCGGCGGTGTTTTGGGAAAACAGTCAGCGTTGTTACAGCCAACTGAATTCGTCTGACCAATAAAATAAATTGGGCCGTGAGATTTGGGCCTATATCAATGTGAGCTCTGGATAGTTGGATCAGGACTCAGGAGTTTCCTATGGCCCAGTTACCAAACCTTGCACATTTGCACAAATGCACCAACTGTTAAATTAATTTAAAAGTTTGTTTGTATGTCATGTGTAGGTTTAGGATGTGATTTATGAATGATGAAGAATGCGATCATTTTCATCTAATATTGATTTATTCCACTGTTTCCACATTTTTAATTTATTTCCTCACTCGAGTTTAGAGATTTAATTTTTTCTTTTTAAATGTCTAATTCATAGTTATGGAGTTATGATTCATTTTGTGATTAATTTCACAATCTTTCTAGGTTAGTCAAGGCTGATATTCGTGTGGTTCATCTCAATAATAAATATGTTCTGTGGCCTGATTTTTGTTATATGTTATTATATAGTTAGTACCTATCTTTCGATTATTATTTAATTAAGCCGGCTTGGTGAGTTCTAGCTAGACTTCTAGTGTATGTGAAAGTTATTCTTGGCTTTTTTATGGTCGTAGACTCCTAGCATAGAATATGGTTGAATTGCTGGTAATTTATATGTAATTTTAGAATACATTAAATAGAAGAGAAAGTATTATTCTCGTCAATCAATATGGGAGTACATGAGATTGTATATATACAAGTAGGAAAGTATCTCTAAAGTCTATCTGGAGATTAACAAACCACAGAAATACACGTAACAAACTAGAGAGATCAGTCAACTCTTGTTACATTCCTATAATTATCCATAACACCCCCTTAAATGAAACATGAGTTGAAGATCGCGGGTACGCTGAGAGAGTACTGTCTCATTAAAAACCTTGCTAAGAAAAATCCAGTGGGATAAAAACTTAGTCAAGGGAAAAAGAGTGCAGTGCGTATCCGTCTCCCCTGGTTGAAACATCACTTCAAGTCTTTGAGTATTCACAATGAAATCTTCCAAACGAAATGCTAAATGATGATGTTGGAATCACACGGTGAACAAATATGCAATAACTTCAATTGAGCGAATCTGTTGTGCTCGGATGAACTCTTCTTGTAGACCATGGTTGAAGAAGAAGGTCATATAAGTTTCGACTTCATGTGGAAGCCTCTCGAACACTTGAAGATTGAGATTTCTTCAAATTCTATATATTATGTAACTTTGACAATTCAAAGAATGATCTTGTCATAAACCGAGTTCAATACTCATTAGATCTCCATCGTACATATATGTTTGTAAAATAACCAATAAGGTCTCATAACCTTATCCTTGACCAATAATATCTTTGACCAATGTATAATCATCAAGGAGAATGGGAGATAGTTATATGTGCGCTTATAATGCTACCTCGTAAAAAACCTTGCTAGGAAAAACCCAATGGGATAAAAACCTAGTCAAAGGGTAAAAGAGTGTAGCAAGTTGTATTATTATGCGCAAAACTCTCATTGTTTCTTATTATCTCCCCTTGTTTGCAAGATAAATTCTTTTGCATTCTTCAGGAACCTCGATACCATAACTCATAATTCTCATGTTTCACTTATAGTGAATACATATATTATTTATCAATATGTGAAGCCATGCATAAATACATAGATAAGTATTGAGGTTCAACAATATATCAAAATCTAGTTCTTCAAGAACATTCCTCACCCATTGATTCATGTTTGCCGACATGATATCTCTAGTCCATGAGAGACTGATTACTGATAGAGAGTATTCATCTCATCTCTTAAAATGTCTCAAATCATAGAGATTTCACTGTCAATTTCATGACAATTCATGTGCACCACGTATAACCTTCAGGGTTATATATTAAGCGGTAATCTTTGAGCAAATCATATGATAATATGTATATGTATGCAATATGATACCTAAAACAACTACAATAAGCAAGAATATGTAAATGCTATAGCAATAAATATAATATGCATGATGAAAAACATAGTATCTAGATGCACATGAAATTTGACTCGATAATGCAACGGTACCGTATAAAATTTTGAATTCATCAATCGAATGGACATCAGCTCCATGAGCTCTATAATAATTTTTGTCGAAAACTGGATTTTCATGTAAGATCCCATTTACATGTTTAATCATCCATATCCATTGAATTTCACATATGCTTTTCAAATTTCATTTTGGGAATTTTACATGCACTACCCCTACTAGTCACTCTAATTACGTCTAACCCCCTCTTAGTCAATCTATTACATATGGGTCCAAAATCAGTTTCTTCCATTGACCAAACTAAATGGAAATTTAGACCAAACATGGTCTTAGCATTTTTATTGCAACTAGGCCCTTTGTTTCTCCTTTTTAATTTCATTCTTCTTCCTTCTTTGTTCTTTCTTCTTCCTTCCTTTTTTTTTTCTTTCCTCTTTCCTTCTCCAGAACAGTGGCCGGAGCTCTGGTCAGTCGGAGCCGTACAACTCCGATTGATCGGAGCCGTGACTTGCTCCGATCAATCGGAGCAGTGCTGCTCCGATTTGATAGGAGCTTTACATCTCCGATCGATCGGAGGTGTGACTAGCTCCGATCAGATTGGAGCTGTGACTAGCTCCGATCAGATCGGAGTTGCACAACTCTGATTTGATCGGTGCTGTTACCTGCTCCGATCACATCGGAGCTGCACAGCTCCGATTTGATCGAAGATGTGGCGGCAGAGCAAATCGGAGTTGTGCAGCTCCGATTTGCTGTTTTTTCTTTTTTTATATATATATTTTTAAACTTTTTTGAGTGATATTTTAAAATAAAAAATTTATTAGGCCTTAGTTGCAATAAAATTTGGGACATATTTGGAATTTAAAGAAACTATATGCTTTACGTTGAATTATTAAGTGCCAAATTGGTAAAATTAAAACAATTTGAGGCTATGTGTAATTAATGAAAATTGGAGTTGTTTGGTCAAAATCAGAATTCAATATTTGAAATGTCTTTATATTGATTTAATTCGCCAAAAGTCAAATTCGTGGGTTTAGGTGTAATTAAATCTATCTAACTAGGGTGTTGGATGTAATTATTTGGCTAACAGTGGTCTATCTGTAATAAAACGAACTAACAAGGGTAGTATATGTAAGAAGCCCTATCATTTTCTTTCAAACTAGAAGATCAATCCCCTCCTTTGATATAAAAACAGATTGAATTACATTCAATGGATTTGCCGCTTCAAAAAAACATTCAATGGATTTAAAGTTCTTATTATCTGTAAACATGTACGTAGATTACGTACGTATCATTTCCTTCTACAATGAATTCAGAATTACATATATAAAATCATGAACATATATAAATACCTACGTACTTTTAATTTAGAATGTTTTTAAAACCTGCCAATTACTGAAGACAATTACTATTGTTCTTCTAAATCCGTACTCCGTAGCATGAGTAACTCGTTATTAAGCATTAAAATTTTCTTTCAAGAACAATTTAATTCAAAGGAAAACTAAATTAATATTTAAAAAAATGTTGACTGTTAGTAGGTTTATATATATAACAGAACATATATCGTGTTTAAAAACTCTTATCATCTTAATACATACTGTACTTTATCCCAATTAGTGTATGTAATTGTCAGCTAGTACGTACGTACGCAGCATATAATGGTCAAATGGTGTACTGTATTCCATTACATGCATGACTGAAAATAAAGCTCAATATATAGAAGAGGGGCTAGGTTTCATCCGTATGAATTTTCCACATTATATATATTTGTCATCTTGTTTAGTGATCAATTAAAGGGCACAAAGCCATACATGTAATGTAGCTAGCTAGCTAGTAGTGCATGCATGCACTTTTGACCATAAAATTAACTAACTAATTAGCAACCCTCGACCCATCTTCCTCACCCAAAAAAACCCATAGAATCAAGCAACACCAGTAGCTAGTACTAACTCTAATCTCATCCAGGACGACGACAGTACCTAAAACCGAAAAATCATCAATTTTCGTTCTCTCCAACTTCTGTTTCCTACTGGGATAAACTGAATGCATGAATCCCTGATCCCGCCCATCCATCATGTGTACTAATAATGCAGGTTAAGTATAGCTAGTCCCTCTCCTTTTCGTCATCCCACGCTGCTCTTCCAAGTCCCAATGTGAACTCCAAGCTCGGGTTTTTGAAACCATCAGAGATTGCATAGTTGTTAGCACGGAGAACTTCAGTTTCCTGCAACAATTTTTGCATTTGCAACATGTGTTAACGGCATGCACACACATAACTCAATTAACAACATTTTGTTGATCAGGACAGGGACTAACCAAGTTACATTTTCTTTAAAAATCGTCACCTAAATATCGAGCCCTAAATGTCAGAAAGGAAAAAGAACATCTGTTGGTGGCCTCAAATAAATATTTACCTCTATGGCACGGCAAGAACTTTGCTGTGATGGAAACGATGCTGATCTGAGAAGGCCATGTGAATCACCAGCGTTACTTTGTAGCCAACCCTCTCGGCTACTGAGAACAAAAAAGATTGAAAGAGAAATTAACATTGTGAGTCCAAACATAAACACGCACTGCTGGTTCCATTAATACTGCATATATAAACTAATAACTTTTGCTCGTAACTAAACAGTATAGTAATATGAAAGATGTCACATCAGTTTGTCACTCGATCGCTGCTTGTAAGTTGCTTAACACTTTCAACTGCACGCGACTAATTCTTGTTTAGAAATATTAGTATTTTTTTCATGCCATTACCATATATATGTTGAGTTACTCTTTGCAAGGGAATTCTTGGCAAGTCCAAAACCCTACTAGTGAAGCGAACCACATGAGCCAAAAAAATGAAGGGAGTGATGGTGGATAAAGTAGTGACACAAAAATTGGGCCAAGAAACAGGAAAACATGTTACCATACAAGTGTAAAACTTAAATGTTAGAAGTGCACATGGAATTTTCCTTGGTGTGTAAAACATGAAACTATATATAGTGTTGTTTGTGAATATTAACCTGTAGCTTGTTTAAGAAAAAGATGAAGAGCACTCAAGTCAAGATAGTACTGCCCTCCTTTTTTGGTGCTATATGGAGATTTGTTTCCTCGTGAAGAGAATAAGAACAAGGCTTCTTTTTCAGAATAAACTAAACAAGCTTTAGTAACAACATTGATAAAAGGAAGAAAAAACAACCAAAGCTAGCAAGCATAGAAAAAGGAAAAGTTACGTTATACTACTAGGTAGAGCATATTGGTTTGCTTTCTCTCCTTATCCCCCTTGATCTTGTTTTGTCTTTCACTAATTAAGTAGTAGTCTTTTCTTTCATAACGTATACTCCACTAAGCCAAAAACGTAATCCAACCTCAGGTGTAACTTGTAAGTAAAATATACTATCTTCAAAGATTACAGTCAATAAAAGGAGATGATGATGAAAAGACGAAAAATGGAACAAAACACAAAAAGAAAAAGCTGCCATGAGAAAACCCTTTTAATTATTCCTTTTTAAAAATAAATGGTGGACGTGACTTCATAATTTGCCATTGTGAGTTTCAGGGCCATGCAAAAGTTATTCTTATGTTTAATTTTCATCTTTAAGTAGTACGTGGGATTCTTATCTATCAATCAATCAATCTCACCACGTTTCGATTTCTCTAGCACTAATATTATAGTTTTTACAATAGTACTAAGATTTTATGGCGTTTGCAAAGTTAAATATCGATGTGAAATGAGCTCTAAATGGATTTTATGTAAAAGAGCTTTTTTCAGACATGCTCTATTATTTCAATTCCTTGAAATCCGCATTGCTAATTTTACTGAAGTATAGTAGTACATCACACGAGATACGAGGATGGATTTTCCAAGGGCAAAAATGTCAAAATAATAATAACCCGCGGGACCATTTTAATTCACAAAGAAAAAAAGAGAAAATGTAGTGTATGTACCTTGAGGAGTTGCTCCACAATGTGGTAGCTGTGGAAGGATAATTGTCTACGACATCTTGTTGTATAGATCCATCAGAGGGTCCTCTTTGATCCCCGAACCTCCTGAGGCCAGCCCGGTCACTACTTCCGCCACTTCCAATCGTGGAGAGATCATCGTCACCAGACCCATCAGAGTGCCCTTAATTCATGAAGAAAGAAAATAAGAAACCCAATTTGCAAAAGTCAAGAATGCCCTTGTGTGTTATTTAAATTAAATAAACATAAGATATATACATACACAGTATATAAGAGGGATAGAAGTAATTATACAGTATAAATTAAAGAAACAGTATGTGGTCAAAGAAGGTGAATGAATGAGATAGATATTTTGTACGCACGTACCTGAAGATGCTGCAGGTTTGTCAGTTGTCTTAACAGTCCGATACATCTGCAAAATTGTGAATGAGGAGTAAGTATATCCCATCCTATATTATTATTATTATTAACAATCAAACAAGTTTCTTCAAAAGTTACCGTACACCAAAGTCTTAAAATCATCATACTCAATGCATGTCACACATTTATATGTTTAGATTGGTCCATCACAAGAATCACTACAAATCAATTGCAGCACTTATAAACATCCATTGCCATAGCTACTACTAGACCTCTTTATATATGTTACAAACCATAATGGGATTATTAGTAAAGTGATATAATGTGATGTTACACAAGAGTAGTAGTAGTGGTAGCATTGATTACAGCAAGGCTGGCTATAAAATGGAAAAATGTGAAATTAGGTTAAGATGAAAACGGAAATGTGATAGCAAGGGTTGAAGAAGATGATGTATGAATGGTATTGGAAAGGGTGAACAAGTGTCATTAATGCCGAGGTTGATGTTTGAAATAATAATCATCCTTCTACTACTCCACTCCATTACAGCTAGATAGATTGTGTAGTATAGGCTGTGTGAATTTGATTGAAATCTTAGTATTACAGGATGTTATTATTGAGAAATGATGACATAATTAGTTGTCTGGGTTTAATAATTTAACTTGTCTTGTTACTTTCTAGTTTATGGTATTATATTTTTATAACTATCCTACAATAGTCTAGTCTTCTCAGAACAGTGGCAGTACTGCACCATTCTCTCTCTCTCTCTCTTTCTACTTCTCTGTCTTTAAGCAAGAAAGAAGTTACTGCTAGCTGACTTGACTGTGTCTCCCGAGAGAAACAGACAGACTTCTCTTTAATTCAATTCATTCAATCTCTCTCTTTCTCTCTCAAGAAACTTAGTGAGGGAGTAAAAAAGACTCACTCTCTCACTCTGCATTTTTTTGGGCTACTGTGCCGGAGAAATACACGGACTACTTCTCTCTCTCTCTCTCAAGAAGTAGTAATTTCACCCATGTTAGTCGTTGCAGACAGACATCATAAACCCACAGACACTACATCCTTACCCTATTTAATGTATAATCTCCACCTTGTCAAATTAATTCTTACTCCTTAATAAATTTCATTTTATTCTTCTACCACCACATAACTGCAATGCAGCTCAACCTAATTTCAGTTCTGGTTTCCTTTAGGTAGAGCTAGTTGGTGATAATGATGATGGTAGTAATAATTGATTAATTTGACAGTAGTAGTAGTACTTACCTGCAAATGGCTCTTGACATGAGCAAGAGTGAGATCTTTGACATCCATAAGTTCCAGCACTGACTTTGGTGTTGCCCCTATAATAATCCAAAACACACACACAAAAGGTTAAAATAAAAAACAAAAAATTACTAGAGACATTATTTTAAAGGGTAAAAAGGGAAAATCCCAACAAACTGTAATCTGAACAAAAAAAAAACAACATCATTACTCAATCATTCTTACTCTCATGTCCACCAAGAAGCTCAACTGCATGAACAAACCGCGCGTGTAGTGTACTCGTCCACCTCATTCTCGGCGCTCTCATGCTCCTCTTCACCGGCATCTTCGGCATGAACCTCGATCTCATTATCCCATGATGCTGCTGCTGGTGATGATGATGATGATGATGATGCATAGAACCCTCATACTGTTGTTGCTGCTGATATTGAGATTGACCCGATAACCCATTGTTAAACCTACCCACTCCACCTCCCGTACGATACCCCGGAAACGAACCGTTACCGGGTCCGTTAAAAGGATCCAAACCAGGCGACGAGAAGTATGGAGAAGGAAGTGAAGTAGATGGATTCGAGGATGAAGTGTTGTTGTTGTTGTTGTTGTTAAAAGGCATTTGATAGAAACACATGTTGGTGCTATTCTTTGGATCTTTGTTGGCATGGTCCAGCTGTGGGAGAAAAGGGAAAGGACGGTTCGGATACACTGGTATCCCTTTGATAGGCCTTAAACCATCCGATGATACGTCTAGAACCGAAACTCCATGATTCAGCTGAGTCATGCTGTTGTGGTACATGTGGTGGTGGTGGTGATAAGGGTTTTGTGGCTGAAACTGTTCTTGTTGTTGATTGTGATGAACACCGGAGCTTCTTAGTATTCCGCGGCATCCGGTTGCGTTGTTCTTGTGGTGGACGTCGTTGGAAGGAGCTAAGGTGAGCTCAATGAGGGAGTTTGTGGAGTTCTTGTTGGACTTGTTGTTGGCCAGGAGATCAAAACCGGAACCTCTTGCAAGCTCGTTGTTGCTTGGATTTGGTGGGCTAATGTGTAGTGAAAGATCTGGTATGGCTTTTGAGGAAGATGACTCCAAGAATATCCCTTCCAAGGGCATTTTTCTTCTTCTTCTTCTTCTTCTTGATAGTAAGTAAGCTAGGTAGCTGCCAAATGGTCTGGAAAAGGTTAGAAGATAAAATATGGATTTTGATAAACTAATCACACACACGGACACAGGTGAAAAGGGAACAGAGATTTGGAAATCTTGTTGTTAATTCTACGGAGAAGTATTATTATTATTATTATTTTTTGTGTAGTAGTGTATGATTGAGATGTTGGAGACTTTTTGTGCACTATAAAGCGAAATAATAACACTTAACTCCTCCTGCAATGGAGGGTTAAGAAGATCAGACCCAAAGGCGTATTCTTGCGAAAGATTTAAGAAGAGAAAAAAAAAAAACAAAGTTTTGTGCAAGAAGATGACTTGATCTTTAAAAGAGTTTAAGTAAGAGAAGGGTTGGAAAGACTAGTTGTTGTGAGTGGTGTTGAATTGAAAAGAGGTAAAGATTTAGAACTCAGCAAGAAAAGAAGGAAAAGTGAGAAAGGTTAAGATGGAGTTTATGAAAGAAAGATGGTTGGGTTGGGTTTTCTTGAGAAGTGGAAAAAGAACAAAGAGCAGAAGGAGAAGAAGAGAAGGAATTCCAGAAATGAATGGAGGGGTGGAGGAGAGGTAGTGTATAGTAGGGGGTCCTGATTTGGTGTCTGGTGTAATTCCTCGAGAGTATATCTCCGAAAATGACACTAGAACCAGCCTTCTTTCTTCACTAGTCAAACACACACGCAAACAATATTATAAAAACACTTTTCATTTCAACAAAAAAATTCAATCAGGCTACATACAATAGAAATATATAGAATCATGAGAGAGTAAAATTGTATAGTACTCCACTGTATAGAATTTACTACTCTACTTCACAAAACATAAAAAAGTATATTGTCACTTTTTGATTTCCCTTCCCCGTAGAGAACGGGTTACAAATTCTTCAAACAGAAAGTAAACAACTCTTCTCTATTCTATTCTATTCTGTTCTATCTTCCTTTTCATTTATCTTCTTTACTTTTACTACTTCTTACCACACTACTATAGTACTACTCTACATGTACATGTGTGAACTGATACAATACATACAAGAACAAGACATACTGCATTACACTGATTCCTTTTCCCCCACCCTCTACGCTTCTCGCTCTAATGGATGATTGATGATTGATTTTCAAAGATAAACCCCATTATAGTACACTTATGCTTTAAGTTGCTAAGCAAATTGCTACTTGCTACCTTGCTGTTTTTTCACTACTTACAAGCTATACTATAATTCTTCTTTTACTTTAGTCTTAAGTGAAAAATAAAAGATTGTTTTTATTAGTACGATATATATAGTTTAAATTCTAGACTTTGTACGAAATGTATATTGTCACCTTCTTGAAAGAACCATATAAGAACCGATATTCATACAAGGCAGTAAAAGTAGTTAAGTGAAAATAAAAATGTTCCAAGATTGTTTCTCTTAGTATACGATAAGATAGTTTAAATTCTTCACTTTATATGAAATTTCTATTGTCATCTTGTTGAAACCACCATCTAAGAACCGATACTCATACAAGGCAACAAAAGTATATGGGTAAGTATAAGATTTTCACATTTATTAACAATTTTGATTTTCTTGTGCTAATAAAAATGATAGTAAACGACGTTCATGGCTCATTCACACACACGGGATTCAACTTACCATGTCAGATAATAAATATTAAAAAAAAAATTGAAGTGGAATTCAATTCTTCTCTTGTTATTTAGGCCATTTCCAGCAGTTATAACCCAACAGAACCTAAAATACACTATCTTTCCTGCCACATCAGTTTTCCACTCAACAGAACCCAAACACCACCAACCCTCTCCAACAGTTAGAACCCAACAGAACCCACAATTTAATTTCTTTTCCCATTTCTTTTTTAAACTCATTTTTTATTTCATTATTTTTTCCATTTCCTTTTAAAACCCATTATTTATTTCATTTAACATCACATTAATTTCAAAAATTAAAATACTTGACAAATAAAAATTACAAAAAAAAGTTAAAAATTAAAAACATACTAGTAGAAACTAAAACTACCACGATAACATAAAAATACTACTGCTTTTCGTTAAGGCCTAAAAATCCACGTGCTTCATTGTACTCGATCGTCTCAACTTCACTAAGTGGTGCTCCTTCCTACGCCTTGCTTTGGTACTTCTTCACAACTTTGAACATTCTCGACCTTGCCATAGCTTGAATAGCTTTCATAGTTTCATTCTCTTCTCGTGGTGTATTTTTTGTTTGTTCTTTTTTTCATTTGATGTCTACCCAGGGGAAGCTCAAGATTTACTTCCGAAGTATCATTTGGCCCATCTCCGGTGTTCGCACCGGAAGAGGTTGTGTATTAGCCAACTTCACTGATCCGGACACGTTTCGAATTGGATGTGTCCAATTGTGTGTATGATCTCCATTTTGGTTGATTCTTCAATATCAAGTGACATCGTTGTACCTCAACACGATGTTCCATACACATGGAAGAATTTTGTGAAAACTAGAATGAAGTCAACTGATTCTGGTAGGGCTTTGTTATTGCAATGATTTGATCAAACTGACGTGGCAAAAGCATGGAGTTGAATGATGGTAGAATTTGTTTTAAAGTAAGTGTATGGGTTTTTGTTTTATTAGGAATTTGTATGCTTAATTTTAGGAAAGTGAGTTTTAAATTCTCATGTATTATTATTTATAAAGTTATCATCTATTCCGATTTTAAATTCCGTTGTGAATATATTGTTTTAGTATCAAAGTTTAAATTTGAAATAACATTGGTATATAATTTTAAAACATAAAATTGAAGATCAACTTTTAAATAAGAAAAATAAAATGCAAATATAAAAGAAAAGGAAATAAAACAAAAGAATAAGTGAATTGAATGATATAAATCAAAATGAAAAAATAAAAAGTTATGAAAAAGAAGATAAAGAAAATGGAAAAAGAAAATAAAAAAGCAACAGAACCCAACAGAACGGGTTCTGTCATTAAACCCAACAGAACACTGTTGGAGTTCTGTTCGGGTTCTGTTGAGGCCAACAGAACCCCAACAGAACACTGCTGGAGATGGCCTAAGGAATTTGAATTCGTTTGGGTCTAAAGATTGCAACGTCTCCAATTGGTCTTGATGAGTGTGGCTAGGGCTTATGCGTTCTAGTTGTGGTTGTGAGAATGTGCGTAATTCTCCAGACCTTGAAGTATTTATTAGAAAGCAGGAACGAAAATGCACAAACACCTCAATAGCCATATATTTGTCCCACTATAATAATGTGTCAGTTTTCCATTTTTACCTCCATTAGAAATGTGTCAGTCCATTTTTTGTAAGTTTATATTAATTTTTTATTCCACTAACCACATTTTATCAATTATTTATTCAATTTTATTCTAACAATATCTCACTCACACTCTTTATTCATTATTTACCACAACAACTTAACCCCACTTGTACTATATACCTATATTCTAAGTGAAAAATTCTTTCCGCTACATTCGTAGCGGGGCAGAGGGAGTATATCCGTTGGGTTTGGAGGTCTTGCAAACGCAACGGGTTCTCTATCAAGTCTTGCTTTGTGTTCTACTTGCCTTTTCAATTCAAACGTGAATCAGTCCTTGGGATGTCAAAATTTATGCAATTGCTACCGTACCGGTCATCGGTGCCCAATTTCATGAAATCAAGTAGTAACAAATAAGGACGTCTCACTCCAAATAATGGTTTAAACATAGAGTTAAATTTGTCGAATCAAATCTAAATTGGGGATTAGAATAATATAATAAATATCATAATAATGAGTTTTAAGGTTGGGTCTGATGTATATAAATGTGTAACAAATAGTGTATTTTATAGGAAAAATTTAATCAAACCCCCCAAACTATTACTCATTTGAGACTTTGCCCCACAAACAAATAAGTTTGGTGATTAACCCCCTCAACTATTATACTTTTGAGACAATGCCTCCTGAAGTGAATTTTTAAGTTAAATAAATAGATAAAATAACATTTGTAGGTGTTTAAATTTTATTTATTCAACACATAAAAATATCTATTCATATATCATGGTTACGAAGTTATATTTCAAATGACATATAAAAAATTACAAAATATATTTCCTTCGTAATTACTTTATATTGGCCTTTTCAAGTTATTTTTGCCACAAATTACATTGAAAAAATATATAAATAATATTATATTTATCATCAAAGTACTTTACATATAGTTTCACAACATTTTTATATATTTTTTACATTATAAATTAAAAGCAATTTGTTGTCAAAATATTTTCAAAACATTTAATAAAAATAAAATAAAAGTGATGGAGGATGAACTAATTATAAATTATTTCAAAACTATAAAATAAATTGTTGAACGACACTTAAACATTATGATAATCGACAAAAATGAATTTTGTATCACAACATCTAAAAATTAACATATTTGTTTGGTTGATTTATTAAGAGTTTATTATTAAATTTATTAACTTGGGGGGCATTGTCTCAAAAACATGATAGTTGAGGAGGTTAATCACCAAATTTATTAGTTTGGGGGGCATAGTATCAAAGAGTAATAGTTGAGGGGGTTTTATCCAATTTTTTCCTATTTTATATTGTTACTAGCACCAAAATGAAAATTGAGTTAATGTGGACTCGGTGATAAATATACATGTCGGTATGGTGAGGTGAGCTCTGTTGTTATATTGACATAATAACTTGAGATGCAAAGTGTGATTATTTAGATATAAAGTCGAAAACAATAATGTCCATTTTCTTTTCCATTTTAAGTGGAAGAGGGTACCACTTGAAATTTATAACTTCCATTTATACAATACAGGAATCACATGGAAAACCTATTCTACTAAATAAATGAACCAAAATTAACGAAAAGAGACTGTTCCAAAAATCAATGAATTGCAGAAGACCACATTTAATTTACTTCGTTCAATAGGTTTTAATTTGAAAGGAATATGAAGAAGTACAAGTGAATGTAGTAGCTCTCAACATGATAGACGAACAACACGATAACAATGTACATTTGTGTGACCTCTCGCATAGTACTCAACCTAGCTCTCATTTGATTAGAACAAAACACTGTACATGTTTTGGTAACTAATCTATAACATAATTGATATAATTTCACATCTATCCGAAAGTTTAAACTTAAAGAATTCGAAAATACGGCTAGTAAGTATAAATTATCTTCGTTACATTCTATGCAGTTCTCACCACTTGGTAGCAACTTGCCTTTTTCATTTCCGAAAATAGGGAAAGCCTCCTGAACAAAACTAAATGGAATTGAAACTAACTGAAATTAATGATTTTCAGACTAAAATAACATATATAGCCTAATTTTTATGAAAAAAAAAAAATTTATTTAAAAAATTTTTATGAATTTTTTTAATGACAGTGAAAGTATATTGAACTATATAACCTCATAATAAGACTTGACTATATATTCGGAGTTGTTCTGCACTGATATTTTGATTGCAATATTTTACCGTCCTGTCCAAATTAATGCCAAACATTTTGTAGGTTATTTTGTTCCACCCTTTTCTCTTTAGGGACAAGTAGAGATTAGCACAACATTGCGATAGCTGGATGCACTGATCGTGCACATGTGGATTATTTCAATCCACTCTTAAATATATTATTCTTAAATATTTTGTTGAGTTGCACTGCATGCAAGTTTGAATATACAACACTTAGAATACAATTTTCATAAGAATAAGATATCTACGGAAATCACTTTGGTACACCTTATGTGATAAAAAGTGAAACTTTTATGACTTTTGAGTTGAATTAAAATTATTGATACTAACCAATTTGTTTTTCTCACAAAAAAGAGAAGACTCTCGAGCCTCCTTTAGTGCAACGCTACGAACCTCACTTTTGTACTTTTCGTTGTTTTGTGGAACCTCATTTGTTCATTCCTCTCCCTTTTTATCTTACCTATATGGTCATATATAGATATACATTCATTTTTATATGTTCTATTAGATCTTATTTCAGATGTTTAGGTGAGCAATATCTTCTTGATTTCAAATCTATATTAAACATAAACATACTAGTTTTGTTCCTTATCAGTTTTGTGGCTGTCCGATTCATTTAGAGACGGTCTGATCCAATTATGTTAACTTGTTATATCCGAAATTTATACATACTTGTCATTTTTCCGTTTTCTTCGGTTATCATACAGTTGAATACTTGAATCCATTTACCACGTTCTCCCAATTTGAGATAGGCAAAATAAATTCCAGACTGTGACCTCTCTATCTATGGTATTGCTAGAGAAAAGTATTCGTATTAATTACTTCCTCTGTTTGCAAAAGACAGTTTTTCAGTAATAAGTATTGGTTAAAATTATAGACTCCCTTAAACACGGTGAACGGATTCTAGTATATAACATGAGTACTCATGTACATACGAAAGAAAAAACAAAGAGCATATATCTTGAGAGAGCCAGAGTAGAAACTTAACCCATTGACTTAAGATCCTCAGCTAGAAAAAATAAAGGAAAAGGAAGTTTGTTTCTTGGCTGTATCCTCATTACCATTATTATTATTAATTAAAAAGAAAAAAAAAGTGGTGCATACTATATAGATATGATCATCATCATGTGGGATGAACGAAAATAAACCCACATTACCTTCTAATTCTCCTTAACACAACCCCAAATATTCCCTTCTAATCTTTCAACAACTTTGTCTGGCATCTTGGGTTTTATTATGTCTTCTTCCACATGATCCACCATCAAAACAATACTTCCTTCATTGACTCCAATGCCTACAATTCTTATTTAAGTATTTTCAATTCTTATACAAATATTTTTCCAATACCCTAGGCCAAATCGAACCTCAAAAATACTATACAATCATACGTTTCCTTAAATCTCGTGGAGTATTTTTTTTTTCCTTAACGTAAACTTCTCTAGAAGTTTTAATGGCCTGAGAACTAGGTCTCGGGGTTCCAATCAAAGTCCTTAAAAATATTGTGTGACACTTACTACGATATAGTGAACAAAGTATAGCTAGATAACACAAGTTCATAGAAGAAGGTCATGTTTAATTGGCCGGTACATTTAATGCATGCTGTCAAAATATGGTGTAGTTTAATGCTGTTTGGATGTTCCACTTTCCCATGACAATTTTAACATTTTCAATTCATATATTCTCTCTTGCACAGGAAAACAATGCGTATTAACCGGAACCCAAAATTCATACAACGATTCTTCTACAATAGCCCCGGTTCTTGTATATAACTCATGTTCTTGAATAATAGACCCGGTTCATAACTATAGTAACCAGATGAATTGCATAGACTCATCACGGAACTCAATTAGTAATCTAAAGCATTGCAGAATAAATCCATCGAACACAATTGCTATTCTAAACCTATTACATACTACACTCATGAAACATAGTGTTTTAAACTATTGCAAAATTATCGAACACAATTGTCGAACGCGTTAGTATGAAAACTAACTTACTCCATCCGTCCCAGAGATCTTTACCCATTAGGGTTAGCACGCAGTTTAGGAAAAGTAATAATTAATAAAGTAGTATAATGTTAGTGGGGTATGTTAATTTTTAATTGAAATTGAGTTGTTAAAGTATAAAGTAGTGGTAAAGTTGTAATAAAGTGTACAATAAAATAATGTTTTTAATGTGTGTGGTAGCTTCCATTTTAGTAAATGAGTAAAGTTTTGTAAGATACCCAAAAGTGGAATGTGGGTAAAGTTATGTGAGACGGAGGAAGTACTCATCTGTCCCAATCCATTTTATACGTATTCCTTTTTTGGACGTCTCAATCAATTCTTTACATTTTCATTTTGAAAACTACCCCACATCCCATCTATATTATTTTAAATGTAGACCCCACTTTTACACCTTTTTAACTTTATTCTCATCTCACACTCTTTTAACCCAATACCCCACATTCACATACAATATTAATATAACACTACCAAAGAAAATAACTTATTAAAAACCGTGCAAAAAGCAAACGTAGACATATCATCGGGACGGAGGGAGTAGTAGTTAGCTACCTGATAAAATTTTACACATATGATATTGTACCAATCAATCAAAACATAAGTAGATGAATTGCATAAACTCGTCGAACACAATTAGTGTCCTAAAGTATTACGGAATAGACTTGTTGAACACGATGCTTCATATGTATATAGTCACAGAAGAATCCTGAAATTATTACAGAATAAGTCCGTTGATTATGATCATTCATTTGTAATATCATAGAAGAATCACATAGAGTATAAGTTTACAGACTTGTATGATGTCCAATATAAAGTAGTTTGGATTTGGCCCATTTGGACCCTACATGTACCCATTTACACCAGTAAATTTTCATGAGTCCTCTGTTAGTCCATCATTAGACCGACACATGACCTCTTTAGGACCCATTTAGGATTTTGTATTGTACACATAGTCGAACTTGTTTTGAGCCCATGAAATTAGCATTTAGGGTAGGGTATGAATTTGGTCTAGGTCCGAGAATGATGGGTGTGGGTACTACTTATTCTATCGAAGTATCTTGATATAGTATAAATTTTACCAATCCCATTGACATCGATAGAGTATCATATATACAAGTCTGGATTCTGCAAGATTCTTTTATGATATCTATGAAGTTTTACATCTTGTTTCATTTGAATGTCCTCTTTAGTTGTGATATATTATCTTTAATGTCTAAGTCCATGAATGGTCAGTTAATAAAAATTATTTTCCTCAACAATATCCCGCTATAGTTCTTAGAGAAGTGTGTACCAATTAGAAATTTCTAACTCTATCATATGAAATGTACTATAGCTTTTTGTTTCTAAAGAAATTGAATGAATTACAAGCTTTTGATTTAGATTTGTAGGCCTTTGTAATTATTTTCTTTATCTGACTCAAGGTTATGTTTTATTCCTCTGAACACCTATGAACTGAACTGAATGAAGCAAAACTGAACTGTCGGACCCTTTCTCTATATATGTTGCACATATGCTTAAAAATGGTTGAACTCACACCTGTCTCCAGATCGTATGACTCATCTCTACTAGATTACTGAAATGGAGCGTGGAGGGGGTGTCTCATCTTGGACGAAGAGCTGGTCCATATACGGGCCAAATCCATCCTCTATCCTGCTAATTTCCGAGGTGGCACCATTTGAAAGGCAGGAGGCGGGACCTCTAACATGTTGGCCCCCACCCAAACTCGTTATGGGTGCACTAATTATGTAATCAGAGGGGCCACCCCAGTACACTTTGGCATACCTACCAACATACACCATATGTAAGTTCAAATTAATTTTTCAATGAGGTACACATTTATTACAATCCAGCCACCAACCTTGAGAAGTTCATGGTGCCAAGCTCGGACTAATCGAATGAACAACATGAAATTTCACCAATTTAGGTATGCATGCCAATATATAAATGTAAAATAACTCATAAAGGTGATTGAGTTGATTACAACTTAAAATAAAAGATATGGGTAACATCTATGTTTTAAAAGCTTAAACCATAAGTTCAGCCGGCCGGTGACCCTAAAAAATATCGGATCGGGGGTTAGACCGGTATAATGTTGAAATTTTGACACTTAAATTTTTAAAAGTACAAATTCTTTGTGATATTTGGAAAAGAATGTAAGATATTTAAGAAACAAACATCGTACTTTAGGTGAGGTATTGTGTTCGAACATTGATGTTACCCATATTCTTTTAATTATTGTAATTACACATTGCCAGCACAAGCCTTTCTCCTGTTCAGCGGCCCGATCCGATATTGATTGTTCCGAACGATTCTTGACCACTTGGCTCAATAGATGGTTCATTTGTCCCAGCCACTCATTTTGAAATGGCATTACGGTCGAACGGCCCAGCCCAACCCAAATTTGAAAACGAAGGTAGGGTGAAACGTCACAAGTTCGAACTCTACAAGGCACAAATTAGAGCCCTATGAATCTGAGCATGTCACACTCGATGTGTTTTAACTCGATTTTCGTAGTTTGCAGGTTATTAGTATTACTAATCGATGTACCTAGTAATTTTTTTGAAGGTTACACAACCCGGTTTAATTAGTTATTGGACGACAATTGTCATTTTGTATGTTAGCTTTGCACTAATCCATGAACCCCAGTAACTTTTTGTAATTCTAGACGACAACCTAATATAGTTTATATAAAGGGAAAAAATATATAGAAGCATGAATTGAGAAGTACTTTCTAAAAATTAAGGCTTTTTTACACTACCATATAGTATAATCTTGCATAGTTGTGGTATGAGAACATGAATTTTTTTCACCAAATTTATATGATCAAATGTTTCTCTCAAATACATTTTTTGTATGGCAGAGAAGGAATTTTCAAAAATCATTGCCCATTAACTTAAATATATGATATGATGATCTTCCGTCGACCGGTCACAAATTGTAAATTTTGTCTCTGACTTAACGTGAGATGTAGTATATTTTACATGTCTGTGACAAAGATATTATTGTACCTTTCTTGTTCCTATCTGGCATAGCTATTCTTTGACTCATCATGAAATTTTAAATTCTAAATATTTCATAAATGCAATAAAATTTATATTACTTAACGAACTTTATTTATGCGTGTTTGTGAAATTTTTGCTCTCATGCCACTAGTTACAGGAGTCCCCTAAAATCTCCCACAATCTTATATTTAGGATGATATTGAGAAAATTGTATTAAAAACTAATAATCTTAGAACTACTAAATTCATTAGGGCCCACAGAAATGTAATCCTAAATTTGAAACTCCCTAAAAAACTTCCTACAAATGAGTACTCATTTGACCCTACCTATTTCTTCTCTATCTGTGTGCCACCACATATATACTTCATGTGTCCTTTTTCATCATTAAAATCCTTCATGTGTTCTTCTTCATCACAAAAACATAAATAATATGGAGTTGATATCCTAAATAATTATAATAGACTATTTAGGAGTAATATTTAGAAAAATATTATAGGTGTAGTCTTGTAAAAAGTGATCTCACCCGTTTGTATCAGGACCTTATCACCACTCATACATATATACGCATATAATTCTCAAACTTGTCACTTACCTTAAATATCTTTGGAACAATCTGGTTTAACTTGGAGCCTATAGTTATAGGGATGAATTTCTTTCTAAATTCTTAAATTTGTCACTCGCCTTAAAATTTCTCGGTGGACTGGAGCAATCACGCTTAACTCATGTGTTTGCGCAATATTGAGATAGTATCTAGATCTACATATATACACCTATTATTCATTCGATATTAGCGATGTAAGACTTTTTTATTGTAATATTTTATTTTATTTTAGAAGCGATACTTTAATTGCAATCATAACACCTTGTTAGCATGAATAGTATCAATTCTTTATACTTTCGAATTCGTTTCAATTATCATCACATATTTCTCATGCTTAATACAAGTAACATTACAATAACGTGGAGAATAATAGTTCTTTGCTCGGTTTTGGATATAAAAATAGCCTCGCGCGGGGGAAAGATTGCTTATTGTGGGGTACTCTCAAAAGGCACTTGGGGGCATGATTATTTATGGGTGGTGATTTGTACGAGAAAATTATTTCTTTAAAAAAAGAACTTGTAAAAATAACTTGTTAGTGTAAGTATGGCTTTTTTGGGCCTAAGTTTACTTAGCGGTTGAGCTGGAAGTTGTCTGAGTTTTTACTTAACTTCGACTACTGTCAACTGTCACACTTAACCTATTTATTAATCTTATCTTTTCTAACACAATAACTAGTTCCACAGCTGTAATTGTTTATGTGTGCAGGACGTCTTACTTGATAGGAATTGTCATAGCAAGGAAAGATTGGAAAGGAAAAGGATTCAACGAAGATTCAAGAAGATGATGACCTAGAAGATGAAGTCGACTAGGGGAAGGAGTCTTATTGAAGCTGTTGGTTTCCTAGAAGATTGACGTGTCCCAGTTCAAGTCAGAATTGATTAGAAGACCTGATAGTATTCCAACACTATAAATACTACAGGATCGACAGAGAAGAGACTTACACCACGAGACATTACTTTATTAACGTGAGAGCTTATTGTAGCGTTTTAGTTTTAGTTGATTGTTTAGGGTTTTTACACTAGTTTATATTTTAGATCTCTCTAACAGCGTATTGAGAGTAGAATAGGTAGAGGGCGGCTTTGCATCATCGTTAGGTGACTAGCGTTGTTTTCAGCTAAGGTAGAATAGAGAGTATACAACGTTGTACGATCATATTCTTCTTAGTGGTTTTTCTGCCTTAATGTCAAGTAGCTATTCAAAGCTGCTTGAGAAATTTTACAACCACAAGTTCTATTTACTTTCCGCTGTGCATTATACTTTGATATATATATATCTGTGTTTGTTTGTGTTACTTTGCAGAATTAACAGTACAGGTCTGCAGAGTTGATCTCACGGTTAGCTTAACCTTTAGCTCAACTGTGACGTACAGGCGGTTTAATTTGTTGTAAAAGCAAGTTATGTCATTTCTACATTCTTTCAGTAAGTTTATTTTTCTACTTTTGACTTTATATATATAACTCTCTTTGCTTTCAGTTTAATAATCTATCACATTGACCTAACGATAGTACATTACATTTTTTTATTTTTTTTAACACCTAAATATTTTATAAATAAAGAACATAAGAAATGCTCGAAACAGTACAGTACATTATTGATGTTATTAGTTCAAATGAACATTAATCAAGATAAAATACTGTTTGGTTTTAGTTTTTACAATGTACTTTAAGATCGAGCTTTAAGATATACTATTGAGGTTGTACAAGTGACTATTTAGTAGTCAAATTTGTCCATTATATATACAACAGATTACTAGCAACTGCTGAAGTAGCAATCCAATATATATATATATATATTTATATATATATATATATATATATATATATATATATATATATATATATATATATATATATATATATATATATAAATAATGACTCACTGTTCTGTGTGAGACAAAAGGTAAAACATGCAAGGTAGCTGTCATTGTTGAAATTCATTAGGTTTTAGGTAAGGACAAGAAAGAATATGAGTAAATGACAGTGGTTAAAGAGTATAATGGACAAAGATTTGGTTGAGGTCAAATAATCAAGTCCTTTCTAGAAAACAAGCTTCTACTTCTAAATAATGAAAACAAGCTTCAGTACTAAATCAAAACCTAATGTAATTAACCTGTCAGTTATGCCAACGTGTTCTGTAGTAGTAGTAATAATTTAGATTTGGTATCTCAGATTTGTCCAATCAAACTAGCTATTTTGATTAAGCTAGCTTTGACATTAGCTAGTTAAGTTTCATATTGTTTCACACTTCACTCAAACAGACATTAATTTCACATCCATCACCTTGTTCGATCATGAATTGAAGAATTTGTCTTTAATTAGGGCAAATTAACGTGAGTATGCTAGTTTGTTTGATATATCCTAAGAAAAATGATTAAGAATGAAAATAGTATTTAAAAACAATAAAATTGTTTCAGAAATTAAAAAATGAGAAAACATAAGTTTTCAAACTCTTGAATTTCATAATATTTTATATCTGCTTTAAACAATGTTTTACTTTCTAAGCTAGCTTTGACATTCGCTAAGCTTCATATTGTTTCACAGTTCACTCAAACATATATACATTTCACATCCATCAGTTTGTTCTAGGATTGAAGATTGTGTCCTTAGGGCAAATTAACTTTACTATGCTAGTTTGTTTGACATACAAAATTGTTTAACATTAATGAAAATAGTATTTATAAAAACAGTAAACTTGCCTAAGATATTTATAAAAAAAAACAAAAACCGAAGGTCGTTACAATGAGAAAACATTAGTCTTCAAACTCCGCAATTTCATAATATTTAATATTTTATATATTTTTCAATAATTTTATACTTCCTTCGATCTTTTTTATTTAGATAAAGTATCTTATGTAATACCAGTTAAATCGCAGAGTAATCTTGCATTATAGAATAAAAGGTGAGTATTTTATGTGATAAAAATATAAATAACATCTTACCATTTGTGAAATTAATCAGTATACTTTGCAGGTGGCCATCAAATTCCATGACACATAATTGAACACTTGTGTCAGATTTTGGTGAAGAAATCATAATCAGTTGACTTGAGTTGTGTCATAAAGAGAATTTAGAGGAAACAAACCCGTCAAAATAAATTGTAAGGTGGCGAACACAAAGTTTTGTGGGAGAATGTTTATATTTAGCTTAGGTATAGACTTGCATGTTTTGCAATTTACCAACCACCTAACCAAAATCAGTTTATAATCTCGCGGGTCCACATTAAAATACTGACCTGGTTTGAGTGGTTTCGATATATAAGATGTTATTTTCTTGTTTCTTTCTTATTTCCTTTCTTGTTTCTCAACGATTAAACTTTTCTTCTCTGGCGATCTGGAAAATTGTTATCTAACGACCTGAAATCAGAAATTGTGCTCGATTGTGCTTCATTTGTGAGAATCATACGTGCTTTGAAGTCAATAGTAAGTATTCTCCATCTTTTGTTTTTTGATTTTGAATTTTTAGGGCTTTTTTATGTTTGCTTTGTTGGAATTGTAATGGAAGTATTTATGTTGTTTTAGGGTTTTTTTTTAATGGTATCAGGGGAAATTATTGATATGGAGATGCCCTTATCGAGAAACATGTTCATAAACTTTGTTCTTTTGGTATTCAGTGCAAATGTTTTCTTTACTTTTTTTCTTGTGTTATTTGAACAATGTATGATTATATCCGAGTTGAATTTCCATTGAAATATGTGTAAGAACATAGAACATATTCCGTGTTTTTTTTTTTAACGGAAAATATTACAACTACTCCTACACTATTGTTATACAACATCCTAAACCACCTTATATATATCTCCACACCTAAACCGCCTTATGTCTCCGCTAGAGATCAAACCATGCACCTCTACTTCACCAACCCAACTCCCTTCCACCGAACATATGAGTCATACAATTACTCCTACACTACTGTTATACAACATCCTAAACCATCTTATATCTCCATACCTAAAACGTCTAATGTCTCGCTAGAGATCAAACTCTGCATCTCTCCTTCACCAACCCAGTTCTCTTCCACTGGGTCACCTTATAACGCCTGAACATAGGACATATTCCAACCAACATAGCATATAATAAGTTTTGTAAGCAACTATAATAGCAACAATTTAGTGTATATTGGGCTAAAATCACACAAAATCTAAAAGTTCCGATAGCACCTCAAAGCTATACTTTTTATCCTTATTTTTTACATCGATCTGTAGTTCGTTGATTATTTAGCATCCTAGAGTCACAATTTTGATCGACTTGCAACTCCAATCTTGACTTTCCAACATTGAATCAAGATGGAAACAATAGAAAAAATATGTAGATATATTTAGGGGTGGGCATAAAATTCGAAACCGAAAAATCAATCCGAAAATCCGGTAATCCGAGCCCGAACCAATCCGATCCGAATTTTTGGATCGGATTTCGAATCATTTTGACATTTTTGGTTTTCGGATCGGATTGGATTAAAATCCTCGAATTATTGGATTAATCCGATCCGATAAGCCATACTATATTTTTTTAATAATTTAATTGCATATGGGCCAAGTATAAAAGCACCCCTAGACCTAATTAATCTTCAATCTTCCGCCTCCATCTTCACTCTTCTCTACTTTTTCACTTTCTAAACACTTATTCAACTAAATCCAATTTTACTGTTAATCAGTTCAACTGCTATGTTGATGATGTTGATGAAACATCAATCAACTCCTCTTCTTCTTTGTACTTTGTTCACCTCTTTTTCACAGTAAACTCAAAAACAAAACATATCTATTTTCCAACTCCTTTTGTGCGTGAACTCAAGTTAAGCAAGTGTAAACTAGATTACTCCTTTTGTGCTTCAACAGATCTATGTTCGTAATCTTCGTCGTGCTCCACCGCCGCATCGTCGTAATTTTTCATCAGGAGAGACAAATTGAGATAGTAATATTATGTTCAAGCTATTGATATTGTTTTTGAGTGCTATTACTCGGCAGATTGTTCTGAGTCGATCAGGCATTTTCTAAGAGACGAGAAAAAAATAAAAAAGCAGAAATTTCGGATTATGCGGATCAATCCGAATCCGATCCGATTATTTTCGAATCAATCCGAAACCGATCCGAAATTTCAGATCGGATTTTGGATCAAGCAAAATTTGCATTTTCGGATCGGATTAATCCGAAGTTCGGATCGGATTTGATCCGATCCGATCCATGCACACCCCTAGATATATTTGGTTTCGACCAAAAACATGTATAAAATATTGAAATTAGGTGTTTCACACGATTATCCAACCTTTCTGCCGATGCGCAAGCTAATGGACAATTAATTTTGACGACTTGTAATGCAGATTCTCATAAATGGAGCCAGAACTCGGATTTAGGTTTTCTTATATCATCGATTTTTGTAATTATGTAAGAAAACAGACATATGAGATGGATCGAGCATGAATCTCACCTTTCGTGATGATTTTCCATAGATTTGCGATGGTGATGCATGGTGAAGACACGATAGAGAATGGAGATGACGAGGATGAAATCGGGAGAGAGTTCGGGAGCAGAAATGATAAACGTAAGAATGACGTGTAATTGGGTGAATAAGCTGGTCTATATAATATTAGAATGATGGTCTATAGATCGCTATGGTCTCCCAAGAGACTTACTCGGGAGCGAATGCAAAACTAATAAAAAATTAATAGATGATGAGATGACAAAAATCGAACTCTTACCATTAACTTTTAATTAGGCAATTGTTGGACTTTGGTGTGTTGAAAGAGACATTTGGTTGGTAGAGAGGAATTTCGGTATAGGGAGTGTAAAGGGGTAGAGTGTATCTGCAATCCCTACGGTTACACTCTACCCGAACCCTTTACACCCCCATTACCACGTAATTCAGGAGCAAACAATGTACTACATAAATCGAAGATGTTGTGGGGACTATGACTCTATGAGGAGATGTGTGGATCAATCTATCAACCTGTGGAGCTATCTCGTGAATTCACTCCTATTGTGGTAAATAAAATACTTTATTATATGTATCCCCTAAAATCCTTCGACACTGATGGAATGCCTCTATAATTTTTTCTTTTTGCCATATAGTTGGTACGGATGTGGTCCATTGTGCTCTTGCTTTTCTTAATTATAATCATATTCTTTAACCCCAACTGAATTATATCCACGTGGTCTTCTTCCCTAAATGTCAAACACCAGAATTCATTACCCACTTTCGCCCCATTAGTCTTAATAATGTTATGTTTAAAACTGTCTCGAAAGCAATTACCAACAGACAAAAGGCCCATATGAATTCTATAACTTTTTTAAAAACTCAATATGCTTTTGTCCCTTATAGGCTTATTATATATACTGTTTTAGTGACTTATGAAATACATCACTTTATAATTAAACAAAAAAAAAAGGCAAAGAAAGTTATATGGGTTTGAAACAAGATATGAGCAAGGCATATGACGAAGCTGAGTGGTCTTTTTTCGACAGAGTGCTTGAGAAGCTAGGTTTTAGTAGATCCTTTATTGATTTAATTATGTTGAGTGTTCGCACAATATTTTACCCCGTACTTTTAAATGGGGTACGGCTGACCCCATTCCATCCAGAGAGGGAGATTCCCTTTTTCCCATTCTTATTCTTATTTTTTATTGAGGTTCTTATCTCTTATTCGTGATGTGGAGGAGAGAGAGAGCGTTAAGGGGGATCGTTGTAGCCCCTCATGCGCCGATGACCTCTCATCTACTTTTTGTTGATGATACTATGTTATTTTTCCATGCTAATGCGGATTCTGCTATGGAGATTAGTCGAATTTTGGATAGATATGCTCTTGTCTTTGGTCTGGTTATAAACATTGACAAATATGTAGTGATTTTTATAGCATGAATACGGGGAGTGGGAAGGTGGAGGAGGTTAGGGGTATCCTTCCGGTGAGAGTGGTGGAAAAACATGAGGAAGTCTCTAGGTTTGCCAACTAAAATGGGTATATCAAAAAAGGAAGTTTCCAGTTGGCTCCGGGAAAGAGTGTGGAATAGAGTAAACGTGTATGATACTCTCTATGGCGGAAAAGTAAGTTCTAATTAAGTCGGTCGTTCAAACCATTCCTACTTATGTTATGGAGAGAGTAGTAGTCTGAAAAAAAAAAAAAAGCGGAGATGGGTGTTGCGATTTAATGTTCCTCACAAGATTCGATTTTTCCTTTGGTGCTTCTCAAAAATGCTTTGCTTGTGCTGTTAAACTTGCATAAAATGGGTCTGGTCTATGAGTTTATGTGCCCTATGTGTCAATGTGCTCAGGGGCGAGCCCAGTAAGGCGCAAGGGGCCTCACTTGCTGGATTTTGAATGTTAGTATATTACTATACCTATTCTATTAAATAACTTAGTATTATCTTGGCCTGATGGATTTTGAGTAGAGGCTAAGTGTTACATCAATTCCATTGGTCATGTGTTCGATTCTCCACTCTCTATTGTTTTACATCTTTCTTCATTTTAATTTTCCTTTTTGTTGCTTGTAATTTCAACTTGACAGTTTTTTCGTTTTACTCTCTTTCTATTTTCATTTTTCTCTATCCCTTTCTATATATTGTTCTCCATTGTGACTCATATTTTTATCTTCTTCTTTCAAATTTACTAGTATTTTTCCACTTTTTTTTTTTATTTACATTTTTCTTCCTTGTAACTCCTAACATCATGTTGAGACAATATTTTTTCTAGAAACACATCCAAATTTTCCATCTTCATCACATTTTATTTAACGTATACATTTGAAAGTAGAATGCATAACGCCGAATAATGATTATTTTTTTTTTTTTTTTTTTTAAAGTTTGACTTTACGTGTTACTTATAAAAACAAATTTTTAAAATTCATACCTAATTAAACTTAATTATTTTTCAATACTAAATTTTAAATACAAAAATTTACGTTACAATTACTCCCCCTGACTAAAAATCCTGCGTTCGCCCCTCAATGTGCTTCTGGATCTCTCTTACTTGTTCTCAAAACATATCATTATACGCGCCCTTTGTTACTGGGCTCTTTCTAACTTACCTAATGCATTCATTATAGCATATATTTATGATATTTAGTACATGGATTGTAGCAGTTCGGCATCAGTTTAGCATACCGGATTTGCGGTTTGTGCGTTCTTGATGGAGTAGATGGAGTAACAGGAATAAGACGGTGCACGAAAATTGATAGAATTCACACTCTCCCAAAAGTTTAAGCTGTTGGGGAGGAATGAAATCTAGTCATTTATATTAATTGTCCAACACTCCCCCGCACTCGTGCCCGATTTCAACCTCTTTGGTGAGGTCAATCGAATGGAAATTTAATAAGGGGCGAAGTTTGTCTCCGGAAAGATTCAAACCCAGGTGGACGTGAGCCATATGGCTCTGATACCATGAAAGAATATTAATTGATTGATTTCTTATTCACAGAAAGGTTCTATAAATACAAATCCGGTCATCTATTCTAGGACGAGATATATAACAATCTATTTACTAATATTACAAGATATATACTACGTATATTCTAAGAAATCAATCGATTAATATTCTTTCAAAAATACCATCTACGACCCTTTGGATTCAGTTCAATTCCTTGACAGCTATCTCAGGAAATATCATAAAGCTCAGGACAGTTTTTCCAACCCACGTCCACCTGAACAACTCTTATACACTGGCAGCCACTACCTCCTGACGTGCTAAATTTTGAAGCTTCTGTCCATTGTTCAGACGCAAGGAGCAACTTGAATGGTGCTATTGTGGCATGGGAATCCAAATTCATATGAAACATTGTACACCGAGAAGTAGCGGAAGCACATGCGTCATTGTTGGTGGTACGCAGGGCAATGAGTATGGGTGTGCATCGGTTTCAACTTGAAGGAGATTGTCTTGCTGTCATTTCTCAGCTACATCATCGTGATCATTCTTTTTCTCTGATCGGGGGATTATTGCAAGAAATAAAAGCAATTAATTTCACCAAACTTTTGTTTTTCTTTTTCCCATGTTTTACGATGATGTAATAAGTTAGCACATTTAATTAATTTTTCAAGACTATGTATGTGATTGTGGAGACCCCGATGTTTTTTTGTTTGTAAACGCATATTCGCTGGAGGCTTGATTCTATTGAATATACAATATCTTTTTCTCAATAAATTAATGACGAATCATCACTAATGCCAAAATTCCCATATATAGCGTCTCTTATGCACCCTAACTTTGGGCATATTATTTCTTTTTATATCGAATAAAATTTGTTTGAATTTTAACAAGAAAAAGAATTTGAGATGTAAAATGCGGTTTCCACATTAAATAAGTAGCATATGATAGGAAAATGACGTCTCCATGAGTCATTGCACGCATTATTTATAATTCCTGTTCGGTATGCACAGTGAGTTATAGCTTTCAGGGAGCACGTCTGTGTTATAAAATCCAAGAAAATATATTCTTTAATTCCATGGAATATTGTAGACGAAACTGAAGATGCCAAATTGTTTCAACTCTTTGGCCTTCGAAATGGAAATCCGTTGTACCCTGGAAGAAAATAAGGTGTAGTCCCATTCTATTGCGGTTAATTTGGTTGGCCAAGACTTATCAACTATTACATGACCAGTTGCTCAATTGGGACCCAACATTGTATCAATTGCCGATCGAGAGGACATGCATTATACTATAGTATCCTATTATTACATCCATCTCACAATGGATATCCTACGTTTTATTTTTAAACAATTTTTAAAAATTATGTTATTATATTAGGGTGCCATTATATTATATGTAAGTACCGAAATACATAATATAGTAACAAAAGTGTATATATAAGAAAACGTATAAAAATGAATGAAACAAGTTAAAAATGAAAAACGTAAATATATGAATGTCACAGAAGAGGTAGTATCAGTGTGGCATTGGATGCCTATTTCTGTAGAATGATGTTGAACCCTCATCTATTGAATTGTCACTAGTTATGGGACTCGCTAAATTTACGTAACATTATACAGCATGTATGATCCGCTAAATGCCCAAATCACTAAATAGTACTCCCTCCTCCCCCTTTGAAACCAATTTGATTTTTGGGTTAATAATTTTCAACTTTAACTCTTCATTACTTTTAAATTATAATGATAAAATATTTAATAAAAT